>OX453255.1:10147715-11347715 GCA_949709985.1 Luffia ferchaultella
TGTTGGAATTTTTGGGATGATATGGAACCCATATGCACTTGTACAAATGTCGCGCTTGGCTTTTTATTGCTGTGCGATTTAATTATTGAACAAAACTATGAAATAATTTTTTTTTAAATATGAAATACGACATAAGATAACATTATTTTACACTGAAAATTTACAACGAGAATTAATTACATTTTTCCATATGATTTTGTTCGTAGTTTTCAAATAAATTAGTAGTTTTCGTACAAATATTAGTTTTATCTATATTAACTTACCTATATTTCAACTCTAAAGATGAATATATTACCAATGTATAACACTTATATATATATGGTTTCAACCTTATTTACCTACGTCGAAATCGTAAGAGGTTCGCGGTGAGGGGTACTCCAGGTAAACAGTCGTCGGCTTTTATTCCATTTTTAAAAGAGAGTCGTTTCTATCTAAAACTATTTACGCGTACTCTAAAACCACAGACCAGTCAACCTATAGACCACGCTTTAATAAACGTCAGTACGAAAACGAAATCGCCAAAAAGTGGCGGGGTGCGGGGAGAAGTCGGCTAGTTTTCATTGGCTCGTTCAAAATTGACAATTTAATGGCTTCCGACGTGCTTCCAACTGACCGCTCACAAGAGACGTAGTTATGTAGTGTCACTACATAGCCTTGGCGAATGCTACTCCCTGTCAAAGCGTGGTCTATAAGGTTGACTTGTCTGTGTCTAGAACTTACCAATTGATAGTCAAAATTTTAGTCATCAACGATTTCAGCATTTAATTTAAAAACAGCTCAAAATATCTAGTGTAACACTTTTCAAACATCAAACATTATTACCTATTTGTGTGCATGGAAATATTTAATCCGTTCCTTGTCTGGGTCTAAAATATTTATAAATATATATGTTATAGAGAATATTTTTGTATGTATATCAATTGTTTAGTACCCCATAATACGAGCTTAATACTTGCTTACTTTGGGACTAGATGGCGTTGAGTGGGATATCTTAAGTATTATTATTATTAACTGACAACTAACAATAACTAGCAGGAGTGCAATGCACAGATAAACGTATTTCATTTTTGGAATGTTCCCCAATTAATAGAATGTGAAAGATAATGCAAGCGCCAATGGTAAAAGATTGACGCTTGCAATGAAATAATAAAAATTGCAGCAGTGTCCATTACAAAAGAGGTACTATTTCGTTCGTTCCACTCAACCATCTAAATACCAGTTTTCTGGTTTATACGAGTACATTACCGGTTTGTATAGACAAAACAGCAGACGACGACGACCGTTTGCCTTCATACCAGAATAAAATTGTATACAAATGTCTTCCAACTAACTATTTATAGATTGCAATAGGTGTGTATGGTGTTCCTAAATAAAACGAAATAAATTTCCTTCCTCGCCTGTGCCCAAGTAAATACAACAGAACACCACAACCTCCACACAACTTCGTCACCTTGTGGCCGCTCCTGCAGTTTCTTCTTCTTAATTACTGTCAAAACTCACAACCTTACTTATCATTTCACTTCGAATCATAATTAGTTTTGATCACGGTTCGTTCTTTAGACTAGGATGAGCAGGAGACTTATATGATTCTCCGGCCCATCAACTGTCTCCATGCAAAAAATATCAATGAGCAGAAATATTATCTATTATAATCCATAGGAAACTTCCATTGGCAGAAGCAGTGCCTTTTCACGATCAACTGAACGAGCCAACCGATTTTGATGATTATTTAAACCTAGTATAACAAAACAGTTAAAGGGACAGTTGATATGAGTTATGTAATTCTTAGTCCACCATTTCATATCATCAAGATCAATTGGGCGGTTGCACCATGAAAAATTAACAAACATACAGACAGAAAGACCGACAGACATACTTTCAGATTTATTATATTAGTTAGGCTAAACGAACGCTTATTATCTTAAGGGGATAGTCTTTCAATCCGCGGCTTCAAATTGGCATCGCTATTTTCGTTTCAATTCCTCTTCCCTGACCTGTTCCTGAGTGACAGAGATGATAACAACAAATTTCCAAAAATACCTAAAAATACCCGTCGTAACAGCATGCGGGCCGTGACTGTTTCCACCCTTGAAATGTGTATAAATTGGAACTAAAATTTGCAGGGTTATTAAGAAAGGATGTCCTTAAGGCGGTACGTTTTTTTTTAAATTTGTAATAATATCGAATTTACAGCTCATCATTTTCAAAATAAAAGTCTAGACAGAAATAATGTTTTTCAGAAATTTATTCTGAAACAGGATATAAAAAAAACAAGAATATACCGTCTTGTGACAGTATTTCTTCTATTACATATATTTTTTCTGTGAATATTAATGCAGAAATAGAGCGAGGATTGGATACGGGCCGAACCCTCTATTATGTATGAAAAGCCTACCTGCCCCCTTAAGATTATAAGAAAACTTCCGTCGAGTGAAAATGGACTCTAAAAAGCTAATTCCGTTCTCAAATGAATTCTCGTGTTTATTCAGCCTGATAATAAGAACCAACTAATGGAGTGGACAATATACATTAACTAACCAAACCTTTCGTTTATATCACAGCAACAATGTAAACCAATCTGTGTGTAATAAATACGCGTTTTTTATCGATGCAGAGCTTTTTTCCGATAAAAGAAAAAGTATAATGAAGCTTTCCTTATAAATTTCCCTACAGATTTCTTGTTCCATTAGATCTGTTTTCAAATATCATAAAGCCCGATACTTTCGTTTGGTTCGTAATTTTTCGAGTGTATTATTTTATGCAGAAAAATTGGAATTTTCCGAATGATGAAACGAAATAAAATTTTGTCGTATACATTGTCGGTTCATATGAAATACAGTTTACGGGAAACGAAATAATGATAATAATAGGTACCTGGGACATCCCACACAGCGCCATCTAATCTTAAACTAAGCAAAGCTTGTGTTATGGGTACCAGGCAACTGATACTCATACTTAAATATTCCTTGTAATATATATGTTATAGGCAATGTGTATAATCCGGCATTGTATAGAACGCCTAGGCATTATATACATTGCCTAAAACGTTCAGGCAATGTATGTAATACTATTCATTTCATACATTGCCTAGGTATTGTATAAAATGCCCGAAGCGCATCAGGCAATGTGTATAATGAACGACCACGGGAAGGAGACGCGTGTGCGGCGTGCGGGACTACCCCTTAAACAAGTTGCAACTCGTTCGTTGTGTTAGGTTAACTGTTGGTTTTTTTCGTATCATGATCAAATTTTCATAATCAAATGGTAAGAAAGGAACAGGGCGACTTTCTGCAGCAATTTTTTGGTACGTTGTAAATGGAAACGTTTATGCGAAGGGAACTGCTATGTGAGAAACGCTCTCGACGCAAAAACTCGTAGGTACTTATACATACCAACCAATAGAACACATGTCTTATCAGCGCTGTCTGCTGGTGGAAGTTGAAATTAGGATTAGCTCTCAAAGGATCAGTCTATCATTTCATCATCAGATCTCAAAAGACCAATCTAACTAAATCATAGAGAAGAAAAATCGAAAATAAAAGAAAAACGACCCCGGCATTCTATACATTTCCTAGACATTGTATAGAATGCCTGCATTAAACACAATGCCTATAACATATACATATATAAATGATAAGAATGCAATATAAAAAACAATAATAATATAGTATAATAATATTAGGGATAACTCGCACACGGTAATTTAGCCCCAACTATACAGAGCCTATACCATAGTAAAGGCTCCAAACACTACGATTTTGCGGCGGTTGCAGTAGAGACACTCGGTCCGTGGTCGTCTGATACGAAAAAATTCGTAAAGGGTTTGTCCACCCGTCTGGTCAGCACTACTGGCGATCCCAGAGCGGGTGCCTATTTCGCACAGCAACTGACCATCGCTGTGCTGCGCGGAAACAGTGCAAGCGTAATGGGATCGATGCCACATGCGACCAACCTGGACGATATTTTTATGTTGTAAATATTGTAAATATTGTTAATTAGTCTAAGCAATGGATATGCTTAAATATATTTATAATACATAATGTAGATATTTTACACCCAGACAGGGAACAAATAGACATGTTCATGACATGTTCATTAACACAAATATTTGTCGTGGGCGGGGATCAAACCAGCGACTTTGACAATCTGGCTTTGAGTCTGTAAATGAACATAAATCATCATCACATCAAAGACGATTAAGTATTCGTAAGATAATTAACTAATTAATTATTGGAAAACTTTTTGAAACATTTAATTAGCCATTTTTGGTAGTACTCGTCTTTCTCTTTGTTTTATTTAGGTTTCACTGTAACTGGCGTTGATTTCAAAAATTGTTTAAAAAAATCTTCGCTAATATCATAAATGTCGAAGTGTGTTTGTTGTCCTTTCTTCATAACGTAGCGGGGCAACGAAAAGATGTAGTTTTATTTTTTGAAGTTAAAAAAAATGTAAGACAGAGATGTGTTGCTAAAATAAAAACTTAATCATCAAGACTATTGCGTTCCATTTTGATTTACCCTTACAGGTTTTTAGGGTTCCGTAACCAAATGACAAAAAATGAACGTTTGTAGTTTCGCCATGTCCGTCCATCCGTCTGTCTGTCTGTGGTTTTCCTCGGAAACTATTGGCAATATATAGATGAAATTTAGAAGGTAGGTGTAACATGTGAATCGCTACACAACGACGTAGTGAAATTACGAAAGTAGGAAAAAAAATCATCACATTTTAACGCAGTAGGTACCAAACGATAGGTCTTAGAAGATGATATCAAGGTTTCCAACAATTTTTTTTATTTAAGTCAACAGTTGTTGAGATATGCACTCCTAAAGTCCTAATTTTTGATAGAGTCATGTGTCCGTCCGTCCCTCTCTACTAGTAAAACCGTTGTTTTTGGATATATGGAAAAAAATTATGACAGGAGTGTATATAACGTAGTTAAAAGGAAAACTATCACAGCTAACTAAACTGTATTATTTACTGTAGACGAGTAATAGATTAACTTATAAAATGTACTTTTATAAGTAAACATTTTGTAAAAACTCCATTGAAAATGACAATAAGCGAAAACTAGATGCATGTTATCTTTGTGATGTTATTGTAAAAGATAATTTAAAAAAAAAACCAGTTTATGATGAAAACTACATTGCATTACTAGGTACAATAAATTTACGCTTTCCTTTTCGTGGCTTATTCTCTTCATAATTGATACTAAAAGTCAAAGCTTCACTGTAATAAAATAAGTAATAAAAATTGTCTATAGCTCTCAGTGCACTTATATTATTACGTTTCGGATTAGCCAAAGAGGATCTAGCGCCTTCTAAATAATTAACGAAATAAAAATGAAATATATTTATACAATAATTCTTAAATGACATATTAATAACGATTAATGGTTATGTTCGATTAACTTTGCGCTTGTTTTTTTATATTGTATGGTAGTACGGAACCCTTCGTGTGCGAGGAGTCCGATTCGCACTTGGCCGTTTTTTTTTATTCACAGAGGTTTCATTTTGAACACTTTAAGTAAATTTATTTGTTTTAGATGGCCGCGCGCTGCAACCTGAGTTGAACGAAGATTGTTTACTATTCTCTCACCGTCCACTTTTACTTAACCTAACACATGTACTACAGCGGCATGAGTTAAGAGTGCTGGACTTCACACGCGGAGTGGATTATTTCCTCCGCACTATCCACTGCGCGTGTGTAGGCTCTTAATCCGTGCTGCCAAGTTTACATATTCACCTACTTATTGATACTCGTAACAATAACACTAAAACTACAGTATGCCATGCGGACGAAGTAGTGGGCGAAAGTTAGTTGTAAACAAAAAATACGCATTCTTTCATCTTAACAAATGGTTCCGGTAAGACGTAAAAAGACAAAGTTTCTGATTAAATATCTTCACAGCTAACAACCGCTCGGATCATTCCTTTTTATTATACCGTGTTTTATTTTACGAGTGAAAAATGTACGAAAGGGAGACAGGATTTTATGAACTGGTGGGCTTATTTGTCTTTTCAGGCACTGAACACATCCGTCAAATCTGTTTGACTTGTTGTGCTCTCGTGGTGCTGTCAAATGTGTGTGTGTGACACACAATTGAAATGGACACGAACGCGCGTAACAAAAGGAGAGACTACACGGGAAAAAATATAAGATGACTATACTACCAGAACATTTAGCAGCTGGAAAAAATAGGGTTTTACACTATAATTTTGTAACTTCAAAAAAAAAGTAATTTTAAAACAACGATTTAATTTAGGATATAATTAATACAAAAAAACCTTGTAAATATGAATTTTGTATATGTAACGGTAAATTTATTTAATTTAACAAAGTGTTCTATACGAGTTACCAGAATATTGTTTGATTAACTATAAAATTAAGTTAAGAATAATTCGTAATTGAATCTTAACTTAATTTTGTAGTAGGTGAATCTAACAATATTTTGGTAACTCGTATGGAACAATTTGTTAAATTAAATAAATTTCTCGTTACATATACAAAATTCATGGTTTCGCTACAGTAATATTATAGTATGCATGACTATCTGTTTGATGGTCACAAATAAAACTAAAAATTCTAGTCCGAGTTACTACGAGTATATTTTTTTTTCCGTGTATAAATTAAAAACATGTTTTAGTTTCATTAAATTTAAAGTTCATTTATAGAAAATAAATATTAAGTACTAGTGTTTCATTAACTGCATTTTTTAACAAAGGCAATGGCAATAACATGTCGCAAAAATGAAACCCTTTTAATTTTCTACCGTCCATCTGTCTGTCCGTATGTCACGGGCTATGAAATGAAAACAAATTTCCTCGCGTAGATTATCATTAAACAGATCTTTGATGACGGTTTTTAGTGACTATTTATTTAGGTCAACATTTCGTGAGATATGACCTCCTGAAATTGTTAATAATGTGTCACACTGAAAAAGGATTCATTCTAACTACATTTAGTCATTTCAGTACATATTAGTACCGTAGCGAGATAAATGAAGGCTGCATGGAAGAATTTTTGGAATACAAGGTTATTTGATCTAATTCAATGTCACCACAATGTATTGATGAATGGAAAATATTACTAAGCTTAAGAGGAGTCTGCAATGGCAAAATTCCATACAAGCGGCGTTAACGGTTGCACCCCATTAAACGTTAACCGATTGGCGCAAAAAAAAATACAGTATTCAGATCAGCAAAAACTAGGTTCATCCGTTCTTATTTTTTAATTATTCCGATACTTCATAAGAAAACAAAAACATAAATGCGTGGGGTCATTTTTTGATTTATTTTTTTATTTTTCACACGTAGATCTGCAATTAGTTTCACGTTGAACATGTGAAAAATGAAGACATTTCGAAAAAAACCCCGTGCATTCAAATTTTTTTTTATGCCTATATCCTGCAGTGGAGAGACACGGGCTGATGATGATGATGATGATAACAAAATAATTAAAATATTAAAAACGTAATGAACGCCGCGTCGTTTGTATGGAAATTTACCGCTACACACTCCTCTTAATAGCTTTATAAGAAATATTTACATTTTGATTCATTAACTGTTAATTTTTCTCGTAGGGGTAGTGAAAACAGTGTTTATCACGGATACAAAACTATTTCCCTTACGAGTGGATTGAATTCATTGCTACACTCAGGATTTAATATTTCGCCCATACCGGAAACACATTATTTTGTTTTGAGCTCTCATCAAGAAAGATTTCTTCTATAAAAACTGTACCCATACGCTTTTGAATGTGTGTAAATCGTCATAAATAGTCAAGAGCGAAATCAAAAGGCGCTGAAAGCGATAAAATTTACTATATGATATTTAGTTTTTAAATTAATAATAATTTTAATTAAAATAAATTAAAAATTTAATCAAATTTCTAAATAAAATCTCATTCCATGTACTTTGGTCGACTAACAGTTAATTCATTTTCTAATAAAAGAACTATATATTCTACCTTAAAATATCAGGAATCATATTATTACCTAGGTAAGTCGGTAACAGATGAACAGTGGAATAGCTGTTTAACTAACATTTTCCAAAGTAATTACTTTTACGTAAACTTTAATGCTTTTCATTGAAACAACTTACTAAATACTACTTTCAGGATGTCTTGGGTATTAGAGGGATTACTAATTCCCCGTACATACTTAACGACGTCAACCTTTTGAACTAAGAACACAAGCTGCTGACATTGATTGAGGCCTTGCTTTTATCTTGTCGACGACCGCTTAGCCTAGTGGGTAGCGACCCTGCCTACGAAACTGGAGGTCCCGGGTTAGAATCCCAGGTCGGGTCAGTATTAACATGATGAATGTTGATACTGGTACCGGGTCTTGGTTGTTATATGTATGTGGTGTCTTCGCAAAATATTTATATATGTATATATTATAAAGAATATTTAAATATGTATATCAGTTGTCTAGTAACCCATAACACAAGCATAATACTTGCTTACTTTGGAACTAGATGACGCTGTGTGGGAAGTCCCATGTATTATTATTATTATTACCTTATAAGTAAGTGATCAATGCAGTAATAACGAATATCTGGGACATCTCACACATAGCGTCATCTAGTCTCAAAGTAAGCAAGTATTATGCTTGTATTATGGGGTACTAGGCAACAGGTATACATACTTAAATATTCTTTTTTTTGTAATATATACACATATAGAGACTTTTTTAAACCCAGACACGTATCAAATAGACATGTGCATGCACACAAATATTTGTCTCGGGCGGGAATCAAACCCGCGACCTTCGGCTCCACAGTTAGGTTTTCTAATCACTCGGCCAATAAGTCAGTCACAATGCAGGGGACGTAAGATTGTCGTGTAGCGCAGATAGATAAATGGACGGACTTACAACTACTTATCAATACAATTAACATTATTAGAGTTCTTAATCCCATATCCCATATCAAAATGTGAACTAAAAGCAAATAACTAATAATGTAATATTAATAACAATAAATATATAAGCGTTAATGGGAAATAAATAATAAAAGTAAGTAATAAGTAAGTAATGTAATGTAAATAAGTAATGGGTAATAATAAACCTAAGTTACATATCTAAATTCTAATTTAATTTAATCCAGGCCATGCCTCTAACCAAGAAAATCATCCTTCTGAGAAATAATCTTAGTCAATAAAATAATAACAGTTAAGTGCAATAGTCAAGTGTTGTGGTAGCCCGAGCGCAGCGAACATATGTCGAGTTTACAAGGCCGTGCGGCCGTGGTTCGATTTTGGGCTTGTACCAATGAGTTTTTCTGACTTAAGTACAAAACTATCACTGGCATAACTGCCATGGAGAGCACGTTAAGCTGTCAGTCCTGGGTGCCATCAATAGATAGCAGTCTTTAAAATCATCCAACCCGCACTGGAGCAGCTTGGTGGATTAAACTCCAAGTCCCCTCATCCTGAGGGGAGGCCTGAGCCCCTGCAGTGGGGCATAATGGGCTGGTGTAATGGTGGAATGGAATCCATTACAGAGCGTTAAGTAGCTACGATACTTTACAAATGCGATGAATCCAAGCAACAATATCTTAATACGTATAACAAAGCGGACCGTTCGCGTTCGTCCGTTACATTTTAACACAATACGTGCTTTTACGTATAATGTTGTGAAAGTGTTTAGTGGAGATGCTCTTTCAGAAAGTGCAAACTTTTCCGACGACGACGTTTCTCTGGCGACACGTTAACTCCTCATTACTTAACTGAGTTGATGAAATGTGAATAATTAAACAGTTAATGTAGCTAGGAAGTCTTTTTTCTAATTTTGTAATAAAAATGATAAAAACGACGAATATTGTACGTGGGGAATAATAAAAGAGAAAATATCTTGAGCAGTTCTTGAGTTATGAATAAGGTACCTATATTGTTCAGGGACTCTCTTTAGGATCGAAACAATTTTATTGTTAACCTCCGACGCAAATCGCTTATCACTCCGAGGGGTGACAAGTTTGATACGTGTGTCTGTGTGTCTGTCTGTGGCATCGTAGCTCCAAATTGGCTAAACCATTTGAAGTGTTTGAAAGGTGATTTGATCGAGAATGTTCACAGGTTCAGCCGTTTAAGATTATCAGCTCTTTTATAAGGTCTGATCGATTCGAAATTTGGTATCCTGTTACTTCAATGATAATTGTAAGAACTAACCTTGACCTGATGCTGCAGCTTCTGCAGTATACCTAACTTCTCACCAACTTACAGCAGTGGTATCGTGTTTGAGGTCATTGGAATAGTTTCAGTGAATAAAGACAGATGGTGATTAGGGTCTGACTTTACGTCACTATTTTTTTCTCATCTATACCGAAAAACTCAGATCCTTCAACGCAACAATCGGAGCGGCCCTTGAAGCAAAGATTCGACTTCCGCTATTGAGCAAATCCAGCATCTAGTTTACTTTCTATCACATTTTAATGTAACGTCCTTACTATCTCGACTTTTAATATATTTTTTTATCATTTTTTAAAATGATGTTACAAAGAGTAATATTCTGTGTAACTCCTCGAATCTTTAAGTATCTTCGTTAAAAAAATTAAATCATATCTTTGCTTCAGTATGACGCACGATATAAAGAAAGGACAATTTTTGTATTAATTAGTCTTGGTCGTTATATGTATGTGGTGTGTTCGGAAAAATATTTATATATGTATATATTATAAACAATATTTAAGTATGTTTAACAGCTGTCTAGTAACCCATAACACAAGCATAATACTTGCTTACTTTGGGACTTGATGGCGCTGTGTGGGTAGTCTCATGTATTATTCTTATTAATCTATGTTAATCTTTGATCGAAACAAAAGACTCTTCGCCTTTTCGACAGCCTCTGTTATATGTTCCACTATGATCGATTCAGTGGTTTAGCCGTGAAAAGGTAACAATACATACACAAATACACATATTTTTAGTAGAAAAAGTAATCTATGTCCATTTTCAGGATGCAAGTTATATCCTTGCCGAATTTTGTTGAGATGATTACACAGTTTAGCCGTAAAAAGTTGACAAACATATTAAATTATAAATACAGTAAAAAAATGTTGCTTAAACTCAGTGTTGTCAGAATTGAAATTTAGAATTACACCACAAAGTTACAATTCAAACGACTTAATAGACAGAGGTTAATAGTGCGGCATTGATTACGCTTCTGCCATTAGCTTAGTAAGTAAGTAAGTAAAACATTATTGTACCCAAAACTGCGTAGCCTTTGATGTCTGTTACTTTTGATCATCCATTTTAAAGCAATATACACCGTGTTCGACTGTACATAAAAATTGAGCGTGCAAAGCCGGCACAAACTAACGGGCACCGAGAAAAAAATTGTTATAACGCGACACCCGCTGCTTGGTTACCTTACTGTTAGGATATTTAATACTTTTCTGAGCCAGGTGGTCAGCTGTATGTCTCGTCAATTCGAGGTTTTTGATTATCTTTAAATATGGTACCAATTTAATATAATAATAATAATAACGTTTATTTACCAAAAAATATTATATACATTATTGAAGTACAATAACTCCACCACTAGGCCTAGTCTGTATCGGTGGAGTCATTTACATTTGTGTTTTTTTGTTTTTACATTAACAGTATTACCCAATATACTTATTCTATTTGACGCAATTGTCGGCATCAGCTGTTTCAAACTATAGTACTGTTTGTCCAAGTTAACGATTTGCGTGGCAGTGTCGTGGTGTTTTATTGAGTTTGCAATTGAACATGCTTTAATAAAAATGTATTACTTTCATTTTGAAGTGCTTTTACCCGTTACCATAAAAATACATATAAGTGATTGAACAAAATCTTATTAATAAATATTTCTCGGTAACCATTAGCTTGCGCCGCCTTCTTATTTGCAGCCCTTTTGTTTAGTTCGAAAATGTCTCCTTTGCACGCTATATTTTTTTGGTCATAATACCTGGCTATTTATTAATTATCCGGGTTCTATGAACATGACGATGTATTTTTGTAAAATTAGGGTGGTGACCCTAACAGTTAGGTCAACTTAGTCTGTAGACAAGAGCTGGTCTTTGTTTCTTTGTTGTTGATGTTGTGAAAAAAGAAATTCAAATTTTACAATTTGAATATAATCTAATATTGAAAGTTTTAGTATGATGATTTATCAATCACACGCAGGATCTCTTTATTGTTGTAGATGACTATAAGACTAGACATTTATGTAGTGCAGTGAAACATGAGTTAAAATAAAAACAATACTTGAATTCTCGAGTTAAGACTTTTTTACATTTACAAATTGACCGTTGTTACGTAATTTTTGATCAACAAACCGATCCATTGTAATACGCTAGTTGACTATTTTTTTTTTTATATTCAACGACCGTTTAGCCTAGTGGATAGAGACCCTGCCTACGAAGCTGGAGGTCCCGGGTTCGAATCTCAGGTCGGGTCCGTATTTATATGATGAATATCGATACTGGTACCGGGTCTTGGTTGTTATATGTATGTGGTGTCTTCGCTTGGTACCCAAAATACAAGCTAATGCTTTTTCCTTGACGTTATTGTGATGTATATTTGATGATGGTGATGTTATTATTATTATTATTATTATTATTATTATTATTATTATTATTATTATTATTATTATTATGAAAGAGTTTTCTAAACATATAGGTATATTGCAACAGTGAAAGAATAATTAAAAAAATATATTAATTTTATGAATGTTTAAAATGTCATGTTAGAGGGGACAATACCGCACGGCGGCGTACTTATGTGTGACGTCAGGCCATTTAAAATAATGTTAAATATCGTTTTGCAAGAAAGAGACAGAGATAAAAGCTTTTTAAAAGCTAGTAATTTCCATATTCTTCAATCTAATACAATTTTGTTCACAAATTTTGTGATCTTATAAAGTATATTTTTATATATTTCAAATACCCTATTACTAGTTTTTTTTACGTTTCAATGACTGTAATTTTGTGAATTTATTTATTGAGTTGTTACAATGAAGTGATTAAATAACTTGTATTTAAGTTTTGGTGCTATTGTGATAAATAAAATTTTAAAATTGTTTCCGCTAATTTTAAAATTTCATGGGTTACGTTTCTACATCGTACTTATTCTCACTCCCGATCCTTTAGACTCTTTTGTTTTTGTTTTTAAATAAAACATTTTATTAAATTAATTTTACACCAAAGAGCTTTAAGCTTAACCAACGTAAGGTTTCACTATAAAGTTGACCACTCGTCGTTCCGTAAGGTCGTATTTACATCCATTGTCTTACCCAATGAAATTATAAAATTTAATTTCACGGTAGATGCGACGCACCTAGTTGTTTCGGTAAATGTAAAAACGGATATTTTACTGTGCTAATAAAATGCTCAGTAAAATTCAGCGTTAAGTTTTATACGAAGCCATGAAAGACAATCTTGTTACTTCGGCAAATAAGCAGTAATTTAAAAATTCAGTACGAATTAGATATGAAAATTTCTCGCAACCAAGAAAGAGCCTTTGATTATATTTTCCGCAAAAAAACTCGTTCTTTTAGATGTCCATTTTTTATATAATTTGTTTGTCGGTTCGACTTGTTGACAGAAATTAATTGATTTTAAAGTACCTTAGGCATGCGCGACATTTACAGTTACGTCATGCTTGTCCGTCGGTTTGTGTTACACTCTAATAGTTTATTATAACGCCTTTTTTCTTAAAATTTCAATATCGTGGTAAAGGCAATAATAGTCTTAAATTTTATGGTTATTTAAATTTTGCTCTAACAGATTTAGTCACAGAAACAATCAAACATAGAAAAAGCAATCTGAGTGGCGAGATACTCAAGAGAATTTATGTGTAAACATGTAAGCATTTTTAATTTTATTTTCAAAAACTTATGTCCTGAAGCTTAAAATTAGTTTAAAGTACAAGGAGAAGAGCCAGCCAACATTTCAAAAACCTAACATTAATAATTTAAGTATTTTAAATTGTTTAATTTAGACTTCCCCCTTCGATCAATAGACAATAATATACCTAATAATGTACCTACGCCATCTAGGGACTTGTTTTGAAACCAGCACGTTTTCACTGATTTTTATAACTTCATGTATAAATTTCTAGTATACAAACCTAAAAAACTAAATTATCCTCATTTATAGTCCTTGGTTTTGCCAGACGAGTAAGACATTGTAGTGTCTAACCAGACAGCCTCCGGTCAGTGCTCACGCATTTATTTTTCAAGCTTTTAACAGTCATTAAGAGAATGTCATAAGCCAACGAAAATTCAGAATGTCGCCGCCCACTGGCCTTAAAGGCGACATACCTTGTTATACGAGTTCGTGCTTTACACAAGCGAGACGCACAATAGCGCACCGCTTGAAATTAAAGGGCGTAAGTGCAAAATTATTAAAATTTAATTTCTTTTAATTGAAACGCCTATTGAAAAATACAAAACGAGCATCGAATACAGAATTATGAAATCTATGTAATATATTTTTTTCAACTATAACAAACTTCTTACTCAGCTACAATGATTGATAAATGGATTTTTAAGAGGTATTTTTACAATTTATTTTTAATCTGTAAAACTCATTAAATAATAATTTCAAACGAACGTCGTATAAAACGATGACAGTGATTTAATATATTTTAAAGACATTAAGCTACATGAAATACTTTAAGCGATATCGTTGTTTGAAAATGCCGTCCTCAGCTTCTAACATCGCCTTAAAAGTAAGAGTAATTAAAACTTTTTGAGAAATAGTTTTCGGACTCAAGATTCGTTGAGCAAGAACAAACTTCTGTTCGTGTTTTGGTGTTCCTTCTCATTTACTATTTAGGAGCTCTCTTCCTATTTGTAACGTCATAACCGAGACAGTCTGACGGTCTTCCTTATCACGTTGGATTTAGATTTTTAACGAGGGTCCGGTACTAAGGTGTTTACATATCAAAAACACCAGATGAATAATTTTTTGTAATTCTTAAATAACTTTTTTTATGAATCAGTAAATCTTGCTATCATTATCGTATTTTTCTTTAATTGGAACTCCAAAAGCATATCTTATTTCTACTTCACAATGGAATATCTGATATAATAATTTTCGTTTAAATAGACTCGTTCACTCGACGGCAATAAAAAGCAGCGATACCGCGTAATGCAAATTTATTAAAGACAGACTGAAGACATAAAATTTCAATACGCCAGTCGTAAAAATAGATGAATTGAAACAACGTCCTTTGAAAGTTTTCACGGACTTTAATAAATGTTGTCGAAGACTCAAAGGTATTTTCTTGATTTATGTTGTTTGGATTCATACTTATAATAATAACAATACCTGGGAAATACCACACAGCGCCATTAGTCCTAAACTAAGCAAATATTATGCTTGTATTATGGGGTACTAGGCAACTGATGTACATACCTACTTAAATAGATTTTACACCCAGACATGGAACAAATAGACACACAATTTTGTTCATGCACACAAATATTTGTCCCTAGCGGGAATCGAACCCGTGACCCTTGGCTCCGCAGTTAGGCTCTCTAACCACTCGGCCAATCGGTCAGTCGATCACGTCAATTCCATCACTTGCCCGTGGTACCACCAGGGTTGTACTCGGGGGATTTTTTGCTCGTGGACCTACTAGTTTAACTGATTGTACAACTGGTCATTTTTCACTTGCCCGTGGTATTACCAAGTCTTTAATTAATTTAAAATCGTAACCATCAATATCTATTAGGTTAAATTAGGTTTATGATAATAATATGGCCGCGTTACTATGGCCGCGTTATACGTACTTTTCAATTAACTCAAGACTACATATAATATAATATATAATATAATACCTGGACCATCAAACACAGCGCCATCTATTCCAAACTAAGCAAAGCTTGTACTGTATGGTAATACCACGGGCAAGTGTCCTGTAAAATGTCCTGTTATACAACCAGTTGTGCATAGTTGGTCCACGGGAAATTTTTTGCAACAATTTTTTAATTATTCATTTATTTTAATTTTTAGCACAACGCTGCTGGTAGTACCATGGGTCGATTCATGATTGACGGTTTCGTTGAAACATAAAATATTATTATATTTTCTTCATACTTCATACATCAGCCGAAGATTAAATGTGTATGTAGGTAGAATGATTTTAAGCATCTGCGAGAATTGTTTCATTATATGCATATCATAACATATGCGTATACTATACCGACTGCTAATGATAATGAAATGAATATTTTTCCTTTTATCATGTTACAGAATAACATGTATTTTCCCCGTTTGATACATAGAGACGAGAGCGGGGAGCGAAAGCGTGTTTGCCACCATACTACTTAAAAGCTCTTTGTGTATTTTTAGAATTTCATATCTCGAAGGGGCGAAAAAAAAAACGGAAACCTTAGAAATCACTTTGTTGTCCGTCTGTCTGTCGACGCCTTTTTCCTTGTGAAGGGCAGAGGTTTTAAATTGAAATTCATATCACATACGAAGCTCAGAGCGCGAGAAAGTTTCTGTATCATTGCTAATAAAAAAGTAAAGGCATTATTTCACATGAAATTGCTGATCATCTAAACCTATATTTGTTATTTTATAATTGACGTGTATTTTCTTGCTTTCTGGCGCTGAATAGCTTGAATACGTTAAAATACGTTATTTAGCAATATGGAACCTTCAGGGCGCAAGTCCGACTCGTGCTTGGGCGGTTTTTATTTATTCCTTACCTACTTAACGTACCATATTAACATGATAATAAAATAAAAGCGCCAAGTCCTTGTCAGACCACGGATACTAAAGTGTTGCGTACTCGAGACGAACGTTCATGTTTAAAAACAAATATCTCAAAAACACTCAATATATCTTATTCGAACCAATTTTCGTTCTAAGTGTTTTTTAAGTCGTACCACAAACTTAATTTTTTTCAGAATTTCCTACCTTTTAATTGAAAAATTAAAGGCGGGCACACATTTTTTAAGGAATTTTAGAGCGCATATCCTATCAACTATTGACTTAAATGAAAAAGTATTTTCAAGCCTTTATACAACATTTAAAGACCTAGTGCGTTGTATTTGAAATTACGGAAAAAAATCGTAGTTTTGGTACACTTTCGTATAGCGGTTCATGGATTACCCCTACCTACCAGATTTCGCCTATGTAGAGCTAATAATCTCATAGTAAAATGGCTGTGGTAGATAGACAGACGACGGCCAAAACAGAATGGTTCCCTTTTTTTACCGTTTGGCTACGGGACTCTGAAAATCACTCAGCGTAATATAGAGCGAGAGATAACACGGCCTATAGATTATAATGGAAAGCTTCTCAGAACTGATTGAGATTCTAAGGTATTTAAATCACGTTCGCCTGTCCTTGCATGTAATTCAGCCCATTATACCCCACTGCAGAGGCTTAGGCCTCCCCCGGGATGAGGGGACTTAGAGCTTAAATACACCACGCTGCTCCAATGCGGGTTGGCGGATTGTAACAACCACCATCTATTGATTGCAACTGGGACCGACTGCTTGACGTGCTCACCGAGGCACGGAGTCAATGATAGTTATGTACTTAAATCAGAAAAACTTATTGGTACACGCCCGTAATCCGATATGCCTTACGTATGATATCAATATTTACTAATAAAATTTTCTTTTCAGATAGGCACTTCAAAAATAATGTTCTCACGGCGGCAGAATCGAAAATCTTAACGACCAAGCCATTACGAGCTTTATTATTGTCAAGATGCAGAAATAAGCTGTTAAATTAAGCCAACTACAATGGGGAACGAATCGCAGGTATTAATGGATATATTCCAGGTAATATATGCGGCTTCCGGGAACGCTTCAACCGGAAGTTTGGCTAATGGAACCCAGATATTGACTGCTTTAAGAAAACAGACAATGAAAAGTGGGGGTTCTGAGGCTCTAGAAGAAATGGTCAAAGCAATGACCGATGTCAAGAACAAACTAAATCTGTCATCGAAACCAGAGAGTTGCGGCTATTGCGAAGGCGATTTTCGGGATGTCGTGGAGGCATATAACAGCATACATGGCTACGTCAGTTTGTTGGTAAGTTGAATGTACGATAATTAAAACGTAAATATTAATATTATTTGTGTTGTCATGGCTTTACCCAACTGGCACATAAGCTGCAAAAACTGGTAAATGTTAACCTTCACAAAATAGATAAAATGATTAATTCTTTGCCTAGCCAGACCTCCCTTATAGAGAGAAGTTCAGTAAAACATCCATCCCTGTAAGACGAAATAAATGAACTATTTGCAACATAAAATCTACATTTCACTTCGACACTGACAATTCGTTCATTTCTTCTCTTACCTACAACCTTTAAGTCGTGGTCTTGACTCACTCGAATCCGACTGATATTTTTATTGGCAAACGCATCGCCTTTTATATCTGTTGTTAGATATGAAAATACGTAGGTAAATATTTTTTTATTATATATTTTTTATATATTTTTTAATAGTGCACGTAAAAAGTAAAAATACCTTTATGAATAATATGCGTTCAGTGTATGACATTAAAAATTAAACTATGCAAAATAAATGTGGTTTAATTTCTATGATTTCTGTTTTATTGCATCAAAACGATAAAAAAAAGTTGTTGTCAAGAGTCAGTTTCTATAGGTGTAAATCTGTGTAAATCAAGTCATCAAGTATGAGTGTAAATTAGTCGTGCTTTGCCGAAATTTTTTCGATTGTCGCGTATGCGATGCATATCCGTCGTTGCGTCGCATTAGGTTGTATAAAGAACATTACGTCAAACGAAAAAAAAAACAAGAACAGCTGTTGTCTTGTATCACAGAAAAATAATTTAAATTAATTGTCAATTATTGAATCGTGTCATTTATGTCAAAATACAAAATAACTCGTATCGAATATACTTTGATGTAATGTACTTAATTAACTATAATCTATTTAGAGCATAACGAGCGAATAAGGTTTATAAAACTGTGGACAATTATGCGAATTTTCAATAACAAGAAAAAATTTCGTAATTATTTATATTTTGGTAGGTAGTTCAATTACTGGCAGGTTATGTTCTGAAGAGTTCTTTCAACAAGTTACAAGAAGTACATCTACATTTAATATTATAAAGCTGAAGGGTTTGTTTATTTGTTTGCACATGCAAATCTCAGGAACTACTGGTTCGGAATTGAAAAATTCTTTTTGTTTTTGATAGTCCATTTATTGAGAAAACCTATAGACTATATTTTTTGTTTGTTTGAACGCACTAATCTTAAAAACTACTATTTCGAATTAGAAAATTCTTTTTGTTTTGGATAGTCCAATGGTCGAGGAAGACTATAGATTATTATTACCAATAAAAGCGGAGCATCAATGAAAAATGTTGCAAAAACCGGAAAAAATATTCCTCTTGAGAACTTCCGTTGTGCGCGCTGCGTAAACGGTTGATGTTAAACAAAAATCATGTATTACGAAATTGTTCCCCTTTAAAAGTTTTGACCGAAAGTCCGCAACAGAATATGTGTATATTTTAAGGTTGACTTACTACAACATTTTTCATGGTAATCAAATTTGTTCTAACTTATTGCACTATTTGCGAAGATGTTTTTTAAACATGATGTTAATCCTTATCAAATTAAATACGTTAGTTATCTGAAGCATTTCATGCATATTATAATTACTCTTTACACCATACAATTTAAATTAATATTTTAGCAATTATCGAAATATTAAAACTTAAATAAAAATAACTTAACTTAATATTAAATTCGCTGTCTGCCTCTGTTCGTTATCTTCTTACTTCTAAACCACGCAATGGACTTTGCGTGGTTTAGAAGTAAGAAGATTACTTCTAAACCGCATTGGAGAAGCGACTTTGATACGGTTTTCAGTAATTTATTTATTTAAGTAATAGTAATAGGTAATAGAAAGAGCTATAAGCGAGGAAGGTTTGTGTATATAACTATAATACTTTAAATAAGTAATAAGTTTTGTTTTTGTTAATTTCTATATTTTTTTTTTCAATTATTTCTTAACTAAGGGACCACCTATAAAGTACGTCACACGTTAAGGGGCTGGGAGGGGGTCGATTAAGTGTGACATTATGTGACAAGGGGGTAGGAGGGGTCCTAAGTTTTGTTGACGTCACATTTCAAAGTCTTATACATGTAAATCTAAGTGTATTAGAACATTTACACCTCGTTTCCACTAAGTATAATACACTGTATGATATACTGATACAGTATGGTTATGACAGTATAAAACAGTGTATTATACTTGGTGGAAACGAGGTGTTAGATTTACAAATTTGCCAAATTTGAAATATTAACAAAAACCTAAAAAAATTTCCAACACTATCCGAATGACAATAAGGTTTTAATTGTTTTGTTGGTGTGTACACACTAGCCTATGAGCCCTTTGACAAATGCATAAATGCACACGCGCCGCGCCTCATGATGATATTGTTTCTAAAATATTTTCAACTCTACTGTTATGAATATAAGGGTTAAATTGTTTTGTTGGCGTGCTCAAAGAATTGTTGCTAGACGCGCCAGAGAATTTCTTTGTTTGGATGATGATGATACCATAGTATAATGATACTATATGGTTGGACTAGCGACCCACCCCGACTTCGCACGGTTGCAATGTACTAATGCGTGGAACGGGAAGAGGAACGTTTCCGTAGTCCACCCGGACGAATAAATTATATAACGCTTTAAAAAGTTTTTTACATCGCGGATTTATTCAAATCGTGAAGCTACGGCAGGGAAGGTCAAAGTTATGCGATATACCTTAAGCTAATTATTTTTAACAAACTTCAAAAAGGAGGAAGATCTCGATTCACCTGTTTTTTTGTGTGTTACACGATATCTTCGCCGACTGTGAATAGATTTGATTGATTCTTTTTTATTGAGTAGGCTATATCTCGAAATAGGTCCCATTCAAATTTTAAGAAAATATTAGAACCAACGAACACAGCGGAAGCGAGGCGGGAGTAGTAACAAAGATTCTATGCATTCGTATGGAGTCGTCATTTGTTCCTGCTACTGCTCCGCTTTCACTGTATTCGTGGCTACGGGCCTAGCATCCAACCCGCAAATTATTGCATTTGTTTCCCTATTTTATTTTTTTAATAATTTTCCCTTCCTTCCACCTTCATAGTAGTGAAATTTCCTCCAAACGGCGGCGCTATCTTTTTTGAGCAGCGCGTTTCAAAGGGCTACCCAGTACGCATTCTAAATACATATTATATAAGCTAGAATTACCATTAAAAAGTTAAATATAAAGTAAATACTTCATCATCAGCCCATTTTTACCCCACTGCAGGGGCTTAGGCCTCCCCCAGGGTGAGGAGGGGGGCTTGGGGCTTAAGTCTACCACGCTGCTCCACTGCGGGTTGGGAACTGTAACGACCGCCGTCTATTGACAGCGTCCGGGACCGACTGCTTAACGTGCCCTCCGAAGCACGGTGTCAGTGATATTGTGTACTTAAGTCAGAAAAACTCATTGGTACACGCCCGGATTCGAACCATGGCCCTATGGGGCCTTATAAATTTGAGACAGGTTCGTTGCGCTCTAGGCTATCACGACATTACAAGTAAATATTTACAAAAAATAAACACCGACTTCTAATTTTGCCTAGGTAACAAACTTAAATTAAAAAATTACTTTACTTAATACCAATCCAAAGGTTTTACAAAGGTACTTACCAATAACGATTTAAACACTAATAACTATATTAATTAAAAGAATTTCAGTAAAAATATTTCCCGTTGTCCGTTTTTCTTTACAAAACTTATGGGTCGTTAGCAGCGTCCCTTGACGGTAGCTTTTATATTTTTATGTCACCATCCCAGAATAAAATGTGAAAGCTTTTGTAAAAATAGACCTAGGCATTACCCAGAACGCGATATTCGACACATGCATAAAAATATATGACACGAATAGTGACTCCTATACGTTTTAGGAATTCAGTTGCCGCAAGGGAAATTTAGCGGAAGTCATAGAAATAAAGTGTGACCACATAGATTTTATGTATTTTAGGGTTTCGTACCGCAAAAGGAAAAAAAAACTGAACCTTATTGGAACACTCGTTTGTCCGTCAAGTGTCTGTCAAGACCCTTTTTCTCAGAAACGCGTAGAGGCATCGAGGTGAAATTGATATCAAACTTGATTGCGGTCTCTCGAAGCAGAAAAAATCAAGCTTTTCAGTCAATAAAAAAATATGACTATTTATGCCGGATATTTTATAACTCGCAACATAAATAAAAACCTATAGGGTACTTCCCGTTGACCTAGAATGATTAAATTTGTATGAAATAAGGTCTTACAGCGTATGTAAAAGAAAAGACTGAAAATCTATAATTTATAGTTATATCACAAACATTTTTTTTAATATATATTTTCTTCATGCGACAAGCATCCTAGGTACCCTGAACCCATCGTCTCTTTAAAATTTTGTCATTTATCATAACTTACATAGTATTTTTTAATTTGTAAATACGTTTTTATTAATATTAGATTAAATAATTAATATTAGATGTAAATTTTTTTCTCACAAAATAAATGCTTGAATGTATCAAGATTAAATAAATATATCAAATACTTAAATCGACGGTCCTTTAAAGCTGTAAAAAAATGAAGCTTCTACGTCAACGCAATCAAAAATACTGTCTGTGCAGCATATTTTAAAACTCGCAAGTAAATCAAAACCTAGAATTATGAAATTTGATAAGAAGATCCCAGCAGAAATAAAGGGTAAAATCCTAAAATCGTTAATTTGTAATTATGTCATATAAAAAATACTATTCTGCGATTACAAAATAAATTATTTTTTTATAATTACGTAACACAAATATTGTGTGGTGGTACGGAATACTCCGTGCGAGAGTCCGACCGGTTTTTTGTAATATTAAATATATGATACAGTTATACCTAGTTTTTGTCACCGATATGTGCGAACCTGAAGTCAGACTCAAAACCGTTGTAGGAACATATCAAAGAAGCCTTGTTGCGATAATATGGCGAACCTGCGCGACAGAGCATGTGCATCGCACTTCAGAGCAGTACATATCGGTAGCAAAAGATCGTGTAAAATTTATTTATACTTATTAGGAAATATTTAAATATAAATTGTGGTATGTCAACAAAAAAAGTGTTATATAGATTATAGGTAGCTAGACATAACTACGAATTCCCTGTCTGAGCGAAATAATACTCAAAACCGTAATCAGAATTATTAGTAGGCAACACAGGGACGCTGATTTTTATGTAAATATAAGGAATAGGTCAATTTTAAAGCGTTTTTTTCCTTAATTTAATTATATTTATTTATTTACTTAAGTATATATGTGCCGTTTTGTTTGATCTCTTTTTGTCATCTTGTAGATAGTGACGTGATCCCGTTGTTATAGAAATTATGGGCTTTGTGGTTACAAAATTACGACAAGTAGTTTTCAAAGGCTTCTCTTGACGTTAACCAACTACCTAAGGAATTCTGAAGTGACTGAAACAAGTGAAAATCTTAGCAAGGCCAGGGCTATAAAGTTGATGTATAACCCCTTCCCAGTGAAATTCTCACAATTTATTTTTTTTGAGTAGCTAAAGATGTGTGTGGTCTAGTGTTATCATTATGAAAAACTACATTATTTCTATAGATCAATTCCGGCTGTTTTTTTTATCAATTGCATGCTTTAGTTTTATCAGCTGTTGGTAACAAACATCCGAATCGATGGTTGTGGCCGGCAGTAAAAGCTCTTAATGAACGAAGCTCTTCCAATCCTACCATATACACTCAACATCATTGCGTTATTCTGGATTTTCCCACAGTCTGTGGAGCTTGGCCGCACTGTGACCATGATCCTTTCATATGTTCTTATCGTAAGTGATACACTTTTTAATACGGGTGATCAAACTTTTTAAAATAGCTTACTTTAATTAAGTTTTAATTTGGAATCACGGTTCATTAAGTTTCTGTCTGTGAGGTTGTGTGGCACCCGCACATCGAGCTTTTTTGTATACTTGAACTTTTTTAAATGAATCGAAACTGTTTTATATGCGACCAGCGAGAATTGCATTTTTAACATTCTGCTGTTACTAATACACGTATTAGGTCTATAAATGATAATCATTTTCTTTGCGGCTTCTGTCGCGCTTATCTATTTTTCGCAACAAAATTTCATGATATAGTAAATTTTGTAGGCCACTTTCACTCATTTCCGCAGATTGAAAAACAGTCTAAAAATTACAGGACCTAGTTTTGTCTCTATTTATTTTAGGTGAGTACGTTAACTTTAAATCGTAGGCATTAAAGCCGACCAGGTACAATAAGTTAAACCAACAAAATTTTATCAAACTTCAGACCTACAAAATACGAAATGGCTTACTTCTCGACCTATTATATAATACACGTACATGCGCGAAAGTTAAAAATGTTCAATCCCTAATCGTCAAAAGAATTTTGTTTTAATTTTGTCCAATAAAATATTTTTATGTTTATATATAAATGAGAATACCTACACAGGAATTTTTTTCATCAGTTTCGATTTTTTTTTTCAGCATTAGTCATACAAAGACTTAACAAAAAATAATATTATTAGTTTGTCCAATTTAAAAAATAAAATATTTATCCAAAATACGTATCGGTACAGCGTTGTAACTGAGCCAAACGTTTGCGTTTGCTATTAATACTGTGCACGAGAAAGAGGCGGCCGCAGGTGTAGCGGGGAGGGATATATCCTTTCGACGGCCGCCGACGGACACAATGGTTAGTCGCTTACGCATTTCCACGCTAAGACGATGACTTTGGGGCATCATGTTACAAGGAAAACAAGTGTTTTTTTATTTTCACCAAAGATCATTGAAGGGGTGAAAAATTTCTGAATAGCCTTTGTTCCAATTTAATTTAACTGCTGACGGAACTCAGTTATCGTTTACATATCGCTTTACTTATTATCTAATTTCTTGTTGTATACGTAGACATACATTGATATCTTTTTTACATGACGACCGCTTAGCCTAGTAGCCCTAGTAGTAGCTAGGTAGCGACCCTGCCTGCGAAGCTGGAGGTCCTGGGTTCGAATCCCAGGTCGGGTCAGTATTAATATGATGAATATTGATACTGGTATCGGGTCTTGGTTGTTATATGTGTGTGGTGTCTTCGCAAAAATATTTATATATGTATATATTATAAAGAATATTTAAGTATGTATATCAGTTGTCTAGTAACCCATAACACAAGCATAATACTTGCTTACTTAGGGACTAGATGACGCTGTGTGGGAAGCCCCATGTATTATTATTATCTTTTTTTACATAGTCGGATAAAAAAACAAAATGGCTTACTACTGTAGTTTTGTCTTGTTTTCTGTTATAGATACCATTACATAGATTTATAAAGGGTTTATTGGCTATGTCGTCCGTTGGACTCCACATGTTATTGTATTCATTGTGTGCTCATGAATCCATTCCATCAAGGTTGGACCGCTCACATTTCGAGAATAGCTGCTAACTGCCGAACGTTTCTAACGAGCGATGTAATATCGACCTTGTATAATACGTCATACAGTTCATTTTCCGATAGCCAAAATAAGATTGTTTCAACTCTGTGACAATAATATTCCATTAATTTGATTGTAAGGCACATGAAAATTTGGTTGCGTATTTCAACACATGTTATAGAATTTATTACGTGGACCGATTGGGAACGTTTTTCAGGGGTATACTAATGAATAAATAATAGTCTATGGCCTTCGACGTTTTGTTGCCAGAGTTTTAGCTATTTGATGTGTGGGTTACGTTAATATACATATAAAAAACTGCACAAGTGTGTGTGTGTGTCGGACCATGCACAAGCAAGCTCAGATATTATAAACAAATATTTCAAAAACCACTCGATGTTTCTTATTCAAACCAGTTTTCGTTGAAAGTGTGCTTCAAATTGTGCTTCATCATCAGCCCATTTTACCCCACTGCAGGGGCTTAGGCCTCCCCCAGGTTGAGGGGGGTTTGGAGCTTAAATCCACCACGCTACTCCACTGCGGGTTGGGGATTGTAACGACCGCCATCTATTGACAGCGGCCGGGACCGACTGCTTAACGTGCTCTCCGAGGCACCGAGTCACTGATAGTTAATGTACTTAAGTCAGAAAAACTCATTGGTACACGCCCGGATTCGAACCATGGCCCTATGGCCTTATAAATTTCAGACGTTGCGCTCTGGGCTATCACGACGAAATTGTGCCTACTTAAATTTTATCATAATTTTCCATTATATAGTTGAAAAGCTAAAGGAGCGGGGGACATATAATAATAATAAGCGCCCCAAACGTTGATGCGCTCTGTAATTATTTTTTAGTATCTTAGTCATATATGGCGACCGATTGTATTGAGGTTTATAGACTACAGCTATCTCTCAAATTTCATTCATTATATATAGTGTAAATAACTTCTGAGTAAAATGGCTGTGATAGATAGACAGACAGATATAACAGACAGGATGAAATTATGAGGGTTCCGTTTTATAAATTTTGTCTACTGAACCCTAAAAGATATTTATACATGAAACTATACAAAGTGTTGTATATATATAAAATATACTGTCGGTGAAATCGTGATCGACCAGATAGTCTTCCCTAAAAAAGTTTTTTTTATGGTTTTTTTAAACTTTGTATCATTTTAACACAAAAACATCTTACACAGAAAAGAATAATTCTGTTATCAAGAAAATATAGTTTTCAATACGATATACAATTACCGCATATTTTCGGACCAATGCAATTTTCATTGATATAAGAATTCATTGTTTTGATGTGTACACAGAAAAATATAATTCTTATATCAAAACAAATTGCATTGATCCAAGAATATGCGGTATTTGTATATATTGAAAACTATATTTTCTTGATAACAGAATTCTTTTTTTTTCTGTGTTTTGAACCGATTATGATGTAAGTTTCATAATTAAATGTCCATCATTGCGTTGCAATTTCCCAGAGCAGAACATTAAGCAAAAAATTTGGTACAGTGGCGTTACACAAGATATAACAAATACAAAAACCGTTTATCTTGTGGGCGAAGTCAAAGGCAAAAGCTAGTGTTGTTGAAGTATAAACACATATTAAAAATAGTAGTAGAAGCTAAGCTAAGTTATAAAGTTGAACTCGTAACTCGATCTCAACATTATTATTATTTTAATACTGTATAATATGTTACGTTGCTGGAGCGGAGAAAATTCTAGCGCATCCGAGGTCTTTAATGTGCAAGCAAGCGTGCTTGATGAAAACTTGCCTTAAGGTGGAACGCTGCCTGTCTAGTACGGCTATTTAATAATAGATGGAGCTACCATATCCATATGTAACATATCTAAAATAATAAAAATAAATTGAACTGAATTTAAAAATAGTACCATATTGCTGTACGCCTTTGTTTACTATGCCAACTAACGAAAGTATATTACTTATTAGTCAGTTGTAGCATAGATTATAGAAAGGCTGTTTCTTCGTACTCAGTTATATTATTTTAAATGTGTACATTCATTACTTACAACTTACCGATGTGTGACTAGGCGGTTATTAAAAGACGATAAAAATGGCGGCGTGAATTTACCATTTGTAAAGTATTCGTTATTGTAACGGAAACTTAATTATTGTTGATGTTATGCCACAGTTATTTTTCGCGATCTTGACGCTTCAAGACAGCCCTTCCATAAACATTTTTTAGCTGACGTCGGCGTCGACGGGTCTCAGTAAAATGTTAAACATTTTCTAGTCTGTCCATGACTGTCACTTTTCGCTTTCGAAGTATTTGTTATTTTATGAAGTCATTATGTAAAGTAGAGGGCCTCGACCTGACTTTTTAGAGTACTTACCACTGCTCGGTGATGCGTACTTAGTGTTATTTCATACTTCTTGTTTGAGCACCCGCTACCCGCTTCCTTCATATTGCGAATTTGAAAGCCTATGCGAAGATTCAGTGCGTGTTTTTTTTTGTTTCGGATTAGAACGGAAGAACATGACACATGCGGTGACGTTACGGCAGTCCACAGGAAGTGTGAGGTTTTCACCTACTAAACCCCTCTACCGGGCATCTCGCTGTTAGCTTCGGTGGCTTTCACGCATAAAGGAACATTTTAAGGCGTGCGAGAAAGCTCGAACTATGCAAAAACAGAAACGAGCGGAAAAGCCGTGGAGCGACACCCTGCTTCGGTTGATAAAGCTATTATGTATATCTTTACATAGAAGGTATATATATATATAGATTGTGAACGCTGACATCGCAATTATTTAACATCCGCATCCTAGAAATTTCAAAGACCGCCTAATTATATATCATTTATACATTATTTCTTCGGCTGCAATTGACAGATTCTGAAATGACTTCTAAATATAAAACAGTTTCTTGAGTGCGCGTAAGCTCTGTTTCCGCAATTTGCGTAACTTCCCGCCGCTCGGGTCGACTGGACTTGTTTATGCTGTCGTTTGTTTGACCGCGTCTCGGGAGTGGTTTTTATTTTTCGACCCAGCTAACATATGCGGAAACATGATTGACCGATGTTTGGGCGGAACGTGAATTTTCTCGTTTGAATAATCTGCTTGAAAAATGGATGAATCGAAGAACCTATATTGGTGAGCTCGATTAATAATACTTTATATTGATTGTTGGAAAAACAAATACGTTACACGTTGTCCAATAAAAGATGACGCATATAATGTTCTGATACACTTTTCATAAACAGAACGTATAAAAGTGTGACAGATTTTTATATTTTATAAATAAGTATTGATTGAAATATCTTTCAATCAAAAAACGACATGCGGCACACTGTCGTCCGTGATAAGCGATTCGCTAACTTCTCTTTCATCCGCTAGTGAAGTTTGATGCTAAATCATAGAATCCACTTGTATTACAAATTGCGTGTCTTTCTCAATACCTAATGTGCGAAGAATAATTATAAACCTTCGACAGTTACACACGAGTGACCATATAAAGTTCTCCCAGATTCATTTTTTAAGGAACCAATGACCACGTCCCATACATTTGAAAACCTGACAATGAATGTCTTTCTAAATGAAATGCAACCTGTCGCAAAAAGAGTGCATTCAATAATACCGTAATGTCGTATGACGATTTTTTTTTCAGACCGTTTAGGTTCGAATCTATATCTATAGGTGACTGACATGGACATATATGCCGCTCGTCTCTGAAGTGCTTGGGCACCTCCTTTGAGCTAATTAGGGCTTTAAGATGGATTTAATAACAACTACCAACTGAAATACCTAAACAATAAAACATTACTTATTATCAATTAGGAACTTATAACATCATTTTAAATGACATCCTTTGGTGGGCTTGTGTGATTTGATAGTCCTTTCTTTGAAGTAACATTAATAACATAGTAGTAATAGGTAATATATTTAAGTAATAATTTCGTTAATAACAAAATAAACGGATTTAATACAGTAAAGCAAAGCTTGTAATTATAAATATAAATAAACGAGGTCATCGGCAAGAGATTAATTCTCCACGAGTAATGGGTACCCAACTGGAAAGCGATTGGTAGGGACAGCGCCAAAGGTTGTAAAAGATTTTACTGATGACAAATAGGTATATGGATTTTCTTTATAAAAAGGTTTATCGAAAGAAAATCTTAATATTCTATAGTATCACGACTTCCATACATTAGGGATCGGGCGACTCATTCAAGTTTTATTAATTTCTCTAATTGAAGTTGTCGTTTTACTCTGGAAAAGAGCATTGAAATGGAGGCTAGAAAATTACTGTAAAAAAATCATAATTATTGCGTAAAAATACAAATTCAACATTACGGTCGATTCTTCGTCGAACCTTTGAGAAGTACAGCTTTGTCAACGAATTTATATTTTGAGGTTATCATAAAAGTGGAAACAGAAAGTGAATGCTAAGTGAATTTAGGTGATATTAAATAGTACATTATGTGATGAATTAATGATTTGGGTTTTAGATTTTAAGATGTATACGGTTAAAGTTGATATTTTAAATTATGTCAGGTGTTTTTGTGTTTTGCCGACTATTCCTAAAGTGCCGTATTGAAATCGTAGAACTGTATACAATTGGAGTCATAAAAGTGGATACGGAAAGCGATTTAAAATTGAATCAAGTGAATAATAGTGCAACAAAAGTCAAAGGAACTTGGCTTACTAATTTAGTTAATAATAATTCACGCCAATTTGGGGTTATTAAACGGTTCCTATGTAATTTGACTTTTGTTGCACTATTTATTTTCACTTGATTCGATTTTAAATCGCTTTCCGTTTCCACTTCCGTTACTCAGAATTATACAAACACCGCTATTCAAAAAAACCAGGCTTGGAAGAAGTATATGATAAAAAATTGATACTATGCTCATTGTTTAGTCATGTTTGGTGACCTAATTTCTTGCCACTTCCTAATATTTGCATGAAGTGGCTCCTATAAAATATAGATATATGACATAACCATGTAGTAGCTTCTTAACTTATTTGTAGTAGAGTTTAACAATGTTTTTTTAATTATCCAGTTTCCCCCAAAATGGGAATTCGTTTATTTAACCAATACGTTCATAATTACAGATATCTCTATATGTACCTATCTTATTTCAACTTCTTTTGTCCAATAAATTCAGAGAAAATTTATTGTGACAGACGGACAGGCAGACGTCAATGATTCTATTCCGTTTTTTCACATCAGATGTACGGAACGCTAAAGTAAGATAAAATTTCCTCTAAGTATAATTTGCTATCTTTAATATTTCGGTAGATACTTTTCCTCCAGGACCCATTCGTTTGGCTCACCTTATAATATCGTCACAAACAGGCAGGAGCGCACACGGGAATTTGTGTAAAAGTAAATTGGAAGAGGGCGTTCTTAGCCAAGACCGTCGACGGAATGAAAACATAAGTAGAGGCAGCTGTGGTTTACCAACTTTATGCGAACGAGGATTTGTGCTTTTCAATACGTGTAATACCTGAGTTAAAACGGGTTTGCGAATACATTTAAATTACGAGGCCCACTAGAGTTAGTAGCCCCTTGACACTGCCTAAAGCCGCTACTGAACATAAATTATAGTAAAGCGTCTGTTTGTAACTTTTTTGTGCCTAAATTTATATACGGACAACAAAATACTACGTAGTCAATGTACTTATGTTAGGACGCTGTTAATTGTCAATTTAGCTGTCAACAGTAAAAAAAACACAAACCACTTACTGAAAAAGCAACTAACTGACGTCAAGAAAATGTATCTTGTTGTTTGTTTTTTTAAAAACTTGACAAATTCTAAAACACGTTTCATCAAAATTTTCTCGATTAAGAAAAAAATTGAAAGTAACTCTTTTAATTGCTTTCGACATATATGTCTTTGTTAAACTATTGCCATATCATAAATTATTAAAAAAACTTCGCTGATATATATATTTAATTAATCATCATCATCAGTGCCTCTCCTTCAGTCAGTTATGCAACGGAAAGAGATAAATTCTCATAAACTGAAAGGGGCGTGATTATAGGAGGGAGTGTAAGTCGTCGCAGCTTGAAAGGGGAATGAAGAGTTTTTTTTAATATTCGATCGGTATACTTGCAACCTGTAGCCAGAGAGAGGAAATAGAAGAGGCGGATAAATATACTGATTACATATATAGCCAGACAGAGAGAGAGACAAGTGACAGGACAAAAATTCATTTATGGTTCTTCATGGTATTTATGGTATTTCAGCTTCTGCTACCTATATTCCTTGTCTATTTTCTGCTAGCCTGATCCAATCCCGGTGGCTACGCTATTAGTACTGCATGTCTTGGTCTAGAGAATCCCTTCAGGTGAAAGTCTTTCTCACTCGTGCTTAAATCAACAGTGGTAAGTGAAGCGTGCTACTAATCAATGGCTCAAGATTGTCGGCTATTAGTGGCTTCTTAAGCTAGTTTATTGAACAGCGCAGTTGCGATTAAAGACGACCGCGATGATGTGTAACCGTTTTGACGCGCACCCAAGTGCAGGAATAGAAGTGGGGGCAATGAAAGAAATTGCCCTCCTGATTCAAGCACTTTATTTTGACCAATTCCAAACAAATTAAATTTTTTAGGATTTCTTGTTTGAAACGAATTTTTTAAAGTATAGGTGGAATAACGTAAAAATAGCCTCCCTAAACGAAGTCATGTATTCATACCGTTTCTTGCGCATATTTTATATGAATATGTTCAAACGATAATGTGCAGGTCGATTTCACAAGTATGTTATTTCGTATACCGACTGACCGTTAGAGACCCTGACTGCACAACCAAAGGTAGCGATTCCCGCCCGGGACAAATATTTGTGTCAATCAATTGTCTAACACCCATGAACAGGCTCTGTATAGTTAAGAACTAGATGGCGTGTGAGATGTCCCTGGTATTATTATTATACCATTTTATAGTAAGCCTATGAAAAATAACTGCCATATTTTTTAGTATTTCTTAACACATCCGACATTTTCGCGTTGTAGACGTCAATTATATAAAAAAATTTGAAGAAAATCAATCTCACATAGACAATCATACATTATTTCACATAGTTTAGATGTACTGATTGATAATCATAGATAGCATCGACTAGTCACAGTCATTTTTTTGTTTTATTATACATTACGTGTCCGTGTAAATAATAGATTGAAAATAAAATAAATCATTGATTTTTTTACAATTAAAATAATAATAATAACAGTAATAATAGAAACAATAATAACACATCAAATAGCAATACAATAAAAATATAATAACGATTTTAAAGTTTTCATGCCGACATCGAGGCGTCAGTACACAGACAATTATCGCGTCAGTACCTATCAAAGAACTCCCACACTGAGTAACAGGTATTATCTGTTAAAAATTATTTTCAACTTCTTAGCAAAATCGCAAAAGGTTTGGGCATCTTTGACGTGGTCCGGTAATGCGTTCGTTGTACATGCGGTATTCGATTTTAAACTGTGTTCACTAGGAATTCGACAAAATAATACTAATACATGGGACATCCCACACAGCGCCGTCTAGTTCCAAAGTAAGCAAGTATTATGCTCGTGTTATGGGTTACTAGACCACTGATATACGTACTTAAATATTCTATATTAGGGTTAGAGTCTTAGGGTCTCTAACAACTCGGTCATTCGGTCAGTTCAATTACTTTGAAAATAAAAAATCTAAATCTAACTACATTAACAAATGTAATATACGAATGAAATATAACAGAATTTAAATTAATAGGATTATTGAATATTTAAAAGAACGCTGTAGTTTAACCCTTGCTTAGCCTTGTTATGATTTTAGGATAGTATATTAAGAAACAATGATAAAACTAAACAACACTGTGTTCATATATTAACCCAAAAGTCCGTTCGAACTCGATTGAATCTCGGACCTTGTTAAACGTAAACCCACAGTAAACCGTTCATAGTTGTTATTCAAAATTTCGAATTTGTATTCCAACAACCACGACGTCGGTGACGTCGGTGTAGCCTCTACGTAGTTATTACTTACTCTTATATTTTGAAACATTACCTTTAGAGGAATTTTTTTTGCAGGTTTGTTCATTGGGAGTTATAGCGAATACAATGAACGTGGCAGTCTTGACGAGACGAGATATGGCAGCAGCTTCCATCAACCGTTTACTCAAGTGGCTGGCTGTCGCTGATGTGTTTGTGATGCTAGAATACGTACCTTTCGCTATATACAGCTACATGGTAAGTAAAGTAGCTGTCAGTAAGAAGTTGTTAATAATTATAAGACATGTCATACAGTAATCTATTGTTCAAATCAGCAGAGCCTATACTACGAATATGTGTACCAGACAAACGATAAACAAATTACTTTGTCTATATTTACTTACATTGTATGCTAGCTGTGCCTTAACTTTATTTTATCCGGTAAAAAAAAAAACGTAATTCTGTCCCCCGCGACACACTATCCTGCAACACCGGGCACGCGCTACGCAGCGCTGCGACTAATTAAAAAAATTTAATATCTTTTGATTATGTGTGTAGATTTTAATGAAATGAACACTAAATGTTACTCAAAATAAAACTTTATATTCTACAGTATTTAAGTTTTGAATCCGATGAGTAGTTTTTACGTGATATGCATACAAAAGGACAAATAAGCCCGTAAAAAGACCTAAATTCCAAAATTTGGTTTTTTAAGTTTTATTATTTATTTCTGGCGTCTTCTACTTATTTTTTTTTCAGAAATTGTTATTGTACAAACATGGAAAGTCTATAATAATAATAATAATCACTTATTTTTGGGTGCTAGCCCCATAGTAATTTTTACATAGTACACGGTATTTATTTATTTATAAATAATAGATATAATATATAATATATATTTATTTATAAATAAATATAACTAATAGTTAAAACTAAACAATCAATAATATAATAATAAATAATATAATAACATAATAGTCTATATATATATCATAATATGTACTTAAGATATGAATATTTTACCCAATAATATGGATGAAACAGTCTCGACCACTGATGCCTAACACAATAAAAGCTGACATCAACGTAATGTCTGTCCCAATAATAATAGTTTGACTAGAAATACGATATTTACCCACCAAGTAGCAGTTGCTAAGAGTACCTTACCTGAATGGACAAATACCGGTACAAATATTCGTCGTGTCCTTTTCTACCGACGGAAGTTTAGATGAAATTTCCGGTCCAAAAATCCGTGGATATATTCCTCTATTGTTAGTTCTTGAAATAGCATTTGTTTATTTATTTCTTCCGTCCCATTTAATTTTTAAGCTATGGAGCTTCTGAGGAGGCTTATGGTAAGCAGGGGATAAATAAAGGCTGAAATGATGACGACGACAACTTAGCCTAGTGGGTAGCGACCCTGCCTACGAAGCTGGAGGTCCCAGGTTCGAATCCCAGGTCTTGTCAGTATTTATATGATGAATGTTGATACTGGTACCGGGTCTTGGTTGTTATATGTATGTGGTGTCTTCGCTAGGTACCCAAAATACACGCTGATGCTTAGTTTGGGGCCTACACGTTGTGATGTAGGTATACGTTTTATTATTATTATTATTTAATCTTTATTAATTTATACCGGCTTTTAACCACGGTTTCATTTATTCGTTTCATTCAGTTTTTAATTCAGATGATAGATATAATTTATGACAAAAAACATAACAAGTTCGAAAGTTCCTATGTAAAAGCTTTAATGGCAACATTAGAAATTTTATAACAATATTTCACACTTCACTCAAAATTATATCGATTTTTTTTCAATTGTCGCAGGTTTTACCGGGAAATTTGGACTTTCCATACTCGTGGGCCGTTTACCTGCTTTTCCACATGCATTTCGCACAAATTATGCACACCACGTCGATATGCTTAACTCTGTCTTTGGCTGTTTGGAGATACGTAGCTATAAAGTAAGTACGAATTAAAGTTTTGGAATGACCTGCGCAAAATTTATTCAATTTAATGAAATACTATATAGGTAATCACAAATATTTCCATAGATATACATGGTGGTATTCCTGCTTTACATTCTAATTCTTTGATATTTGTATACGAACGTTGAATTTATTGAAAGTTGAATAATTTAACCCACGAAATGAGCGAACGAAAGGTCATCCACCTTTAGCAACCTTAATCATATATCCAGTCGCACATGGTTCTTGTGGACTATCTGTGATCAAGTATCAAAGTACTCACAATTTTTTACATATTTGTATTCAAATTACCTACTTTAATTAGCTCTTAGATACTTTTATAATAATTAAAGTTTTAATATTATGTATGAATATGGATGCACGTGGATACTTCACTGCCTTGTCTTTGTAAGACGAATATAAGATTTATACATAAAAGTATGAATTGACTAGAAGCACTCTTCAGCGCTTACCGTTTAACCACTGTTCTTCTAGTTAGCTGGTGTGTCTCTGGCAAGTTTCAGTCCGGTTTCAGTCCGCGAGGCCCTGCGCGCCGGTCTTTAACCCCGCAAAATTGCATAATATCACTTTGATACTGTGAAGTGTCATTTCTGGCTCTATTAAAACCGAACGCTGCTGACAAATTTATTTACTCCGTCAATTTATAGTACGTACCTATGTTTATAGTTTCACGGTACAATTGCCGGAAAAATTATATCAATCCCAATTTATACCACAAATAGAAAATATTTTAATTTTATGTCTTGGATTTTATAAATTATTTTACGGATAATAACCTAGTTTAAGGTATTAAAATGTTTGTCATTTTTAATTTGTTCAGATATTCCGATAAAAGTCACATCCTGTGCACGGACCGTCGCTGCAGTATCGCCATACTTACTAGTTTCATACTACCTCCTATACTGTGCATACCTACTTTTATGGTAAGTATGAAATTCATATACATAATTTATAAATATTGTGATGGAGCTGTAACGAAGAAAATCGTCCTGGCGTCCAAAATATACCTTAGTAATCCTTCCCAAATTAAATTAATAAAATATTTTACTTACTACTATGCTCAAGTACGCTGTTACTGCAATTTGTAGGTACTCATTATCTGTCTTGAATAAAGCATAGTTTTCTTGGTTTCAGAATAACATAAATATATTTTCTTTGTTGAAGTTCTTAAGTATAGTAAACTGTAAAATACACTAACATAAATGACTTATAATCAAATTGCAATGCTCGATTTGAAGTCGTAGAACTTTTTGCAAGACCAACGACTCTATGCTTTAAGAAAGTTTAAACTTATTTAGTTTTAGTGTTTACTAGAACAACCCTAGGTTTGTGAGACCCTAAGCGAATCACAGTATGCAACCCCCCATAAGCTTCAAGCCCCTTGGTGCGGCGCTCTTTAAGTGCTACACAGAAAAAAAAATTCTGTTATCAAGGAAATGTAGTTTTCAATATATACAAATGACGCATATTCGTGGACTAATGCAATTTTTCTATTGTATATACATAAAATAAAAGAGAATTTTCATATCAATGCAAATTACGTTATAACGTTAGTCCAAAAATATGCGGTATTTGTTTATATTGAAAACTATATTTTCTTGATAACAGAATTCCTTTCTTTATGTGTAGGCTCCTGAGATGGAGTCCTTTTTATTTGCTAAACCTATTAAATACTAGGCTTTTTAGATGGGGAACTCTATAAGCTATAGGCTTAAGTAAACGGCTTTTTTAGTGTAAGGCCATTAAATATTAAGTCCTTAACTGCGGGGCTCTTTATGTGCTAGGTCTCTTGGGTGAAGGTTTTTTAAGTCCTAGGTCCTTAAGTGTAGGTTCTTTATGTGCTAGATTTCTTGAGTGAAGGGTTTTTAAGTGCTAGGGTCCTTATGTGTAGGTTGTTTATGTGCTAGACATCTTGGGTGGAGGGTTTTTAAGTGCTAGGGTTCTTAAGTGTAGGTTCTTTATGTGTAAGACCTCTTGGGTGAAGTGTTTTTAAGTGCTAGGGTTCTTAAGTGTAGGTTCTTTATGTGCTAGGCCTCTTAGGTGAGAGGTCTTTACGTACAAGGCCCCTCAAGTACTAGGCCCCGTAGGTATGAAGTCCCATTAGTAGGTTCATCAAGAATTAAATTACACTAAGAAAAGTGTTCTTTAAAAAATATGATGGTTCACCATCAGTAGAGCAATTGATGAACGAGATCGAGCGAGACGAGAGACGAGTCACTACACTACGCGTCATCATAATTACGTCACAGGAACCATAATTTTCGCTGAAGCAGATAATTTTCCTCTTTGTATTCCTCGTTTTTTATAATGGGAGTCATCCATGGCTTGCTTGATGAAAAACACTTTTCTCAGAGTACCTACATATAAATCGGATATATTTATATAGATAATGTCAGATTAAGCTTGAGCTCAAAATTATCAAAAATCGGCAAAACTGTAATTAAATATATTACTAAATTTTTTATTTTTAATAATAAATAAAAAAATAATTAAAACATTATATAACATCAGAATTATATTAATTTTATTGGAAATTAAAAATACGAAAATTTCAGTGATACGTTTCGTTACAGCGGTAAAACTTCGCCGATTTTAGGTAATTTAGAGCTCAAGCTTAATCTGAAATTATCTGTAGCGGTGTTAGGGTAGAGCTCGGTGGGGCGACCGCCCAGGGCGCCGGACATAAAGGGGCGCCGGATATAAAGGGGCGCCGCAGGGGTGGCGCATATCCTTTGCCTTTTCTCATACAGGTTTAAATAGCAGCTAAGGGCGCCGTAGAAATCTCGCCCAGGGCACTGGTAGTGCTAAAACCGGCACTGGACATTATTATAGAGTAAATTAATAAATATATCTTACTCGACGTGATGATTTCCAAGATATTTCATTGTATTATAACGTCAGGATTACACTACCGTTCTGATACTACACGACTCTCACGAAAATATATTTCTACGTGCACAGAACCATAAATGACACTCAGTTATACGGGCTATACTTACATGTAATAAGCATTAGTTATAATGAGTTCCCCAGAAGTTATCGAATAATTTCATATTACTTAACATTAAAGACGATGTTACACGACTTTCCTTAGTATTTATCTGGTTGAGTATTGAATAATATTTTAGTAGGTATTTGGTAGGTATATGTGATCACTCCTAAAAGTGTTCAATCTCAAAGATTGACAAGGCGACCGCATTAATGAATATACAGTTGTGTCACTTTTGATGTCGCCCTAACATAAATATTCGATGTAATTACTTACAGAATATTTTCTCATTAGAATCTCAGATTTGCAATCTCATTAATATATTTATTTCCCTTAGGTATTCGACATATACAAAAAGAAGGTATCAGATGAATACGGTAAATCGGATATAGTTTACCACGTGGATTCTGATTATGATGGGAAATTGTATCAAGTGAATTTCTGGGTACACGCAGTACTGATCAAGCTATTGCCGTGTTCAATATTGACGGTTATAATCGTATGGCTGATTCGAGCTTTGTATAGTGCAAATCGACACCAGAAAAAATTACGAAATTACAACGCTTGCCCTTCCGCTGATGTCATACAAGTGAAACGTCAGAACAAAGCAGACAAGCGTACAGATAGAACTACTAAGATGTTGCTAGCTGTGCTACTTCTCTTTCTGGTGACGGAAGTACCTCAAGGTATTTTGGGCTTGATGAGCGGATTGCTCGGTAGGTGTTTCTTCAAGAGATGCTACGATCTGTTCGGACAACTTATGGATTTTTTGGCTTTGTTGAACGGGGCTATCAACTTTGTGTTGTACTGTGCTATGTCAAGGCAGTTCCGGCAGACGTTCAGACAGTTACTACTACAGCCACGTCAGAGCCGCTGGGTTGCACCTCCCGCTTCGCACTCCGACTTTCAGAATACGTAAGTGCACTTTTTTAAATAGATCATTCTCATAGATCACAGTCATGCGTACATAGATCATTATACTGGGATCATAATCATCTATTATTTTTATATACAACGGGTTCGGTTCTACATTTTAGATGTTTTGGATGGAGAGAATTGATATTGTGGTCATAAACAACAACATAAAAATATAAATAAATTATTTTCCTTTTACTATTTATTTTTGTTTGAAACATTTTATAATTAAATGGTTAACAAAGCAAAACACCTACATGAATAAAGGATCCTTGCACCTGCACATGTCTTAACGTGGGCACAGGTCGACGACCTTCCATATTTGATTTTTGTACGTTAATAGACGTCCTCAATATTTTTTATAAGAACAATATAAGTATTTTTCCACCCCAAAATATGTTTGATGTATAAGACTCAATCACTTTGTATCCATGTAAGTGAATATTCATAATTTAAAATATTAGAAAATCCGGATTTAATGATGGTGATTGGGTCTATTTTATAGAGATACTGTGTTGTAGTATTTATAATTTCTATCCAAATTCAAAGATCTTATAAATTTTGATAATAAGTATTATGAACATATTTTTATGTTTCATTAAAAATATTTCTTAAGGATTTTTCATATTAACTCACATGTCACTTTATCTCTAATAAACCTTAATTCTAATCATTTTTATTCCTTTAAGAATGAAGTGCTCATTTTTAAATTTATCCAAGTTAATCTATACTAGTTATGTCTTGTAGTAACACCGCTTTCTCTGCTTCATACTTCACCGCATGTTCTAAACTATATACTTGTTTCATTAGCGGCTGATTAGCAATATAAATATTTCCCTGCAGGTGTACAGAAAAAGTAAAGAGATAGCTAGCGGCCCAGACAAACGTCCAAAACGACCTGTGAGTAAATTATTAACAAAATCATACGATAAGTTTTTACACTTCCAGTAAAATTTTAGCATTGCCAGTACTACCCATCCACTTCGTGTTTGCCATGACGTCACGCTTAGGTAGGTCACAGAGCGCCTAAAAAATTACAATTAATATAAAAATCATAATTGTAAATATTAAATTTGGTGAACAGGTTTATTAACAAATAATAGTAATTATAAATTGTTTACTCACACAAAGTACACAAATCACACAAAACACGATGTTTACAATAAAAGCAATAATATATAACAATAAAATTAGCAAATGTGAAATTATTAACAAAATACCAAAGTAATAACAAAAAACATATTGATAATAACAATTAATCATAACAAACGTGAATAAATTAGTAAATATGCCCGCGTACATAATGACAATGCCAACAGTACTAACCTCTATGGTAGGTCCTAATTAGATAGATGGCCTTGTAGCCAGAGTCTCAAATAAATTTAAAAAAAACCCTCTATGGTAGATACAAAATAAACGATCACACGAACACGAAGAAGAAAGCAAGAACCATTGTGACGTAATGGCAAACATAAAGCGGAACGCTAGTATCAAAAATACTCAATCAGAATTTTTACACAATTACATTTGTTTAGAAAAAGTTTATCGGCTTCATAGAGATTGATTGAGGTCCGTGCGATTCTAAAATACAAAAGCCAATAATGTTTTATTTTTATATAATACCTTATACTTGTATAAAATTCTAGTAAATGGTGACCCGTTGAATCAGCTAACTCACACAGGTACGACAACGAGTGTCTCTGCCATCCTCATGGGCTTTAAAATGTCGCACCGTCACTCACGATTGCATTTTTTTTCTAAACTCAACAAACTAATATTGACATAACAGCCATTGAACGAAAGTTGAAAACTGAACTGAGATCTTTAATCAGTGTTCTAAAAAGGGGGTTAGAAAGATATATTTTATATTTGTGTTAAATTTATGCCTGTTTTGTATTTATTTCGCATTGAAAAACACATATTAAATACTGTAAATTGGCAACTCTCAACTTTTGCATGTTATATTATTTTTTTCTTGCATCGGCAATGCATGACCTATTTTACATCACCTGACGATGAGGTTAACACAAGCAAGTGAATCAAACACGCAATAGGAATTTCTAGTTTCCTATTTCAATATCTGGTAGGGTTTTGATACATCCAACGTTTAAAGAAAACATAAAGCGCCACGAATATAAAACAAAAAGAAATACCTGGTCATATTTATAGAATTCGCTCTTAGGTGATTAAGTGTGTATATTAATTGAAATGTAAAAACTACTAAACCTATTTTGAAAATTATTCAGGTAGTTAATTCTTAACGTATGAATCAACTTCGCTGATCACAAAACGTAAATTTTGTCTTCGAAAATGTAGATAATCCTGACCAATCATGTTCAAATATTCCATCTTAGTTTGAACTGCTGAAGAGACCTATATTCGGGAAATGTAGCCAAGTAACCCAAAAGTGGCAGTCCCAGTGCAATCGTAAATTCAATGTGTACACCGTATTCGAATGAATGTGATCCAGACTTATAGAGCTTGCTAAACCAATCTAAAAGTTTCAAATTAGCAGATGGCGTATTACTAACGGTTACCAAGAAAAACATGTTTTAACATAAAAAAAAATATATAAGATAAGCGAATAAAAAATTCATAAAATCGTGTCAAATTTTTTAAATATAGAAAAAAGTTAATTTTCCATTTAAGTATGATGTTATGAATTTTTTATTCGCTTATCTTATATATTTTTTTTTACGACAAACAATAAACTCACTAATACAATGTTATAATTTGACAATGATACATTTTTATTTCATCAGGTTCACTTGTGAACTCAATAAAACACCAGAACACTGTATTGCGAATTGTAAAATTGGAGAAACACTGCTAAATAGCTTATAAGGTGAATAGCCGAATATTGAAATTGAAATGTTAGTGGAATTGTTTGTTATTTAATCATTGTAAAGTTGGCGGTTAGCGGTGACCAACTCTCTCTGAATAGTACCTATTAGATATCTTAACAGTAGGGTGGCCAAACATTTAGATTGTCCGTGTTGTAATTTTCTTTCGGTAAATATTAGTTTATGCCACCTGCTTACTTTAAACTTTTTGTTTAGTTCGTTCAGCTGTACGTGTTCTTTAAGTTAGGATTACATTCAGCCGAACACGGTGTATAGCCAAGTAAGCCAATAGTGGCAGTCCAACTGTCATCGGCCCTATATGTATATATGCGATATGTGTGTGTATACAAATGATCGATTTTACACAATATGTAACAGTATAGAAAGATATACGTACCTACTAAATAATAATGTGTCGTGATAGCCCAAGGCGCAACAAACCTGTCTCAAATTTATAAGGCCATAGAGCCATGGTTCGAATCCGGGCGTGTACCAATGAGTTTTCCCGCCTTAAGTACCTATCATTGACTCCGTGCCTCGGAGAGCACGTAAGCAGTCGGTCCTGGGCGCTGTGGTGGATTTAATAAGCTCCAAGCCCTCCTCACCCAGGAGGAGGCCTAAGCCCCTGCAGTGGGGTAAAAATGGGCTGATGAAGTGAAATGAAGAAATAATAATGACCGACCGGTTAAATGGTAAGAGACCCTAACCGCAGACCCAAAGATCGCGGGTTCGATTTCAGCCCTAGACAAATATTTGTATGCATAAACTGAACATGTTAATTTGTTCCGTGTCTTGATGTAAAATATGTATGTATTAAAAAAAATATCTAAGTATGTATATCAGTTGTCTAGAACGCATCACACAGTCTTTAGCTAGATGGCCGGGTGTAAGATCTGTCAGGTATTATTATTGTACTGCATGAACAAATTGTTCGATATAAAACAAATAACTTATACTATAGGTAATAAGAAATAAAAGTATTTAAGTAAGTAACTGTTTGTTTTTGAATAAACTAATGGTTTACTTCAATTTTCACAGATTAGCTCTTTTGTTGACTGTCCGCGTTATTTGAAGTATTAGCATATTCAATTGATGATGTGATTTTTTACAGAGCAAAGACATCGGTGCCGTGAGGCCGGGCGGTGAGAAACCAGTCGGCGATGGTCTGCGAACATTTTCTCTAGTCGAACACTGTTCCATTGTCATAGAATATTGAACTCGATGTAATTTAGACGGAATATGGAAATACCTTCATTCACGCTTTCACGCATATCTGAACGTCTTATTGACGCTTCCTGTAAATTGATATTGACGTGAACGCTACGCTGAATTTGATGTAATCAGTTCGCTTCAGCGCATATATTTGTATCTCGGGCTGAACGAGAACTGTGGTACAGTGTATTGACGATACTAGTGTTTTCGTAATTTATTATTGTGTTGTTATTGTGTGCGTTTGCTATTACAATGCCGGTTGTAAAGGCGGGCCTACATATTAGCCCCATGCTTTGATTTAGATGGCATTACTTGGATAATAAAGTCATCGGATCAACCGATCGAAATGTCATGTTTGGGCCCACGTTGGCGAAAACCCGACAACGCAACGATGAAAACAATGTCCAAAGTTTTTATAACCGTCCAAAATTGAACAAATTTCCTTCAACTCGTACAGCCACATTAACATTATTGTAACTTTATTAAAGACATCTTGTAAATGTAAACGCTATTTGATTTAATTAAATATATAAATACGTATTTGAAGTTGTGCATTAGCGTACATTCTAGAATAATAATTTTCACAGAAATGTCACCTCCGCATTATGATGTTGAAAAGGAATAAAACACGACCTTGTTACGAACACTGTTCCGTTAACTTTTGAGTTTTCTATAATTTTACGGAAGTGTAAATAAATTATAAGATCATTCAAAAAAGTTTCGTGTTGCCTTTGTTTCTATTACAATTCAAGCATTTGTGTATCAAGGTACCTAAACAAGCTCTGGCATGTACCAGTACACTCGTGCGCACCAGACTTTCATTGACTCTTAAACACATACGTCTTTGCAGCTTCGAATAGATGATGACGCAGTAGCCTCCGCACCCAACGGTGTCACGAATTGTGCCATCATCGCCTAGTCAAGGTGATTATGTGAATTATAACACTGTAAAACTTAGTAAAGGATCAGAATACTAGGCGCCTACGCAAATTCTTCTACATGTCATGTATTGACATTTGAAAAACGATTTTAGCTTTGTAGATCTATGGTTTTACTTATATTGGAAATATCGAGACCATCGATGTACCTATTGAGGTCACGACCAGGTATTTCTATAGATAGCAAATCGTGAAAACATGAGCAAAAAAATATACGCCGCAGTTTAAATATACGCCAGTTATTCATCTGTATCATCACCGTAATGTAGAATTGAATTTGACGCAAATGTAAAATTGGTACTGGAAAAGCAAATAATGATTCTGTAATTACATTTAAAATGTAATTTAACACAATATTTAAAATAAACATTGATAATGACGTCTGGTCTGTCTGTGTCTGTCATTTTGCGACACTCTATCTGGATGATTCTGCTATCCAAGGACGGCGGGATGTATAATATGAAGTTTTCATTATAAATACAAATAAATCTGTTTGTAACAATTTGTTGTTAGATGAATTTCTTCCGAAGCAGAGGTCTACCTGGCACACGCTCTAGGAAACCAAAAAACATAAAATTTTGGTATACGGAACAGTATATGTTATAATTTTTTATGTTGTGTCCGTCCTTTTTCGTGTTGTTGAGGTAAATAAGAATTTGTTAACACACGAAGCGCTTCGGATTATTTGAAACGCTCATTTTTCATTTTTGTTTATTGATAGTCGTAAGATAATTTTAAGTGGAACACTGGAAATGACTAGTATATATTTGATAGAATATCTTTAGCTAGTGATCGCTTATTTATTTTTTATGTTACCAAAAATAGATTAAGAAAAAGATTTTTACTAAGCTGTAGTTATGTAATTTCAAAAACTTAGTGTATTAAAACTAATTTATAGATTTTCATAATTATTACTAGTCCATAGCTTGATAACGAGTTGAACTGTAAAAACCAACGATTTTAATGAATGTTCATATTAAAATGTCAATTTTTGGAAAAAAATTGTTTTCTTTTATTTTCTCATACAAACTTACCCACATCAAATATTCTTGTATTTTATATTTTTGCGCTGAAAAATATTATGTAGGGGAGACCAGGGATGAACGTAACAGTTTTCAATTTTATCATCATATCTCACAGAAATTTTTGAATGTCAAAAGTATAGTATATACGCATAATAAATTGGTCTTTCAGTATAGTAAATTGGTCTTTCATTATAGTTTTTGAGAAAAACGGCATATTAAAAAAGTGGAATTTGTTACCCCTTACCCTACCATTGCTGCCACTATGCGCAGCAATGATGGCAATTGTTGTTTATGAATTCAAAGTTTTAATAGAAATAATCTTGTTATTCAATTTTTTTTGACTTTAGTATATTTTAGGTTAGTAACAGATTATTAAAATGATACTATAATAATTAGGATTTAATAAAAAAAAAAATATTCTATAAAATTTAAAAAAAATTAGGTACCTAAATATATAATGATTGGCATTACGGTACACTCATTGGCACTGTAACTTTACATATTCATTGGCACTACAATTATTTGCATGACACTATACTAATTCATAGCCCGATTCTTGAAGAAGGCTATAAACTATATATTATTATATATATAATCACAGTGTCTGTCTGTTCTGGATAATCTCTGAAACAGCCAGACTAATTGTAGTGAAACTTTGTAGACATAAAGAAAGTGTTGTCAGAATTGACAAAGACTACCTTTTGTCTGTCTGTCTGTTTGTATGTCTATATGTATGTTCGAGCTCATCGCTAATACGACAAATTTTAATGAAACTTCACAAATGTAAAAAAGAGATTGTCGGGAATGAAATTTGCTGTTTTTTGTCTGTTTACTTTTTTTACAGGGGTCGACATTTCAACAAGGGAACGGGGGCGATATTAGTAAGTTATATTAGTTTAGACTACTTGTTTGTAGTCAGTTGTGGTAAAGTTAGTTTTCCATTGTCGCTCGTTTCTCAATGGACGAGGGAATAAAATCCGTATTTCCTGGGCCTATTCAAATATAGCTGACGGTGAGTGAGTAAACGCAACCTATTTTCAGCGATAGTGTGAACAGAAATAGTGTTTTCATATAAATTCAAGTGTAGCCGTAACGCGCGCAGACACACTATCGGATCAATCAGATGACGCTCTTAAAGATGCTAAAAATAGTATGTGATATTGGAATAAGTTCGAATCACGTAACCATAAGAATTAAGGGGATAGTCGACCCAAAACAAAAACATCAAAATGGATATTGTGTACGCATTCTGGACAGCCAACCAAACGAATTAAAAAAAAATTCCAGCACAGTGCGCCATAAACTATACTTCCACTTTCCAGCCAGGATCCGATCCTCAAGGCAGACTGAATGTTCTCCACAATCGCGAAAGGAAAATACGTAATATGAATTTTAATTAAATTAATATTTATAGTCACAAGTTGGTAAAGGAAATTCACTAGACATATTAAAAAGCTATTTACTAAAAAAAATTCTTTAGACATAGGTTTAGATAATACGGTTTAAGGTTCGAAAAAAAAGATTACATTTAATTTTTTTCTTTTCATTTATTTATAAACATATCAAAAAGTAACGCATATTCATCAAAAAATGTTTGAAGAACGAGTCCATATTTACTAGCGAGCGCTTGGCCTAGTGGGTAGCGACCCTGCCTACGAAGCGGGGGGTACCGGGTTCGAATCCCAGGTCGAGTCAGTATTTATATGATGAATATTGATACTGGTACCGGGTCTTGGTTGTTATATGTATGTGTTGTCTTTGCTTGGTACCCAAAACACAAGCTAAAGCTTAGTTTGAGGCCAAGAGGTAGTTGAGATGTATACCGACGTACGAAGTTCCAGAAAAGAAGAGTTTGTGTCAGTGATCCTGAGTGATGTTGGAGTACTCTAGAACTGATTAAATTCGTAATTTTTTTTTCACATGGTATGTAAAGAAACAAGATTGGCATATTCTGGGCTAGCGTTAACTGAAGTTAAAATATATGTATCAGTAATGTGGTATCCATTCAGTTATTCGTTTTCAGGATGCTTGTAGACATAAGTTCGGCTCAATCGATGAGTTTTTTTCAGTACAATAAACGCAATCGTGAAAGCCAATTGGGTTAGGCCTCCACTGTCCCTCCGCGTTTGGTCAGTTGTGTTGATTGATATAGGTTGATAAAAGGCAGGCCTTATCGATTATTGAAACAATTTTTCTTCTGGTGTTTTCTGAACGTATCGGCCACACAGGGATTAAATACATAGATCAATAAACACAATATTTTATGTAATTACAACATGAAAGACATAAGGTTTTATAAAATAAATAACGTCAGGTTACTTATACACGTATTGTAGGCGAAAAACAAAAACTTTAAAGCGTAGGCATGACGACCGCTTAGCCTAGTGGGTACCGACCCTGCCTACGAAGCTGGAGGTCCCGGGTTCGAATCCCAGGTCGGGTCAGTATTTATATGATGAATATTGATACTGGTACCGGGTCTTGGTTGTTATATGTATGTGGTGTCTTCACTTGGTACCCAAAACACAAGCTAATGCTTAGTTTGGGGCCTAGACGTTTTGTGATGTATACGTTATTACATTTATTATTACTATCTTTTTGAAGATCTTATTCAATTACTTTAATTTGTGTAAACTTACTGAGCATTGGTTTTGTATTTAATATGACGTACACAATTCTAATGAAGCCTATTAAATGTAACATCAGATGTCTTTGAGCCGTAATTTTGAAACGAAAATTATTTACCTGATTAATGATTATTATTTCACGTGAAAATGATTCAGTATTTAATATGGTAAGATATACTATTATAGTCAAGATGTTTATAAGCACGAGGTGAAATTACTACATATTATAAAATAAAGTCCCCCGCCGCGTTTGTCTGTCTGTCTGTCTGAAAGCGATAAACTCAAAAACTACCAAACGGATTGGCGTTTGGTTGACACGGAACAATTCAAGAGGAAGGTTTATGTATATAATTTGATAACGTTTTGTGCAAATTAGTTGAAATATGACGATTATTGTTGAAGACGTCGGAAAAAATGTATTTGACTGGGAGCTTTCATCAAAAGCGCTCCCTCATCCCTTTGAGATATAACAAAATAATGTATAGAGGGATTGTTTTTATTTTAAAAAATGTATTTGACTGGGAGCTTTCATCAAAAGCGCTCCCTCATCCCTTTGAGATATAACAAAATAATGTATAGAGGGATTGTTTTTATTTTATAGGACTACAAAAAAGTCTGCCATGGTATATGTCTATCTTTTATGCATAGCTTACTATACCTATTTTTATGTTTAATAAAATGGTGTCATATGATGAGGTGATTGAAAAGCAATTTATACGGATACATTATTAATCTTTATCAAGTAAAATACGTTATTTACCTATAGAATTTCATGCACATTATGATTGCCCTTTACACCATACAATTTAAATTTATATCTTCAGAGTTATCGAAAAATAAAACTATAGCGCGACAAGCGGCCAGGGCCCTACACCGTGATGTAAAATTAGGCAAAAGTTATCAATTTTGTATAGGTACATAGAAATATTGTAGTTTGTTTTTATGTATTTATTCTTTCCTTTTTAAATATTTATGGAGCTGGAAATAAAATACATTAAAAATACTCCAAGTAGCATGATTTTACGTTACATTTAAATATAATTAAGTCCAATTCACATGTTCGACGCAACAAGCTGAAACGACCACAGATCATTTAAATACGACACTACGACATAAAAAAACACTACGGCTTATATGCTCTGCTACCCGTGCGAAGCCAGGATGGGTCGCTAGTATTGTATAGATATTATGTTTAGCAATACATAGTTAAAGAATAATAATAAAATATCTCATAATTAAACAGTTCTCTCTAAGACATATAATAATTGAATTGTTTAGTTGAGTATCGGATCATGATTTTAACTACAGTGACAGATGGACAGACTGCCATTGGATTACAGGACCCAAAAACATGATACCTAACACCATCTGTTCTTAAGTTAAGTTAAGTTAAGTTAAGTTAAGTTCTAACGGAGTCAGTTATGATGGTTGAGTGGCTAAACATCTCGTCTTTGATACAACGGTCGTGGCACATAGATCAATATATTCATAGACTGTTTACTTCATAAAAACAATAATATAAGCTAATATCTAATAGATATTACAAACTCTGCCCAAATCGTCATTTCTGTGACGGTGGAGATTAATGAGCTCCCAACCACTCGCTGTTCTTAACCGGCATTCGACCAGCGCAGCGTGTTCGGTTTATGGTCCAAACTCCTGATCTCAGTATTGAAGAAGGGCTGTACTCTAGCAGTGGACGCTTGAAAACCTCGTGATAATGATCATGAACGGAGTCAGTGAGCTTAACCAATATTGATGACATTTTAAGAGCCGAAATTGTGGTTTGACATTATTTTACTCGTAGCTAATAATAGCACTAAACAAAAAAATAAAATATTGAATATAAGATGTTTACACACACTTTATTGAAGGTTAAAATGAATTGATTAAGTACCGTTTCGTAAAACTAGAAGAACGAAAACGTTTTCGTTTTTCTTTTTTTCGTTATTTATTTTATTTAAATATATATATAGTAAATAAAATAAATAAAGAGGAGATTCTTGACGGTTTTCGTTCTTCTAGTTTTATTTTTTAGTTTTCTAGTTTCAATTTTCTAGTTTTATTTTATTTAAATATATATATAATATATATATTTAAATAAAATAAAACTAGAAAATAAAGAGGAGATTCCTGACGGTTTTCGTTCTTTTTACGACGAGTATGAACGTGATTGTAATAGTTTTAAGCATTTTAAATTTAAAAGAAAGACTAATATATATATTTATACAAGTCTTTCTTTCCTATCTATATATATATCAATTCAACAATTTCCAATTCCAAGGAAACAATTTACCGTGAAAGAATTTTTAACCTCTAAAAGTCTGAACTTGGGAATTGACAACATATGCTTAGGTTAGTATTTAAGTTGTGGCCATTATTCACCTTAAATTTTTATGTACATATATAATATCTTCAAAAATAGCCTACATTTTCCAGAGTAAAGGGCAGGGCAAGCTTTACCAGTATGATAATAACCACACCTGATAACTTTGATGAATGGAATATCAATCAGTATAAAAATTATTTTCTTGGTAAAAGGTTTTTCATTTACATAAATTATGCTTTGACAATCGTTACTACTAGACATTAATTTTGCACAAAGTCGCCACAGCATTAAGAATATTTGTAAAGCGAAAATGTTTAACCTGAATTCTGCAAAGTTATATTTATGTGTTTTTAACAAATCGCCAGTGCCTTGAAAATTCGCAAAACAGACACAACCGTCAATGACGTCTGCCCTCACCCAACCCTCACCCGACTGCCCGCGTTCAGGTCGTGCACTAAGCGATGAACGACTTCTTCCCCCACCTCGCCCCGAAAGCTAGTTTGAAAATTAAATTGCCTATGTAATCGCTGACAGTGAGCTTTCTATAGGTGAAATAAATTTTAAAACCAATGTACAAATGTATAGTCCACGTGGGCGAAGCCACGTGCATAAATCTAGCAATAAATATAGCCTATGTTACTCAGGGTGAATGTAGCTTTCTAATGGTGAAAGATTTTTTTTAATCAGCAAAGTAGTTTTTGAGTTTATTTATTACAAACATACACACATAGTATACATATAAAATATCAGAAATAAAAAATGTTAATTAATATCAATAAACCTTATAATCTTAATATTTACATGACTATTATATACCTAATTTAATTTAAGTGATAACACTGGATAGTAAAACAGATTTGATTTTAAATATAGGCCTATAACGACAGAATGAAAATTCTGAATGCAAAATGTAATTAAGACTAAAGCACTATAAGAAATATTTATATTTGAAACAATTACCTATTTATTTATTTCCTTCGTAGGGGCGTATAAAGTCTTTATCTCGAGAGCAAAAAATTCCTCTCGCGGGTGGCATTGAATCCCTGCTTACCTCAGAATTCTACTTCAGAATATCTCGGTGCTCTTGGGATCGTATTTAAGAATCCTTCGCTACGTTTCAGATTCAATATTTTACCTTCGATGGAGAAACGCAATTTTGCTAAGTTAACAACCCACTACGACATTTCTTCAAATTAGAAAGATTTTGAGTTTTGAGATAGCAAATCGTAAAATAGGTATTTTTTTGGTTGCATCTTCGAGTTAAAATTTTTGAAACTTGTTTTCTCATAGAATGTGAATAATAAGATAATGAATCAGTGGTGCGCGCGCAATCGCTATTTGAATATAATGTATTTAAAATTATGAAAGCTCTTTTGAAAGCTTTCTGGACGTCCCCTGGGAATTCCAAGAATGCGAAATCTCGTTACTCTATAATAAATAGACCCATACAACTACGGACAAAATTTTGCGGTCAAACCGCCCACAACCTAGAATATTTGAATGTTTGGCTTGTACTAATTATCTTGCGCTCGAAATGATTTTGTGATACAAATAATTTTCACGGCAATCTTAATTTATGAGTTTTGTGTTTGTGCCGATGATTAAGAATGACTTGATTTTTTTTGTAGTTTCTAAGTACTTAATATTATGTACTCGATTATAAAAAATCGATAAAGGTGGATTCTCAAGTTTATGAAGATCTGTTTCCGTATCAACGTATGTATATATTGTATTAATTTTACATTACAACACAATTATACATACAATTGCATGTATTAATCTTAGATAGCATGATCTAATCATGAAATGTTAGCAACATAACAGACTTTTAAATTAGACATATTTTACTTTATTGTCATTGTTTTAAACAAACGTTTTTTTAAATTATACACTAAACCTAATTTCAGAATACTAATTTTTTTTCCAATACGAATTTTACATGTGGGTCACACAAAATTTTTGTCTACAGCCAGTATTTCAAAACCGCAACTGGTGTGTGGTATATTTCTTGCGCCCATTTTTGTTGTACCTACTTATATGGCATTAATGTCCTGTGCGTGTACATGTTGACCTCGTTAACAAGCTCAGAGTCGCTCGACGTGCTATGAAGATTAGCTAGGCTTGGTGTTTCTCTGCCGGATAGGATTCGTAACGAAGAAATCCGCTGAAGAAGGATTTTCTGATACAAAATTGCCAAGGTGAAGTGGCGATGGGCGGGCCAAACCGAAAAAGCGATGACCGCTGGAGAATAAGGTTCTCGAGTGGTGATCACGAACTGAACGAAATGAATTTCGAAAAAAAATCCGGTGCATTAAGTTTTTTTTTCTTACCTACTTAATTTTTATATTAATTTAACTTAATTTTTGTTCATCTTAATACCATATAAGGTTTGAACCGTTAACGTCGTTTGTATGAAAAATTGTCACTACAAAATCCTCGTACATGAACGCAGGTAATTTATTACATATAATCGATTATTAGTAAATACATCATCTAAAACAACCAAATAAAAAAGTTGGATTTCTAAAAAAAATACTTAATTTTAAATTACCTCGGAAATATTTCATTTTGGCACAGAGCATAATACTAGGAAAGTCAAATCGATTGTTGCTATTCTCCTCTAAAATTTCCAGACAGAAATAGGTCCAGTTACCAGAAACCCTGTATATAAGACGACCGCTTAGCCTAGTGGGCAGCGACCCTGCCTGCGAAGCTGGAGGTCCCGGGTTCGAATCCCAGGTCGGGTCAGTATTTATATGATGAATATTAATACTGGCACCGGGTCTTTGTTGTTATATGTATGTGGTGTCTTCGCTTGGTACCCAAAATACAAGCTAATGCTTAGTTTGGAACCTAGGCGTTGTTGTGATTGTGCGTGTTATTATTATTATTATTATTATTATTATATTTTATGTTAGTGTTGCTACATTCCGTCTATCATTAAAATATGTATCGACTTGTATCGAAGTTTGAAGTGTCTTGATACTTTTGTGAAATAAGGGACCAGAAGCGCACTTAACAGCAATCGTGCTCGTCTCGAGACGACTCTTTCTTTAAGTGTGTTCCCCATTATCTTTAAGGATATGTTACGATTTAAGGATACGCAAAAATCGCTTCCGTCAATGTAAAATGTGTTTCGAGAAAATTCGATTTCTTGATTTGGTATTTTATAATAACATTCGCATAACAAGTTGTACCACAATTCGTGAAGAACTTGAAAATAGAGGCATAATAGGTTCCTATATATATGGAATTTACTCCATTTTGATCGAATTTCATGTATATGTAAACTGAAAACCAACGTCGGCAGCAGCATATTGCTACTGTCATACATGTAATGCTGAGCTTGCTCTTATTACACATATTAGTTTTTTTTTTTAATTTTGTAAGATTTCTTGTGGATAATAAACATTTATTATTATTTATTGTATGTTCTAAATCTTAAAGTTTACCGACCATGTCGGACCCGCGCACCAAGGGTTCTGTACCACCGTACAAAATAAAAAGCACGTTCGTTGTATGGGAACCCCCTTTAGTTTTTAACTTTATTTTATTTTTATTATTTGTTGTTAGACGGACGGACGGACAGCGGAGATTCAGTAATAGGGTCCCTGTTGGTACCCCTTGGGCACGGAACCCTAAAAATTATAAAAACAGAACCGTGGATGTAAGTATAGAGATACCGCGGCCTGACAACAAAAACGTAAGGAAATAAAATGTATACACGGATCAAATATACGCCACGTGATGTTTTGGTATATTCAGTATGAGGTAGTTAATACGACCCAAAAGTGTTTGTACTGGAGAAGAAAATAAAGGTTATGAAATAACATTTTACGTATTATTAATCATAGTATTTGTTTAAAACAATAATGATGACGTACGGTCTGTCTAACCTCTGAGTCAGTCATTTTGCTTACATTTACATTCATTTCGAGTCGCTACATCTTGATAATTATGCTATCTAAGATTAAAACCTAATTTTATGTTTGAAATGTAAAAAAAAAGTTGATTCTCTTGTGACTTTGCGAGCGTTCTATGTAAATTTGTCGATAAACACCTATTACGTATGTAACGGAAGTCAGGTTGCTGGTTCTAATAATCATCTTGATATAGGTCTTATGGTAAATATTTCAAATTTACATTTGTAGTTTTCCTGTAAGTTTTTCATCTTAGAACTTACCAATATGAAGCCTTTCTAATGGCCAGTACTCTACAATAACCACTGTGTCAACAGTTTCAATTCAAGGAAAGTTATTGATAATTGCTTTTTGACGTGGCTTCCAAAAGTACGAAAATACATAAACTTAGAAATTGACTAGAAGCCCTCTTCTGTGTTTACCGTCCAACGACTCATACTATAGCCAGTTGGTGTAAGATGGAGAATTGCAGTCAGAGATTCAGTGCGCAAGGTCCCAGCACGTCGCTCTTCACCCCTGAGAATCTCAGGAGCGAAGAAGAGCGCTGAAGAGCGGCTGAAGAGCGGGCTGAGAAATCCCCCGCGCTGGCTTCACCCCCCCAAAATTGCGTAATGTCATTTGGATACTGTGAACTGACATTCATGACTATTAAAAACATATTAAAACCAAACGCTGCTGTCAAATTAATTTACTCTATGCGAGAACAAAATTTTATGTCGTAAAAATAAATACAAGTTTTGGTCATTTGTTTCTGAACTCATTATGAAAATTCATTTCAAATTAAAGGCATACTTTAAAGCACCCTCAACTTTCTTCAAACCTTTTCCGCCATCTTCCACCATAAAATGCGAAAGCACGAACCTGGCAAAACTTTACGCCGAAACGGCCTTAGTTGACACGGTTTATTTACATGTATTAGATTAGATCAAACAAGATGCAATGAAACGAGCAGTTGGCAATATTATTTATTTCATAGTAAATTGTATAATGATAAGTCGTCAATAACAGGTATATATTAGAGTGAAAAAATATGTGTAATTAAATAAATTTTAAAATAAAAAATACCATAAAAGTATAAATTTATTTTTGATTTGTCCCTTTACACCGTTCCTATCCTATTCCAGTTCTAAATTTATTAAATAAATGGGCTTTCAGGAGGGACTCATCTATAGTAACGTATACAGTTAAGAGGAGGGTATAGTGGCAAACTTCCATACAAACGGCGTTATCGGTGGCACCCTATTAAACCTTAACCGATTGGCACAGAAAAATTATGTGCTATTCAAAGCAACAAAAACTAGTTTTAGACGTTTTTGTAACCGCGCGACCGTTAACACTGTTTGTATAGAAATTTCCCATTACACATTCCTCCAGCGACGTTTCAGAAAATGTGAAAATCTACCTCCAGCGACGTTTCAGAAAATGTCACTAAGTGAGCATGTCGTGTCTACAATTCTCAGCACAAAATTAGCATCCAAGTGATATTAGCCACAAGTAGGTTATTGCTGAGCCGATAGACGGAAATTGTACAACGAAATTTACCTAGAAATATTATATTTCCAATAAATCTATTCAGTGGACAAAATTTTGACGCCTAGTTATTAATTAGACTGGGATTATCCGTAGATTGGCGAGTTCTTATAAGTAAAATTTTCAAAGGCTCAGAAACACGAATTTAGTAAATTTTTAGACTTTAGAAGTATTACAACAAAGAAATACAATAAACTTTTCAAAAAAATAAAAGCCGATTTCAAAAACATAATCTAAAAAGTCAAAAATAAAATTTTCACTTTAAAGAAAGGAGCTTTAATAAGCGGCATATAGTTAATGAAGTCGGTGCCAACTCAGACATTTTGAATTGTGTTCTGTATTCATTACAGTTATAAATATATTGCAATTGTTATTACCTGGTAAGTACTCATTCAAAGTGTCTGATTTGGCACCGATTTCATTCACTGCATGCCGTCTATTATTGCTCCTTTCCTTAAAATGAAAATTTTATTTTCAAATTTTTAGTTTATGTTTTTGAACTCGGTTTTTTTGGAAAGTTTATTTTATTTTTTCATTTTTAGTTATAGGCAACCATAACTTATTCGTATATAGTACAAATGGGGCTTCTAAATGCGCTACTCAAATGAAACAGCTCCGTTTAGCGAAGACTGTCGACAAATCGCAGTGCTTTATACCTAGCTCCTAACCGTAAAGGAATATTGTAGCTTTCATCATCAGCAAGAAATGATGACTTCCAGACGCAAACATCTGAAGAATTAAATGAAGTCGGTAATAATGAAAATTTAAGTCTCATATGGTTTTCTCATGGATGCCATTGTCAGAACCGGGCCAAATTTAAATTGGACCACACAGGAAGCACCAGATTTTAAATGTGAGAAAAAATCATCCGAATCGGTTTATAAACGACGAAGTTATCCGTGAACACACATAAAAAAATATATAACAATAATAATAATAATGTATACATCTCAATAATGTCTAGGCCCCAAATTAAGCATTAGCTTGTGTTTTGTGTACCAAGCGAAGACACCACATACATATAACAACCAAGACCCGGTACCAGTATCAATATTCATCATATAAATACTCACCCGACCTGGGATTCGAACCTGGGACCTCCAACTTCGTAGGCAAGGTCGCTACCCACTAGGCTAAGTGGTCGTCTATATATATAAACAATTTTATTTTCGTACTTATAAAATAAATACACGAAGATATAGAAATACAGGAAAAATAATGAATACTAGTTAAATCATGAAGCTTCTTTAGTCGTTTTAAACTGGTTGAAAAAAAGACTTTTCTATCGTTACAAAGTATTTTTATGCTATATTATTAAACTTGACATGACAGACGCTAAATTAATTGAAAAACGTACCAATCAACGGTTTTTTTATAATCAATTAAGTAAAAGCTGCACTAATAAATTCTTGCACACTAATGTGAATTTTTATTATGATTTTAAAATAAAGTACTCGATAAAAGCCGGCGTTGAAACCAATATTGTTAAAAAGGTAATATAATCTAGTGATTAATGTTTCTAATCTCCGATCAGACAGAGAAGACAATTTCGAGGCGAGACGCCACGCCTCAAGGTTACTTTATATACAAAATTAAAACTTTGTTTTGCAAGAAAGAGACAGAATATTTTCATTGACAGCTTATAATTCGAGTTCTTTATTTTGATACCGATTCTCCATAGAGTAAATTAATTTGACAGCAGCGTTTGGTTTTAATAGAGTCATAATCCCTACCGTATCGAAGTGACATTATGCAAGTCTGCGGGGTTGAAGACTGGCGCGCGGGGACCTTGTGCACTTAAACTCGAACTAAAACTCCCCATCTTACACCAGGTAGCTAGAGTATAAGTGGTTAGACGGTAAACTCAGAAGAGGGCTTATAGTCAATTCGTACTTTTGTGCGAATACAATGAATGTATCACAAATGGATAACAAATCAGTGACAAACATTAAAAATCACATAATTTGATAATGCATTGCTGTGGAGGCAACAAAGCCTGATATAATATCATAATGATCTTTTCATTCTGATATACTTAATCAGTTCTTTTGCAATTTCAGCGTAACTAAGTTTGTTTGGAAACTCACAGAAATTTACACAAGATGATTTTTTTCAGCAAAATTTTCAAAGGCAATTAGCGTTATATAATCACTCAATTTTTGAAAAAAAAAACACTAAGAAAAATTTTCACGTTAAAATATTTTTACAAAAACAATCAGCGAGACAGCATGGTTACTTAGTCCAACATAAATACTATAAGAAAGGTGCCATCGCAGCTGTAGTCGAAAAGGGTATGCCACCGGTGGGCCCTGACCAACACAATTGTCAGTCGCCAGTGCATACCTACAGTAATCCAATAACTTTGTAGCGCGATATTTCAATTATTTTAGTAGAAAGTGATATATAAAAAAACACTTTTTTTCATTATTTGCACCAAAGATCATAAGTATTGAAATTAGGAAAAGGTGTCTAGCCAAATTTCTAACCAATAAAAGGTGTCTAATTACCTAGAATGTCTAATCTTTTACATTGAAATATTCTTATAATTCTAACTACATACTAAACACAACGCCGAAGTGTACATGGGCAATATTAGTTTAAGTAGTTTGTAGTAATAAATGCTAACGGTTCAACTAGATTAGTAATATTATATAACACCAGTCCTATACACCCACATTAAAATATTGCAAAGGATGTCTAAGCTTGTATCTACCAGGTACTATGAACAGATAAATATTCTTTATATTATGAGGACTTTATTTATATATCTTTATTTATATGACGACCGCTTAGCCTAGTGGGCAGCGACCCTGCCTGCGAAGCTGAAGGTCCCGGGTTCGAATCCGTCGGGTCAATATTTTTATGAAGAATATTAATACTGGCACCGGGTCTTGGTTGTTATATGTATGTGGCGTCTTCGCTTGGTACCCAAAATACAAGCTAATGCTTAGTTTGGGACCTAGACGTTGTTGTGATTGTGTGTGTTATTATTATTATTATATTTTGACGACCGCTTAGCCTAGTGGGTAGCGACCCTGCCTACGAAGCTGGAGGTCTCGGGTTCGAATCCCAGGTCGGGTCAGTATTTATATGATGAATATTAATGCTGATACCGGATCTTGGTTGTTATATGTATATGGTGTCTTCGCTTGGTGCCCAAAACACAAGCTAATGCTTGGTTTGGGGCCTAGACGTTGTTGTCATGTTTATTTAAATAAAACCTGAACTGATGAATTTCAAAGGTTTTCGATTGGTAGGTTTGTAGGTCATCTAGCTAGTCTACGAATTTTCATTTAGATAAGACCTGTACAAAACAAACTAGGTTTTCAATTCTTTTTTAATGAACTGGTAGCGAATCAAACAGAATAGTAAATAAAAAAAAATCGTACACACCAAGAGGGCAAATGGTTTATTAGTATTTTTTCAATTTAGTGATGCGAAAAAATCTAACCTAGTAAAACGTTTGAAAAATATTTTCATCTATCAAATTTCACTTTCACATTGTATTATTGTTTACATATTTGTTTGTATTTCTTAAAATTAGCTTTGTGAACGGGGGTATTTCGAAAGCTTTCATACTTGACTAAGAAAACATAAAATCCACGTAACTTATTGATGCAAATAAAATATTGTTTATATTTTTAAAACTTAGCTGATTCTAATAACATGTTTAACGAAGAATTTCTCTATATAAAAATCACAAAGTCACCCCTTTAAATACACTTTCAACAATCTTACCTATCGTTTTCCCAGTTTATCTGTATGAGTGAATCTTATTATTTGTTTTGATATTTTTTTTTTAAATCGGTTTAAATAAGTTACTTTTGAGATGCGCGTGAATTATTTTAAAATGTTTACTGCAGATCCCTATTATCATAAAAACTCGCTTGTTGCCAGGTAATATCTGTTATCAGGGCGTCATGTACAAGCGTATTGTGTTCGCTGAATCGATCCTTTCACGTGGGTGATTAATTTATAAAATATGACTTTGCGCTCAACATATTACATCCACAAAATTGCCGCTGAGATAAGGTTTTTTTTCTTTCAAAAGATTTATAATGAAAACGGGGGTTCCTCGGACTATGGTTATCTTAACTGATGTGTAATAGAGTAGTAAGTGTTGAATCTGTGTGAGTGAACAAAAAGGATAAAGGTTTTGTTTTTATGCGATACTTACGTTAAATATCCTAAGATATGTCTGCTGCTGTTTTCATACCATTTACATATTCAGTTTCGTTACCTTTCCTAAAGTTATACTAACTATCGCCCGCAGCTCTGTTCGTTTAGTCAGATTTAGTCTACCTGTCTGTTTGTCTGTTCGTCAGTCCCAGCCATTTACTCAGAAATTATTAGCTTTAAATAGATAAAATTTAGAAAGTAGATCTCTAGTCTACGAACCGCTGTGTTGTGGTGTAGCGAAAATTCGAAAAAAATATTTTTAGGATTAGGTCCCATACAAGTTAACTGTTCAAGTTTTCAATATAATATGAAAGGACTCGTTATGAAAATTCCAAAAATGTTTTAAATTTTTAAATAAATGGTGTCAAAGTTGTTAAAGAAAACATACGAAAATGCCCCTCCCCTCCTAACTTCTAAACTCTGAGCCTAAAATTAAAAAAAGAATACAGACCATAGGGAGTTCTTAGTCACTTGTACTCGTAGTTTGCAAGAATACTTAAACTAATTCTTTAAATTCCCGAGGGAAATAGAAAATCTTCGTTAAAAGAAAACGGTTATAAAATATGTTGTTAATTTCACCGTAGACTAATAGGTTTAATCTAGTGGTTGCGATGGTAGCCTACTACAAAGAAGTCGAATTCAAATTCTAGCTCAATAGGTTAGATGTAAAAAATTTATAAAGTAATGCGATGATTCATATAATATATTCGATTGTGTTAAATTTCGTACAAGTCACAGCCAATCAAGCGGTTCAACGTCCTATTTCGCGGTTGGCGTCCTATTTCGTGTATTCAAATTTATTCAGGTAAGTGAAGTGTGAAGTGAACACAACGAAAAAGGTTTCCAACAAGAAAATTAAACATACAAGTTGTTTTATATTCTTTTTGGTTGTGTGTTGTTGTATATTTAGCACCACAGCAGAATCTGTTCATCGATTTTTGTATTATCAGCATTCGTATTCGGCTAAATTATCAGAATTGAATCTACAAGTTGCTACAGTTATTCTATTTCGAGCAAAGTATGGCACTCTAATGTGACAGCACATGGGACGGAAGGAGGGCTAGGAGTATTTTTAACAGTCTCTTGGACCAGGTGGCGGGGGTGGATCTGGCGAATAGAATAGGAGGCTGCGAGCGGTGTCGTGGCCAAAGTCTGGAGCGTGCCTAACGCACTGCTCTCTCCGCACATGGGTACCCTAGTGGACGGTGATTTTTTGCGTGTGGCAGTGGGGCTCCGCCTGGACTGCGATGTTTGTGAACGAAACCTATGCATCTGCAGTTTGTATATGTCTTATTTATGCGAGTTGTTTATTTCAATTTATTTATTTTTAAGCGCGAATTTAAAGTCGCTCAGCGCGCTATGGAGCGGGCTATGCACGGCATTTCCTTGATGGACAAAATCAGGAATACTGAAATCCGTCGAAGAACTAAAGTTGTCGACATAGCCGAAGTGATTAGCAAGCTGAAGTGGCAATGGACCGGTCACATTTGCCGTAGAACCGACAACCGATGGGGTAGACGGGTTCTCGAGTGGAGGCCACGTATTGGGAAGCGAAGCGTTGGACGCCCTCCGGCAAGGTGTACTGATGACCTGCAGCACCATACCGGGGGTAATTGGATGCGGAAGGCGGAAGACCGTGTGTGGTGGCGAGCCTTAGGAGAGGCCTATATCCTGCAGTGGAGAGACACGGGCTGATGATGATGGTGATGATGCGAGTTGTACATTTGTAGTTTGCGTCGACGAAATTGTTTTTCCTTAATCACGACACGTTCAGCAGCAAAATAGTTGGACGTATTTAGACGATTGAAATAAAAAATAAAATCGCGCAATTTCCTCTTATTGTTGTCGTGACGTGTTTTACTAATATCAGCGTGACTGCGACGCACTAAAAGTTAGCAAGGCTTGTGGAAAATGAGAAAAATGTGCCCTTGAGACTACTTCAGACTCGTATCAACATGACAATACGTTTTGTGGCAATACGAAAGTGTTTTGGTATATATACAAAGTTACGCTAAATATAATAATAATACATGGGACATCCCACACAGCGCCAGCTGGTCCCAAAGTAAGCAATTATTATTGCTTATGTTATAGGCTACTACAACTGATATATATACTTAAATATTCTTTTTTTATAATATATAAATATTATACACCAAGGCACGGAACAAACAAACATGTTCACGCACACAAATATTTGTCCAGGGCGGGAATCGAATCTGCGACCTTTGGAACCTTTAGATCGGACCTTTAAAAAATAGAACGATGAAATGTCCAACACAAAAGGCAAATAAATTGATTTCACGTGGTTTCGGAAAACTTGCCTGAAACCATTGTGACCCTTTTATTAGTTAAAATCGGGCGACCGAGCTTTGTTCGTTTTGTCATTGGAAATGACTTTCATTTCGTTGGAGTATAGGGGGGTAATTTGGGAGTTTTGTGGGACAGGCAGATTGCACAAAGAGTTTTTGAGATATAGGGATGAACTTGGTGTCAAAAGACGCAGCTAGGCGAGCTCTACAAGATGGCAAAAGACAATTTGGAAAAAATTTAAAAATAAAAAAATTATCGGCATAAAACAAAAAAATCTTAATTTTTTCCCCGATTTTCATTTTGGGAGCCCGATATCTCGAAAACTAAATCCGAATAAGAAAAAAATAAAAAAAAAACGGCTCAGGGTAATTAGGTCGGAGATCGATTGAGACTAAAATTTTTAGAATCGGACAACTGGAAGTAGTTAGTTGTTAAGAGTGCCCTTAGTTGGAAGTCGGAATGCGTCGGTGTTACATTTCGTACGAATTCGGTTTGTTCGATCGAAATGTCTTACAGAATGTTATATTTCGAAGTTTTAAGCTTATCCAGATACAGTTGTGTTATTTTTTTCCAAATAAAAATTTACTTCGAAAAATATTATGCAAAATATTTGTGTACTTTATTCCGTTAGGTTCATTTCCAATGTCGTAAGAAGTTCGTGCGAAAGCAGGAGATCCGTTGATTTTTTTTTAAATCGTACGTGTAAACTGTAGCTGCACAGCTAAACTTGCTCTTATTTCTGATACTTATGTGACGCAAAAAAACAGCGTCAAGATCCTCTCAGTCATTTTAAAGAAACATATGTATATTAGCGTCCCCTTGTGGTCCATAACCGTAAACCTTATCTAAGAATATGCTTTAGGTGATATCTAGATAACGCTAAAAACCACGTCAAGATCCTCCCAGCGATATTAGAGAAACACATCTATTGCAGGCATTGCAGCGCTCCCTGGTGGCCCATGACTGCAAACCTTATCTAAGTAAATGCTCTTAAATGACATCCATATATCGCAAAAAAAAAACCGTATAGAGATCCTCCCAGGCATTTTAGAGAAACGTATTATTGCAGCGTCTGGTGGTCCATAACTGCACAACTTATTTAATTATCTACTCGTAGGTGATACCCATGTAATGTAATAAACCGTATCAAAGTTAGTCCAGTCGTTTCGACGATACACATCTACTGCAGCGCCCCCTGGAGGTTAAATAAAACATATTTATAAACCAGTTTTGATATGATACCTATCTAAATACAAAATTTCATCCAAATCGTTGAAGCCTTTTCCGAGATAGCCGAAATGTATGTACAAGAATTGCTCATATAATATAAGATAGTGATTTTACAGTCGAGGAACCTGTGACTAAAACATGGTTACGAATTTCTAAAATCTTATAATTACTTGTGGTTAGTCAACTTCTTCTAATTAAATTTATAATTACACCTATGAATTGAAAAAGTTTAATTTAAAAAAGTAGCTTTCGAATATTGGTAATTTATTACAAAAACAAAAAGCGCAGTGTCAGTTTTTGAATACTTAAAAAAAAATGATTCTAGGCCCTTTGTGTTTTACGGTATTCTTGCATTGCCGATGCGGCGATCACAAAGAATATTGTACCAGTCCGTCAACCATATGGCCTAAAATCATTTTTTTTTAAAGTATTCTTATATCTATACAATATTCTTTGCTTATATAAAAACAAGCAGTACTTATGCACAAGATAAAGTTTTAGAAAATTATTTATCTGGTTATTTTTCCTTTTCAAATATGACTCCTAAAAAGTGGTAGGAAGGACTACAAAAACAATAGAAAAGCTAATTACAGCGATGTTAATAAATACTACCTTAGTATATTTACGTATGTACCGCGTCAATAAAATCAGTATAATGCCACGCAATTTTTAATAGGTTTGACATAACAAATTTAATTACATTACATGTTTTATTTATTCTCTCGCTACGCTGTTTCCTAAAGCAAAATTACGGAAGTATGTTAAAATTAGAAATATTTTTAAAATTAAATTAAATTTTTTCTCGGTCAACACCTGCAGTACTTCGTGTTGATTTTCTATTTGTAATTTATTTTCCAAAAACACTACAGTTTCTCATAAAGGTTTTTCCCAAAATATACTCCAATGTTGCAAGAAATATATATAATGTTTTTTTATTACGTTGTTTTAAAACATATAGATTAAACTCATTACAGAGGGGCGTCCTGTTTACACATAAAAGTTTTAATTTCAGTTTTATTACTCTGTCGTTTTGAGTTAATAAAAGTAGGGACATGGGTGTCATTTTTAATATAGCCGGCTTTTTGAAAGAGAATTACATAAGAGTGTCGTATTCGATGTTGTCTTCATACAGGATGGTTTGGAGCAATGTCCTTGCAGATATAACGGATGTTTCATAATTTACGGACTCCTGAGCTAACGACTGTTTGCGTCACTGTATGTTAATTTTATAGGGCTATATTTCACTAAGTATTTTTTTTAACCTTTTCACCGTGTACCCAGAATGACGATTCCGTGCAAATTTATGGAGTAATACTGTAGTAGAATTTTATAGATTTTCTACTTAAAAATGTTTGGCACTCAAAATTATTGCTTTGACCTACTTACATTTTTCGTATAATTACAAAACTAACATGACATCCAGACCACCTCGAAATATATTTTAAACACATACTTACCTCTACACAGATATAAAAGCTTCACTTTAAAAATTTTAAAAATAAATAATGTATTGTTTAAATAGTAGATAGTAAATTTATCAATTAATCTCTGACAAAACACGTAAACCCAAGATTACTCAATATATCTCCTAAACATCTGAACCTCCAATTTGGACGCAGGTGTACACCGAATAGATTTAGGTTCGGAATCTGCAATCTGACCTAAATGTAATCTTTGCGTACGCAAGGTATATACAAAAAACAGGATTTTGGAAAATTTCTTGGGATCGGCGAATGTTTTATAGTTTTGACATAATGCAATGTTTTACCTACAAACACAGTTTAAAAACTAAATCGTTTCCTGAAGCTTATGGGACTATAGTAAATTAATAAAATATTCGTGAAATAAAGCTGTTATTTTAAAACCAAAAAAAAAAATAAAGAACTAAATTTAAAAAAAATTCCTCTCCTTTTATATGGTTCATAAAACCCAAAAGTAACTTTAGTAGGATTTTAGTAGGAAATAAATTCGTTTTGTGATAAATCATTACCATGTTATAAGATGGTAATTACCATTACTATATTTTGAAATACCTACCTATCTGAATTACTTTAAAATTTATAGGGCTGTAATATAAAAACACTTTACAGAACGAGCATTATATTCACGGCGTGAAATAAAGTTTCAGAGCTAGCGAAACCAGGGTATTTGCCTAGCGTAACAGGATTAATATTATGGAAAATACCCGTCCAACTTCCGAAGAAAAGGCGTTGGTCAGAAGGGTAACATAATATTGTGTCAAATGAACTGACGCATTGAAAGACCACACAATGGCTTCGAAAGGACAATGCAAACACGATACACTTCTGTTCTCTTCGAATTTAATATATCTTTAAAGAAATGGTAAAATCCTATAATTAAAAAAAAAAAACCGCTATGAATGGAAAAGTTTTGCTGAGTTGTCACTATTGTAAAGGATTTCCGGATGGGAAAAGTACGGATTCAAGGTGTTTTTGTTCACAACTCGATCGATTTAGTTTATTTGCAATACAACATATAGAAAATCATTTATTATTATATAAAACATATTATTATTTAAAAACGAATTAGTGTGTAATTGTATATAAAGTAGTCCGTACATTGAATTGAAAAATTATGAGTCAGATAAACATAACTAACGATATACATATATAAGCGTAAACTGTAATTTATAATTTTTTGTCATACTGTTTAACCGTTTGTTTGTCCGTCTGTTTGTGCACATTTCACGCAAAATCGACTAAACAACAGATTTTGATGAAATTTGACGAGAAGATAACTTGGTATCGGGGTCGATAGGTACATAAGATACTTTTCACTACGGGGAAATGTCTCGTTCCCACGGGAAAATACCAAAACTTGTTCCAGCAAAAAGTACACAGAAACAACTTCGAATGCTAGTAGTACCCAGTAATACACAGTAGTACCTTTAATGGGAACGTGTAGTTTCCGTAGGTGAAGCCGCAGGCGTCCGCTAGAGCCTAATATAACTTAAATATGAACTTGAAAACTAATTTTGAAATTTCTAAATAAAAACAATTTAGATCAGTATAAAAAACACTTTCAACGACAATTGGTTTAAATAAAATTTAATGAGTAATTTTTGAGATGTTTGTTTTGAAACTTATTATTAAACTTTTAACCATGAACATTCGTCCCGACTACGGAACCTTTTACTGTGCGTGGACCGACACGCGCTTAAATATTTAAATAATTATAACATAGTAAATTTCTTTATCCACGTACCGGAAAGCGAATCGTTGGACGCCCCCCGGCCAGGTGGACAGATGACCTGAAGCACCGTACCGGGGGTATTTGGACGCGAAAGACGGAGGACCGTGTGTGATGGCGAGCCTTGGGAGAGGCCTATATCCAGTAGTAGAGAGACACGGGCTGATGATGATGATGAAATTTCTTTCTAACATTCTAAGACAAAGTATGAATAAGTGCAATATACCATTGTCCCGAGCATCTCAGTCCAACTCTATGTAAAAGAAATCAGTTCGGTTTTCAGATAATGTAGATACGGTAATTTGTTTCAATCAATCAACGACATTGATTATTTTACAGACTATTCGAGTCGAACACTCGGTCACAAACTGAAAAAAAAACCTTGTAATATTAATAAGAAACTTTAAGAACTGAACGTAAATACGCTGGAACTGATATATCGTTTAATTTATTGGGGTAATCCATAAATTACGTCGCGCTAAATTTAGCTATTTTGTAATAGCACCTTTCCCCCTCTGTCACGTTTTGTACTGAGAACCCAATTCTCTGTTATTACATCACAAATCAAGCGTCCTTCCGCATTAAAAAAGCAAAAGGTGTTCTAAAATTAGAAGAAACTGGTTAAGTGCGATTAATACTTGCGCTTTGAAGTTTCCGTAGTTATATTACCATACAGCTTTTGATTTTATACTCTAAACGAGTTTCGGTATCAAAAAACGTAGATAAAAATGTCACCTAAGAGTTCACCTAAGAATGGCGTGGCCTATAAAAGTTGGTCCCATTTTTGTTGTCATGGTATAGCGTGGCTCTATCTAGACGTAATATAAATATTCAAGTCTATAATAAAAAAGGTAAAATCAAGCTTTGATCTTCTATTTATTTTTATTATCAAATTAATTTATTTTTGATTTTTTTTTCCTTCCTTATGGTAAGAGAAGTTCTTAACCGCTTAGACGAGTGGCAAAAGCAAACAACAAGCAAAAGAAGTTCTAAATATTTAAAAAAATACGGCTCAAATGCTAGCAGACCAATTAACATACTTTTATTGCATATAATTCATAAATTAATTTTGTGCACGTTTTAAGGCAATAAGGGTTTGACCGTTGTTAAAATAAAAATAAAAACCGAAAATTTCTTCTAATATTCAGTACTTTATGCAACCATATTTTATGCAAATGGAACTAAACTTAACTCTTGTTACGGGCTATAGGTTCCATGATATGTAGGATGCACGAAAATATCGATTCTGTTGTATTTATTCTTTATTACGAAACAAAATCACGAACTGGTTCAATCACAATTCACACAAATCACAAATTCCACTTTTATCGCACTTGTAGTTTGCACTTAACTGTACAAGGAAACTGACTGGTTATGACGCCGTTCCGCCTTTATATACCTATCAGAATGTTCACTCTTCAGCATCTCAAAACTTCTGTCGACGAACATTCCATATTTAAAATTCTACTCACAATTCACCATTGGAATATTTCTTGGTACCGGCGCTCTCTTTGTGCGGTCGGAAAAATATGCCTCAAAAATAGAATTTTTGAGCACGCAATTTTCTTTGAGTAAAAACCGCCTCTAAAATGTTAATTGTTTCCTGATTAATTTTTATCTCAGTATTTCTGTACTCGGTCGATGTGTATTGAAGCCGCGTGATCTTTCCAGTACTTTCTATAACACATCAAATACATACATATAAGTCACACTAGTATAAAAATCGTACAGCTTTTGTTATGTTTATACAATATGGTATAAGTAGGGTACCATAGTGATCGTTAGATCAAATGACCGTTTCTCGTGGAGATTTAAAAACTTAGGATTTTTCTTTAGGTTCTCCTCTACACTGTGAGTGAGGCCCTTAGATCCTTATTTTTTCAAAATTTTAGAATTAGTAGTTTTGGAAATAAGGGAAATGAAAGGGTTTATTGTTTATTTTCTAATTTTTCCCCAAAAAATTAAACCTCAAAATGAAAACTCTTCTACTTACCCTATACGTTCGTGATCAGGTCACCAAACTCTGTATTTGTATCAAATTTCCACTTATTACATTCTGTAGAATTGAAGAAAATAGGCCGTTACAAACGGACACACAGACACCAGAGTGGTTATTCAAAGTTCCTTTTTTAGGGTTCCGAACCTGAAAAGGAAAAAACGGGACCCTTGTAGGATCACTTTGTTGTCCGCTTGTCTGTCTATCTGTCTGTGTGTCTATCAAGACCCTTTTTCTCAGAAACGCGTGGAGGTATCAAGCTGAAATTCATATCAAATACTCAAGTCTACTGTTCCCTGGAGCTGTGAAAAAATCAAATTTCTATGCCAACGCAATCAAAGGATACAGCCGTTTATGCTGCAAATTTTCTATACTCGCAAGGGAATCAAAACCTACAGGGTACTTCCCGTAAACTCAGAATTTTGAAATTTGGTACGACGCAACGTCTTATAGCACAGATAAAGGAAAAATTGCGAAAAACATAAATTTTTAGTTACATCATGTAATAAAAACATTTTTAATAATTTTAAACTTACTACCTCATGAACGCGTAGAGGTATTAAATTGAAATTCATATCAAATACTCAGGCCTATAAAACCTTTGAGCTGTAATAAAATCAAACTTACTTTTGCTTATATACCTACAGGTTTGTACGGAACCCTCGGTGCGCAAGTCCGACTCGCACTTGGCCGGTTTTTTTTTAAATCTCGGATGTACATAACTAAAAAAATACTAATTACGCAATTGAAATCCTGATAACTGTTGACGAGAGGGGCATACCATAGGTACATACTTTCTGCAAGATATGTTGCGGTATTCAGCCTTTGAACATGACAAATTAAAGTGTAATGTGCAGAGGTTATTTTAAATCCTCGTGTAAGATAGAAGCTCAGGTTGAGCTTCAAAGCTTTTCAAAATGGACGTTATCATTTTCTACCCTTTTGTTGCTAAGGGACTGGCTGCACAAATTTCTTTTCTCTTTTAATTTAAAACAATTTCAACATTTAGGTATACATCGTAAAAAGGTACAAGTCTGTATTTTGTATGTTTAAATTATTTGTATATTAATTGCGTAGTGTCGATATCATATAAGTACACAATCAAATGGAAAATTTGAATTGTTTTAACTACAAAAAAACAAGTGTTTTCCTATAAATGGAAATTTTTTATAAATTAATTTGACTGAAGTTAAAAACCATGGTTTGTTTATTGATTCATAAAAGTTTTTTGCATGGAAACTTAAACTGAATCGAATTGAATGGCCATTGCATACTATTTATGTTTATATTTATTTCATGACTGAACATCACCAGCTGCTCGAATTTCTCTGACTTTTCTTTCCTTGTCTGGTATTGTACCCATGTCAAAAAAATCAATGGAAAGAAACCGGCGCGAATTCATTGGACGGATTTCGTTGTTTATTTGTAATTATTTATAGAATGAAGTCTTATAATATTTCATCGTTGTCGAAACTTATTTCATCTTATTTACGGGCTTATTTAATCTCCCCATTCCGCCTGAAACGGTAATATAGATTTTCGTGTAAATAAAGGAAGTAGGGGCAAATCTAATATGGACTTTGTTGAAAATATTTGTAGCTTGAAATGGATACTTTCCAGTCAGTACTGAAATTTTCAGCCAATACAGTACAATGTCAAATGCCAGGCAGCCACTTAGCTAAACTTGACTTTCATCTAAGTAAAGTTAGGAGAGAGGGATATAATATGTGGACTTAGACTTGTAAAATGAAATTGATTTAAACTTAAAAAAACTTAGAAAATGTATTTTACTGTATGTAAATAAAATGTTTCTCTAAGGTGGATGACGGCCACAAATTAAATACTAGATATAAACATATTTATAAGATGCTTGTATTTAAAACAGTGTGGCGTGTATCCATTTTTTCCGCGTGTGTATCCAACTCTCTTTGTTATAGGGACGGTCGGATATTATAAACTTACGGTAAGAAGAGACGTTGCATTAGCAGTCATGTTTTTCAAAATTTTGTGTTGTGAATTGTATAATCCGACAATATTGGAGTCGTTGGGATTATCAGTGCCGGACAGATGTCGGAGGCGGCATGCCGGAACATTTTCGTGTGTCCCGGTAGCGCGTAAAAATTCGCGCCACTACCGAGAGCTAAACGACTTTTGTTGTCAGAGGAATGTGTTTTTACTGCTCTTTGCACAGTTCACAGAGGCGGCAGCATGTTATATTTCTAAAATGTAATACCTATTATTATTACTATTTTCATGAATGTTACAATTACTTATTTAATATGTAGTTCAGGTAAACAGGTGTTTATTATTGTATTTTACTTTGTATTTTTAGTTTTAGTCGTTATTTAGTTTCTTTTCCTAGTTGTTTGTTAGGCAGTCGCATTGGTGTTTGCACTGTTATGGATGTATTCTAGTTTGTATGTATAAATAAATATGTTATCAATTCACAGGTTCATATTTCAAAAGTTAATCATTCTTTCATGGAAAATTATTCCTATACGATGTTATAATAAAATTTAGACTTAAATTGATATCAATTTGTAAAACGTGTTAAAGTCCAATTTTCTTTTATTTGATTGAATTTGTTTTGATTTCTTATTTGTTAACAAATACCACTTCAAAAAAGTTTTGAATACCGGAACATAACAAAATTTAAACCCACGCTTTTCAAGAAATAATAAACCTTTACTAATTGGATTCGCTATACAGCCTACGAAGTCCTTTCGTGTAGGGTGCTCGAGAATCAAGTGCTGCGTCAACGCATTCCGATCCTCTGTTATTTTCCTACTTTTATCTCTATTTATTAAACTGAAGATTTTATCGCGATAAGTAATTAATAATGTTAGTATCCTGTATTTTTTCTTGGCTATTCAAATATCTCATATCATTTAGACATCATCACGGCGTACCTTGCGTTCGTGCTACCAGAGTATTGTAACGGGCCATCGGTCCGGATATATGGTATACAATAAAACACTCATTTAACTGATTTTTTTTTATTATAAAACAAAATCACAAACTGGTTTAATAACAATTCACACCGAATAGGTACAAATAACACCGTTATTGCAATTTATGCTTCGCAGTTAGTAGCACATGACTTAATCGTAAACTGTCTTGTTCGACGTCGCATAGTCACGTTTTATACCTCCAGAATTCTCCACACCAATTAGGCATCCCGAATATTCCATCCTCGAATATTCTATTTAAAAATTACAATGCTATTGTAGCATGGGAATGTTGCAGCGCTATGGTGCTACTTTGACAAAATGCGCCTCATTTTTTCGAATAATCGGGCGTGCTATTCACCTTTGTAATAACCGCTTTTAGAAATTTGTGGAATTTATTTTTTATCTCGATGTTTCTGTATTTATGACCGTGTGAACTTTTCGAGTACATTCGATATAAATAGACGTTACAGTTCACAGTATTTTAGGCAGAAAAAATATTTTAGGAAATGTATGGTTCCGAAACTTTATTTTTTTTTTAGGTTCATATGTACCTGTGTGGAAACGGCAAATATCGTAATACAATTCCCCACCGCCACCTGGAAGCGTGTCGTAAGATGCGATTAACCCTAGTTAGCAGAAGATGGGCAGCAGCATCTTTCTGTGAAATAGTGTACAGCAATCAATAGGCCATTTGCCAAGCGTGGCGATTATTGCCAAACCCTCTCAATGTCATACACGAAAACATAGACGAGTTCAAGAGTGGAGGTCACGTACTGCGAAGCGAAGCGTTGGAGACTGCCCCGCCAGGTGGACTGATGACCTAAAGCACCACACCAGGGGTAATTGGATGCGAAAGGCGGAGGGCCGTGTGTGGTGGCGAGCCATGAAAGAGGCCTATAACCTGCAGTGGAGAGACATGGGCTGATGATGATGATGTAGCCTCTAATAACTCGATCTTGTTATAATCGCATCAGTTTTTTAAGACATAGTGAAAAAAAATGAAATAACTAAAAAGTTTTGTCGGTTGTGCAAATTAATACAAAGTTCTCGCAGCGAGTCTTGGCTCGCAACTTTGTAAACTGCTTTTATGGCATTTTTCTGGAGGACAAGTATTGATTCTGTATTCGTTGCCCGGCCCCACAATAAAATGCAGCACGATATGAAACTATGAAAGTAACTGGAATAGACTAGACAATGGGTAGCAATATCAGTGAGTTGCCTAATCTTTTTCACGGCATATGAAGCTAAGAAGTCTTCCAGATAAATAAAGTACTCTATTGTAATTTTAAAATATTGATTACATCAAGAACAAAATATTGTTCACAAAGTCAAATTCTTTAATATTAAAGTCCGGGGCTCCCCTCGAGTGGACTACACAGTTGTACCGGGACCAAGGGAGGATCCAGGATGAAGGTCATGACCCTTCCTAGGCTGGGTGTAGCTTGACCACTGATCATTTTTCTAATTTCTTTGATTTTAGTGGAATAAATTCTTTGTATGATGGTAAACAATCGTATTATGCGTGTCCTTTTATTATGTGCTGGTATTATAATTCATATGATGCGCTAGATCGTCTAATGTGATAAATACTGTTCGCACGATTCACGATTGAATTATAAAGAATGTATGTATATCAGTGGTCTAGTACCCATAATTACAAGCTTTGCTTAGTTTGAGACTAGATGGCGCTGTGTGGATGTCCCAGGTATTATTATTATTTACAAATAATAATTGTGTAAATACATAGGTCTATTTCACACGGTACTGATTTCTCTGAAATGCATATGCCATGGTGCTTTTAGTTCTTGCCAGTGTTATTGCATACATTTTGAATAAGTCGTTGGTTCAAAATATTTTTTTTTTTATGATTTAAAAATAAAGCACGTCTGTGTCAGTTGCGTGGTTGCGTGAAGAATATCGAAAACTCCATTATATTCCATCCAAAATAGATTTGTTAAAATGAACACTATTGTATATGTTAGCGAAAGATTAATGAGTTTAGTTTTTTTGGGGTAAAGAACCAAGTTGTTTGCAGTAAACTAGTTATGAACTACTTAATTTTAGTACTGTTTACCTCATAATATTGCTGGATTTCTTATTTCACCTCAAAAATTAGTTATGTATCATCAAAAAATACGATTTCACACAGCACCATAATTTCTTAAGTTTAAACGTTACCGTTGATCTCTACACAAAATTTATTTGGCCAGAAGTAAAAAAGAACACCTGGTCGTCATTTTTGTTTTGCCATTTCAATAAGTATATTGTGAAATGGTCGTAAACTTATAAGTATATGTTCGTTCTAACACGAAACGTTAATTATTTTTATTTTTAAAATTCATAATTTTCGATTTAATTTAAGGTTTAAGTAAGAAGCTAAAAGTGCGTAAGAGCTCTGAGTTATGTGAGGTTTTTTTTAAATCTTAAACGATTATTTTATTGAAAAGAACATATTTTATAAATTTAACGACGATTTTACGAGACACTTAATTTATAAAGATGGTAAAATAAATACTAAAAAAAAAAAAAATAGTCAAATAAATTTTATATGGAAATCAGCCGTATCGTTTAACCTTAAGGCAGATCATTTAGATATATACCAAAAACGAAAAAAGTCCCAGTAGTAATTAAATGCCAATAAAACGAGAGGTCATCCAACGAACCCTCACGGCCTCGACTTATGAACTTTTTTCATGTCGAACCTTTCCGAACAAACAAGAATTTAACTTCGGTTAGCAAAATTCTGTAATTGTAAAATGGACGTTTTGTTCGTATCTCCTTCGGGTTTGTCATTGAATTCCGATAAATACGCACTTCAGTAAAACACATCCCCAAAGTGCTCCGAATTTCACTCAACACAATACACGAGGGCATTTTCGCGAATGGAATTCATTGAAAACGGAATAAATGTCAAATAAAATCAATGCTACTTAGTGCCTTCAGTCGTGACAGAATGGTGTCGTGAAGTATTTTCTCTTCTTCACATGCACAATTGACTACCAAATAATTAAGACTATATAATATTGCTTTCCGCCCACGTCTCCGCTCGCGTGGACCACACGGTTGTATCGGGATCTTTTTTTCCGAGATAAAAAGTAGTCTATGTCACTTTTCAGCTTATAAACTAAAAAAAAAATTGCAACTGTCCTGGTACAATTGTGTAGTCCACACGAGCGCAGCCGCGGGCGGAAAGCTAGTTTGAAAATAAAATATAACCCATGCTACTCGCTACATGACACACTCGGGGGAGATAAGTACGAACAAAACGTCCACTTTACAATTACAGAATTTTGAATATAATCGCTGCCAGACCAGACTGTCCCTTCAAAAAATACTGGGTGTTGACAGATATTGGTGTCACTAAATAATATTTTACTAACCGGTTGGCCGAGTGGTTAGAGACCCTAACTGCCCCTTCAAAAAATACTGGGTGTTGACAGATATTGGTGTCATTAAATAATATTTTACTAACCGGTTGGCCGAGTGGTTAGAGACCCTAACTGCGAAGTGGAGGGTCGCGGGTTCGAGTTCCGCCCGGGATAAATATTTGTGTACATGAACATGTTTATTTGTTCCGTGTCTGGGTGTACAGGTATCTATATAACTATATATTATTAAAAAAAAGAATATTTCAGTATGTATATCAATTGTCTAGTACCCCATAATACAAGCATAATACTTGCTTACTTTGGGACTAGGCAATTTTATTTTGTGATATCAGATAATTTTATTTCATTGTGTGTTTACTTTAAGATCATAGTAATTCACAAACTATGGACCCTTAGTTTGAAATAAATGTTTATTTATTTATTTAATAATGTAGCTTACTATAGGTGACAGAATTTTTTTAATCACATAACTTGTTTTTGAGTTTATCCATAACAAAAAAAATAAAAAATTTAATGCTTGCTCTTTATAAATTAGTACAGTAGTATAGTCGAGCGCCTACTTGTGACTTTGTCTGCGTGTTACTGCTGCTTTTATCGTCATGACCATATACGAACACGTGTTAAGTTATGCTAACTTAAGTTAGTTGGGTCGTGTGTTTTGTTTTAAACGACGGAGGTGAGAAGAAGGTAAGAACGCGTAGATTAATGTAGCTTTGAGTTTTTTAAAATGCTTTCATGGTAACGAATTTTGAAAACCCTTTCTTAAAGTGGTGGGCTTTGCATACAAAAAAAAAAGAGTTAGAAAAAAAATATTTATTTTTATTTATTTCTCACGACTTAAAGACAGAAAGACTACATAATAGTACAGCTAATTGTGGGAGTCTGGAGCCTAAACTAGGTCGAACCTGTTCTTATAGGTCTCCACACCCCGTGACTTATTAGTTTAAACTATTTTGATCTTAAAATGTTTAACAAATAAAAGTTAAAAATAAAGAGTTAGGGAGTATTTGGGAGTTTATATATATGAATTAGTGTCATTGAGAGTTTGCGTCTGAATGTGATGTTACTTAGTGTATATACTGCAGGCCTGCGTAGCAATATTGCATGCATCAATAATTGTATTTATTATTTATTGTATCAAATAGAAATAAAACTAAAGTAGGCAAGGAATTATGACACAATGGCTAAAAGTGACTCCGTATATTCATAGGTAAGTTCTTGCAACCATGAATTGAGTTTCTTATTACATTCAAATTTAGACAAGGAGAATATTTCAGTATTGTTGTTGACTTCGTTGTATAGAAAGGAACCAAGGAACAAAAATAATCTCTGAGCAAAAGAAATAGAAACTATGTTTTTTGGACAGATATTTTTGCGTTTACCAAAGACAAAAGAGTTATCATAAGAACGTCTTGTATGTTGTTTGAGGATTGTATAAAAGATAAACAGTTGTCTAACAGTTAGCATATAGTCACTATATTTCAAATGAAACTATAATAAGCGAATACTTATTAACATATTATTTTCCTTTTCATTTCCTTCCTATCTCACTTCGTTTTATCTTTTTTTTTTTTGAATTATTTCGTTGTGTTATTATTAATGTATTATTTATAAATAATATTGATTATTTAACTTGAAAAATAAGGGAGAATCGAGATCCGGGCCGTAAATGAATATTTTATTCTGGAAAACCAATGTCTCTTAAAAATACTTATTACAATTTCCTGTCCATTTTAGGGGACAATCGTAATTCATAGTCTATTGTAGCTTTTTGATATGCGAAGTTCAGACGTTGGAGAAACGGTTGTCAATAAAAGTATTGAGCAGGAAGACCTTCCACCTTTCTAAAAGGACAAGACATAAAAAAAGTTACGTATGTTGACGTAGTTTTGTATAACAGACAAATGACGAAAGGTTTTTTAGCTGAAATTTACATTCGCTTTGGCAGTGCTTAGTCAATTTTAACGGACGAGTTACACTTCGAAAAGATTTCTGTACGATGATGGGTACCTATAGCTAAATTTGCGAAAAAAAAATTAGCTATAATGAAGACAGATAGAGATCTGTTTCTACGACAATATGTTACTATGGATGAGAGATCATAATTTTGACCTAGAAACTAAAAAGCAAGGCAATACTTGGAAAAGAGCTAAATCTCCAACTGCGAAGAAATTTCGTCCAAAATTTTCCACACGTAAAATGATCGCTCATGTATTCTGGGATGCGGAAGAAATTATCATGATTGTTTACTTGCGAAAGGGATGACAACAACAGGTCCATTATATTCCTTATTGATTAAAGAACGTCCAAAACAGATGAAAATAAAACGTCGTGGAAAGTTGAGAGAGTTGAAAAACTTTTTCACCATGACAACGCATGATGAAAAAAGATGAATTCTTCCACGTAAAATTTTCCATTGATATGGCATTCATTAAAATTCCTGAGATCATTTTTGTATTTTTTTTTTAAACTTACATCTGTGAAATGTTAGGTTTATAATCAGTTTGCAACTATGGATTGTGACATGTATCTTTCATATTTTAAAACAATTATGTGTAAGAAAAAAAAGTATCTGAACAGAATAACAGTATTAAATTAACTAATTAATCATTTTAATTTAAAATTTATACAGAGGTCTTGCAACAATATCAGCTTTGAACCTTTTAAAATCTTAACTATACTGTAGAAAATAAAGAGTGGACTTAAATAGAAAACGATCCTGTGGGTCATTGGTTGCGATGAACGTATCGCAGGGTTCGATATTGGGACCTTTCTTGTTCTTCATCTACATAAACGACTTATCTCATCTAGTACAGAATAACCACGACAATTATAGAATTGTTTAGTGATGGCATCTCAATTTTGTTTAAAATTAAACGGCAACAAATCGTTACTGACGATATTAATAGTGCTACATTAAAAGGAGTCAAACAATTCACAGTAAGTAACTTATTATTAAATAAGAAAAAGACTAAATGTATTACATTAATTATATCTAATATAAAATACACCAAAATAAGCGTGTGTGACATACCATAAGTTCAGCTCGTGAATTAATAAAGAAAAACTTTCACCATATCCACCAAATCTTGCTTTTAACACAAGACATTAGTGGCGTAAAATTTCACAACTATAACAAGCTGATAAGCGCTGCAGAAGCATTTTTCAAGGTTCAAGAACAAGATATTTTTTCAAGTCATAAAAGGAGTGAAACGTTACACTAAGTTTCTTAAGCAAGGAAGTCTCCATGCCAGGCCATGCTGAAAAATAAAATATATAATTTTTAAAATATTGCTACATACTAGTTTAAGATACTTTTCGATCACCCCTTATATGAACATTAGAATGTTTGAACGCAAACAATGGTATTGATTTAGCAAATTAATTAACCCTTTCAATTCAAATCAGCTTCCGGAACCAGTACAGGAATGCCTGCAAACAAAGACCGTTTTACATACACGTTTTGCACATAAACGAACATTGTAATAAATACCTAGAGAATGTACGTATCGTGCCTGCTATATTAATATCTGAAAATAAATACTTTGCTAGTGGACCAAAATAAGGATACACAGGAAATATTCCATTAAAAAGTTAAACTTTAATTTACTTATATACAAATTTTTTATATTACGTTTTTTTTTTCATATACCTGAATCTTAACACTGCTTAGTCCTATATAACTAGCAAAATTAATTTGGAACGTTTCCAGGTTAGTCAGAAATTTAGAAATTTAACTTTATATTCCTGTAAAAAAAAAAAAACTGGCCGAGTGCTTGTCGGACTACGCATAATGTAGAGTTCTGTAGTCAGTGCGGCTTTTTGGATTTTAGTTGGAAAAAAGGTTAAATAATAATAATACCTGAGACATTTAACACAACGCCATGTAGTTCCAAATTAAGCAAAGCTTGTATCATGGGCACCAGACAACTGATATACATAGTTGAATATTCTTTGTAATATATATATATATAATTATATAGATATTTTACACCCAGACACGGAACAAATAGACATGTTCATGTACACAAATATTTGTCCCGGGTAGGAATGAAACCCGCGACCCTTGGCTCCGCAATTAGGGTCTCTGACCACTGTGCTTTTTTTACAACTAAAATCGAATTTGGATTAAAGTTTTTTTTTATCTAAATATTTGAAGTAAAATTTCTTTTGAGAGGACAGGAATTTTTTCTCGGTACGTTACGCACCACGCTCTGACGTTTCCGTTTCTGATATTTCCTTTGTACTTGTGAATATTTACTATAAACTTTTGATTATAAAAATGTATATTATTTATTGATATGATTGATTGATTGATTGGTGGGTAGTTGTGACAACAAGAATAAAAATTATTAGCTTCCACAATAAAATTTAATAAAATTAATTAAAGTATATTATTCACACTTAGATGCATCACATTAGATGCTAAAATAGTATACTTGCCAGTTTAGTGTTATTTCCTCTCTCAACCATACTATTACACAACACAGCGGCGATGGAGTCTTTGAAGGGTAACCTGTCTGATATGATGGCACTTTTCCATGAGCGGATGTCTAAATTTGAGATGGATCTGCAGAAGGCCCCCGGCGTTTCGGCAAACACCACTGATATTGCAGCTGAGTATGTCATGTTCAAGACCTTCGTGTTGGAGGCACTGGACTGCCTCCGGCGTCAGATGGAGTCACTGGCTCGTAGTGTTGATGCCTTGGAGATGCATGGGCGTAGGAATATCCTCCTAATACACGGAGTCGCTGAAGAAAGTAAGGAGGAGACAGCACGGTGCGTGGCTGCTGTTGTAAAGGACCATCTTGGGTTGGACAACATTACAGCTGCTGCATTAAAACGCTGTCATAGAATGGGTCGCCAGGCAGATGCCAACAAGCCCAGACCAATCCTTGTCAAGTTTCTGGATGTCGAAGTACGTGACAAGATCTGGTTTGCCAAGACTAAGTTTAGGGGCACCGGCATCACAGTGTCGGAATTCTTAACTAAATCGCGGCACGAACTCTTCTTGGCTGCACGTGAAAGATTCGGCGTGACGAAGTGTTGGACAAAACATGGGCATATATTTATTCTGGGACCTGATGATACTCGGCACCGAGTTACTACTCTTGGTGAGCTTTGTAAGATTCCTGAGCAGGGTGTTCGAGTGGAAAAATCAGAGGAGACGGTTGTCCAAATAGAACCTAAAAAAAGGCGCGCGGCCGCTGCAAAGAAAAAGGTCGTTTCGTAACTTAAGCCTTGCCACTGGGTAATTAAAAATAGCACTTTATCAATTTTATCACTGTTTTGTTTTGTATATGCGTATTCATAGTTTTAATCTTTGTTTAACTTTATTGCTTTTGTTTTGTGACTTTTGATCTTCTGATTGTCAATCATTGTCAATCGTTGCGTTGTACTTTTACTTTATTGCCGGCCGAGGGCCTGGAGTCAGGTTATACAGTCCGGTTGCGTTCGCAAATAGTTGTTATAGTATAATTTCTATGTTTGTTCTATTCTTTAGCTATAAACACTCAACTGGCTGGTGGATGATTTTTTTTTTTTACTTATTTAATTATAATATTTTATTAGTATTTAATTAAACATAAACATTTGTTTTGTATAGTAGTATTCAACTCAATAATGACACACTGTGGTTATATTAGTGATTCCGACAGCTTCGTCACGGCGACTAGTTATGACAGCTTCAGTAGCATTCCTTCATTGGCTGATACTCTAGAGTCTCATTTTTCGGACGTTCCGGATAACTTTAATGTAGTCCATATAAACGCACAAAGTGTTCCGGCTCATTTCACCGATATGCTGGCAAGTTTTTACTGTAAGAACATTCATGCTATCCTTGTCTCTGAGTCGTGGTTGAAACCTTGTCTACCTTCTACGTCATATTCCTTACCTGGTTATCAACTAATCAGAAATGACCGCTCGTTTGGTGGAGGTGGTGGTGTTGCCATTTATCTCAGTAGAAACATTCCATATACCGTTGTTGAAATGTCTCCTCAGTCACCTTCGTCAAATGCGGGCGAGCATCTCTTCATTGAAATAAATACCCGCCATTGTAGGGTCCTGCTGGGTGTTTACTATTGTCCCTCCTCACGCATTGACTTTTTTACATCTTTTGAAAACATTCTCGAAAACTTGATTCCTTCTTACAGTCACACCATAATCATGGGAGATTTTAATACCTGTCTACTTAAAAACGATTCTCGTAGTTCCGCACTCCACTCTCTCTCTCAGTCCTGTAACTTGTCTATTCTCCCTTTAAGTGCCACCCATCATTTTCCTAACTGTATCCCCTCACTTCTTGATCTTATTTTCATCTCCTCGACTCAGCATGTCGCTAAGTACGGGCAATGCCCAGCTGATGCATTTTCGTATCACGACCTTATCTTCCTTTCTTATAAAATTCGACTACCAAAGGAAAAAACTAAAATGCTTATGCAACGCAATTTCCGTGGTGTGAACGTGGATGAGCTCCGTAAGGATGCAGGCGGGATCGATTGGGCGCCTCTTTCGGCCTCTGGATCTGTCGATGATAAAGTTAGAAGGTTCAATTTCGAACTCACTAAGTTATACGATGTTCATGCTCCGATTCACCCGGTCAAAATGAAACACCTCTCTACGCCATGGTTGACGGCGGAACTCAAAACGTTAATTAACAAAAAAGCGGCAGCCAGAACTCGGTTCAAACGGAATCCTACACCTTTTAACCATGATAAATATGTAGCTGCCCGCAATCACTGCAGAAGGGTGTGTAGGGATGCTCAGCGCCACCACATTCATGCTTCCGTTGAAAACGGTGATCCAGCTAAAGTCTGGAAATTTCTTAAATCACTGGGAGTTGGGAAAACACGACAAAACACTATCCCTCAAGAATTAAATATTGAGTTATTAAACCAACACTTCTCTTCTTCATCAAATTGTGATAGTGCCGCTAAAGCGAACACAATGAATTTTCTTTCATCTTTCCCGACTCCAGATTACTCACAGTTCTTCTTTAGTCAATTCTCTGATTGTGATGTTAAAAAGAGCGTAGTTTCTATTGCCTCCAATGCCGTTGGGAGTGACTGTATCAGCCGTAAAATGATACTTCCCATCCTTGACGAAATTCTACCAGTTATTACTCACATCCTTAACTACTCTATTTCTTGTGGGGTCTTTCCATCTACATGGAAGGATGCTCAAATCATACCCTTACCCAAGAAGGCAAACCCCATTTCTTTTTCCGAGTACCGTCCTATTTCTATATTGCCATTCCTTTCTAAAGTTCTTGAGCGTCTTGTCCATAATCAACTCATTGCCTTCCTTTCCAAAAATTGTCTTCTAAATCCATTCCAATCCGGGTTTCGTCGTGGTCACAGTACTGTCACCACCCTGGTCAGGATTACGGATGATATAAGACTAGGTATGGAGGGGGGGAATTTAACAGTCCTTGCACTACTTGATTTTAGCAATGCATTTAACACTGTTGATTTCGATATCCTTCTTAGTATACTTCGCTCTCTTAACATATCTCCGACAGTAATTGATTGGTTTCGTAGTTACCTATTGGGCCGCCGGCAACGTATCTGCCTCGAAGGTATATTTTCTTCGTGGTGTAGCACTACTGCCGGCGTACCCCAGGGTGGCGTTCTCTCTCCCTTGTTGTTTTCTATATTCATAAATTCTATCTCAAATCAACTTCTTTCATCCTATCACCTGTATGCAGATGATTTGCAGATCTACTCGCAAGCCTCTTTGGCAGAGCTATCAGTGGCTATTCGAAATATTAATTTGGACTTAGCTCGAATATCAGAATGGAGTGTGGCACATGGATTGAGGGTGAACCCCGCGAAGACCCAAGCCATTGTTATTGGCAGTTCTAAACTTAGCTCGAGAATTGACTGGTCGCTTATACCTCCACTTGTGCTGGATGGTGTTACTATACCCATAAGCAACTCTGTCAAAAGTCTAGGAATACAGATAGACAAAAATCTCTCTTGGGGTCCTCACATTCAAGAACTAAGTCGTAGGATTTTTGCGTCGGCGGGGTCTTTGAGGAGACTGCGCAATTTCCTTCCAACTTCGACCAAAACTGCGCTTGTCCAATCCTTGCTTCTCCCTATACTTGACTATGCTGATGCCAGCTATTCTGATCTCACCGAGTCACAACTTGATAAGCTTGAGCGACTCCAAAATTTCTGCATCCGATTTATTTTTGGATTACGCAAATATGATCATGTTTCTGAATTCCGCAATAAGCTTAAGTGGTTACCGATTCGCCTTCGCCGGAACGCTCACATGTTATCGCTTCTCTACAGTATATTGTATAATCCTGCAACCCCTTCATACCTCAAAGAACGTTTTAAGTTCCTTCATGACACACATTCTCGTCATCTAAGATCGTCCGAGAACTTGGGACTGGTGATGCCTAGGCACTCTTCCAATTTTTTTGATAAATCTTTCACTGTGCAAGCTATTCGCCTGTGGAATGGACTCCCTACAGTTATAAGACGCGCACAATCTATATCAGAATTCAAGAGAATGGTGAAGGATCATTTATTGTGCCCTTCTTAGCTTATCTGATTGTGTGGTATGTATGTGTTTAGTGTTTAAATATTATAATAAGTTTTAAGTGTCATATTTGTGTATTGTTCTGAAATGTATTGTGTGGTATAGATATATGTATCTTGTTTAGGTAGCTTAAATTATTCTTAGTTAGTACATCATAACCATTTTGTTGTCTCAGGCCTATCAATCCATCCAAAGGTTGTCTGGAAGAGATTGCTCTTAGCGATAAGACCGCCCACTGTACCTACCAAACATAGATATAAGAGATACCTACATTATTTATTTTTGTTCTAACTTTTGGTGTACAATAAAGAATATATTATTATTATTATTATTATTAACAATGTTTAGTCAATGGGGAGCCCGTTAAAGTGTTTATTTACGAATACAATGTCTTTACAGATGTATGTACCTACATGTGTACATTCGTGTCCTGATAAGTACCGCAACATACGTGCTGCGACTCGGCCAACGACTGGATATTATGGTCTGCCCATGAGGTAGGGTGTTGGGTAAAAAAGCTATGGGGTCCTTTCGCCGTGGTCATGAGATACGCTTTGACCTGCTCCGATAGGATTATCTTGACAGATTACTAGGTTCGCAGATGCTACCTACCTACTTAGAACAAACGTAAGGGGTGCGTCTAAGCTACGTGAAAACAGATCCGTTCACTATCTTGTTATTGACTACTTTAAAATCTAAGTAAAATGGACAAATTTTAAAGTAGCGCTTAAGTTCATTAAAATGAAAAGGAATATAGTTTAAGAACAACCTCTCAAATATCAATTTTTTATATTTACGAATTTGTTAGATATTTATGAAAATCCATATGACGTTGAAATTATCCCTTTGACGTCATCTGAGCTTGCTTAAATATAATAATAAAAAATATAGAGGTAATCTTTTCAATCACTTCAATAAAAATATTATGACTTTATTTTAATTAAATAATGTAATTACTAAACATCTGTCCAATTGACGTCACAGACATATTTTATAAATAAATTTTACTTACTTAATTACTTGTGTCTCACTTTTTTGTATGTTGAATGGAAGGTATAAGTTGGTCTATATTTTCAGAAAAAATATATGTTGAAAAATTTGGCTCAAGCTCATTGTATAATTATGAGCTCGTCATATCAAAAATGAAGTGAATATCCTAAGATTTCGTAACGATGGTTCTGTGCAAATTATTCATAGTAGCAGTTTCGGTCGGCGCAGTGTGACAATCGTGAAAATACATAATTGGTCTAAGTTTACTGGTCACACTAAATTGTTAACTATTGAGCTGATCAAGGTCTGATCATCCCCTAAAGATGGGAAGACCACATCTTAGGGGTTACCGGCTATTAGCAAATCGTATTAGCAATAATGACACCCAATAGAGTAGAGCTTATGTTACCCATACCTACTTCATACTAATTTTAAAACCCTTCTTAACTTCTTTAAAATTTGAATGTTGAAAAACCTTTTTTTAGTGCTTGCCTACTTATTTACGGAAACCAAAGTCTGAATTTCAAGTTTGTAGACGCTGCAGTCAGTCAGTTTTTTTTTAATATATAGAGTCGCCGCCACCAACGAAGTCGCGCGGCGCAGTCTGCGCATCGCATAAACTCTTTCACGTTGAGGATTATTTCTCGGGTCGCACTTCGTAGGACTTTAGGCATTTAAAACCATTTTTTTAATGTTTATACACAATAAAATTCACATTTGACGAAATTCTCATATGCCCAAACACAGACAACTTATCACTTCAAATATCGAACTTTTTTTGTCGCGGGACTTCTTTGGTGGTGCGGATTCTACGTTGTATTTTGTAAAGTATATGTTACAGTCAGAACTCTTCCTGGGTTAAAAGTATTTTCGATCGACGGAAACAATCCAAATACTTCTTGACTCGACCTGTCTTCAATGGATTTGTAGGTTACCTAAGTGACGAGCCAGCCAGAAGTCTTGATTTTGAAATTTAACTAAGATAGAGTCAAAAGGCATTTCGACTGTTTTCGTCTTTCAAAAGTAGGTACTTTCGACTGGGATGTTTTTGACGTCTTGTTTTCGAGAGAGTTCTGACCCTAACATATACACAGATAAAACGCAACATGATCAATATAAATAAACCACAGAGTAAATAAATTAGCGTATGATTTTGATAGAGTCATAAATGTCACTTCACAGTATCGAAAATATCAAACGCAATTTCGCGGGGGTGAAGACCGGCGCGCGGGAACCTCGCCGACAGAAACTCGCCAACTTGCACCAGCTAACTAGAGTACGAGTGGTAAGACGGCAAACGCAAAAGAGGGCTTCTAGTCAATTCTTACTTTTATGAAATAAACAGATATTTTAACTTCAAAAAATAATAACGCATTATGGAAGTTTCTCTCTTAGGGATTCAGATTTTTACATCAGCATCTGGGTTTGAAATATGAATATTTACTCTGATGTCATTTTCAAGCATCTTGCTGTCCTAAATTTCTATGGTAATGAAATAAAACATTAAGGCATTATGAAAGAAATGGGAATAGTATTCAGTAATGAGATTCTACTGATAAAGATTTTAACCAAGCAGAGAGCTTAGCTATTGTTATAATTTATTTATTTATTGTCATTTCACTGCAGATCGGATAAATATTAAAAATATTACTAATAAAAATATCATTTTTGTGTACGTTACGTTTTTTATGTAGTTAACAATGTCGTATAATGAACTCAATGGTGTATAAACTGTCACACGTTGACCGCCGCCGAGGGAGATTACGTACTTAACTTTTCATTTTGGGACCGTTTCGCCTGGGATCGGGTTGACGATTCTTTTTCATACCCTAACTACCGGGATTATGTGACATGTGTATGGTATTAGTCAAAAGAATATAAAAATTCTTTAGGTATGCCAAATGTCCAATGCAATGTAATCCAAACTCAACGAAAAAAAAAAAATTTTAATAATAATTGTAAAAATTACAAAACACAAAATATTTTTAATACAGTTCACAATAAACAGACCGGCTGCTGACAATATAACACACGGAATACGCAAACTACTCAGGCAAACTACGTCATGTCAAGCGCCCATGAAAAATAAAAAAATACAGCATGTAAATTACGAAGTGTTTTTACTTTCATTCAAATACCTAAGCATATTTTTTAAATCAGATATTTTTTTTTCGAAAACAATTTTAATATTAAATGACATAACTAATTTTCGCCCGCGGCTCCGCCCAGTGGACACACATAACGCCACTTTATTAATGCTACCTCGTTCCCATTTCCTCACCCGTTCTAGTTTTCATACGTAACTTATTCAGTTGTACTATTCAATCACACAATTGGAAGCTTTTGCTCGTTATTCCGAATCGTGATTGCTTTTGTATCCCTTGGGAGCTTTGACCTAGATAAGCAGTAATCTATATTTATTTAAGTTATATTATCTTGAGGAATCACTTTCACAGAATGAAAATTTGCCAATATTTCCTGTGAAACTTCAACTATTTCTGTGTAAAAAAGGCGTATATAAAGGACATACAAAAAATTAATAATGAAATGTGAGGTTGATTAAAATGTGTCTTCAGATTCCCGCTCCTGTAGTTTCATTACTTCTTATTTTAATCTATAAAGTTCTGATCACACTAATTTCCATACAAACGGCGTTAACGTTTGCACACCGTCAAACCTTAACCAACTGGTGCGAAAAAAATACCTACATGGTATTCAGATTAGGTAAAACTAAGTTTATACGTTTTAAATTTTTTGATACATCATACGAAAAAAAAACCTATGCCATTGAAATAATATTACTAACGTAGAGAAACGATGCTGCGATCGACACGTTTGCCTCATGCTTTGTTGCCGACCGGCAACAACTCATTCAGTCACTCGTATGTCACTCGCCTACACTCATCATGATTACGTGCCGAAAGTGTAACTAAACCATAATGAAATAACAATTCAAAAATGCCGTCGTGCGTGTTAAAAACGTGTAAAAATTAGTCAACTTCGAAGAAAAAAAATAGTGGCGTAACTTATTAACGGTAAGTAAGCAAACCGTCAACTAAAATCAATCAAAACAAACTTTTGTCTTTTGCCAACATTTCTTTAAGGAAATCATAGATTCTGAAAAGTGAACCATACAGATTGGATACGTAGGTATGAAATATTGAGGAAGTTTATGACTTAGGTATAAATGATTATTTTTCAGTTTCTTTAATACTCAACCTATGCCAACTGTCTGTCTGTCTGTGACAGCGTTGTAGGGATCTTTCAGACAGAAATTTACTAAGATAATTTTAAGGTTAAAGTCTATTCGTTATATTACACCTCAGTACACCGAAAAGCAAAAGAGAAACGAAATAAACAAATTAAAATATATTTATTTGGAGGAAACAAAAACTTATCACATGAAACAAAAACTTATGACAAACATTCTTCATCACTCGACATATGTTTAGATCACCACCTGTGTTCATAATAAAACGTTCTATTTTGTTATTTAATTACTCCGGGAAGCGTCGAAATAAACTGATGAATTTTCGCTGAAACTGAACGCCGTACGCGCAACCCGCCGGTTTTCTTTGTGACGGTCGGCACGTGCAGCGGCTTTCTTTGTGGATTTTTTGTCTGAGTGCTTTGGCGGCGTCTCAAAGGGTGTGGGTTAAAATATGGATATTTATATATGTAAATATGGATTTCCTTTAAATAAAGTTTACATCACTTTGCAACGATGGCTTTTATTGCACTTCCCTTAATTCTTTAACGGTAATGCAAAGTGAGATGAAGTGTCCGGTCTAGTTAGTGCAAGAACTTAAATGTAAATCAATTCACAAACAAGTTAAAGTCCAACTCATGAAAAAAGCTAACTATTGTATTAGCGAGTATTTAAATGATAAGTGCGCATGGACATCCTTGTAATAGTTGTAAGCATATTAAAAAAAAAAACAATTTAGAAAAACATATATTTAAATAAAAGAAACAGGGAGGAGTTTCTTGCCGGTTCTTCTCTTTCTAGTTTTTGAACCGGTACCTAATCTAAACTAAACATCTCATACTGAATAAAAAGTTTTTGATTTCTTTGATTTCGATTTTGATTCAAGCTTGTATTCTCGTACAGTACCGATTGCAGTTTAATATATAATTATTTTACTCACATGGGGAAATTTGAATAAACAGTATTAATATAATTAGACATTTTATTTAAAACCATCAGTTTTGCCTCTTTCAATTTATTTTACTACGTTCCCTTATATTACCCGATTCAATAGGCAGAATATAAACAAAGTGTCGCATGTCGCCTCTGTGACGGTGACATCGTATATCTAACTCATTACTCATTAGCACAGCTCACACTGCCCCGCTGCTGCACAAATTTTGTTCGCGTCGTCGTGTGTTCCATACGCTAGTACAATATTTCAATAATAAATGCGCCGTTTTTTTTTCGAAACTATTTCATTTTTGACAACAGAACATGAAACTAATTGCATTTTCACGACAGGTTATGAAAAACGAAAAAAAAATCGGAGAAAACCATTTCAGTTTTTTTTCTCTTATGATGTATCAAAATATTTATTACTTGCTCTGTCGACTTTGTTACTTCTGTGATGATACCGGTTATCCGACGCTGCTCAACCCGCAACGGATCAGTATTCTGGCTTGTACTCCAGCTATGGAGGCGTGGAAGCCAAAAACTATTATACTAAATTGGATAGGTCGTCAATATTTTATGAATTCGCAGGTACGGGAAATTCTACAGCTTTGCTTCCCTTTTGTTAGGGGATCGGTTAAAGGCAGTGCGAACTTTGCGTAGAAATTATGATTTTCATATGAATGAGAGTTTTAATATGTGTGTCATGATAGCCCGAACGCAGCGAACCTGTTTCAAATCTATAAGACCATGTGGCCGTGATTCAAATCCCGGCGTCTATCAATGAGTTTTTTCTGACTTAAGTACATTAACTATCACTGACTCCGTGCCTCGGAGAGCAAGTTAAGCATAATCAATCGTTACAATCCGCCAACTCTCGTTGGAGCAGCGTGGTGTATTTAAGCTCCAAGCCCCCTCACCTTGAGGGGAGGCCTCAGCCCCTGCAGTGGGGTATAAAAAGGGTTGATGGAATGGAATGGAAAATGAATGAGCATTTACCAAAAATTTTGACATTACGTTTGAAAATTATAAAAGAAAACATCAACAATCTGCAGTATTCATATTATTTAAATTTTTTGTTTGAATTTTCAAGGAATAATCGATAGTTAAATTGATGACGTCACTACTACTAATTTACAGCTACAATTACAGCTACGATGTTCTATATATTGCATTTGTTTAATAAGATTTCACGTTTTCTTTTTATATTTCTTTTAATACGTTTCCAAACAGTTCATATTTTTTCTGCTGAATAAAGACACGTAATTTCTATAAACACATTTTTTTTGAAAAATGTCAATTCTGTAAACCTAACTACAAAATAAAATTTATTTTGCAAATATTCGTTTTTAATAAATATAAATATTTATTTTTAATGGTTCTCCTTATATCTCTTGATATTTTAATCTCAATTGACTGTAATATCGGTTCGTCATTGTTACGTGCAAATTGTTTAGTGCTTATCATTAGCTGAAAGCACATCTCATAATTTTCTCATGACTGGCTGTGGATAAGATCACAGAGCGGTACAATTGTAATGTTACGGACTTTATTTATGCCAAAGGCTTTCACGAACATTCAGTTTCACTAAAATCACATTGAGTCGCTCAAAAACCGATTACTGTTTTCGAAGGAATAAATAAATTCAAAGCGTGTAGGTATATTATGTTTTGTTTTTGGTCTCCAACCTAAACCTAGATGCCTAGACCTAAGTTTTTGACAGAGATCATTATGATTTCGAGTCGAAAGGATAGTCTACTTACGAATTCGTTTTATATAAATAATAGCCTGAGGAATTTAATTGTGATTCGAAGAATAAACCAAGGATAAAAACATTGCAGCTCGTTTTTCAGATGCCTTATAAGCTACGTTCCTAAAAATCAGTTGTATCAATTCATAATATATAAAGCTCCTATTGTAGCATAAAAAAGTTCGCTACAATACTTACCTCTGTGTATTAAATAGTGACGAAGTGCCTGATAAGACATTTTGTTTTATTTCAACAGTAGGACTCAGTAAATGACACTATTGTCAGCGTTCTATATAAAGTCGTGTAATTAGTAATTTATTAAAGTGTCATATAGACCTATGGTAAATTACCTGTGGTATTTTTTTTTAATGAAATTCGTGTACAATGTGGAAAGCTAAAGAAAATCAGAATTATGATAACACCTATTTATTTTGAAAACATCTCTAAAGTAACTATAATAGCTTTAACACCAAATATTACATTAACCCATATAATTGATATCAAAATAGATAAGTTTTTCCGATACTAGCATAGTAATACGAAATTGACAGGCGCGCGTGATTGCTGATAAAATCGGACAGCCGTTATCGACTGATAATGATGGTGAACACACATTTATTGGGTTTTGCAATAATTTGTTGAACCGATTTCAAAGTGTTGGTAATATGTAAGGTTAAAGCTCATCGTAATAGGCTCCCTAAACATTATTCTTCTCAATCTTCAATCTCTAAACTCTATTCAATGTAATCGGTTGGTCTGCATATTATTAAAGCATCTATCGCTGCACAAATTATATAACCAAAACGACACTATGATCCTCGTCTATAATACTATACGGACAAAGACGCGTGAAGAAGCTAGTGTAATGTAGACCATAGACCAAGTTCCTAAAATAGATAAAAACTATGTTCATATACCTACCGTTCATCTTATGAATTTAGGTACGATTGACGACTGCTTAACCCACCCTGCCTACGAAGCTGGAGGTCCCGGGTTCGAATCCCAGGTCGGGTCAGTATTTATATGATGAATATCGATACTGGTACCGGGTCTTGGTTGTTATATGTATGTGGTGTATGCTTGGTACCCAAAGCACAAGCGAATGCTTAGTTTGTGATGACATTGTTGTAATGTATACGTTATAAATTATAAATATAAAATTTATACGTCGTAATATACCTATATTTGATACAAAAAATATTAAATATGAATATGAGTGATCGCACGACAGAGATCATGTCTCCGTTGCCATCCAATATTGTGTAAGAAATTCCGATACATGGATGGAATCCATATCGTGTGGCCGTCGAATGTATATTTTGGACTCTACCAGAAAAGTTTTAATGCTAATCACTTCGAACATGCATTTACGTATGCATGCATCTTCATTACATTTATGATAATAATGTGTGTATACGTATCTTAATTGGTTGCAGGTCTCTTAAAATTCATGATATCCGTCCGTCTGTTGATTTTACATAGACATATGAACATTCGTAAGGCCCAGACGTACGATTTACGAAAGAATACTTCCTCTCATTATCACATTACAATATCTGGGATATCGGACACTGCGCCATCTAGTCCCAAAGTAAGCAAGTATTGTGCTTGTATTATGGGTCCTAGACAACTGATGTACATACTACAATATTCTTATTAATATATATGTATAGATACTTGTACACCCATGACACGGAAGAAATAGACATGTTCTTGCACACAATTTTTTGTCCTGGGCGGGAATCGTATTATTCTCCAAAGACAACATTCTCCAAACAAATAATGAGCCCGAAGACTCTATTTTTATACACTTTTAGAAGCAATTTAACGTAGCATTAAATAACGTAAACAAAAACACGTTATCACTTTGAAAATCTCGGTGAGTGACTCTACTACCGCGTTTGCGTTTACATCTATACTAATATTATAAAGCTGAAGAGTTTGTTTGTTTGTTTGTTTGTTTGTTTGTTTGTTTGTTTGTTTGAACGCGCAAATCTCAGGAACTACTGGTTCAAATTGAAAAATTATAGTTGTGTTGGATAGTCCATTTATCGAGGAAGGCTATAGGCTATGCTACATCACGCTACGACCAATAGGAGTGGAGCATCAATGAAAAATGTTGCAAAAACGGGAAAAATTATTCCTTTTGAGAGCTTCCGTCGCGCGCGCTGCGTAAACGGTCAATGTTAACCAAAAATCATGTATTACGGAATTGTTTCCCTTTAAAAGTTCTAACCAAAAGTCTGCAACAGCATATGTGTATCTTTTAAGGTTAGCTTACTATAACCTTTTTTATGACAATCAAATTTGTTCTAACATTATGTACTATTTGCGAAGATGTTTTTTAAACGTAATATTAATCCTTATCAAATTAAATACGTTAATTGACTTAAGCATTTCATCCATATTATAGTTGCCCTTTGCACTACACAATTTAAATTAATATCTTAGCAGTTATTATCGAAATATGAAAACTATAGCAGGAGAAAATAAATTCGCTGTCAGCCTCTGTTCGTTATCTTTTTACTTCCAAACCACGCAATAGACTTTGATACGGTTTTCAGTATTATCTTATTTTCTTAGTATCTTATAATCTATTAATCTATATAATAGAAATACTTATTATAAAGCTGAAGAGTTTGTTTGTTTGTTTGTTTGAATGCGCTAATCTCTGAAACTACCAGTCGGATTTGAATTTTTTTTTTTGCCTTTGATAGCCTGAATCTAGCGGAGGGTTATAGGTTATATATATGAAAACGAACTGTCTGTCTATTCGAGCAAATAGGTTTCGGCCAAAACAGCTTAACCGATTTTGATGCAACTTTACACATATGGAAATCAAAGTGACATACAGAACTTTTTGTATGTCTGTCTGTACGTCCATCTGTCTAAACCAATTTTAATGAAACATCACAAGTATGAAAAGAAGGTCGTCAAAACTAACAAATGTTACTTTTTGTCCGTCTGTCTGTCTGTACGTGTATCTGTCTATTTGAGCTAATCTCCAAAACGGCTAAACAGATTTTAAGGAAACTTTGCAGACGGGAAAGAAGGTTGTCAAGAGATTTAACATTAGCTACTTTTTGTCCGTCTGTTTGTCTGTACGTCTATGTGTCTATTCAATTCAATTTTATCTATTCGAGCTAATTTCCACTACGGCTGAACAGATTTTAATGAAACTTTGCAGACGTGAAAGAAGATTGTCAAGAGTGTCATAATGAACTTTTTGTGTTTGTTTGTCTGTCTATCTGTCTGTCGTTTGTCCACACTGATCTATCAACTACTACAGCCAAAACTACTAAGTCTAGGAAGCTTAAATTTGGAACATAGATTTATTTTATAACGTGAGCATTAAGTTAAGAAAGGCTTTTTTAGAAATTTCAAACTTAAGGATGAAAATGGAGAGACTTAAATAATGACGTGTTTCAGGGTTTTTAAATTTCCACATTTTAAGGGTGGGAAACGGGAGATGAAAAATTGTATCGGTTTTTTTAAAGGGTGGAAGGGGAATGAAGATTGAAAGTTTGAATGGGTGTAACCAAAATTGGTTCCAGCAAAAAGTACGTATAAACCATCTCGAACGTTAATAGTACCTATAACAGGAATTCGTAGTCTACGCAAGCGAAGCTGCGGGCGGTCGCTATATGATATAAAGTTTACTTACATTTAAATAAAATTAGCTTAGTACGTTTCTGACTGAAGAATACGCTGTGACAGACAGACAGACAGATGGCATAGGTCGAGTAATAAAGAACTAAAAAATAATCAGTTACACCAAACTCATATAGTTTCCCAACATTTTATACCTACGTATCTAAATTTTACGGTTCACTCTTCATAATCTATGATTTTCATATAAAAATGGCGGAAAATTTGTTTTGATTGATTTTAGTTGATGGTTTGCTTATCAATGTTGTAAATAAAGAAATATTTTAGTTTGTTTTTATGTATATATTCTTTACTTTTTCAAATATTTACAGAATTGGAAATAAATACATTAAAAATACTCCAAGTAGGATGAGTTTACGTTCTATTTAAATCTAATTAAATCTAATCCACATGTTTGACGCAACAAGCTGATAAGACACTACGACAGATAAAACACTACGGCTTATATGCTCTGCTACCCGTGCGAAGCCGGGGCGGGTCGCTAGTACTATAAGAAACGTCAAAGAATCATTGAGCGGTCTCTCACACTCGCAAGTCGCTTAATAAATTCTACATTTATAGTTAACAGAACTACATACCTTTGCTACAAACACGAAAAAACGGAATACGTCTCGTTTCACGTGTGATCGATTAACGCCGTAGTAACGTCAACCGTCTTTTACAATAAAACTCGCACTTGGCCCTCCAGGTGTCATCTAAATACTGTCATTAAAGTTGATATAAGTCACCGTTTTTTGCGGATGAAAATTGAAAAGCTGTTCCAAGGTATATTGGGTATAGATTTTCAATTTTCCAATAAGAAAAAATAAATATTCTAATTAGTTTTTTAGATTGGTCCATGTATTTTTAAGACAAAGAAAAAACAACAACTTAAAAAAGTCAAGGCAAAGCAAATCGCTTTCGATTATAATTTATTTAAACTAGTAGGTATAAGATAATTACTTTGTAAGAGAAAATCTAACCGTTATAACGACGTTCTAGAACGTTGTGTAACTTACTAGAAAATCTAATTAATTAATTAATTAATTAAATATAGAGAGAAAGTAATTTAAAAAAAATTTAAAATTCACGATTCAAAAATTTATGTTAAAAACATTTAAAATATGGTCCTCTAAAAAAAAAGTGAAATAAATAACTATCTATTTTCTATATATGTGACTGTATCGTCACACAGTCAGGGTCACGCACGACGAGCAACGGTTAACTATTATATAATCTTGTTTTACTCTATTTAAGATTAAAAGGTAAAAATACAGTTATTAAATTACTTCATTTTTTATAGAGGACGACCTACTTATCATGAAAAGCCGTTTTGGAGTAATACAATAGTATCTACGGCACTGCCCCCCTACCAAATAATAACTGTAAATTTATGTAGGAACTTGCTTTGTGGTAATATCTATAATGAAAAAACCCACAAGAAAATCGGCTCAGCCGTTTAAATACTACTACGACGCCTACTGTAGTCTATGAACGTAAAACTGGTCTAAAAACTTCGTGAAATCGTAAAAAATCGTATCAAAATTAGCTCAATCGCTGTAGAGAAACACATCTACGGCATTTTCCCTTGGTGGTTTACAACCATAAATTATAGCTCATAAACCCTTGTGAATTTATAAGATAAATTTGAGAAAACTTTCATTAAATTTCGTCGCAACCTTTTTGAGTTCAATTGTTAGGAACATGCATCAAAGAATTTTACATTATAGTGAAGATTAGATATATTCGTTAAATCTACAAACCCGCACTGTAGCAGCGTGGTGAATTAAGCTCTAAGCCCCCTCATTCCGAGAGGAGGCCTTAATATTATTTTATACTATATATTTATGCCCCTTGAAGTGGGGCATAAATAGGCTTATGGTAAGTATAGATATAATATATATTGAATGTTTTCTCTTTGAACTTTCAGATTTTAATCCATATTGCAAGAGACAACAATTCCATCATAAAAAATATAACCTTTTTGAACAAATTCTGTTATTACGTATCTATTATTTCCTATAAGAGAATGATTATAATAATATTTATCTAAAACCTGAGTGCGTGTAGGACCTGCATTGGGGTTCTGTACTAACGAGCATTCGCTTCACTGATCACACGAACTGTTTATAGTAGATATTGGCGTATACCTCATATAGTTGTCAACGTATCTCATGTAAAACAATTTTCGTTCAAATTGTAGTATCACGGTTGAAAAGTAAGACGGCCATACACATTGTTAATGGCTTCAAAATTGACTTTGACTGACTAATATCTTGCGAAAATCACCTAAATAAAAAAGTTATTAAAAAGCTTTATTGCACTTCAAAGATCTACCTAACGGTTAGTACCCCACAGGATATGGTGGATGGAACTTTATTTCAGCTCTTAGTTCAATTTATAGAAAACCCCAAGTAATTTACTTGTCATAATTTCTCTCTAAAATTCTATGACAGTTTACATATTACATCTGTCTGTAAAGTTTCATCAAGGATTAATGGAAATATGGCAGATATGTAAGCCAGAGACAGACGGACGGATTTTTGTCAATTGGCTACGGAACCCAAATAAAATGTTCATGTTACCATCATTGTGAGTATCTAGCTTAAAGTGAATAAAACTAAGAAGTTATACTTTGATAAGTTAAACTTGTTGCGAGGACGGCGAGTCAGCACTGGCCGCCAACAGAACACAAAGAAGAAAAATAACAAGAATCGAGAAAGAATTGAAAGGAAGAAAAGAAAAATAACAATCTACGATCGACCTCGAAAGAAAAAAATAGTGCTCCCCGAGTTCATAACATTATCTACAAGGCAATATAAAAAGTTCAATATCTTTAAATAGTTGTTTTAATAAGCTGTGAGAACGGTATGAAATGGCTGGGAGCTTATTTTATAGAAGATTATGAACATGAACCTTCATCGTAATTATAAAGAACGAAGGCAAGAATGGAACTGCTAAGTACCAGAGCTGACAACTATTTTAAAAACAAGACACTTAAAAGTTATAACAGTTTTTAATTTAATATAAATGAAGCGACTGGGTATAGTATAAAAAATAAGTTAATTAAAGTAGTCACGACAGTGGCTGTATGATCATTAACACTTTCGCCTTCGAAAGGATATCATTATTTCAAGTTTTATCGTGGTTGTATCATAATAATTCATCAATGATTTGCATTTAAGGCGATTTTGATACTGTTAACAACCAGTGCTCAAAACTGTTTTAAAAATAAGATATTTGCCCTCATTAAAAGCTGTCACTGTCACCTGTAACTCACTGTTATTGTAGGTACCTTATTTGTTTCCATTTGTTGTCATTTCGCTTAATTTTTCCCGTTTTGTAATATTACTGATTAATACTAAACACTTTTAGATTTGCTTTAATGCGGACGCATCTGATCCCAATGACTTGTGTGAGCTTGTGCTTTATTGACTCACCTTTGGAAAAGTTAAAAAACTACAATGGAACCAAAGCTTTGTACAAAAGTTTTATTATAAAGTATCGGACAACTTAGATATTTAAAATCAAGTGTAAGCATAGACATAACAACTCCAGATTCCCTATCACGGAACAACCAGTGGTACTGAAGCACTACAATGCCTGTTTGTCAAAATAATGTGTTACTTACGTATTTTTCTGAGAAGAACCAGCACTTTGTTGAATGCGCTTTTGTGGGGTACGTTTTCCCATAAAGTAACAAATAACTCTTCTGCATTCTCTTGTGACTTATTGCATTGTTACATAACAACGAAATAAAAATATTTTATTTTGCCTTAAATGAATATCAGAATAAAGTTATTTTTACAGATATATTTTGGTTTTATTTAAATTAATCGTTTTGTCAGATTTGTTTCAAGCACCAACTTTGCATTTGCTTCTTTTGTTTGATCATTAACACAAAAATACGATTTCCTTCTGAGCTGGCTTTTGACATGTTTCTTGAAATGATTGAAATGACGAAGATTACACATTTATTTCAATATGTGTGTCTGGACCAACTTATTTAAATATACCTTATTCATGGTAATCGAAAACAGAATTTCAAATCCACAGTTTGAATGAAGAGCTGCTTCACAAAAATATTCAAAAGAATAGTTTATAAGGAATTGGTTCCATATTTAAAAATATATCATTTAGAATAAGAAAAACCCGATGTTTCTTTTGTTTTCTATACTAACATAAAAATGACTTTAATAGAGTAAATATTACTGAAAATCCTGCATTGAAGACTGCCACGTTAATTATCTAAACTTTTGCGAACAATAATAATAACTTTGGATCAAGAAGGTTCTTCTACGAGTAAAAGAGCATGCTAGGTGACGGTGTCTGAACGATGCTTTTTACTCGTAACCAAATTGCGCAGGTACGCAACTGGATTGATTTCGTAGTGGCTGCCATTCTGAATGCCCTTCACAAACGCCAATCAAGAATGCTGACTGGACGTGAAATTAGCACTCAAACCATTCGAAGTTGCTCACATCAGTTTGGATCATGAGCAAAAAGATCTCGGCGAGCACCTTTGAAAAATTGGGAATACAGCGGCGCAAATCCCAATGGACCAGGGAAAGCCAATGAAGAAAAGACATCTGGCAACGTTCGTTGACGAAACACTGATCAGCGCTCTCCAGATAACTGTATATTCGTGTCTGAAGAGAACCTGGATACTCAGAACTTTAAATAATAATTTTATTTTTAGCGTTTTTGTGATTTGTAATTGTGAGATCACTGTTTACACTTGAAATTTTCATGAAGTGTGTAGATCTCTGGTAGGTCTATGGCCGCTATAACAACAAGAAATAAAAATAAAATAAAGTTAAAAATTAAAGGACTTCTCATTCATTCAAAAAACCTTTTTGTGTGGGTCCGACTCGCACTTGGCCGATTTTTTATATTTAGGTTTTACGAAACATAACCAAAAGTTAGAGTTTTCAAGCTAGGTTTTGTAAAAAAAGCAACGTGTTTCTAAAAAAATGTTATATCTTGAATTCTAGTTTTCAACTAATTAGTGCTTTTATTTTCAAAATTTAAAGCTTTTACTTTACAATGAGTTTTTTTGCCTTTGTCACTGTTTGCGTGTTTTAATTACCCCGGTCCCGGTGATATATATTGGCACTAAACTGAATTGCGGAACACATTGAACTTTCGCAGGTGCTTGAGAAACTATATGTTGTGTGTGTTGGTGTTCTTTTGTATCAGCCACCAAACCTCTACTGTTGAGCATAGACCTCCCTCCGAAGATTTTCATAACGAACAGTGATGAAGCACCTGTAACCAACGACGGCTCGCGATGGGCGAACCCGGTGAAGTACTAATTAACATTTCTTTTTATGGTTACCATATAAATTATACAGATATATTCAAAAATAATTAAAAAAATAAATAAAAATAAATAAATAAAACGATCTAATGGCGTACAAAATGAATCGACAAGTAGGCTTGAACGTTCTTGACGAATCAAAGCGATACGGGTATCAAAGTCTTCGAAGGCTTCAAAAGTTTGCGTTCCGATACGCTCGCTGGTGAGTTTCATTGTGTTGTCGAAGAAAGTCGAAATCATTAATTATACGTTCTGTTCATTTATAACGAATATATTTCTATTTTCTTTTGATCATTTTATAATCAATTAGTTGATTAAATAATTTTATTGTATTTTATGCAAAAGAATAAATAAATAACGTTTACTGAGGCTTGGTATATAAAACACGATTAGGTAAATCAAAATATCTAAACTACGAATATCTATTATTGCTTCCTTTTAACCGTGACGCACCAGAAATAAATATACATAGAAACTATGAAACTTTGTGCCCATCGGACTTTCAATATTTAACTACTATATCATGGCCGTCGAGAGAATGCTTTTCTGATAGGTCGTAATCGGATGGTTGTTGTGAATTTGTAGCGTCGGACAATTCTCGTTTTTAAATATTGTTATCATCAGCATTTTTTGAGCAATAATTGGTTGAACTAGATGCCGGCTGATTTATGTCTGTAACTAGTATCATAAGTTCTTTATTCTAGTTCGATCCGAAATTTAAATTTAAGTATGTAGTTCGTAGTTCCTAAGCATAAAAAATTATATATAAGTGGAAACCTGTAATAGGCTACTTTGATTTTATTTTCAAATAATACTGTGTCTTAATAGCTGTTGGTTTTCCCACAATAAATAAATAAATAAATAAATAAATAAATAAATATTGTTATCGGTTAATTAAAACTTATATTTAAATTAAATTAAATTAAAACTTATATTATTATATCGACTCGCAACATACATGATGTTATAGCTATAAATTTCATGTGTCAGAAATGCATTCTCTCGACGGCCGAATATTAATAAATAATTAATTAATTCAAAGCTCAGTGTCTGTGCTCATACCCATTAGTTTTAGCGTGAATGGTTACGCCACTAAAAGCGGCCACAACAGAGACTGCACTCATCAGCCAGTCAGTGAAAAACAATTCAGCTAAAATGTTATGGCTATTATAGCTGGTCTTTGATAAAACGATCTATAAACATCGATGACAGGTTTGTGTTGAAATGAGTATTTAAAAAAAAACTTTCACTAATATTCCATCAAGGTAAGTAGATCGATTCGTCAAAACGCGGCAATGTAACACTTGCGAAATTATTTATCTTGGAAATAAGATCGACCGCTTCTACTCGTAAGTGGCGTGCTTACACGTGCCACAATACATACGTAAATAACATAATGTATGTGTGTACATAACACGTACCTACAGTTGCGCTATAGCCATTAAGAATCTATGGCGAACGACATTGACATTGTTTACCACCCATTGCAGATATTTTTTACGAACATTGTGGAAAGTCTGCAACAGTCGTCTTCCCGAATCATCACAAATAAACTAAGCATTGGAACCTACACAACGACATTGCGCTCGCTCTCTGATTAGTTTTTAGCTGAAGAGAGACTACGAAAAGTGAACCAACCGAAAAATCAAAAGTGAGTAGATGAGAAGAGAGAGTTGTATCGTCCCTGAAGAGTAAAAAATAAGACAATGCTCCGTCTCTACTCGCGTTTTGTGTAAGGCTGTGAAAGCATGTTATAACATTGTGTTAAATCTATTTAAATTTTCAATTTGTTTTGTTCTTAGATTGTATTCTTTCTTTTTTTTTATCGTTTATAAATAGAATTTTTCAATTATATTCAAATTTATATTTTCTGCATACCACGTTTTAATATCTTGTATGTGAAATTTCAAATTAGTATACAATTTATTAATACAGTAAATTCACTAAAACTTTAAAAATTTGGCGACCTTATAAATCAATCAATTTTCGTACACACGACAGTTTGCGGAATAGTTAACTCGGGAATCGAACTTAGCCCATTTTTAGAATCACTTCTAATTTATTCAGAAAATGAATATCTTGACTTGGATATGTATATATGATAGAGTATATCACTCATACATTAGCATAAACATGTCACGAGCCAAGATAACTTCAGCAGATCAAAGCTGAAGTTCTATTGATATTCATGAACTTTATCTGTCAGTACGCAGATGCGTGTTATTCGATGAAAAGCAACGCAGACGTTTGGCATCGGAAAGTCACCTAAGATCTACACAAAGCAATGATTGTGTGAAACTCATAGAAATTGGAACACTCCGCATCTTTTCCATATATGAGTGTATGGAGTGAGGCGCTTTTGCTACTTCGATGACTTGTAGAATTATAATTTCAATGATAGTGCAGTTCCTTATAGCGTCCAAACCACAGAGTAAAAAAATAATTTGCAAGCAGCGTTTGGTTTTAATAGAGTCATAAATGTCAGTTCACGGTACCAAGATGACGTTACGCCAATTTTGGGGGGTTGAAACCGGGGCGCGGGGATTTGTCGGGGGTGAATAGCAGCGCGTGGGGACCTTGCGCACTGAAACTCGGACTAAAACTGGACATCTTACTCGAACGAGCTATAGTATGAGTGGTTAGACGGCAAACGCAGAAGAGGGCTTCTAGTTCTGGACCAAACGTTAAGCCTTTTCTAAATTTGGATTTCAAATAATATAAGACAATACCCTCATTAGAAACCATAAGACTTCGTAATCGACATGTGCGGGGTAAATCAAACCTGATGTAGGCCTGCAACGCTTGCAAATATCTGTAAATAAAATTAGTAAATGGCAAATTCGAAATAAACTGTTCAATCAAATACAAATCAAAAATATATGATATGAGAAATACTTAAGGCAAAAATTACTGTGTCGGGTCATACAAAAATTTTATTTTCAAAGTACACAACCGCTCCCATTCAAAAATTTAATTTTTTTTGATATTCGGAATTTTAAAAAAAGGTAATACCTGAACTGTTTTTAGGATTAACACTGTTTATAAAAAAGGTTGGAGATCTTTTAGAAGAGGAGTTTTATAAAGTACACACTTTACTCGAAAGTTAAAACCCAAGCAGCAAAATTGTATTATAACATAAAGATTAAGCAACTATACGTTTTAAATTGGTCGTTTAAAGTTTATTTTGGATCCACTAAGTTGGATATGTAGTGTATTATAAAACAAAAAAGTTGTATAATCTTTGGTTGAGTTTAATAATTATTAATATTAATTAATCAATCGACGTAAGCGTTTACGCAATTAAAACATATGACCATCTTACAATTGCCTAAGCTACGACATTTATTTTATATAATTCTTTGTCGTATTAACGTAATGTAGGTGATCGTAAGGTGGTGAACATGTATTTTATATGAACTTAAGTCATATTAAGTTAATAATTTTTATACGATAGTAATATGATATTCAATCGGAGTCACTTACATTTCATTAGATTTAGATTTATTTAGATTAGATTTATTAGATTATTAGATTTTTATACTTAAGAAAGGCATTTTAAGATTACTATTTAGGTGCACAGTGTAATCTCGGTTTCAGACAGAACCCGAAGGCTAGTCTTCTTGTTATCTACGATATTTTTAATTTAATTTATAGTAGATCGAAACTATTAGGAAAAATTTCTTCATCAGATTGTTTCGTAGATTTAATTTTATTCTTTATACCACATATTACAACGGTTAGATATATCATAGTTTTATCGAGTTTTAATATGATAAAAGAAAAAAAGATTTATAATGCGAAGAAAACTTCGCAGTCATTTTCAAAGTTAGTTAATAAATGTACCTCCGAGACTAAATTTTGTTACCATTGTAAGTGATTATTCAGATGGCGGCAGAAAATCTTACCTTATATTTTTAGCGCGATATTTCATATATATATATATATGAAATATGGCGAATATATATGTATATTTTTAGTGTATTCATAAGCAAATGTAAAGCTATATGTAAAATATATGTAAATATTTTGGCATACTGTAAATATGACCTGCTTTGATTCTTTACCTAGTTTCTTGTGAAATAGTACATTTTTATTTTTGACCATTTTTTAGTCTTTGACCTCCAGATGCAGAAAGTGGATCTAGGAGATAAAACCTGTAGCAGGTGGCACATGTAGCACAAAAGGGGCGGGTGATAGAAAGAAATGGAAGAGAAACGCTTTTGTCAAGCCATACAGACATTATTATCGAGGCAAAAATTAGTTTAAGAGATAATGTGTCTATACTTGTCTAGAGAAAGACTGTTTATTATTATCATTTTGTTTATTTGATAATGAGAAAGGAAGTGCAATTAAGTACCTAATATATTTATAATAAATTCAAAATTCAAAGGAAAAACTAGAAAAAAATCTTATGTGATTTATATAAACGTCTAAATTATCTAGAACTCTGTTACGGTAGGTAATAAACCACGTGCGAGATTACCTATGACATCATACAGTACCTTACAAATGAACTTTCTATTCACTCCGTGACGTTCCTACGTGACGTTTTTTATGTATTTCCTTCGAAAATTTTATAGAAACGAAATTTGGAAAAAAATGTTGTACAAAAATAAAAAGTACATAAGACAATTTTCTAAATGTATATTTGCGTTATCGAATACTAACTACTTTGCATTTCTGATACAATATATAGGCATTAAAATAAAATTAAAAAATTTAAATCACACTGTACGGGAATACAAAGTCGAGGAAGTGGCGTACGCATGCGTTTGAAATGGACGAGACATTCGTCAGTAGCCTCTATAAGATTCATTAATGGCAATGGTATCCATGAAGACAAGGCGGCTTGTTGGGAGCCAATTCCTCGAACCATATCGTTGGTGGTGCTGGCATCGTTTTCTTTTTAAGGTTCCCTACCTCAAAAGGAAAACCTGCCAAGTTCAAATTATTTCCAATTACTTTGGTCTACGGTACTTTAAAGCTTGCATGAGAGGACGATAGTGAAAAGCTTGAGTTTGAGCAATTTTTCTTAAAATGTCAGCATCAAAAGCTTATTCTTTAAATAGAAGCAAGGTCTAGTGTAAATTAAAAATCGCGTGCGACACTGTCTTAAGTCACTATCTTTTATCAAGGGCAACACCGTAGGGAAAGATCAGACAGATTCCACTAATGGAGGTCGACACGATAACAAGTAATTCCTCCCGGAAAAAATGTGCCAGCCAACACTTTAATTGATCGCCCGATTTCATGAAACGGTGACTTGAACTTGAAGAATGAAAAGGTCACATGTTTCTATTTAGGTTGTGGATTTCCATTGAGCTCTAGGGTGGATCCAGACATATGTGATGAGAAGAGTAGATGTATATATTTGACGACCGCTTAGCCTAGTGGGCAGCGAACCTGCCTACGAAGCTGGAGGTCCCGGGTTCGAATCCCAGGTCGGGTCAGTATTTATATGATGAATACTAATACTGGCACCGGGTCTTGGTTGTTATATGTATGTGGTGTCTTCGCTTGGTACCCAAAATACAAGCTAATGCTCAGTTTGGGACCTAGACGTTGTTGTGATTGTATGTGTTATTATTATTATATATTAGATAAATTTTGAAATAATAACTCTTAAGTTACCTTTACAAGTTAATCCTTACGAGTTAATCCTTCGTACAAAAAAGGATAAAAAATTTAATTAAAATTATGTGTCCATTTCATTTGCAATAAGAGCAACATGTTTAAGGAACAAAAGTCTCCGATAAAGTAGTCTGCAAAGCGACTATATCTAGCTTTTTGCGCCTATCATAATACGCAGTAGTTACACAAAAATGAAATACGGGTAGTAAATTGTTAACCAAATATCCTACGTAGAGTAGCTTGCACCGTTTAGTTTGGATTATTCTAAGCACAGACGTGTGATTAAACAGCTGATAGAAACTTTTACCACATGAGCAGATTCTACTGTGCAGCCCAATTTAACCAATTTCGGCACGACTTGTAATCGCCAATACACAATGAACGAGTATTTATATAGGTCTTCTGACCGCTACATGATTGAAGGGCAAATCTTAGCGGACGAATGTTTTGGTCTGACCTCTAATACGTCTGTGATTCCAATGGCATAGTTAAAAACCTAATTATTTTATGTATAAGAAAATGTAGAAGTTTACAGTAAAACATATAAATGAGAAAGTAAATAATTTCCTACAATTAATATTATAGATTTTTACTCAAATACGAATATATGAGAAAATGGTTTGATTTAAAATGTCGTGTTTTATACACACGAACTTTTAAAGTATTTTAAAAAGGAATCCCAAAAATACTCGTAGTGTATAATTTATTTAAAAAATGTGAATTATACGGCTATAATATGGATGGCCATAGTTTTTCGGTCTAAACTATTTTAAAACGTTACAAGAGATGATCAATCTTGTGGGCGGAAAGAGACAATTTTGTATTTCACTTAATATGATGGATCGGTTGGACCGTGAGACGTTATTCTTGTAGTAACAAAGATTAATTTAAATTTAAAATTTAAAAAACCCTTATATATAAATATTTTAAATTCTTTTTAATTTTCTCAGAGTTAAGAAATCTTGCTAAAAAAGATAATGAAGCTATGCATATTTTTACAGTGTTAGATTTCAGTACCAAGTATTTGAATTTTTTTAATTTAATATTTATTTCAAGCTTGAAATACTTTGAAACTTTAAACATTTAATACTTTATTAAAAACAATATTATAAAATATAAAAAAAAAAAACCATATTTTTATCTTGGGAACATTTAGATTAAACCAACAACAAAAAACTGCATTTAATTCATATCATTCATTTGAGAGTTAGTTGCGACGCCGCAGACAGACACACAGACCCACAGACATACAGAAGTTGGCCTCAAACTTATAACACCCTTCGTTTTTTCTACGTCGGGGATTAAAAATAAAAAAAAGTTGTACTTACATCATAATGAAAAACCTTTATTAATTCGATCTCAATTAAGTTAATACATAGAGTAAATAAATTTCATAGCAGTGTTTGGTTTAAATAGAGTCAGAAACGTCACTTCACAGTGTCGAAACTGTCAAACACAATTTCGCGGAGGTGAAGGCTGGCGCGCGGGGACGTCGCGGACTAAAACCGGACTGAAACCTACCAAAGATACACTAGCTAACTAGAAGAAGTGGTTATGACGACGAAGAGTACTTCTACATATATAGTCAATTCCTACTTTTATGAATAAATCGAACAAAAACGACAGACGGTTTCAAGTTCAATTAAAAATTTATTTCAAATTTGATCACGGACATGCTGGAAAAAGTGAAAAATAAATGAAGTTAAAAATGTAAAATAATGTAAATATCTTATAAAATGTAATATTGTATTATTTTTGTACTTCTAAAGGGAAAAAGGGGTTTGTTTCTCCGTGTACATCCTTTATCTCAGAAATGGGTAGAAGTCTGTAAAAAATTCACGTTTCTAAATCAACGCCGTACAAAGAATTTCTAATTTTTGTGGATTTTTGCAATATTTTAAATTAATTGACATATACGTTTTCGAGTCATCGGGCGATGAGTATTATTGCGCCTAATAATATGACACGGTAGATTTGTAAAGCCGTCCTCTCGTCCAATGTGTACGCTTTTCCCGCCGTTTAGAAAGATTTATGAAATAACGCTCTAAAAAAGTAAAGAAAATAAAGCAATATAAAATAATATAAAATAATTATAATTATTATTATTCTCTATATATCTATTCCTATTATAATTATTATAATTATATAAATTTATTATTTCTTAATTTTCTGACTCTAATTCGAAACTAAATCGAAAACGAATCGAATATTTTTTTTATTTACCTCATTAATTAAAAATCTCATGTCGTCTGTTCACCATATACAGCTTCTTCCAAATCATCTTATACGTACAAATATATTGTTTACTGATCTCATAGCAGCCACCGACAATCACAAGCGGAAACCCGACGCTACAGACGGCATTTTTGAGATGGGTATTACTTTCTATATCTTTCTAAACTGACAGAAAGACGGGGACATCTGATGATAAGAAGGCTTTTCAAATAATCTATATTATGCCATTAACCGTGATACGACATAGCTACATTAAAAAGCCGCCACGGCCGAAGGTCTATTTGGCGATGGTTATATATTAAAATAAGATATTAAGCACGGGACCCTCTGAAAGTTTATCTCTGATAAAAGGAAAACACTCCTCCGTTTCCCCTTTTTCTCTCATAAAATCAGAAAAATGTTTTGTCTGCAAAGAAATTCCTAAGTAATTATTTAAGGAAAAAGAGGTTCGACTTCATTAGGAATAAATTACCTAATTGATGGTAGCTTGTTAAAATGTATAAATGTACAACAGTTTTAATTTTATGTAAGTAACTATAATTTTAAAAACATTTTTAGATATTCGTGTTTGTAAATAATGTATGAAAGCGAAAATATAGATAGGTTGACGACCGCTTAGCCTAGTGGGTAGAGACCAGACCAGGTCGGGTCAGTATTTATATAATGAATATTGATACTGGTACCGGGTCTTGGTTGTTATGTGTATGTGGCGTCTTGGCATGGTACCCAAAACACAAGCTAATGCTAAGTATGGGGCCTAGACGTTGTTGCTTTATTGCAATTATGCTTTATTATATTCGCGAGACCATAAAGTTAATTAATTTGACAACAGCGTTTGGTTTTAATAGAGTCATAAATGTCAATTCACAGTATCTAGTATCATTACGCAATTTTGCGGGGTTGAAGACTGACACGTTGGGATTTCACGGGGGTGCAGACCGGCGCGCGGGGATCTTGCCCACTGAAACTTGCACCAGCTAGCTAGAGTATGAGTGGTTAGACGGTAAACGTAGAAGAGAGCCTTTAGTCAATACCTACTTTTATGCCCGACACAGAACAAGACAGCTAAGGAAGACAATTTAATACGTGGAAAGATGACATGACATCAAATTGTTGGACTTTCCTTGTAGAGAATACAATAATGTTTCGCATGTAAAAATCTGTACGAGGTCTATGCCTTTGAACGAAGTGATCTCAAAAATTTTGTAATAAAGTCATACCTGCATTGTTAATATGAATGTATTTTAATGTAATTGAACCTTTCAGTTAGAGAAAACTTACCTATTTTAATATGTATATTGTAACATACACGTCTTAAACATCGATTTTATCTACATTTCCCCATCAGTGATTTTATACCTGAAAGTGCGGTTACGGCGAAACTTTCTGACAAACACTAGAACCATCGGCCCAGCACTTTAAAAGGTATATAGTTCAATGTAAGTTGTCAAATAGATTGAAATTACAGTTGGGTGATAACGAAGGTAGAAATGCAAAGAGAAAAACTAAATTAGTGGTCAGTGACGAGTACATTTATTGTTATAATATTGGTGGATTAGTTCGCTGTAAATTTATTGTTATCGGCGAAATAAACATGTAAAAGAGTTGCTATGCACACACACGCAGGGCACACATGGAACCTTAGGTCATAACAGTATCTTATCACGTCTCAAAGTCATATTCGTGCTGTTTTCTATTGACTCATCATCATGGTTTATGTATCACATCACAGTACCTGCCACAATAGATTCAGTTAAATGTCGATAAAACGAAACATACCATGAGCAACTATAATTGCGCTGCTAGACTGTAGGGTTACCGACCCAGCAGTTCGAATCGCCAATCACAAAAGTCCTGTAGTTATTAACCCCGACAAAAAACACGTTTCTGGTATGGGGAAACTCCTAAAAATTTTAATTTATTTAATTTTTATTATTTGTAAATTTCAAGGGTCTACCTATTACGGTATTAAAGAGACATCTCTGTGACAGACGAACGGACGGATAAACGAACAGCGGAGCTTTAGTAATAGAGTTTCCTTTAGCACCCTTTGGGCACAGAACCCTAAAAAACGCGTTAGTTCTGGGCTGGACCGCAAGATTTTACGTAGAACTGTAATTCTTAGTTTTCGATCTTTAATATTTTGATTCGTTATTAACATTGTAAATCTATTTATGCAGCAAACAAATTCGTTTTTACATCAAACCATTAGACTATATTCGGTTTTCTAAAATTTAGTTTGTGTTTTCTAAATCCGTTGAATAGTTTCGCCGATAGCTCACTTCAAACTGAGCGAAGTCAAAGCGCACTTAATTTTTAGCGCTCACTTGCGCAGTCTATAAATATTTTTGGGAAAAAAACCGGAAAAAGTAAATAATAAAACTGGTTGTGTTACAATGAAAATAGCAAAACTTTGATAATTTTTAAACAAAGTCATTTAAAATGCAAGTTACTGGTTCGGTCATTAACAAAACTAAGTTTGACTACTTATAGCAGTAGTTAAGTTGTCACTATTTTTATGTACATAGTTATATATAAATTTGTCACTTATTATTAAAAACTGTTTTTCTGTATATTTCTTTTTTAATCTTTGTAAAAATTTAAATTATTTGTAAAATTAAGTTAGACGAAGCCTTCCAAAGTATACATGTTTTTCACTGCACGGTTCGTCGAATTCGCGTCCAAATAATATAAAAACTGTAAAATTGGCAGAAAAATTAATCCGCATATCATATGCCTTTGTGACTTATATAGATCCTCTATAGGGTAAAAAGAGATACCCGAGATGAGATAGTTCTAGTACCTATTTATTTAAATTTTTAATCTGCCCCATTTAATTGATGGTTAAAAAAATATTTAAAACCTTTACTTTTATAAGTAGATAAGCACTGCACTAAAAAACTAAAAATAACTATCGAACCTGTATTAGGACCTTAGCGAAAGTCATGCTTGTGATTAAGTAGACTATTCGAGTGTAAAATCATAAAGCGATTTTTCTTTATAAATGCTTTCTTTCTTCTAATTAACATTATATAGATGAAAATGATTAAAACCTCCGTTATATTTCAAGATTTAATTAATTATTTCCACCTGTTTGAATAGCGCACTAAGAAGAAAGATAAAAAAGATAAAGCAAAATTTTCATTTATATAATTTTTTTTTTTGGGTCTACAACTCGGTACTAAAAAGAGTATGTTTTGTGAAGACACAGGGTAGTATATCTTTACCTACGAGTACTGTAAAATTTGTTAGGTACCATTGGTGTCGATACAAAATACGAAAATTTTGTGGGCGGGCGAAATTAATTAATTAAATGTTTAAATGTAGTAGAAATGTTTGAAGTATTTTCAGTTATATAACATTAATTTTAGAAACAAAATTAATTGTTAAGAAAAAGCGCTCCACGCTTTTACTCGTACGCTCAACTAGTTTTACTCTTGCCCGTGCCCACACTAATACACACACCCGGTTTTATATCTTATTTTTTATATATAACGTGTATTTTAAATTAATCTGCTAGCGTAATTTTTAAATTATAACCGCTTGTCATTCACACTACTTCACTTATTTTATTTTTATTGTCCTAATTGATAATATTTGTAATAGAACTAATTTGTATGAGAGTGGGACGATGGATTTTTTTCAGCATCGGAGGGGTCCGGCATCTTCTTCCGATGAAATTCAATACGTAGGCGTAGGCAAAGGATTCAAGAAATAAACGCTGCTCTGTCTTCTGCACGTTTTTTTTCCATACTTGGTGAATTCGTGGAGGGAAAATAGCTGCGTTTCAGTTCCAATCAACCTTTATGGCGGATGTGAACATAGGCACAAGTCGCGTCGCAGTAACCAGTTTTAGGTGTAGCGGGACGCAGTGGAGCGAGGGGCATATGACTAAACCTGCGCAAGCATGCATGAAGCGTTGTATTCCGAGCCGCCATAAAGTTTGAATGGAACTATACCCTATTGAAAGATTTGCCGTCTGCACGTGCTTTCACAGTATCAACGCCTGATTTTTTAATTGTCAACAGTTTAGACAAATTTCAATATACACCAACACTCGATTACGATTTCCCTCAAAGTAATTTGAAAAATGGCAATACTGAGCGCTAAGAACTGTCAAGGGTGCCTTTTCTCAGTGTTACATTTTCTCAGCAATGATTTAACCCAAAATTAACTTGACGTTTCAGTAATGCCTTAAAATACCACTAGAGGCGCTTCAAACAATTAGTTCAATAAACGACCAAAAATGGAGTTACACAAAATAAGAACAAATCAATTTCAATACAATTTAGAGGGTGTTATTGCTGTTACGCTCAGGCGTGTATTTCTTCTATGATAATTATATCTATTGAATATAACTTTCGCTGTTAAAATTCATTTTCTGAACGCTGACAACCCTACCATTGGTCGTTGTCCATTTGCCGCATGCGGAGCACGCTCGCGTCGGCAGGCGGGGCACGGCGACATTTAAATTTACTTCAATTTGCACCTGAGCGCCCGTAGAATCCATTATTTCGCCCCACGACCCTAATATACCTGACCTGGCAACACTTTTCGATCTTAAATTAATAGAGTATAGTCGTCATTGCAAATTTATTACTCGATTTGATTCTTAATGACCTTTGTATTATGGCTAGATTTAATAATGCATCTAAGTAGTATATTGATATTAACTGTAAAAAATATATTGTTTTAATCCCACATATGAATCCTAAACACAAAATTCAAAGTTTCATGGAAAAATCGATTTTGCACCTTTTACTGGAAAACTTGATGGACAGCAATATATGCTCTTCCAAACAACTGATTCGAGTTTCCGCTTTATAAAAAAATCGGCCAAGTGCGAGTCGGACTCGCGCACCGAGGGTTCTGTAAAAACCTCAAGGTACATAAGTAAAAGTCAGTTTGATTTTGTTACAGCTTAAAAGTATTATAGACTTGAGTATTTGATATGAATTTCAATTTAATACCTTTACGCGTACATGAGGAAAGGGGTAGTAAGTTAAAATTTAAAAAAAAAAAATTTTATTATATGATGTAACTAAAAATTTATGCTTTTCGCAATTTTTCCTTTATCTGTGCTATAAGACATTGTTTCGTACCAAATTTCAAGATTCTGAGTTTACGGGAAGTACCCTGTAAGTTTTGATTCCCTTGCGAGTATAGAAAATTTGCAGCATAAACGGCTACATCCTTTGATTGCGTTGGCTTAGAAGTTTGATTTTTTCGCAGCTCCTAGGGACAGTAGACTTGAGTATTTGATTTGATTTTCAGCTTGATACCTTCACCCGTTTCTAAAAAAAAGGGTCTTGACAGACACACCGACCGATAGACAGACAGACGGACAGACAGACGGACAACAAAGTGATCCTATAAAGGTTCCATTTTTTCCTTTTGAGGTTCGGAACCCTTAAAAAAAGGACAAAGTTAACCATCTTGACATCATTGGACAAGTAAAGGGTGTGTTAGACACAATGTAAGTAAAGAACGAAGTCAGCTCTCATGGAACCTGTGGAATTGAGATTTTTTTTATTTTGAATTGGAATTTTTTATAACCGGAATATAATTCTTTAGGGACAGTATCTTCTTAAAATAGTCGGCATATTTGGATTCGAAGATGATATTTAACATAACCTACAAATGACTAAATGGACAATTCTCAGGTTGTTCTTAGTGCAATGCTAAAGGTTACATATTTATTTCGGTATGTACATCTAGACCAAGTTATCCAAATATTCAAAACACTTTTCACTACGATTTAATTTCAACATTTTTTTCATTTTTGAGGCGCGCAACTCCTGTTGATTAAGTTTTTTCGTTTATAGCACTTTCTCTTATTATTTCGTATTTTATACTGACCACATAAATGAACCGCAAGTATTTAAAATTAAATTCAATAAAATTACCATGACCAATTATTTTAAAATTACTATATTATAGAGACCAATAAATTGGTCATTTCTATCAGTATAAAATGAATTTTTCATTTGTGACTGTTATCTCCTGGTCTATCGTAACAAATCAAATATATTTTATCAGATAGGTCAAATATATTATCAAAATAAACTTAATTTATAAATAATTTATAGAGATTTTTGTAAAATTCATCATATTTATTCAGACATACGTAAAATGGCGCATTTTATTATACTGATTAGAATGATTAATAAAAACACTAACATGTTAAACTGTTCACAAACTTTGAAACGAAAAGTGTCAATTTTAATAATTTTTAAATTTTTTTATTGATAATTTCAATTAAAATTTTAAGCACATATGATAATCTTCTCGATTTAACGTCACAACTCAACCTATAAGATGACAAACAAACAAATGATTTGAGAATTGACATTATGATTATTTTTGGGCTGAATCATACCAAGTACCAATCGACTAGAATCCCTCTATTATTAGTATTAGTCGTGAATTTCAGAGCGCCCCCCCCCCGGTCTGCACCCCCGTGAAATCCCCGCGCGCCAGTCACCAACGTCGCAAAATCCAAACGCTGCTGTCAAATTAATTTACTGTATGGGCTCAATGATAACTACTTAGAGTTAACCGACATTCCATCAGTCTGTTAAAGTTTAACAACTATAGATTTTGCTTGCATGTTAGTACAGCACATAGACGTTTATGCGTAGGGCATACTTAAAGTTTCTGGAACTGGCCACTTACAATAAAAAAAATATAGAAAGCCATTTATAAAATTTGAAAATGGAAGTTTCTGAGAACATGTTACTTTTTAAATTGCGATATAGTCAATTGTTTCTTGATTATGGCGTCGTCGGTTTGAAAATTGTGTGTCGGAATTACAATGAACTTAAGTCATCGACTTATAACATTTAAGTCGGTGACTTAACTAGAGAAATTTGAGTCGGTGATTTTAGCGCTATTATTTTTTTATAATTTTAGTTAGAGAAATTGTGTTAGAGAGTTTCCAGAGATTTCAATCGGCATTTTATAATAAAGCACCATCTCGTAATTCTCGTTGGCTTTTTCCATCAGCCTTTTTTATACGACACTGCAGGAGCCTAGGCCTCCCTTTAAGATGAGGGAGCTCAGAGCTTAAATCCACCACGCTGCTTCAATGCGGGTTGGTAGATTGTAACGACCGCCATCTATTGATAGCAACCGGGACCGACTGCTTAAAGCGTTCTCCGAGGCACAGAGTTAGTGGTAGTTAATGTACTTAAGTCAGTAAAAACTCATTGGTACACGCTCGGATTCGAACCACGGCCACATGGCCATAAAGATTTGAAACAGGTTGTGTTTCGTTGACTTCTAATCATGAAATTCAGGAAGAAGCAAGCCCTCACTACAAGTAAAGGAAATCCAAAAACTCACATAAAAAATATAGCACAAACTCATAATTTTTTTTTGTAAATACATAACAGAAATATACGAGTGTCATGTGGTGGCACCGAAACCTCGGTGTGCGAGTCTTACACGCACTTAGCCAGTTTTTTATATTGGTGTCTAACCGACGAAGAACAGTCGTCAATTTGTCAATTTTAATTAGCGTTCAGTCAACCTGTTAGAGGAGTCGTTTAACTGGCGGTCGTTCATTGAGAAATTACTACTTTACTCTGTATATTGATTTCGCAATATAAGTCCGTTGCGTTGTTTTACGAGTCCATAATTCGTGTTCAATAAATACGCAATTCCGTTTATTTATTGGCTAATAATATATTTGGGAGTGTGCGCCACAGAACGACAGGGTCCAATTTTCAACTCGCTTTCCTTACCAACTTGCTGATTGGCGTGCCTATTTTTTTGAAATTTATATCTGTAAAGGAAACAGATATTGGGTATCAGGATAAGTCAACGAAAACCTATATCGCGATATAGAGATAATCACTTCTGAAATAATTTTAAGAAAAGCTCTACTTAAGCGATGTTTTTTTTTTAGATATGTTTTTTTGTAAGTTCAAAAGTTATGAAAAGTGACATATTGCAAACCAATACGAAGCTTTTGTTTTTAAAACGTGACAATAAAATAAAAAAGGGCATTGAAATTATAGCTAAACAAAATTGTAAGGCTTACTACTTAATTATAAGTGTTAGAAATTTTTTTTTGTGTTAACGAAAAACTAAGGATTAACATTCATAGTAAAAATGTAATACAATCACTAGTTAAACGATAAAAAACTATAAATGCCGTAAAGCGGTAAACATGTTTGAAAAAATTTATTTCTAAATTAATTAATTCTAAATTTAAATTTTTATATTTATAAAAAATTTATATTAAAAGTATGAATTGAAAAAAGAGTTTCATATTATAGAACATTAATATCAATAAACCTATTATTAACTTAAAATTGTTATGACTTGAATTATTTGAAAAATTATTATTTGAACACTTTTCACTATTTCTCACTTTAGGATTTGGACATACAGTCGCATTTCAAAAACTCACCTGTATATAGATTTTATATTTTTGCATTCCTACTCCACGTAAACTTAAACTACGACGAATATCACACTCCTCCATGTGCGTACTATGCGTAAAAAGGGGTCTAAAGCTTTTCCTTCATGTATTTACACATAGATGATATTACTCTCCTATAGGAATTAATTTTATAGTGAACGTTGCATGCCCTCACATCTCCAACTAATCTAATGTCAGAAATGTTGCCAATTTCTCAATTTAGTATTAATTTCTATTGTTATTTACGAACTGCGCGATTCATTCACAAAGAAACTTCGAGGTACTTAACACACATCAAGTACCGTAATATTAATATTATAATATTGAGCTGGGAATGGGTTGGGGGCGGGAATAGTTTTCCATAGAGCGGTATACGCATGATGTATATTTATTACTTAAGTACCGCTGGTACTTTATGATGTTGGCACTTTCGCACTCTAACGTGTCGTTATTTTCCAACGAATATTCTTGAAACTTGATACCTACCTTTCCTTTTGACTTATAATTTTGCAAGTAACATTTTGGATGTGTTCATACAAGTCGAAGGGCTAAAATTATAATATCATGTGAAAAGCCTACCAACCAGTAGTACTTAGCAAATCCTAACGTATCACTTGTTTATTCACTATATTTTAGTGTTAGTATACGAAATTGTTTTCTAACAGTCACCGTTGTGATACGCTCGAAAGTCGTCACGGTAAACGAGACTTAAGCGTTTATACAATATAATCTCTAAACTGTTGATGTTTTTTTTTTTTCACAATTCAGCTAAAAGTTTACAATGAGTTTCTCCAAAAAAAGCGAAAAAACTGTAAGGAAGAGTAATCATCCATGTTCAGGGATTGCAATCCCGCACATTTTTCAATCCCGTGAGATATCTCCGAGATTACAAACAATCCCTCTAAAACTCCAAGGATTTGTGAGCTGTTATGAACTTGAAAAATAGGCACCATACGCAGTAATTCTAAAGTATATAATTTTAAACAATTTTTTTAAGGTTTCTGTAGTTCGACAAGGGACTTTTACAGTTTTTCTATATCCGCCCATCTGTCCGTATATCAAAGGCACTTGAAAATTATTATTCCAAAATTATGGTTTTTTTGGACATTTCTCTGGATTTCGACCTCTTGCGTGGGTCAAACTTTGCAGGAAGTATGTCCAGGGTCATGTCTAACAAGATATTAAAACGGCAGACGGTTTCCTGACCAGTCAAAACTGACTGTTTTTGACAAAACTGACTTAGACCTGAAGAAATTCGAAAACCGTATCCAGCCGACTTGGAGCATTATCTATGGTATTTAATGCCGCAGACGATATCATCACCAGCCAGTAATTAAATAAGCTTTCTAACTATTATAGTTATTATACAGACATTAATTATGTCATTGTTTGTTTTAAACAGTTCGTTAAGTTACACATGGGATATGATTTCAAAATCATTATTAAATTTGTTCTTCCATAACGAATTTTATATCTACTTCGCAGTGCTATGTCGAAACATCCAGTGGCGTATATTTTGTATGTGATGTATATTTTGAACCCTCGACGAAAAAAGAGGGGTGTTATATGTTTGACCTGTGTGTGTATCTCTGTATCTGTCCGTGGCATCGTAGCTCCCAAACGGATGAACCGATTTGGATACGGATTTTTTTATATGAAAGGTGGTATAATCGAGAGTGTTCTTAGGTATGTTTAATGAAAATCACTGCAAGATGGCCGCCGCCACAAAATGGTGGATATCATATTTTTTCGCTACTCTATCAATATGGGTATCAAAGGAAAGGGCTTAGCTAGTAAAATACTATACACTATGACAAATTTCAAATCCAAGATGGCCGCCACCCCAGATCGCGAATTAGGTACATATTTTTTCATTACCCCAACAATATGGGTATCAAATGAAAGAACTTGACTTGTAGAATTCTATACACTATAACAAATTTCAAATCCAAGATGGCCACCAGCATAAAATGGGGAATTACATTTTTTGTCACTACTCCATCAATATGGGTATCAAATGAAGGGATTTGACTAGTAGAATACTATACACTAGACTAATTTCAAATCCAAGATGGCGGCCACCACAAAATGGCCAATTATATTTTTTTTGCGGGGGACTTTATTTTGTAGTATATAGTGATAGTGTGTGAATAAAATGGCCATGACATACAGACAGACGGACGGACATGGAGAAACTATAAAAATTACTTATCGGATTACGCAACCCTAAAAACTATATAAAATGGACCCTCTTATTTCACAATGTTTAAAATACTCTAATTTCAAGATTGACAACGCGAATATATATCTAAAAATTGGTTTCAATTCTTTTTTATTACGAGCTTTTTTATTTAATTATGCATAAGTACGAGTATTACCTATTAGTTCCGATGATTACCTATGCAATAATCTGGTAACCAAGTGCTGTTTATGAAGCCAGGATTGTACCATGATCTCATGATGAGGCTGGAAGATAGCTACAGAAAAACACCTACCGAATTCGTTCAGGATCATTAGATTTGTCTTCACGAGTACTTTTCGTAGCACATCGTGACGAGGGATTAGAACTCATTAGATTTGTCTTCGCGAACGCTTATTATAGTGCATGGTGTCGAAGGTCTGATGATGGAGCTGAAAAGTGAAAATATAGAATTCATCTATAGCTACTTTTAAACCCACTGCGGTGTCTTTAGTCGTTCTCGTAAACGACTCTAACGATTCAGATGAAATTTCGTATTTAGGTAAGGTTTTGCTTTTAAAGTTTATCTATATAATGATATTTCTTGAAAAACACTATATTGAACAAAAAAAAAATATCTAATATTTAATACAGTGTCATCTCTTTGTGATACTTACTTGTAATGGTACCGACGTATGATAAATCAACTGTTATTTCAACTTTTTGTGAGATGACGCCATATCATAATATCATTCGAACATATAACCAGTTTATATGTAGTTAAAATCGAAAAATATTTAAATTAATTTTATTATTTTATTTATTTCTTTTATTTACATTAATCAGTGTGTGATTCGTATCTTAATACAATAATTATTATTTGCATCTTTTTTTATTGATGTACACGCCTCGATGGTAGTACAGTCCAAAAGTTTGATTTGACGCTACCAGTTGTTCATCGGTAATAAACTATGTGTTAATTTAGTGACCAATTTAAAAGGCAGTCAACCATACCGTCCGTCTGTACCAATATAAATCCCAATAGTCGTCTGTAACGTCAATGTTATTGTTTATGTGGAACGTGGCGTATATTTTATACGCTAAGCCAAGCATACTGAGCCGATTAGTCTGCTCCGTTTAAAGATATCAAGATGTGCTGAGCGCTTGGCTCTTTCGTTTATTCCTTACTTCACAAATTGAAAACGGAACCTGTTGAGATTTTATATATGTTTTGAGTTCTGTTAGGTAAATAATTGTATAGATTACGTGCTTTTAAATATGACTTCGCCCGTGTGGTTTTCGCGAGTTTTATTATTATTATTTTTTTTCTTTTTTTAATTTTTTTTTTAAATTTAATTTTTAATCTAAATAAGTATTAACTCGTTTTTCTTAAATTTTAAGATATTATGTTTTTTGACGAGTACACGGTGAAAAATGATACTATTTGAGTGACGATAGATGACGAGGATCAGTCCGTCAGCGTCAGTAAAGCTCAGGTTAGGTCGGTCTGGAAGACTTCACAGGACGGCAGACATTCCGGCAGTCACCAGTAGGAGCTACAACGAGAACCCTGGCAGCACGATCAAGTAAATCAATATTTTCTAGAAGGGGAATTTTAAAATTATATTCATGCCAGGAAAGGTAAGAAATAAATCTTGAAGCTTCTATGAAATAAAACATAGATCACTGATTTTGACAATTTGTCAGTTGTAACAGATTGCTAGTGCTAGTGCTGTCGTCTATAAGATACAAGAAAAGTTGGTAAAACTAAAACACATAAGGAGTGTGATATAAGCATGATATACCTTAGGTATTACAATGCTATAAAGCGAGTCAAATAAGAATAGAACCGGCAATCGTACGAACTTTGCCCTCCAAGATACCCTTAAGCACCGTTAGGTCCCTACCTAACTGTGCTTAAGTACGTCATTGTAGACGCACGTACTCTCACCTAATCGATCCCAAAAAACACAAAATAATTTCAATGATCATCAAAAATATTTTTTACTTCGTACAAGACCCTTCTAACGTACTTATTTAGTGTGACAAGGTTCTTTTCAGATTGTGTGTGGGTAGACGTCTAGACATTTATAGCAGTTAAGAAAATTTTGCATATTTCTTAGTTAAGCATCCTACCTATAGTATATAACGAAAAATAAGTTTCAAAGTTATTGTGGGAAATTCCATAAAATATTACCTTATAACTAAAATCATAGGATAGTATCACTTACCTACTTTACTTTGATTAGTTACCACTTAACTTTAATAATTTATCTTTACGTATAATACACGAAATTTTAAAATATTTTTAATACATTCCCAAATGCATTACCGGGTACAAAAATACATTAACGTATTTATGCATAACGCAGTTATTCTATATTCTTAGTAATTGTTGTGTTGGTTGGAGTCTAGAATCAAATGAGGGAACAGTACTGGAAAAATGACTTCGTTGATATGGAAGAGTAAAAGCGGAAATGAGTGGAGTACCTAAAAGTAAAAAAATTTAAATTGTCTTATTCTAGTGTTAATAATGTTAAAATGACTTTTTGATTATTACAACTCAACTCCAGTCTATGTTTTAATTACTAGAAATATATTTTCTGTTCAATTTTCTATTACTTATTATTAATCTTTCTTTTAATTCTGATCTATTTCAGAGATAGATAAGAGACTTTTTTCATATAAGCATATATATAAGACATTTGTAAATAAATCAATCAAGAAATATTGCAAACACAAAACAAATTTAATATGAACCAATTTGAAATAACCTTATACAAGATTGTGTGTTGACACCTCTCACGTAACGTTACACTTAGTGTGACAAAATCTTTCCTATCCTTTTTTGACTCGCATATTTATAACAAAATTACGACGTAAGTAAGAACATGAGTTGACAAGTACATAACTAGTTGCCTCTAGACGTCTAAGAGCAATTCAATCTAATTAAGCTGTCAATAAAACTAGACAGGCACTTTATTGTGTTAGCGCGACGGGCATCTTTCTTAGAACATTGTGTGCTTGTCGTGTGGATTTCGTGAGCTAATCGTGTTTTGATGTGTACATGAATAACTCTTATATTCATTTATGCTTTAATGTAGTGAAAATTAAATAACTAATAATAATAAAATTAAATAAATAATGTAATAAAATATATTAATAACACAAATAAAAAGCAGCACCATGTTAATTATGACATGACCAGTTAAACTGTTAATCGATTTTTTGTTCATCGGTACACAGTGTATGAAATCGTCGTCAAGCTGCTATTTCTAGAATCAGAGACGCAAAAAGCGAAGTCGCACGCAAAAATAGTTTATTATAAATGATATTTATAAAAGTAAGGTAGACATATTATATACAAGTATGACAGAGTGCTCCTTCCTTTGCTATTAAAAAAAGGATTGTTTAGAAATCATGAAAATTTTATATATAAACTTTACCTGTGCCAAATCTCACACTCCGCCGTGCGCGTATTATGTTTAAGAAGGGATTGAAAGCTTTCTCTTAACGTATTTATATATATAAGATACTCATTTAAAAAAATATTGTATAGTCATTTGACATTTCGTAGAGAGGTTTTGTTCATTTGTATTTTATTTTATGTGGAAATAAACGCCATAAAGCAGGTGATATAAATGAAACAATTTACACAAAAAAGCATTGTATTTACCATAACAAACTTTATTTTTATATATAAACAGTTACATATTTACACTTGAAACTATTGTACCTACAAATACATATATAACAGTCGGAATATTAACACATTATTATTATTAAAAAAAATTAGGCCTAGCGCCTGACAACAGGCTATATTAATTTCGTTGAGGTATTGTACTATCGTAATAGACGCTACGTCAAACAAAACAATATGTTATTGAAAGCTCTGAATGAGAGGCAAAAGTATTGTTTTTGTCACTACAATGCGCCACTGAACCGACAAGTCGATCTGACTATTTTTTGACTGATTTTTTGTGGTATTGGGTCAAATATCGATAAACAATAATTATTGTCATTAAAAAAGGAAGCTTTAACGAAATTAAAAAAAGAACGAGGTGCTAAAATGTTAAATTATAAATGTGATGTTTCAATGTTTGACAGTCAATCACACAGCAACAGGTCGACGTGATTTTTACCATGGGCATAGTTTATAAGCTGGAGAGTAACGTAGGCTACTTTTTAACCTGGAACGTGGTACAGTATAACTAATCTTCATGCTAAAACGGTTGAACAGATTTTGATATAATTTAGTGCAAAGGTGTTTAAGGCTTGTAATAACGCAGGATAAATTTCGTCCTGGTTACTATGGGATAGCTATTCCTTATGATTAAATGGCTAAACAGATTTTGACGGAATTCGGTATAGAGCTTTCTTAGGTAGTTAAGTTTCAGAATGTCTTAGAAAGTCTCACAATGTCTGGGAGCGTGGCGATCCTTTAGTTGTACCGTTACGACCGTATAGTCTACGGGAGCGAATCCACAGGCGGAATGCTAGTTTTATATAAATTTCATAACATTTTTACCAAGTTTAACATCCGTCGCCTTACGTAAGAGCCACCTGGTGATCGTGAAATTTTTTTTTTTTTCTTAAGATATACATAATTACATATAGATCGGTTGTCATCATAGCTAGGTATATGTGAAACGTTCAACTAAAATAAAGAAAGAATATGAAAAATACTGTTAGCGCTATAGAGTTACGTGACGATTCGTCACAAAAATTAGCGAACCATGTTCAACTACACTGATGCCGTATCCATGTAATAATAAATATCAATGTTTTTCTATGGTCAGTACAAGTAGCAGCGTAGTGTATCGGGAAAATTGAGGAGGGATCGACTGAAATTGTCATGGCCACAAAGCCGCGGCACAGCTTCGTCTGTATATTCTTAGAAAAAAAGAAAAAAGTAGCATCTCTAATGCGATAGTAAATATTATCCCAATGATTAATTTATATATATATTTTTAATACGTGTAGTTTTGTCCTTATTTAGTCAAAAGTTTAACAATATTATATTACTTATTATAAACGTGAAATTACACATAACAAAGAGCTTGGTTTGACTTAAGCTCTAAGAAGAATTGCACTTTTTTGTCAATTTACAGCGAGTTACTACACCGAGTTTAAACAAAGTTTAAACCGAAACTATATACCTACTATAGAAACGAACTATATACAAATGAGATATTTTTTTAGTAAACCCATCCATAAGAACTGTATTTTTTTCTGAATAAACGAGTAAATGACTGAATGGGTAAATACATACTTTAGCCATTATATGGGTGTTCGGATGAACGTAATCTAAACTTATAAAGCGTGTACAGCTTACTGAACTAAACAAAATGTTTAAAAAATAAAATAAATGATAAAAAAATGAAATTTTAAAAATTTTTTTCTCGGTAACCGTTAGTTTACGCCATCCACCACCACTAAAACATTTTGGTTAGTTTGGTAAGTTCTACAAGGTCTATAAGTTTGAACTACGTTTAGCTGAACACCCCGGATAAATTTCCAAAAGTGCCCTTTCTATAAATTAAAAAGAATGTTCCACGTTAAAAGCAAAATTTTATCAGTTCCATGTCTATGTCGCAGGATAGTTATTTCCTGATTGGTATAATACATTTGTAAGATTAGTAACCCACTTTAGTATAGTTGTGGATAAGAGGAGATCTGTATTGGGAAATATACAAGTTTTCTAGTTTGGTCGAATATCGAGGAACTTCAATCGTACGTAAAATTTCCAAATTCCCTTAAATCTTAAAGTTGAAAAAAAATATATATTGATAAATAATGAATTTATATATACACAGATAAATAAAATATATATATATATTTAAAAATCCATTAAGGGTTATTGGCTACTTTTTAATCAAATCGGGGCAAGCTATAAACTTGAAGCTTTTCCAAAACACAAATTTACAAAGTTGGGAAGACGCAGAAATTATTTCACCTTCCGCTTTCCTCCTAAACGCTGTTCTTTTTCTACTAATACGTACAAATACTGCGAAGTTGGTAACTAATCTTACAAATTTTCTTAAATATATCAGAAAATTTACGAATTTTCAATCAGCCCTACCCCACATTCTTACAATTTCTTAGAAAACATTGAACACAAGTTTTCCTGCAACCTCTATTTTCGTAGAATTGACACGCCATTGCGCCTTTACATTTTTTTACTGTTCGAGTACACCTTCTACATCTATGAGTTACAGGTTACAACACTCACAAATAGTCATTTGATAATTTTTTTTGTAAAAATAAAATAAAGTATGGAATCTAGTAAGTAATATTGGCATCCCTATAATTATTGGCATCTTTTTATGGGCTGATAACTAACATAAAATATCTAAGTGCAAGCTGCCATTTTAGATTCACAGACAATTTGATTTCGTTTAAAAATAATAATAACGAAATCTATATAACTTACAGACGCAGACGTCACAAAATGTATGCTATTTTATTGATCATAAAAAAAATACAAACTCTCCTTTAAAATACACTTTATACGAATATTTTATTACATTTGTTACCTGTTAAAAATAAGAATCTATATATATATATATATATAGATTGAATTGAAGCAAAGTTTTTTACGCATATATGTATATATATATATATATATATATATGTATATATATATATATATATATATATATATATACATACACATATATGCGTAAAAACTTTGCTTATTTATATTTTTAATAAACACCAGCACCAAAAAAATTGAATTCAATTATCAAAATTATAATTTCGGATTGCAATATTGTTCTTAAGCTGTTTATTGAATTTTAAATTTCAAAACACTTCAAAGGTAATTTTAATATCTGGTAATAATAAATACAACAACAAAAATTCTATGGTAATTGTATTTAATAAGATGAGATTTTCATTTCATTTACTGTATATTAAACGGAAAGTTTAAGATTACATTACAAGACAAGAAACGAAAATTGTTTTTTCAGATAATTTCACGCGTATTTTCGCAAATATTCTTTATTTAGGTATAAACAAATATTTCCACACACTAAAGATAATTCTTTTTATTATTATGAGAGCCTCTCGTAACACGGGCTGATTTGTTTGTTCGAGATATGTTCGAGATGAAACAAACAAAAATATTTATATACCCTACATAGGTATAGCGTTATGAAAATATATCTAACTATTTTTCCTATTGATTTTAATATATCTCAATTTATGAACATAATAATGTTTTCTCAAAACATAAAATTATCTATCTGTAAATGAGCCATGATATTTTATATCCTTTAATTAATTTATGTAATTTAATTCTTTAATTGAAAAAAATAATAATTAAACTACCTATTGAACTACTACAATATTAATCTATCCGTTCCGTGCATGGGTCTAACGGTACTTATATATGTATATGTTACAAACAATATTTAAATATAAATATCAGTTGTCTAGTACCCATATTACAAGCATAATCCTTGCTTACTTAAAGACTAGATGGCGCTGTGTAGATTGTCACAAGTGTTATTATTATTATCATCTATAGTTACACTTAACAATATAATTTTTAATCATATTCCTCAGTAATAATTATCATTGAAAATTCAAATCATTCTTGTATTTGAACTTGTACAAGAGAAACTTTGGGTATGTTGTTGGATTAAATCAGATTTATTTTTAGGTTTATCCAAAAATACATCGTTTTTTATTTGTTTAATATATATATATATATTTTTTTTTCAATTATAATCATTATCTTATATCTAACGAGAGTTTGATATGATTGTAATTTAAAGCAAACTGTCACATTCCAGAACACACATTTAAACCAGTTATTAAAAATAAATAGCAAAAGTTAATGATTTTTAACATATTCAAAAACTTTTTACATTCGTTTTTCAAATAATCAGAATTCAGGACAGATTGAATTTTATAGAAAATATGTTTGTATGTCGCGAAATTGAAACTTTCGTAACTCGGCACAGAACTTTGTCTTTGAAACTTCATGACTGATTGCCATTATTAACTTCAAAATGAAGAAAAGGTTTTGTCACAGAAGCTTTTCGAAGAAAATTTTAATTCTCGAATTTAACTTCGAAGTTCGCTCAAATAAAATTGTAATTGAACCCAATTCTTATGGGAATCTCGAACCGTGACGAATTTCTTAGACTACTATAGAAAACACCGGATACAAAATAACATTATATAAACTCGATGTATATTTTCGATGAATTATTATATACCTTGCAGTTGATTTATTTTTAAAACATTTTGTTAAGTAACACTTCCTAACTTCCGAGAAAATCCCACAATCATCGGTGGGATAACGGACGTTTCTATGGAATGTCATAAGAATTTATAAAAATAATTTATAATTATAAATCCAAGATAATTAAACAACTGTTTGGAATGTCGTGTCGCTTCACACAGGTGTTTCTCCCATCGTCGCCTCGCTTTGGTTATCTTTCTACAAGTAATAATTACTACAACGAAATAGTATGTGTTTATTATATTTAAATTGCATTTAGTACATCCCGATGTGCCCGAAAAAACGTCAAAAGTATACATTGCATGCAGGTTTGAATCATATTACCATATATACACACAATAGTTTTGGATTTTGGATATAGTCCAATTATTTCTATAAGTAGAGCTTAATTTAAGTATAGTAAACTTAAATGTAAACAAATAAAACTAATCCAATAATCCACCCCTCGTCACCCCCGACGCAAAGGTGCCCATGATGCTCATCGCATTGCCGCGTTGAATTGCAATGGCAATTCTTTGCACCAGGATGGAACCGGAACGGGGGTCGAATCCCCTTTCTCTCAGACGACGGGCGATGCCCGCGACGAAACGTTTGGCTTCACTTCCCCAACAGCCAGCATCTTCCACCGCAAGAGGGACGAAAAAGTATTTACTCTCCAGAGTAGAGTATTTGACTCGTTTTCTAGCGGTTGCAGACACTGCATCGGCTCCGGCCGATCCCACAGTGCGACCAAGTTGAGAGGTGGCAAATGTGCTGACACACGTCGCGTCCCAAAGTAGACACCTACCCTTCTACCACGGCACCAAAGTCATACCATCGGGTCTTTTGCCATCGGAACGGCTAAAACCAGGAGGCTCCAACACGCATAGAACATCGGCCGAAATTAAAGCCCTGCGGACTGTGTCGTTAAGAGCGTGGTGTCGCGGAAATCTCTCCGAGGAGGGACGACAACTCAACGCATGGTGCCGGTCGGCCTCCACCATGGAACCGCAGATGCATAGGTGTCATTCACAAACACCGCAGCCCAGGCAGAGCCCCACTGCCACACGCAAAGGCTCGCCGTCCAGTAGGGTACCCATGTGCGGGGAGGGCAGCGCGTTTAGCCAGGCTCCAGACTCTGCCCGTGACACCGCTCGCACCCTCACTTTGTCCACCCCTGTCACCTGGTCCAAGAGACTGTTAAAAATCCTCCCAGCCCCCGTTTCGTCCCATGCGCGTTGGCTATGTAGGATCGCTGACAACGGCGCACCCGGGTTGAGAGCCACCCAAGAGGATAAAGCATCGGTTGCGTAGGGTATATCCGCCCTGCCACCCTCACAAGATAGGATATCAGTGACAAGGTTGGCAACCGCATGCACACACACACCAAGAAAGCCGGCAAGTCATCACCCCGCACGCACCGAAACCCCTGCCCTCCATGTCGGTAAGTAAGTAAGTCGATAAGTAAGTAGTTTTAGTTTGAACTAAACGGGAAAAGTCCTTTTGAGTCATAGAGATAACGTACATTTACAGTACAGAAGGCAGCGTTCCATTTAGCGGGGGTGCGAGACGCATTTGCGCGGGGAAATGTCCACAAAATTTTATAGTTACACATGAAAAATTACAATCAACGTTGTGTTTTGTTTTTTTTGTTTTTGGACGTGTTTTTTACAACAATTCAGTGCATATATTTGCTAACGGGCATTTGCTGACGAACGACCGGTGTGGTATACACTACTAGCGCGGTGTATGAGCGGTCGCATCGATGATGGTCGTCCTGTTTATAGCGTGCTGTGGTTCTAGTGGGTAGCCGTTTCGCTACTTCTATGTTTTAAGCATTAAAAAAGGATTTTTCGAAATTCTATCCCTTAGAGGAAAAATAAGGGATGTAAGTTTTTGATAGATAAATGCATAAAAATTGATACTATTTGGATCTGAAACTACATAATATGTTATGTTTCAAGATTATCGGAAATTTATTCCTTAAGGGAATAAAACAAGGGATGAAACTTGGTATGGCACTTACCTACGTCATTCTTAAAGTTAACCTTATAGGAGAAAAATAGTTAAAATTGATAACGTTTTGGTTGGAAATTAATATTAAATTATTTCAGCTTTCTGTAAAATTGTAAAATAACCCTTAATAAACACACATGTCTATCCATGCGAAGCCACAGATAATCCCCAGGATTACAAATACGAAAGTGTGTTGGTTGGTTAGTTAGTTGGTCCTTCTTTCACACAGCAATGGATCCACGTGTTTTGATGCATAGATATACTTTATGAGTGGAAGAGTCACATAGGCTACTTTTTATCCTGGGAAAAGGCACGGTTCCTGTGTGATAACTATTCTTCATGCTACATTAAATTTTGATGAAATTTATTCCGCAGGTGTCATGGCTTCGAAAAACACGGTTCCTAAGGGATAGCTATTCTCCACGCTAAAATGGCAGAACGAATTTTGATGAAATTTGAAATAAAGATTTCATAGGTAGTCAAGTTTCAGAATTTTCTAGAAAGTCTCACATTGTCCTGAAGCGTCGCACCCGTTTAACGATTCCGCTATAAGTGTGTAGTCCACGCAGGCGAAGCCGCAGGCGGAAAGCTAGTATTTCTATAAATCCAATGAAGCCATTCGGATACCTACCTGTTAAATAATTGAAAACTAAACAAAGACCAAAAATAAGTGTCATAACTGACAGTCATTCTAGACGTAAATAGAAATTATTATACTCGTAATAATATAGTTGTCAGAAATCGGTTTATCTTGTTTTTGTTTATAATACCGTTATTAATATTGATTTTCTGATACAATTTTAAACACTATAATATAATCATCCCATAATCAAGGCCGATTCAATTAATATTAAATAAACAAACTAACAGAACTTATTAGAAACTTTTACGCTTCCACTATAAATCCTAAGTAGAACTATTCGGAATAACAGTACTATTGTAGTACTTTTATGTAGTACTTTTGGCTGACTTTCGATAGGTTTCGACGTTTGACAGAACGTACAATGTTATCCTAGCGCAATGAGAATATTACATTTTTTTTAGAACTTAGCCACGCAATACATAACAAATGACCAGTATTGATTGATTAACAAACCACTACATGAGTAACTTTTGGTCATTTAAGAAATTTTGTAATATTTGATGGATATACTTTAAATATACAAATTAATATGTCATAACTATCTTATTATAAATTATTTAGGTACGTTAAAATGACTTTGTTTTCGCGCATCGCTCTCTACGAAAAAAATGTGAAATGAGTTTAGAGAGATCGAACTAGAGTCAAATTCTCAATAATGTTTCGTTACTGCTGTAATAGGCTACTTTTTACTGCAAAACCGTATCTGATGTTTGTCAATGCTAAACAAATTTTGACGAAATTTGGTATAATATTTTCTTGAGATCTGAAAAAAGACATAAGCTATTTTTTACCGCTAAATTGTGCCTACACATTTGCTATCTATTCACGCCTAAACCGCTGAATCAATCTTATAGAAATTCGGTAAGGAATAGCTTGCATCCTATGACTGACATGGGCTACCTATTTAAAAAAAATATGTTTTCATGTTTGTTACTTTTCACAACTAAACTGCTCATTCGATCTCAATGAAATTTGGCAGAGACAGCTTGCATACTGAATACCTATACGTTGATGATTTGTGTTAAAGCCAAAATAATACAAATGTGTAGTCAACATAGGCGAAGCCGAGAACTGGCGCTAGTATTGTGTAAATCGTTCAAAAGCCGTTAATGTACTTTTAGAAAGTTTCAACAGAGGCATTAATCACTTAGAAAAACTTTTTCTGTTCGTTTTTGCATAAAAGTACGAAATGACTAGAAGCCCTCTTCTGCGTTTATCGTCTAACCACTCATACTCTAGCTAACTAGTGCAAGATGGCGAGTTTCATTCTACGAGATCCTCGCGTGCCGGTCACCCCTGCAAAATTGCGTTTGACATTTTCAACTACTGTGATGTCACATTTCAGGCTCTATCAAAACCAAACGCTATTGGCAAATTTATTCACTCTATGCATAATATACACCGCAGAGTCACAGGAAAAATCCTTTTAAAATGAGAAAAATTAATGTTTCTAAAAATACAAATAAATTGCAAAGTTTGCTTTACGATGCCTTATTTTTTAAGTAATAAGTATGATCTGAAATGTAACTTCACAGTAGTTATAACATTTATTATGTTATAAAGTTTCCTTACCTCGAAAGTTAATGAAGATGTTGAAATGAAACTGGGCGTGATGAATGATTAAATATTTTTAAGATATTTATTTCGGAAATTAATATACAGTATGTAATAAAATGTTTGGTTCATTAACTTTTAAAACCTCATACTTCATAGCTTCGTAGGTATTAAGATTGGTGTTCAAAACAATTTTCGGAGTTAGGTATAGTTAATTCTTATAATCTTTTTCTTATGAATTTCTTATTAATACTTAAATTTATAATTAAATGCGAATAAAGAATTTATTTTATTTTTAACAGAATTCAGAAAGGAAGAATTTCTTAATTCGACTGTATTTTTTTTTTGTGTACGTTGATGCAATATTTCCGCCCATTGTAAACAGATTTGATTAATTCTTTTTCTATTGAAAATGCTATATATATATCTCGAGGTTGGTCCCATTCAAATTTGAAGGAAATATTCCACTTCCAAGGACGGAAAATTAGGAGATGAATCATGTTTATTGAATTTCACCCACTTCTCGTAATCGTAAACAAATTCTAATAAAAGCCGGCACATAGACGTAATTCCAATGAAGACAAAATATTATCGTTAGCTGATTTGATGATACAAATGGCAGGTCGTCGAAGGGAACTCCTAAATGGTATTCAGCAGCTATGTTGTTAGGGTTTTAACCGCGCGTTTTAAGGCGCGGCCACCGATACTGTGGGAGCGGAAGCGGGGCGGCAGCTGTTACGAAGATTGTTAGAATTTGTATGGAGCAGTAATTTGCTTCCGGTACGGCTTCGCTTCCACTGTATATATATTAGCTGCGGCCAACCATCCAATCTAGAAATTATTGAATTTCTTTCCATATTTTTTTAACGATCTCTCTTATCGTCAATATTTTCCTCCAAACGGCGCTGTCATATTGGAACAGAGCATTTAGAATGCCCACTCGTACTTAATACAAAGAAGCTACAGTTATTGAAAATAGAAAATAAAGTAAATTTTTGAAAAATAAATTAAAACCGACTTCAAAGCTTTGTCTGTTTAAACCGGTTGGTAGTAACCGATTTGATGCAACCTTTTTTTAATGTATGCATCTTTTAAATTATTTATAGTTTTCAACATGATTGAGCAAAATAAGAATGCTCGTATGCAGTGACGTCGCCAATAAAATTTGAAATTTCATTGAAAATCAAGGTTTTTGAACGTTAACAAAAAATAATTGACATACGCCTCCTTCTTAAAGAAAGCTCTGCAATTATTAAGTGAACATGTAAAAAAGGAGAGGTACCGAAGAATAGCTCATTAAAGCTGTGCTTTTTCGTAGAATAATTTTTGTTGCTATCTATGTGGATCACAAAGAACCACTTTGCATGGAAACGTGACGTGCATTTGCACTACGGTAATTTTTAAAACATGAACTTTTTTGTAACTAGGGGCTTGTATTTAATAATTAAAAATTATACATAAAGTTAATGTGATATATTGTCAATATAACAATTTGCATACAGTTCAGGGTTCTAGCACCATTTAAAACATTTAGAAAATTGTGAAATCTAGTTTCTTTGTTTTCTAGTGTTTTTTTTATACGCAATTTGAATTTAGTGACACGAACTGTGACACCTTTAACTATAAAATTTTCTTTTCGTTTACTCTAGTTTCTGAAATATTTTCTTAATCCGTACAGTTTATTTATTTGCAGAATGTGAAATATCCAAATATTGGAGAAATAACACGATAATATAAATTTATATCAATACACTTTTCTACTTTTCTAAACTATAACTTTTCTTGCCATGAAATCTGCCACCTTAGTAAAGTGGCGCTGCCACCTTGGCACCACATAACATGACAAGAACTGTCGAAGCCCTCATTGCGTAAGAGAATACAGTTTATTTTGCTGAGCAAAATAAAAATATTAAATACTCTCCTTAAGATTTACTAATATGAAACTCTGAAGTCATATTATTATTTAGATTATTGTTGAGTGTTGTACACGTTCGGTACTTCAAACAGTTGTCTAATTAGCATGGTCGCTTAATACGCTACAATTCTGACTCTATATATCCATAAATACATATTGATTTTTATTAGCTAGAGATCTTACAAAAATTGTTGTAATACAGCAGCTTGTTTCTCTTGTACGAACTTTCCTCACGGAACAGACGACTTCGCCCTGTAAAAAAAAGTAAACATTTAAAAGTGTATTTTCGGAGTTTTAACAACTGTGAAAATAGGTGCAGAGTTTAGATCGGACGATTATCTATGTACCGATGAAGGTTTAATTGAAATAGATTAAACGGATTTCACATTCGCAAAGCCCCAGTGTAAGAGAGAGTTTACTAACACATATCACGATTTCAGCAAAGGTGAATTTATCTTGCTTCGCTGGGTTTCTTTAGCGAATGGTTCCGAAAGTAATACAATTTAACAACTATATTTATTGTTAAAGTTTTTTTTTTGGGTGCAGAATTGGATGAAATGTGTACACTCAGAAAAAAAAGTTTTATTTTACTATAGACAGAATACGGTACTTGACTACTGCTAAAGATATTATATTTATCAAAAAAATATAAAAATACACTTTATAAGATAACAGAATTTATAAACAAAATTATATTCGGTTAAAGAATATGGAAATTATAAGTTAAATTTTTACCTGCGTCTCTTTCTCGCAAAACGATATTTAACATTATTTTAAAAGACGTGACGTCACACATAGGTTCGCCGTGTGATATTGCCCTCTCTGTCTAACAGGCCATTTCAAACATTCATTGAATAATTTTGTTAATAATGATTTTTTTTTAATGTTCTCACTGTTATGATATACTTAGAAAACTCTTTCATATAAAATATTTAAAAAATAATACTCAACTAGCGTATTGTGAGAGTTTTATGCTAATGTGCGATTTTGGTTATACCAAAATGGTTTGGTTTTGGTTATATATATAAAGATTGGTTTGGGTATAACCAAAATTTATAACCATTACCTTTGTGTTCTATGACAATTTAATTTATTTTATTGGTCTCGTTCCGTGTTAAAATCTGGCCCATATATGTGACCATATGGACATATTATATATGTTGATTTTTTTCACCAGTCGCCAAATTTTCTAAGCATTAGGTATCAAAAGAAACAAATTAAAAAAAAAGAAGTAAGATAAAATCTTTACATTAAAATATATTTCTAGAAAAAATTACCAATACCACGTGGTTACTAAGCCAAACATAAATATAGGCATGAGACATGTGCGATTGTAGGTGCGGCGTCGATTGATATCCCTACGCGGCCGCTGACCGACATAACTGTCAGTCGCTCGCGCTTCACCGCAGTAATAGCGCCGTATCTGAATATCTTAGTACTGAATGATAATTAAAAAAACACGTATTACATTATTTTCACCGAAGATTATAATGTAAAAATTTAGCGGTTGATGAGAAAATCACTTGATATACAGGAAGGGATTTTAACAACCAAGCAAAAAAATTCTAAATGTTAGGTATCACCAATAGATCTCATTACGTGAATAAAATTATTTACATTTACATAATAAATAATTTTATCTACAGTGTTAATTTATAACGTTTGGTTGCCTTCTTTGTGCCGACGCGCCCGAGACCTTGAGACCGAAACGGAGTGGAGCGTGCCCCGGCCGTAAATGGTCATTAGACTTATTAATTTTTATGGGACAGGTTTGTGTAGTCATATCTCAATTTCTTTCTATTGAACGATACTTAAAGGAAACGGAAACAAGACAGCCATCGGTTTTTTATCAAAGATCATCACATTTAAATTTAAATAAATTTTAACAACCATCTAAGGTTGTTAAAATTTCACCTTGTATAATTATTCAGCTACATGTCTAAAATGTCACTCACGTGTTCAATCCATCAGAGTGCGACGCCAGTGGAGGTGACCATTGGTACTGCAACGCTCGCCCTATCAGTTGCCCAAAGGTCGTGCGGAACTGCCTGGACATGGAGCAGTAGAGTACGAAGTTGATGGCGCCGTTCAACAAAGCCAACGCGTCCATCAGCCCGCCGAATAAATCGTAGCAACGCTTGAAAAAGCATCTTCCCAATAGCCCACTCAACAAACCTAGAATCCCTTGTGGCAATTCGGTAACCAGAAAAAGAAGTAAAACAGCGACCAGCATCTTTGTTGTCCTGTCTGTTCTTCTGTCAGCTTTGTACTGACGCTTCATGATGACTTTGGTGTTGTTGTTTGAAGGGCAGGCGTTATATACCCTGATTTTCTTTTGGTGCCGATTAGCGCTGTACAATGCTCGAATAAGCCAAATGCTTATAATCGTTAGAATGAAACACGGTAACAGCTTAATAACGACAGCATGCACCCAGAAGTTGATCTGATACACCAAACCTTCTTCATCCGGATCCACGTTGTATAATATCATCGGCCCAGAAGTTTCTAATACGATGGTTTTGTGTATGCCGAACACCTGCGCAAGAAATGATTTGTATTAATTTATTGTATATAAAATCATAGCAATAAATAGCACAGCTTAACAATAAAAGATATATTTATTAAATTGTGTTTTATTGTAATATTTAAATCGAAAAAATATGATCTTAACTAATTTATATGTCATTTAATAGAAGTTTTAAGTTTCTTTTAAAAATTCTATGAAAATACGTAAATCAACAGTATCCCGCCACCTTAGGACAGTCAAATCAATAAATCAAATCAAATACACTAGTTCATTACTAAGTGCTTCATAATTTCTCAATCTATCTATCCGTTCGCACTCTAATCTCATTATTTTTTAACTTATTTTTTTGAAACTTGACACATAGGTTCCCTTTGACCTGTAGTTTAATTCTAGAGCTAATTTTTTCTGTGGACCTACTCAGATTTCTAACTTATTTTATGTTTAAATCGTCATAATGTAGAAAGTTTAAAAATAACTGGGTTATTTAATAATAATAATACCTGGGACATCCTACACAGCACCATTTGGCCCAAACTAAGCGAAACTTGTATTATGGGTACCAGACATCTGATATACACACTTGAATATTCTTTTCAATATAAATATATATACTTTTACACCCAGACACGGAACAGGAACAAAGAGACATGTTCATGCACACAAATATTTGTCCCGAGCGGGAATCGAACCCGCGACCCTTGGCTCCGCAGTTAGAGTCTCTTACCACTCGGCCAAGCCGGTCAGTTAAATAAGAATCTGAAATATTTCGAGTGAAATTGTCATTTCTCCTGAGCTATATCCGCTCACGTCTCACCCTCCTCGTAAATAATTACTTCCTAAGAATTATGCTGCGCGCTAATTAGATTAGAACGTTCTTCGCAATGACTTGAATGTAAAACAAATTAAGGCAAAAAATACCTAAAATATGATTTGTTTGCCCAGAATTCCGTGATATAGGCCGCGACTGCCATAGGACGACGGCAACCACAGACTTAACAAGGCGTACCTTAGTACCAGACGCAAAATATGATTACGTTTCGCATGTAAGCAAGACAGGGATCACATACGTACTTAAAGAAAACTTTAACTTAAACTTAAAGACTTAAACTTTGACTTAAAGAATGGGTTTTAATTGGATTTTTCCCAACGTGTATAATGAAATAAATCAAGTAGCCATCGGATAGATAATCTTTATGATCATTGATAAGATTTCCTAATAAAGTATTTTTAAGGATATTTTAGTGTTTTTACCTATGGTATGAAATAAAAGTAAATAAACGTTTAGGAAATAGTTAACAGACAAAGAAATGTCTAAACTTAGATTCCCTAAAATATTACTGTGTCGTGTCGTGATGGCCCAAAGCGCAACGAACCTGTCTCAAATATATAAGGCCCCATAGGGCCATGGTTCGAATCCGGGCGAGTACCAATGAGTTTTTCTGACTTAAGTACATAACTATCACTGACTACGTGCCTCGAGAGCAAGTTAAGCATTCGGTCCTGGACGCTGTCAATAGATGGCGGTCGTTACAGTCCCCAACCCGCAGTGGAGCAGCGTGGTGGATTTAAGCTCCAAGGGGGGAGGCCTAAGCCCCTGCAGTGGGGTAAAAATGGGCTGATGAAGTGAAGATGAAGAAAATATTACTATATACAATTAATGTAGTAATATTTTAAGAAATATATTTATGAAAAAATAGTAATCATTCCAACGTTTTCTTGTTATTAATATCGATTCTTATTGTAGCGATATAAGCAAAATTATAACTAATTAATTTCAAACGATATACAAATTTATTTACTTTTATCGATGGGGTATTTTTAATATTGGTTATGATATTTTATAACAAGACAAAGTGGCGGGTTGCTGTTCAATCGCATACTGTTTTATTAACAAACAATTTAAACTAAAAATAGATTGGTCATTAGCCATCTCAAAGTTACCAAAAACAAAATGTTATCGAAAGCGCGGCGTTGAAAAGTCGGTTACGACGAAGTAAACAGATTTTAGGATAAACAAGCTTCGAAGTATTTAATAAATACGCGAAAACTTTCACACGATTCAACAATTACATAATGTTGAATGAACTTGTGAAAATACGGCTATAGGTCACTCATTAACGATATGTAATTGAATTATTTGACGTCGTGTGTATCGGATCGTTTGAAATACAAATAAGTGGAAATATTGCATGCCTTTTGCTTTTGCAGAGATAATTTTCATAGTTAGATTTTACTAGACAAGGGTAAAATATTCTTACCATGAACGCAGGTATGCATAATATGGGTGGTAAGATGAAACTGCTGAGTATTGCCGTGCTGCATCGCTTCTCCGTGCAAAGTATATGACTTCGGTCGGAATATCTGCAAGATAAATACGTGCATAAGTACGAGTTAATAAAAAAAAATTAAATATGAAGTTGTTTTCACAATACTGATTTTATTTTGAAAATTTTCTCATTAGGAATTCAGCGCTACTGAAAAAGTTTTATTATTCAAGTGTTCCAGAAATCCAGATAGTGTACCACGTCAAAAAGAGTTAGGTATAGAAACCGCTTACCAGAATTATAGATTTGTTTAGTAAAATTCGACCTTATTCTTATAATATCAAGGTTTTCATTTGATACCTTTATAAATAATACTCGATTATAATTATCGCGTGGTAGATACAGAAGATGTGTTATGCCAGAGACGTTTTATAGGTAAGAAGCTTTTAACTTCGCAGGATACACGTAAGCTCCATAAAACAAGCTTTATTTCCAAGAACTCAAGGATTATTTTAGCAAAGTTCCCTTTTAAATGTATAAAGTTATTCCCTTCAATAAAGACACTGTACCTCATACATTTCAGAGGTCAACGAACAAACAGACGACGAGGATTTAAAGAACTGTTTAATAATTTATCTTTATACTAAACACAAGTATTACGTAAACACTTCTAGATTGGGTGTTTAAAGTCGACAAAAATAATTTAAAACTGTATTTTAATTAGTTTTAGCTCACTTAATAGCGACGAATCTCCAAACGGCGAGGGAAAGCGTGAGACAGATAGATGCGGTGTGGAATATCTGAGTGAAGTGCATGTGGAATAGAAGATACACCGCCCAACGGTATGGCATTTCACGCTGTCTTGGTAGAAACTACACAAAAAAAACATTAATAAATCATAGCGATTCGACAAATAGCAAAAAAACATATTATAGCATTTATCATACTAGAACTATCAAAATGATTGATATATTTAGCGCCGTTTGCACACCGATGCCGCGAACCGCGGTGTCATGGCGCTAGCGATATTGTTCATGTTTTTTCCAACTCTAATTTGGAGCGAGTTTCTATAACTGCGTCTCTCACATTTCGATATCGCCTTTGTATCGTGGTCCGCGACGGTGATGTGCAAACGGCCGTCGGCGTAGAAGCTCTCGGGTGTACTATAACAATCGCAAGCCTGATAATCAATTGTGACCTTTATCACAAAGAAATAAGATTGTTCCGTTAATTCATTGCACTAGTTCGTGTTTCTAACAATATAACGCGTCCTAAAAATTAGTGGAAAACGCGGATCTATATTATTATATCGAAAACTTATAGAGATAGAATACAAAGCAATCCAACTTACCATGTAGCTGTAGATAGCGAAGGGTACGTACTCCAGCATCACGCAAACGTCGGCCACCGCCAACCACTTGAGCAGCCGGTTGATCGCCGACGCTGCCAAGTCACGGCGGGTCAGTACCGCCACGTTCAGAGCATTAGCAAGGCTACCGAAGACACATACCTAAAAATAAGTCGCTTTTGTTATGTAACTAACCGATAATGTTTAGGTATTCTTCAATATTTTTTCAATTCTATTTTATTAACATAGAGTAAATTGATTTGACAGAAGCCTTTGGTATTAATAGAGTCATAAATGTCAGTTCACAGTATCGAAGTGACATTACGCAATTTTGCGAGGTCGAGACCGGGGCACGGGGATTCCTCGGGGGTGAAGAACCGCGTGGGGACCTTGCGCACTGAAACTCGGACTAAAACTCGCCATCTTGAACCAATTGGTTTTGATGTTTACTGCCTCTATAAGTATTATATGGTATCCATAGATGGTATCATTTACTGAGAAAAGGTAAAGACGTGATATTTTTAATTTGTAATAAAGTGATCTGTGTATGTACATAACTATTGTCGGGAAACTATGGTTAAATTCCTGACAGCGAAAAACCCATTTTTTATTTTACTATAAGTTTGTACCCTATGAAAACCATGGTGTCGTGATAGCCCAGAGCGCAACGAACCTGTCTCAAATTTATAAGGCCCCATAGGGCCATGGTTCGAATTCGGGCGTGTACAAATGAGTTTTTCTGACTTATGTACACAATATCACTGACACCGTGCTTCAGAGGGCACGTTAAGCAGTCGGTCCCGGACGCTGTCAATAGATGGCGGTCGTTACCCGCAGTGGAGCAGCGTGGTGGACTTAAGCTCCAAGCCCCCCTCTTCCCCCTGGGGGAGGCCTAAGCCCCTGCAATGGGGTAAAAATGGGCTGATGATGATGATGATGATTGTACCCTAATAACTCGATAACTAATTACTACACCGATTTATAGGAATTTTTCTCTTTTAAACAGATGATATCGTGTTTTAATATAAATACTAGAGGTAAAGATATGCGTACAGTTCCTAGATTCAGTCTTTCAAAAGCAAACGATTCCTTCATGGGCAACTGTGTTCGTTTTTATAATAAGCTTCCAATGGAAGCATTACAGGAAAATAGCAAACTGTTTTAGACATGCGTAAAATTTCAGCTTATTAGAAAAACTAATTATTTTGTCAAGAAATATTTAAATAACGCATGATCATCCTATACTCGTCGTCGTGTGTCGTGATAACCCGAGCGCAGCGAACCTGTTTCTAATTTATTAGGCTGTGTGGCTAAGGTTCGAATCCGGGCGTGTACTAATGAGTTTTTCAGACTTAAGTACACAACTATCACTGACTTCGTGCCTCGGAGAGCACGCAGTCAGTCCTAGGTGCTGTCAATAGATGGCAGTAGATTGTTGGAGTGGTGGATTTAAGCTCCAAGACCCTCACCCTAAGCTCATATACCCAATCAGCATATATGAGCTGATGGAAATCTTTGCAATTTGTAAAAACCATGCAAGCTAAGTTGTAGACAAGAGCTAGGCAACATCGTTTTACCCTATAATTTAAATAAGTTTCTTTTGCAAATTACATTTCCGAAACACTCTTAAGAAATTGATATTGATTTTGATGTTTACTGTTTGTTTGAAAAGTCAAATAAATTCTTTGTGAAATAGACAATACCTATAGTATATAGGTAAAGTAACGAAACTGTGAGTCTTCGCAAACCTAATAATCAATCTTAATAGCAATTATTGGAAATGCTCCAATAAATTATGAGTTAATGTACTGGAAAACTTCCAATAAACATTGTTCGTATCAACGACCTTGTAGAATTATTTTGTGAAAAATTTGATCTTTTTCATCAAACAAATGATTTAATGATTAACAACTTTTTTTGTAATAGACATAATAAATAAATGTCATATTGTTTTACCAAAATCCTTCTATAACTCGTAAACGGTGCAAAATTTAAAATTCTTATTTAATCACTAGCGACCGCCCCCGGCTTCGTCCGCGTGGACTACATTTTTATATCATTTCCGCTTATAGAAAAAGATGTGCTACGGGGCCATCTGGTGGCAAGTAGCAATAAAGTGGATTCCGCGAAAATCTTTCCTGTGCTCGAATACTTATTAACACCAATTTTTGCATAAAAAATGTTTATTGTGGGTTATCCCTAAGAGATAGACATATACCATCATGGACTTTTTGTAGAGCTTTTTAAGGTGTACAATACAGTAGTACATTAGTTTGATCAATCTCGTAGAATTCAGCCAGCGTTTGCAATGTAAGCGCAAAAAATGTGTTCATTTACGACATCACATTAGAAACTTCTAAAATTATCAGTGTTTCTCTACTATATTATGCATGTTATATACATATAAACCTTCCTCTTGAATCATTCTGTCTATTAAAAAAACCCGCATCCGAATCCGTTACGTAGTTTTAAAGATCTAAGCATGCGTAGGGACAGACAGACGGGAAGCGACTTTGTTTTATGCTACGTAGGGATGACAAATTAAATGGTTAGTTTAGTTCTCGTATGTATGGGCCTTAGATAGCCAATCTGGTAAATTACACATGAAATTTAATTCCAGAATTTTTATTTTCTTTTTTAAAGTATGAGTTTTACATGTGGGTCACAGAAAATTATACTTCACAGCGAAAATTTCAAGACATCAACTGGTATATATTTTCTGCGGTGTATCTTGCTTAACTCACATTTTATTATTGCAACGCGATATATCTATGAACATACATGATTGACACATTAATTTCAAAAACTATTCGGTGAAATTTTTTCACGTGATTTGTGATTGATTTCACGTGATGGTGTCATTGTAGACAATAAAATTACAAGTCGCCATGGGGTAATTGGTACCAATTTGTTTAAAACTCATTTAACCAAATGCAAGAATATGGGTTTTATGACGCAATTGTCTGTCGCCCGCACATACCCTCGGTAATACGATAACTTTGAGGCGCCATTAATTAAGAATTTAGTACTAAGCGATACTAAAAGATCAAATACGCGTTTCATTAGTTTGTTTTGTGTTTGATTATAATAAATATCAAAATTTAGAAAGTGATGAAAAAATCACCTGTATACTGAATATAAACAAGTGGAAAAATTTTAGTAAATAGACTGTGGAACATATACGCCAGTACTTTGTTAAACTAGATTTAGTGCATCAGTTTATAACCATTGATTTATCAATTATATTAATAAGGATTTGTAGTCGGTAAACAAAAGCGAAATAAAAGCGTGCACAAAGTGCGTGGGTCGATGCGGCCCGCGGCCGCTTCGATGTGTGCGTCAGTCCTATAGGTCAGTCCATGGAAATACTTATATGTTCATTTAAACGTTTACTTACCGCAAATACGATATTCAGCTCTTTTTTGCGTCTTTGACGAGTAGTTCTACAAATTATTACAACACAAGTCGGCATCGCGCACATTTATTCGGCGTTAAACCATTACACTGACTAAAAGCCGGTTGGTGCACTTATTGCGTTTTAGATGACTTTCTGCGCGGACACTTTAGAACACGGACGGCCCATCCAGTTGTATTGGTACATCGATGTTAATAACACATTTTCTTTTAAAGAAATAACGCCGGTTTCTTTTAGGTACATTTGCAAATGATAATTTTTTTTTATTAGGCATGCCACTTTAAGTTCATGGTAAACAATAAAATGATCATGAATGATGAACTGTCAACTTCATGCACGACGACGATGTGATGGCAATCACATATATTGCATTATAATAATAATATTACAATAATAACGAATACATCACAAAAACGTCTAGGCCCCAAACTAAACACAGATATTAAACACATATTTTTTACGTGTTATTTTTAAACTAAGCATTGCTTGTGTTTTGGGTACCAAGCGAAGACACCACATAAATATAACAACCAATGGTCCCAGTATCAATATTCATCATATAAATACTGACCTACTTGGGATTCGAACCTGGAACCTCCAGCTTCGTAGGCAGGGTCGCTACCTACTAAGCTAAGCGGTCGTCATAATAGGCACTGTAATTTTACCATGAAACATTTCTACCAAAGAGTAAACAAATATGATAGCTGCGTTTGGTTTTAATAGTCAGAAATGTCACTTCATAGTGTCGAAATTGTCACACGCAATTTCGCGGGGGTGAAAGCCGGCGCGCGGGGATCTCGCGGACTGGAACGCGGACTGAAACTCGCCATTTTGCACCAGCTAGCTAGAGTATGAGTGGTTAGACGGTAAACGCTGAAGAGGGCTTTTAGTCAATTCGTACTTTTATGATCTCTACTATTACTCGATGTACTATTATTAATTATTTTTATTACTCTACTGGGTCGTCGCGTCGCCGTTGCTGTTTTTCTAAGCTTTTTAGATTTAATTTTATGTCAGTTGCCCCCAACACGTTGATGATGGATGACAATCCATGTCCTGGTGATGCAGCCTGGACGATCTCCTCATGAGGGAAATCCTTAACGGTTAATCGAATCGATTTCAAAGTTTACATATATGTATAACTTGGATGACAATTTGATAATTATGATATGACCGAGCGAATCTTATGATAGAGCTGGAACGATAACATAACCCATCAATGGCTACTAGTAAACCCACTGAGTTTGAGCTTATTCGATTTGAATTCACGAACACTTTTCATAGCACACGGTGACAAGATGCTGGTAGGTGGATTAAAGAACCTTGCAGTGGTTTCTCCTAAACCCACTATGGTGCCCTCGGTCGGGGTAAGTAATGGGGAAAAACCATGTCACGAGTAATTAACAATCCGAGCTTATTGCGGGTTAAGTGCAGAGAAGCTGGAAAGCCAGAGGTAGCAAACATAGTATGCCATTAATGTACCTACATCTAAACCTCTAGGCACTAAATATATACATACGGAAAAGTTTTCTCTATTCTCATACTAAAAAGTCTGACATAAATTTTAAATATAACTTTTTTTAAATAAGCCTTATTTAAAAAAAAAGTACTAAAAATTTTAAAGCATCAGGTTCATACTGTTGAGATATAAAATTAAAATTTTATGGGTCTACTGAATTAAATACTGTGAAAATAGCTGACGTTATAATAAGTGTACGGAACCATGCAATTCAAATATAACTTTGTTATTTTTTATATTTTTGTTCAGTTGACATGAATTTTAAAAATGTTTCAGCTTATTAAAAGCAGAATTTATTGATATGAAACTTTATTGGCGAGGGTATAAAACTGATTGTTGGCTGTATGTATTGTTGGCTATATTGACGCTATATTTAGAAAAAAATGAACCTTACGTGTTTAGCGTAGGGTATGAATTCCTATGTTCAATTTATTAATATATTTTATTTATTTAATATTTTTTATTAAGTGAATTATTGAATATTCCATTTTTTTTTGTTTAATTCGCATTAATATCGAATCAACTGACCGACTGCCGGCCAGTAACTAAATGTTAGCATATGTCTCTCTTACTCCGAACCACCGCAGCTATAGTGGGGCGAGTCGCCCCGTGCCGCCGTCGTGAAATAAACTAGAATAGTAGGTACCGAAGTTTAAGACATTTAAAAAATTGAGTTGTTGCACCTTGAAATTTTTGATTTTTCTATTTAATAAAAATAAATGTTTATTAAATTAATAGTCATTATTTTCTGTAAAAAAATCGTAATGTTTAATTTTTCATTATGCCATATTTAGTTCCTGTCGTCGTAATCTTGTCTTTTATGCATATTACTTGTACAAACTCGATATTTCACATATGCCAGGCGTCCCCTGATGGCTCACAATTTTTTTTAAAGAGATACATCTAAATTATTAAAAGTTTTCGTTCCTTAATAGTATTAAGTTCATAATACAAAAATCAATTTAAAAAAAAAACTTCTGCAATACTTTGGTAGGTACAATCATTATTGATATACCAAGCACTGAATAAGTTTAAATAAAAAACCGGAAAAAAATATAGCGGAAGAAAACCGGAAGAAAATGATAGGACCATAAACATGTTTATAACGTCTATTTTTTTTTAAATGGCATGGTTAAATCGAACTCATGAAACGTACACCTGTCTCCATTACCTCACTACAACGCCCTCTATAAATAATTATTGTTATGCGTTACTGAAGTGATACAAGAGAGCTTCTTGTGTTAAAAGCACCAATATAGCTGAAACAAGAAACGATGTCGTAATGGTAAAACGTTTTCAGAATGCATAACAATTTTCTTGCTATGAATACGAGTCAATACCAAATGTATCTTCTAGTAGCTCCATCATTCATCGCATAGTAATTATGTACAGAATGTAGGGCGTCACTCGTTTGACTGTTGTAATGAATCATGGACGTCAGATCTGAAATAATTATAGCATAAACGTAATATAGCTAGTACGTTTATAAATTATTAGGATATAATTTCAAAAAAAAATAAAAATTATTAACGTTAAAATTGAAGTTCGAAGTGTATCTTTGTTTAGATATTATCTCGGAACAATTGCAGGGCGGAAAAATATTTTTAGGGTATCTTTGAAATGTGATTAGACCAAAAGTGTGACCAAAACCTACTTACTTACTTAATGACAGAATCAAATAAAGCTGATGTTAATAATTAGATCCTGTATGAGTACAACAACTTACAAAACACGGAGTGCGTGCGCTTAGACACAGACACACGTTACAAAAAAAAAAATTGAATTAATATGTGTGAATGTCAAAAAGTAACTGTTGATTAATATTATTCCAGTTTGCCCCGCACGAACGCAATGAGAAAAGTGGTCTTCAAATAATAATAATAACAATAATAATAATAACACACACAATCACAACAACGTCTAGGTCCCAAACTAAGCATTTGCTTGTATTTTGGGTAACAAGCGAAGACACCACATACATATAACAACCAAGACCCGGTGCCAGTATTAATATTCATCATATAAATACTGACCCGACCTGGGATTCGAACCCGGGACCTCCAGCTTCGCAGGCAGGGTCGCTACCCACTAGGCTAAGCGGTCGTCTAAAATATTATAATGATTCACTACCGATAGAGCAATGGATGACCTCAAAATCTTAACATGCGAAAAATACAGCTTATTATGCTGCCGCGTATTTTTTCTCCTCCTATTCATCGTATTTTATAATGCCTCCAACATCCGTTGCTCTATTGATAGTGAATAATCATAATATTAAAAGAGCACTTTTCCCTGTGCGGTATCTACAACCTCATGCTACTGTTATTTCGGAATAAACGTAAAATGTACAATTTTTAAAATCACTGTCCGCCCTATTGTAAAGTATAAATATTTTGTATATTGAAAGTATATTATCACAAAATACGAAAACAAAACAGACGAAAATAAATCTCATAAATATTTTTTTTTATGTTGAAACCAAAGTTGGAAAATTATTTTTATATTTAAGTAATAGAGCTTTTGAATAGTATCAGGAAAAATGACTACAAAAAGAAAATTTATTACTATTTATTTACATATAAATTTAATTAAAAAAAAAAAAAAAACTGAAACCCGACTATGCAAAAACCGAACTGAAAAAATGAAAGAAGATATTCCCTTCGTAGATATTGGTAAATAAGGGCAAATAAAATTTAAAAAAAAAATGCTTAATCTCAGGCTTCGATATCAGACGGGAATATCTTGTTTTATGGTTAACAGTTCGTTTTTTTCCGTTGGCAGGTTTTAGTGTCTTAACTTTTTATTTTATTTACAATTTTTTTGTGAAACGAGTAGGGAATTTTACATTTATTCGTCGCTTTAATAATAATTTTTATAAGATATTATAATTCATAGTTTTTATTTACTTTAACTAAGTTTTATATCAATTATACAAAAATAGCTTCAAAGACGACATTTGCATAAAGAAAATACAGCTCTAAGCATCTGTGCGTTATTCCATGTTGCCCAACATTATACATTTGTATTGAATACTTTATTAAAAAGTAACACATATTTTTCAAATGACGAGCGCAGAATGCTGAGAACGCAGGCAGCATTCCCACGGTAAATGGTTAGGCTGATCCTCTGAACGAATAATTCTTTGCTAAAAGAGTCACCCGACACCAATCAGACCCTTACACCAATCTCACGCTAGAACGCAACGGCATCTCTGGGCCATAGGCCCATCGTCTCCACTGCTAACACTAAAAATTCGTATTAGACTGTTATATGCTTATATTTTGGTTTCAGACGTACGGCTGACTCTGCACCGGGATCAGCTACTCTGCGACAGGCAACAACATGAGAAGCACAAAGTGTGTTCACACAAGTAGCAGTCCAAACCAATGCTCGACCACGAGTATCCGTATACTGTTGTGATAATGGACATCCCATCCAAGCGTCTGCCGTCTAATGTAAATATACCATTTGGTTCAAACAAACATGGAATGTTAGCCAAAGAAAACGTCCATCCATCTATCCATCCATCCATCCATCAGCCCACATTCGTCCACTGCTGGACACAGGCCTCTCCCAAGGCAAGCCACACTTCTCTGTCCTCAGCCATTTTCATCCAGCCACTACCGGCAGCTAGCTTTATATCGTCGTTCCAGCGAGCCGGCGGGCGTCTAACACTACGTTTGCCAGTTCGTGGTCTCCACTCAAGAACCTTTCTTTTCCATCGTCTATCAGTTCTTCGGCAGATGTGACCAGCCCACTGCCACTTCAGCTTACTTATCTTGCAGGCTATGTCGATCACCTTCCGAACGACGAAAGAAAACGTCCGATAAAGGATATTATCAATAACCTATTGGTGTTTTGAAAATCGGCCAGCACTTTTCTAACAAGACCAAGACCGTCTGCTATGTCGCCACAACAACAAGTGTGTCCTTCGTAAACTGAACAGCCCTATCTTACAAAAATGCAAAGAGAGTTGCAATACAGGAGCGTGCTCTGAAATGCAATGTAAAAAATTTCAACTTTGAATTGTATTAATAACAGCCACGTACAAAAACTGACGTCAATAAAATAATACATTTATGGATTATACTTTAGACAATATAAAATACGAAAATAAGAATATGTTGTCTTGGAATAACAATAAATCTTCTTTTCTTGGGTTAAAACTTTCACTTTTTACCGTACACTTGAATTGTTGCTTTTTTAAACTCTGAAGACTTACGCCGTTTATCTTTACGCTCGCAAAAGGGTTTGAAATATGACTTGGTTGGCTTTTCACTAATTATTTTTGTTTATTTAAAGTGTAATGGACCGACAAACCTGAGTACAAATTAACATTTGATTTATTAACATATCTTTTTGCAAGAAGTTGAGTAGAAACAGGAAAAATAATGAATCAAATGCAATTAATGAATGATATTTAGAAGCCCTAAGAGAATTTGCTAAGATTTATTACAGAAATTACAAGTCCACAATTAAAACGGAAGAATATAATGAGGAGTGAACGGAAGAAATATTCTTTGTAATATATATGTATATAAATATTTTACACCCGGACACGTAACAAATAGACGTGTTCATGCACACAAATATTAGTCCCGGTCGGGAATCGAACATGTGACGTTCGGTTCTGCAGTTTGATTCTCTAAGCACTCAGTCAATCGGCCATTCAAAATATACACCTATATAGGTCTAAAATATATGCAACGAGTCTGTGACTAACGGAGAAGTTGAAATTAAAATAAATAAATGAGACGTAAAAAACAGACTATTTTTTAAACTAATAATATCCCCCACATATTTGCCATTTTCATCGGAAATATGATAACTACAAAAAACTACATAAAACTACATAAAAATATGACGTAGGTTCCGATCAAAACACTCGTGTAAGTGGAAATGGCCAATGTTTGCAATTCATTACATTTGTACCTACATATATCGCTAATGATTGATGGCCGGTTGTCGTCGGTAAACGATATGAAAAATCCATTATTCTCGTATGTCACTAAAGAATTACCTATATACTTATTGCTTATATTTATATGCATATAAACATACCTTGACTGACTTATGTATTAGCGTCGAGTCGATACTTCATGGGGACAAAAGGTTTATTTTTGATATAGGGAAAATCTGGACGGTTGCCATAATTTTTGAAAAAAACTCTATTGTTAAAAAATACGTATTTATTAAGAATTATACAACATGTATATCAAAATATAGGTCTTTGATCTTTTTTAAAAAGGCCATAAACTAAAAACGCTTTTTTATTTGACATCTCATAAAAATTATAGTTGCCTGTTGTAGCTGATAGTAGATAATAGCCTAATATTAAAACGCTTTGGAGGATATTTGCCTCACCTAAAATGACCGCATGAAACAGTTACGTATGTATGTTATCGACAACAACTTACAGTCACAATAAGTGTGAAAAAAACCCAAAAGAAAAAAATTTTCTTTGCTCGTTAAAAAAACATATTTGCGGATAGTTGCCCCTATAGAACGACTATCAGAAGTGAATAGGGTGACTATGCTTTTTGAGACGGACACTTGCCTTTTTTATATGCGAAATAAATAAAAAGTGTTTAACAATAAAACATAATAAACAGTGTAATTTAAACTCTGATGCATGCAAAGAAACAAAAAGTTTACTGAAACCACAATCAATAATGTAAATATTTAATAGAATTTATTTACCAATATTATTTCTACCCCCGTCAAAGTTTCGCCCTGGAATATTGTTGTTTACACGGACAAAACGCGTGCGCCTACCCTGAAGGCTTACATGGCACTGAGGCCTGGGGATGGGGAAGGGAACTTCTATTTAAAGTAAAGCACTAACGCTACTAACATCCCTAAAATAGTGTATTCAAACCGGGGCATGTATCCGACTGAGGCAACTATCTGGTCTTTGCCCTAAACACTGATTAACAATTGATTTGCCAAATAAACGCATGTTTTAAAAATAATAAATAAACGCAAAAGAAAAAATGTATATGATATCAGTATAAATTAACAATTTTCTTATGCTGTGAGACCTTGAGTTTGTCCAAATTTCATACGGAAAGTTTGATAAGTGAATTTGCGAGTATCAAATTAAATGACATAACGTAAATGTCTTTAAGTTTTGATTGCGTTTACTCAGAAACTAAAATTTTTGCACTTCCAAGGGACCGTAGATCTTAGTGTTTGACATTAATTGAAAATTTATACTTCTACCTTTTATGGAGAAAAAGGGTCTTGACAGACGGACAAATGGACATAAAACTGATCTTACAAGGGTTCCGTTTTTTTCCTTTAGAAGTGTGGAAACCTAAAAACACAGGTACGTCACTTTATATCTCTTTCGGCTAAACTTCAGTGGTGATATAATATTTTTATGGCGGTAATGTACTCTAGCAATGCGGCATGCAAAACCCTGATAAAAAAATCATAATAAATCCCAAAATAGAAAATAGGTTGTGAGTTAACCGAAATACGTTTTGTTGTTTAATATATTACTTGAAATATAGTAAGATTACTTTTCATAGTATGAAATTACCAAGTAGGTTTGAATTTCATCCCCGCGATTCTTATACACTGGTTCAGATATTGTTCGACAAAATATTTGTTAGATTTTAAGTGTCGAGGCACCGTCCCTAGGGCTTATTGTCTAACCTTTCGTGCAATTTATCACGCTCGACGAAATGGGAGCCCATTCGAGAAATTGCGGAAGTAAAAATCGGAGTTACGCATTCAAAAATATATCCCTAAGAGAATTTTTTGCAATCTCTCCACTTGAAAAGACTTACACTCTCTTACCGTAATTCATTTTTCCTAATAGCCACATAGTATGTTCTATTAGTTTGGAAGATTTTAACGACTGCCATCTATAAATAGCAACCGGGACCGACGGCTTAAAGTGCTCTTCGAGGCACAGAGTCAGTGATTTATGTATGTAAATTAGAAAAAACGCATTGTTACATGCCTTGGGATTCGAACCACGGCCTTCGAAACAAGAAGCGGGCTCGCTACCACTCGGCTATCACGACACTTGTTTGGTGGATTATATACACATAATTTTTATTATATTCATGTCATTTAGATTTATCTAAATATAGACGACCGCTTAGCCTAGTGGGTAGCGACTCTGCCTACGAAGCTGGAGGTCCCGGGTTCGAATCCCAGGTCGGGTCAGTATTTATATGATGAATATTGATACTGGTACCGGGTCTTGGTTGTTATATGTATGTGGTGTCTTTGTAAAAAAAAAATATTTATATATGTAAACATATAAAGAATATTGAAGTATGTATATCAGCTGTCTAGTAACCCATAACACAAGCATAATACTTGCTTACTTTGGGACTAGATGGCGCTGTGTGGGAAGTCCTATGTATTATTATTATTATTATTATATGTAAACAGAAACGTCGCTACGTCAAGAAATAACGATTTTACGGAAAATTGTCAGTGGAAAATTTACTAATCATGAACGTGTTACACACAAATACTTAAGTATTATTATCTTTATTCAAGTAATTTCTTTCGTACGTAACTCTGAATGAGTCTTCTAATTCTTGGTAGCTTATTTCACAGCTCATTAAAATCTACTTTTACAAGAGGTACTCAAACGATAAATTACCTCAAATATGGTTTCAAGCTTTGAGCTAATAATAAAAACAGATGAAATGCGTGTTTAGAGTTCACATATATGTGATTTCGTTATCATTCTACAAAATAAAATATCACCCGTTTATTTTCTTAACAATAAACAAAGCTACTATAGATATAGGTAGAAATTATACGTGGTAAAATTTTTTGTGTGATCTTTTCTACCTAGTCTTAAATATTTTATGAACATGTTCCCACATAAAGTTTGTTTTGTATTTTATCAAAAATTTCTAAGTACATTATTACGAAGCATCTTGAAGCATAGTATTTAACAAAAAAATCGTCTAGGAAACAACAATCTTGTTATTTTCTAAAACTTTACGATCAATTGAAATCTTCACCTAAACAATTAATAATATTATTATATTGATATCTCTGACATCCCACTCAGCGCCCTTTAGCCCCAAACTAAGCGAAACTCGTACTATGGATACCAGACAACTGATATGTATACTTAAATTATCTTTATAAAATTTACTTATATGTATAGATATTTTTCCAAAATAAATATAAACGCTGTGAAGGTCAAATGAAGTATTTAATTTAATGTATAAATAACTTCAATGAGTCTCGTATCAAATTAAAACTTTAAAAAAAAATTGTTTAAATGAATGGGTAAACATGTATTTTACTGATTCTCGAATAGCATATCTAATCTTATCTAAGTTGAGATGTAATCTTACAAACCTAACCTAACTTATGACATAAATAACATAGTGATAATCGATACCAAAAGTACACCATAAACATCTATACAAAACTATTGAAATACTAGGTCTAAAATGGGTCTAAGCTTTTTGAGTAAACAAAAATCGGTTCACCCTGCAGGTCATCCCTGAAACTTCTTCTTCTTCATCGCTCGAAAATTAGAAAGCTGTTTAGCTCTTCGAACTCAAAATACCGATTTTTGTGGTTTTTGAGCTCTTCGAGCTCATAATATTCATTTTACGAGCTCTCAAAGCCCAAAAACAGAATTTCTATACATTTAGAGTTCTTCAAGCTCAGAAACCTGGGACATATAAAAAAAAATGTTATTTTGGAAATATTTGAACTGCTATATCTTTTGAGCGCTTTGTTTGATTTTAATGTAGTTTACGGCATTCTATGCAATTTTGTAAGCACAAAACTTTTGTGTAAAGCCAAAAATCAATTGGTCTTAAAATCTCTAAGTTATGTTAAAAAAGCACGTTTCCGGACATTTGTGAACTGGGATAGATTTTGAACGTGTCGTTCGATTTTGATATTTTTGGTGGCACTCGACGAAGTTTTTTATGTAGAAAAAACGTATATAAAGTTTTAAGTAGATCAGTTGGACAATTTCAAAGTTATTTAAAAAATACCTAATTTTTTTTCTAAGTATATTTTTTAAAAATTTTTGAAACAGCTCGACCGATTAACTTAAAAATCTAATCAGATCTAAGCCTTGATGAACCCTTCCAAACGCCGTACCGCAGGTCTTAATCGGTCAATCCGTTCTCAAGATATCGTGTGACAAAAAAAATTACATACACACACACATACTCCAGCCGAAAATGGTCGGTATGGCTTTCCAGGACCTCTAAATGTGGAGATCTGATGAAAACTCGATTTTCGAAAATCGGACCCAAACAATAACTTCCCTTGGATAGCGGGAAGTTAAAAATGTCGACGACCCACGCCATTGTGTTTTCGTTACTAATGACTGATGATCAAACATTACATTTTAAGATAACCTCTACCAAGTTTACAGAAAGTGTAGTTGGGTGTCGTTATAATAATCTCGATCTATTTCCTTGGATCATAAACAAACTTTCACCTCAAAACAATAATTCAATACTGTTGTACGTTTCATCCTTTTGATGATAAATTTTGAGAATTCCTTGTTTACAATATCGAGTTTACACGAGACGAGTTTTAGATTCGACAATTGACATGCAGAGTTTGAGCAAAATACGTTTTCACCTCACTAGCTCGAAAAGGGGGCCTTTGTTCCATAAAAAGCGAAGCGAAGTTTTTTTTAATGTAGGACGTCATAAATTGGTTGCTTGCAAAACGTTCAGGAACTAAGTACCTCATGTTTTATTTCATAAGCAGTTTTTTTATGCTGCAATTTAAAAAAAAAAACTATTGAATTTTATTAATAATCTGTTCGAAGATATCGTTTAATCAGTTAAAACAAGATAACTTACTTAAGTTATTATTTGGTACGTAAATATAAGTAGACTCAAATTGAAACGTATGTCCCGGGATTTCTCGTATTTTTAGAAAACTATTTGTAAAATATTATATTCACATGTCACATATACATGTGGCGTCTTCTTTCTATTATTATGTCACGTGGTTGCATTCGACGTTTTGTATTTCAAACAATACGTATTTTTCCTATTTTTCTGAAATAACACATGTTTGAAAGCTTAAGTTTTTGATAAAAATTAAATACCTAATTATGGTTTATTAAAAACATTTGTAGTGATAGCGCTATTAGTGGTAAAGAAAAATAATTAGTTATCGATTCAGTATATCTTATTGTTATATAATATAATTTATGTTCACGCGAACGAAGCAGCGAATGAAAACTAATACTTACAATCAAACTTAAATACCCATGAATCCCGTTATAGGCTAAAATAACATCTCGAAAATTCCCTTCACAGTATCCGCAGTCAAATTCCAATGTTTTGGTCAAATTGTATTTATTTTGCCATCCGCCCAATAGACGCACCAGCGTTCCGAAGTCCAGTGCATCGTTGGTGATGTTGGGCGTTTTGTCTTTTATAGCCCAAAGGAATTGTGATAAATTGAAGACTTTTCCACTTCCATTGGATTCTTTCTCCGTGGCCATTAACATTTCTTCGAATATATTCGACAGTGTTTGTGTTATATTCGACGGTTGATCTTCTTCAACCCACATTTTATACAAAACAAGTTCATAAACTTCAACTCAATCTTCATCACTTATATAATTTTACACATGTTTGATGTTTAGGAACACATCTTTATCCTTAAAACATGTGAAATCTTCAGATACCGTCTGAAACAATGAAAGGATAATAATTAAAAGCAATATTTGAACTTATATAATTATGTGGGAGAGGCAAAAAATATTGTATTTACAATAATAATAATAACTTTTACATGACAACAACGTCTAGGTCCTAAACTAATCCCATGCAATCCTGTTTGTTAATTGATTTCGAGGCAAATCTTATCGAAGAACATGCTGTTAGGTGATATCTATATAACGCCAACAACTACGTAGAAATCCTCCCAGCCGTTTTAGAGAAGCGTATTTATTGCAGCGCCCCTTGTGGCCCATGACCGCAAATTTTATCTAAAAACCTGCTCTTAGGTGTTATCTATAGTACGCAAAAAACCGCATGGAGATCCTCCCAGCCGTTCTATAGACACATATCTATTGCAGCGTCCCCTGGTGGCGTATAACTGCACATTTTATTTCATTATCTACTCGTAAGTGATACCTATATAATACAAAAAACCGTATCAAAATCAGTCCAGGCGTTTCGAAGACACATACCTACTGCAGCGCCCCCTAGTGGTTAATTACCATAAAACTCATTTAGACACCAGTTTTTAGATAATACTTATCTAAATACAAAATTTCATCCAAATCGTTGGAGTCGTTTCCGAAATAGCCGAAATATATATACAAGAATTGCTTTTGTTATTGTATGAGATATACAGGGTGAGATTTTAATGACCAGCCAAATAATATAATGATCTTTGGTAAAAAACCGATAGCCGTCTTGTTTCCTTTTAGTATTGTTCTGTATAAAAATATTGAGATATGACTACACAAACCTTTCCCGAAAAAACCAATCACTCTAGTCACCATTCACGCCCGCCGCCTCATTCCGTTTCAAGGCCCCCGGCGCGTACGTTTACTATAGCGTTAAGAAGGCAACCAAACGTTATAGAATGACACTGTAGATAAAATTTATTATGAAAATGTAACCCATATTTTTTATTTACGCAATAAGGTCTATTGGTGATACCTAACATCTAGACAAACTTTTGGCCGGCTATTTAAATCTCAGCCTTTATATTATATTACATGAATCTTCTAATTTTTGGAGTTATGTGACGAAATAAGTACACATTTATAACTCGATAGTTCAAGTAGTCTCGTTCACTGCCTTTCATTTTGTGTGAATAAAATTTGATCTATACCTGGCATGGTGCCAAACTGATCTATAAGCGATCTATAGTAGATCTAGTAGTGGTATAGTAGATGTACATCTAACTAACTTAACTAAATTAACTTTTGAATAGTTTAGTCTTCGTTGTGCAAAAATTATCACGAATAAATATTATGTTTGGTAGAGTTATTCTATATTCAATCTGCACCTGCGTCATAGCTATGCATCTTTCAACGCTTCATCAAAATAATGGCTTTAGGAGTTCAGTCTTCGCATAATTAAATAAAAATAAAACAGTCCTTTATTTGCTATTTATTTATTTAAGGACAACCAGTGAGTGATACACACAGACGATTCGTGATACAATACTGATCGGCTGATGACTGACCGGTTGGCCGAGTGGTAAGGGATACTAACTGCGGAGCCGAGGGTCGCGGGTTTGATTCCCGCCCGGGACAAATGTATTTGTGCATGAACGAACATGTCTATTTGTTCCGTGTCTGAATGTAAAAGTATCTATATATGTACATATTATGTAAAAAAAAAGAATATTTTTGGTTAATGATTGTGTCAAAAATTATACCTAACTAAAAATCTATGCTTCGCAGTTTGAGTAAAATTACAATCTGGATAGGTACTGGGTATCTTTTGAATTTGCATGAAACTTTTAAATTGCTACGAATCTGTGTGCATAACCGCTACAGCATTTCGTGATTATGAATACCCACAATGCCTATGTTTGGTGTGCTTTACGTCGGTGGCTTTACGAGACGTTGTCATTGCATGGTGTTGTCCATGTTGTCTAATTGTGCAGTACCGACATCTCGCTCACACCACGGCTTCGCAATGAGATAGTATGATAAACACGCGCGATGTTGCCACGTCGAAAGCTAGCTAAGGTTAGATTAGAATAGAATTTGAATTGATTAGTTGATGACAGTATTCAGACAGTCAAATCAGTTATATTTACTTTTACACAAATTGTCGAAACCTATGATCGGAAAGTGAAGTGTAATAAAAATCATCCAAAATAATTTTTAATAGGTATTGATAATTACATGTTGAAATAGGTAGGTCAACATGAAAATAAAATACTTAGTAGAGAACAGATTGAGTCGATGCTGCTAGCTTTGGAATCACCTTTGGATTAAAGTTTACGTACAATTATCGATAAGAAACTTAAAAAGGAGGTCTATCACTTCTACTTATTATAGCACAGGTGATGACCTTATTAATTTATTATCTTCGAAGTTATTGGCTCGATTTTGAATTTTCATTGTCTAAATAAAATAACTTGTCATTACATCCAGAATCTAAGCAATACTGAGCTAGGTAGAACGATTTTATTTATAAATTTAATAATGCGATGATTATTTAAATTATTTATCTACTGCATAACAACTATGAATTATCAAAACATGTAAACACTAACTTTAAAATTACGATATTTTTCAAGAGAAGTACTCAATAAGTTAACAAAAGTTACCAATAAAAAAAATGAATACAAAAAGTGCCTGTGGAATGAAACTTTATAATTTGAATTTCCTCTCCCTGTCCATCAACCTTGTTAATTTTTTTATCAATGGCTTTTTGTGTCAATGTATGGACTGCTTAATACAAATAATAGTGATAAATAACTCTTTAAGTTTTTTTCTCTAATCTTACATCAATTTTCAAAATCTAGGTGCTCATTTACCATGGGTAAAATTGTATAGTCTATCTGAACCGCTGTCCAATTGTAATTACTTTGGGTGATATATGTCATGTTTTAAGGTTTATAAACGAATGAAAGCTACACCAGGTCTTAATCATGTTAGAAGCATTTTGTATGAAACAAATTTCAGTAACCATAAAAACGCAAGGCCAGCTGAGCTATTGAGTAAAGGAATCTCAGGTGCGAGTCCTGATACTTCTGATGGTAATACTGTTTATATTTTTTGTAATAAAATCCAAAACTAATATATTTATATTATACTAAATGAGCGTGGATGAGATGTCTCACACTACTATTATATCATAATATAGTATTACTATATCTTTACTAATATTATAAACGCGAAAGTTTGTATGAATGGATGTTTGTTGCTCTTTCACGCAAAAACTACTAAATGGGTTTTAATGAAACTTTAATATATATAGCTTATACATCAGAATAACGCATAGGCTATAATTTATAAAGATACTAGCTTTCCGCCCGCGGCTCCATTCGCGTGGACTACGCAGTTGTATACAGATTTTAAAAATTCTTTCACCTATGGGAAGCTATTTTATCAGCGAGTAACATGGGCTATATTTTATTTTCAAACTAGCTTTCTACCCGCGGCTTCGCTCCCGTGAACTACACAGTTGTACCGGGACCGCCGTGATGCAAGCTGGAGAGTGAGTAGACTACTTTTTTCTCCGGAATAAAGGGGTCCCGGTACAACTAAGTAGTTCAAGCGAGCGGAGCCACGGGCGGGAAGCTAGTATGATATAATAATATGTGGAACATCTGACATACGGTCATCTAGTCCCAAACTAGACAGATCCTGTATTATATCCTGAATTAAATTAAAATTAAATATTAGATCCTGTAATATCCTCAAGGTTATATATATATATATATATATATATCCTTCTGTTGATATATATTTTTGTAAAGAAAATACACGAATGACTTATCTTTTAAGTGACTTTTTTAGGTCAGATCCCTCTAAAGTGCACGTGTATACATCAGTTTCTCAGTAAGTAAAACCGATACAAAATTCTTGAAATATATATCATAGTGCAGCTCTTTAACCAAATTTTTCGGCCATTAAATACACAATTTAAGGATCTTTACCAGACCCAATCATTTTTCAGACGTAAGTGATTGAAGGTTTTAAATCAGTTTTATACCAACCGCAATAATTGTCATTAATGAATAATATATACTAGTGAGTTTTTCTAACTTATGTGCCTAACTATCACTCACTCAATGCCTCGGAGAGGAGCAGTCGTTAAAATTCACCAATCTGCACTGGAATAACGTGGTGGATTAAGCTTCAAGCCCCCTCATCTCGAAGGGAGGCCTAAGCCCCTGCAGTGGAGCATTAATGGGTTGATGGTATAGTATGGTCATATTATGTTTCTAGGTCATTTAATATGTCAAATCATTTAGTCGTCATAGAGAACCAAAACTTACTTAAAATACTTAGTTACTTTGTAATAAAATGAAAACTAAGTATTTTTCATGTGACGCATCTAGCCGACATTCGGCGTTGTTCATTCATCATGCAGTTAGTTCCGGATACAAGTTAAGTTAAGATTATAAACAAGTTAATAATCAACAAAAATATTATTAACTAAGTTTGGTACTTCTTATCATTAATGAAATTTGGTCAATTAATCATAACCAAGTTTAGTCCATCATCTCAAAGTCATAAATTGACGTCAACTTATCAAAATTTATTCGTTGTAAATTTTAAATATTTTGTTTATTAGCTTTTTACCAAATTGTTAGCCGTGAACCAACCCATTTTCCAGCTTTCGTGAATTAGGTGTTTACTTTGGTGAATTCCTCATAAATTTTCATTTTAAATAGAAAAGAAGTGTCGCCAGCAAACAAAACTATCTCTGGTTTTTTTATGCCGATGGTACGGCATAAGTATCATTTATAAAATAAATACGTTCTAAAAACAAAAAGATACTTAATATAGATCCCTGAAGACAACAACCGAAACTTTTTTTAAATTCTATTCGTATCAATTTCTTGGATTATTCTTCTTATAATTTTCCCACGCATCAAAAATATGTTTTAAAAGCAAAATACCAAAGTCTGTTGTTTATCACATCCGGTGATCACATCATGTTTACTCTCAAATTTTCATTATATTTTTTTCAAATTGTGCTTCCGCCAAAAAGTGCATTTTTTAAATAATTTCGATAATGACTTTTAGTCAGTTTACAGCCCAGTTTAAGTTTCATTACGTTTATAAAGCACTAAATAAATAAATAAATAAATGAATATTTAACTTTCTTCATGTCTGATCGTAAAGTTTATGGCAGGAATAAAAAATCTATTTGAATTATGTATAGCGTTTTGTTCAGTACTTTTATGGAGCACCCAGACAATATAAATGAATGTGCTAACAGCGGCAAATTAAAAACAATTTAAATAGATTATAACGTGCAATAGGGTTAAATAACGTGTTCAAATGCGAATACACACTGAGGATTTTTCTATATTTAATCTTTAGACATACGTGAACATTCACAGCACTACATAACGTATTTTTACTCTAGAGGGCTGCTGTCAAATTTATTTACACTATGCCTTAGAGTTACATTTTGAGATCGCTTGTTTTAGTTTGGGTTTACACGTAACGGACGATAGAGAAATAGATAGTGAGATTACGCGATCAGTTTAGAGTTTAGATGCCTCGTGATAGAACGATAAATTGCTCTCGAAGAAACGAGAATTCCTAAACAGTTGGACTTTCCACATAGATAATCAACCAACATAATAATAATAATCAACATAAATATGTTCGTATCACACTTGAGAATTTAAAGTAAACAAATGCTTATATAGCTTCATGTAAAACGATATGGAACTTAGATGACATCTCGACGAGATCTGTAGCTAAAGCAACGATATTCTCAGACGAACGGCTGCTCAAGGATATTTGATACTATCCGGCCTAAGTGGCTAAACGACGCAGTAAATTCATATTAGGCCAAAACCGAAAATCTAAAGATGATTTGTCAAAATATTCTTACAGTTTATTACGTGCCTACTTATTACGTATGAAGAATATACTTTTATTCACTTCATAATTGTTAGGGTCGCGATGGCATCCAATCTCATGATTTGAGAAAATGATGAATCTTCCAATAGGGTGACGACTTTAGCGCCTCCTTGAATTACTTTCTTTTTGTTTAACATCGAAAAATTTTAATTTTTGATTCAAATAATCATATCATAAATTGACATCTAAACAAACAAAAAAATCAATAATATTAAAAAAATCTGTTTTAAAAGATTAAAATTTAATGTAGCAGAACAGAAGAAAGCTTTCGTGATTTATCAAAGGAATTTATCATTTCCGGTCAATTCCGGTGCAGCCCTTAATTTGAAAATCCTTTAGCTGTTTATAATATTTTTTACACGTTGATAGAATCATCCACTTGAAGTCTGTGATCGTTTTTCTTCCTTCTTCCAACATAAACAAAGTTGTTTCAAAACATATTGCCAATGTCTTGGAGGATGATGAAAATGCGTTTTGGTGCGACAGAACGAATCACAAAACGATACAGCTGCCACAAAACGTCATAACTGAAAGCTAAAATGGTTTCAACCTTTTTGTTCGAAGGCCGACATATATGGTATATCTCTTTATCGACCATTGAGATAAGCATCACCCTATTTGCTTGAAAGACATATATAACGAACAAAAAGGTCAGTTGCCATATTGTTCTAAAGTTTCATGGTAGTAAGACATTTCCAACTTATTTCTATAACAACTGTCGCAACAACTTGCAGAAATGCTTAAGTAACATACGCTACAACGTCCGTTTCATGTAGTCTCTCGAGAACCTTTTTTTCCAGTCCTTATCAGTCTAGACATATCGGTCACTCCAGTTCTTCGGTGGAATTTTATCCCGCCTAGAAACTACAAACAGCTCTTTCCATAACAGGATACAGAGTTTATCAACGAGGACAACAAATAAGGACTATGTCTCATTTTCGTGAAGTATCACAGTAACACACACTGTTCAAAGAGTTTAGGCAATGAGGTATATCGGACTAAAAGAGGCTGTATAGTATCTTCAGATCAGTTCATCAGTTCTTCATTTGGTCTCTCTGTTGAAGTTTGACTTACCACATCCAACAATATGTTTCACGTCAATGTTTGCATTTACAACTTCGGTCTTGGTGTACCTGACAATCACTGGAGGGGGTTCAACCTGGCTTTGATAATATTTGTTGATTTTTCAATCTATTTGTTACAAAACGCTACCGTGATATCTGAGCATGGTGCTGAGGTCCTGTGCTGTTCTGCCATTGTGACAATGCTGTCAGCAAACTAAAGGTGAGTGACGTTTTCACCATGAATGTTGATGCCATGTTATTTCCGGATTAAAAGTTTAATATTATTTTCCAATCCTCATCTGTGGTGACGAATTTTGGTGAAATAGTGCTTTCCCGTATCATATCTCTGCAGTTGGACCGGTTTCGGACTTTTGTTCTGAACCTATTCGGACTGACGCAGCGGGTGCCTCGAATAATCATCTCATCACTTCGATATGTGAAAATCAATTGATACCTCTGGAGATACTCTAGCACAACTCAGGTTTCAAAGGGATCGAAGGCTTTCTCGTAGTCCGTAAACGCTAAACTTAGCGGCCGATCACACTCTTGGAACTTCTGTATTATTTGCTTGAGCGTGTGGATGTGGTCTATGTTTCTAAAGCCTTTTCCCAAAACGGCTTGTTTGGGTAGCTATCGTAAGTTACGGCTTCGTGATAATAATTTTAGAACGAAATTTCACAAAGAGAAGCATTCTAGCAGTAATACGAAAGTAGAAAAGAACAGGTATTTTAAAAAATCGGTATTTTTCTTCACATAAAAACTAAAAATTTTTTGGACAATCTATCGAGTGCCTAGTGTCTTTGAATGAGCCTTTTAAAATATAATTAAAGGTGACTTTTAATTTTTTTTCCTCTCCTAATTTTCCAATGGACGAATCTGACAAATAAAGGTGAAAATATCTAATAATGTCTTATACTAGTTTTAATAATTGACATCAAGATTTTGAAATAAAAATAAATCATGAATCTTTACTACTTTTACAAAGTGAGGTTATCTCGTACAAGTAAATAATTTTGTTTACGTAATAAATACAATAACGCATATATTTTGCCATAAAAAAGGCAGTAAATAATTCTTATGCCATACTCCATTTTTCTTCACGATATGACTACTGTAGACAACGCAAGTAGTACATTATGATGCAAGTACGGTAAGCTGGATATTATAGTCGAGATGTTTATAGGCACGAGGCGACCAGAAACACAGTGTTTATAATAAATCGAGACTATAATAGCGAGCTTACTGAGTACGAGCATCATACGACGTTTTTCAATACATTTACGATTAAAATAATTAAAATAATACTTCAAATGCAATAATGGCGCAAGCTAACGGCGCGAGCGGGTTGTTTATCGCGGTTTACGCATGCGTTACAAACAGAATGCTCGTTTGTGATTGGTGTAAAGTAAAAAGGCGATACAACATTACGGTACAAGTTTCGATGTCATAAAGACCGTATTAATAGCAAATGTATTGATAAGTAACATCATGAGTCTAAGAGATATATATATATATATATATTAAATTCATTGTCTATCATGGATTTATTTCAAATAATAATAAATTCTTAATTCTGTCTACTTTAATTTTTTATTTTATAATGAACATATTTGTATGTGAACTTGTATTGGGATTTTATTTGGAATAGAAATAATTTATTTAAATAGGCCCTGTAAAAGGACTAAACAACAAAATAAAAAGTAATAGAATCTAGTAACGCTTCGAAAAATCACACTGCTAAGGATAAGCACCAAGAAACTCAAATGTGTCTTTTTTTTTAAAACACGCGGGTAAAATACACACACGTGTAGAGTTGATCACTATATTTATTATTGTATACAACAAGCAATATTCGCTAAAGATAATTTACAACCACGATTTATTGATTGGATGAATGCCAATTTACAGTTTCCTTAACTTACAAAAAAAAATTTAAAGTTGGTTGTGATACTTGATTGTTTCTCTAATTTTCTTCTACATTACCATTTGTGAGCGTCATCATCTTAACCTGCAATATTTTCGAATTTCAAGGTAATTAACTGTTTTTAGTAAATAATATGTAATGTAGTGTCGTGATAGCCCAGAGCGCAACGAACCTGTCTCAAATTTATAAGGCCATGGTTCGAATCCGGGCGTGTACCAATGAGTTTTTCTGACTTAAGTACACAATATCACTGACACCGTGCTTCGGAGGGCACGTTAAGCAGTCGGTCCCGGACGCTGTCAATAGATGGCGGTCGTTACAGTTCCCAACCCGCAGTGGAGCAGCGTGGTGGACTTAAGCCCCCCCTCCTCACCCTGGGGGAGGCCTAAGCCCCTGCAGTGGGGTAAAAAATGGGCTGATGATGATGATGTAATGTAGTAAGTAATAATAAGTAATAATATAAAATAAAAATATTGTGAATATCATGATAACAAAATCATTATAACAAAAAAAGAATACCGTAATTTTATCTTAATGTAATGTTGTGTTTGGCGGTCTGATGTAATCTTAAATTATTTATAAACTAAAACGTCTGAACGACGCGACGAGTACAAAAGCTTTTGTATATTAGTTAAAACGTATTAAAAACAAGACTTTTTGTCAATTAAAAGACGTTCTACTAAAAGAAGTACCTACTTCTGTGGCTCATATTTTAGTCGGTATTATTGAAGACAGAAAAAAAATTTACAAGTTACCGTTATTAAAAGAAAACACATTTTTGTATTACATACCTACCGAAATCCTTTGCAATAATGCTGTAATTGTATTATCACCACTCTTCACGAATTTGTCGTCAGTATGTGAACTTTTAATATAACAAGTTTCTGCAGCGTATTTACGAAAGCTTTCGCCGAAGCTTATCAAGCGGTCATACAAAACACCGCATCGCCCGCGCGTCTACCGCTAACTGACTGGCGGACCTGGCGGTCTCGAATGTGGCGTCAGCGTTATTTTCTATGTACAATACAGCTGAAAACAACATAAGTGAAATAACCGTGGTTCGCATAAAAAAAGGCTTCTGTGGCTCAACCGATGACATAAAATAACCACTCACGCCCACCAGGTCCAAGTGTTATGTTTTAGTAAGCCGGTAACCGTGACGTGAATGCAAACACGACTTGAAATATTGCAAGCTGTATTGTTTGAAGTTTCGTTCAGAGGTACCTATATCAAAAGAAATTAATTTATTTATTTATTTATTTATTGTAAGAAACAAACAATCTTTTACAGGCATTATTGCTAAATAAGAAATTTTTTACAGACTAGACCTATAGTTTCCTTAATTATTACTAACAAATTTTTTGTCTTAGCCTCACTTATAATAATTATATCTGTGAGACTTCTGGCAAGCCAAAATTACAGTTATCAAAACCTTATCACTATCCAACAATCAATCCACATTACATTAATTTTATACAAGATAATCTAATCAGCAAACAGATTGCAACACGAACTTTTTTGATTGTTTTTTGAAAACAGGAAGGGTGCAGGAAAACATATCTATTTCAAAGCTGTTGTGTAACTTATTATAAGACCTGCAAGCACGTCGAATAAAACTATTATTTACATAACATTTTGAACTACTTGCTATGGAGAATAAGTCCTTCTTACGACATTTCCTTTCACGTTTACGAGGGACTCTTAAATTAATGTGTTGTAACAATTCTGGACAGTCAATAATATTATTTATAATTTTGAAAACAAAAACAATGTCAACATAGATACGCCTTTTGTAAAGATGCTCAATATTATGTCTATTCACCGATATTTCATAGTCACTGTAAGTATAACCTGTTCTATAATCTAACGCTTTTACAAATTTCTTTTGCAGCCGTTCGATCCTATCAATATGTACCTTATAAAAAGGATTCCATACACTACTCGCGAACTCAACAATGCTGCGAACAAAACTGTTGTACAGCACTTTATAAGTTCGCGAATATTTAAATGGCTTCGCAACTCGCAATATAAACCCTAACCGTTTGTATGCTTTATTAAGAATTCTATCAATGTGCGGCACAAAAGTTAGCTTCGAATCCAAAGTGACTCCAAGATCCTGAATTTCTGTGACTCTCTTAAGAGCCTTACCGCATAATGAATAATTATACAAGATGGGATTAATTTTTCTGCTATAACTTATGACATGGCATTTCTCAGGGTTCAAAAACAGGCTACTTTTACTGCAATAATTTTCGAAAATAGCAAGGTCCCTTTGTAAGGAAATACAGTCTTGTGTGTCATGCACGACTTTAAAAATCTTTGTATCATCAGCATACAGTAATGTATTAGCCCCGTTAGCAAAACTAGACAAATCGTTTATATAAAGCGTAAAAAGCAGTGGGCCCAAATGTGATCCCTGGGGAATTCCCGAGCTGATCGTTTTGCGATCGGATATATAACCAGCAAGAGCGACAGCCTGGCTTCTATTTTCTACATACGATTTTATCCAACGCAGAAGATCGCCGTGTATACCAAATCGCCAAAGCTTCAAAATTAAGGTACTATGACATATTTTATCGAAGGCCTTAGCGAAATCGGTATACACCGCATCTACCTGACAACCGGCATCCATGGCATTCAATATAAACTCTGTAAAAGTTAACAAATTAGAATCCACGCTACGTCCCCTATAAAAACCGTGTTGATAGGGAAGTATACACTGACGAGCTGAATTAAATACCTGCGTAGTTACAATTTTATCTAATATTTTACCAAACAAACATAATTTTGAAATTGGCCTATATTTAGATATATCCTGGCTGATTATTCCTTTGGGTATTGGTGTGATCCAGGCACGTTTCCATATAGAAGGGACCAAGCCCTCATGCAGAGATTTATTATATATTATAGTTAAAGGTAGGGTAAGAGAAGAGGCACATGAACGAATAAAGACTGGATGCACACCGTCAGGTCCCGCACCTTTGTTGACATTAATTGAAGTTAAAAACCTATATACAAGATCTTGCGAAACCACAATAGAGTGCATATCTATCGATGCGGCCTGGCATAGTTGAGATTGGTCAAACATATGGTTATTTGATTTTGCTGGTTCAAACACAGAATGAAAATGTTCATTAAAACAATCACAAATGTCCTTTCCTTCATTTATTGACCTATCTTTATAAAGCATAGTTTGTGGTAGCCCAGTATGAGAAGTAATCGATTTTACATAACTCCAAAATAGCTTAGGGTGAGTTGTTATTTTAGATTCAGCTAACCTTATGTAGTTTTTATAACACTCCTTTTCAAGTTTAGTAGCTCTTTTTCTCAAAACACTATAACTATCATAGTCCAATGGATTTCCATACTGTTTCCATAATTTATGGAATTTTCGTTTCTCTCTCGATAGTTTCCTTAACGATTTAGTGTACCAAACTGGAAAAGAACTCGATGATTTAATCAAACGTAAAGGCACATATTTAACCATCACACCTTCAATGAGGTTGTAAAAAATCGAGACACATTGTTCTGTGTTTAACGAACCAAACACATATGGCCAATCAGTTTCGAGAAGTTCTGTATTTATTTTTTCATAATCAGCTGTATGAAAATTATAAACTTTTTTCATGACAGGTTTCAGAGAAGCAACACAATCCACAGAACAACCCATCAATAAGGAAGGGTGATGAGTGTCCTCACAAATAAGTGGCCTACTGCAACGATCTATTGTACAGTTTGCATTACTTAAAACTAAATCAAGTATACGGGAATTATTGTTATGAACAAAATTAAACTGATGCAGACTAGTCAGAGACATGAATTCTGTTAGGATTTGAGTTAAAATATTTCCATTTGAAATTGTTTTCAATGTTTCATTACTTGAAATATACCATTCAGTATCCGTCATGTTAAAATCACCACACAACAAAAACAAGTCTCCGGGTCTATCTAAAATCAAATGTCCCGCAATATCAAAGAACGAAATTAACGTATCTCTATAGTCTGGCCCATGAGGTATGTAAGCGCAGCATATATTTAAGTGATTTGTATGTATCTTGTCACTAAGCGGTACCGATACCCACACGACCTCAGTGGCCGCGGGCGACGGCACCGGCCAAGCGCGCCTAAGCGGGCGGAGTGCGGCACGTACCGCGATCGCCACGCCACCACCGCGTAACGCACCGCTTGCCTCAGCTGACCGGTCAACACGATACAGTACATACCTGCCATCAACGTATTCCCGATCATAAAATTCAGACGTTAACCATGTCTCAGTTAAACAGATAAAGTCATAGTCCGCAATAGCTACCTGTGGAAAGAAATCGTGCGATTTTGTACGAAGGCCACGTACATTTTGGTAATATCCCATTAACTTAGTATTGAAATCTGCAAATGTAAAGTATTATTTTTGTATTAAACTTAAATAGGTATTTAAATATTGTATCGGTGAATAGATTGGTAGTAAGAGAGCCCACAGTTTTTGAATTATTAAGAAAGAATAAGAGCACCAAGCTGCCGAGAAATGTCACAACCTGAAATGTCTGCAATAAATTATAATATTTATATGAGTACAAAATATTACTTTTTACTTTTAATATGGAATTACATTTTACCATAATCGTAAGATAGATAATCTTAACATATATTGGTAATTTAATAATTTTAAAATTTTTTAGTAGTTCAAAATCGATTGTTTTTATTTTAAATACAAAATTAAGTAAGCAAAGACATATAAATAGTTTAGAAAAATACTCTGTTTTCATTTCAAATAAAAAATTAAGTAAGCAGAGACATATAAATAGTTTATAAAACGTTTTCAATGAGAAAAGAAATAAGCTTTTGCATAGTTCAGTGATTGAATATACATATCTATAGCCACCAATTAGTCACTTAAGTTTACACAAATCGGATGGTTTTAAGATACGAATTACCTTTGATTTCTCACTTTTCCGCATCAAAATCTTACAGTCCCTAATCCACAAATATGCATAGTTTAATTCGGTTTTAATTACACGAGCACGTTTTAACAATTTCTTGTTTTCTGGAGTAAGATGATCGCCAACATATATGGTTTTTGCTGGTCCAAACATTCCAATATCACTCGATGTTAGGCCGCGGCGCGAGCGTACAGCAGATAACAAATTATCTTTATACAGGCGCCTAGTAAATTTCACCACTATAGCCGGGATACGGGACACCGATTGAGTATTATCGGTATTTTTTCCCGTACTATTCCGCTCGAAACGTCGCACTCGATTTATGTGATCAACTTCTTTGTCATCGAATTTTAGTCCTATTTTACTATAGATGGTATGTAGGATTGTCATCAGATTTTCACCACTCGTTACAGGTACTCCAGATATTTCCACATTATTCAATCTAGAGTACTGATCCTGCATATTGTTTGCTTCCTGTAATGAGGATATAGTATCCTTAGCAGTACTTAATTCAGATTGTAAATCTGGAATCACTTTCATTCTACCCTCAACAGCAAAAAGACGATCTTCAATGTTAGAAAAACGCGTCTCCATCTCAGCAAATTTGATATTTAGGTTGTGAATTCCCGAACTAGCATCTTTTACGTCACTTTTAATGGAGGCGAAATCAGCCCTAAGGGCTTTTATTTCCTTTAGGACGCTCTGAAGTTCCGAGGTTGAATTGCCGGTACGACACTGAGAACAGCGCCAAACTGCCTTCTTTTCTGCACCCATCCTTCTGTAGGTATTTTCAGCAACTCCTGCACAGGCATAATGGTACATACCATTACACCCAGTACATTCCACATAATCCGTAACCTGCTCGTTACACTTAAAACAAATCATTTTTAGCACAGTTAAGATATATGCGACTGTTCGCTAAGACGCGTCGGCGCGATATGTTATTAATGTCGGCATATATAAAATTTTCACGTTCACCTGCCACCTGTCCATGTATTTGAATATTTTTCGTGTTTCATATTTTCACCTCTTGAGAATTACATAGTATGTCAAAATATTTTTCAACTTTCGTTTGGGATTTTTCACCGTTTCACATCATTTATGACCGTGCTTCGGAGGGCACGTTAAGCAGTCGGTCCCGGACGCTATCAATAGATGGCGGTCGTTACAGTTCCCAACCCGCAGTGGAGCAGCGTGGTGGACTTAAGCTCCAAGCCCCTCTCCTCACCCTGGGGGAGGCCTAAGCCCCTGCAGTGGGGTAAAAAATGGGCTGATGATGATGATGATGTTACTTTTTATACATTTTGACAGTTACTACATTTATTCCTCGCTGTCGGTGTTTCTCTTAGATCCGTCTCCTATCCACTCGCTAGATATAAATTGTTTGGCAAACGGATACAGCGCCTTCGATTGTTCGAGGGGAAACTTATCGAACCAGATATGTTTTTCAAGAATAATCAATCAGTAATATCTTTTCCGTACCTTTTTCGGCGGTGGCTAGCTCTTGAACGTTTTGGGTATTAAAATTTTACAGTGTGAAATTTTCGTCTATCACAAGTGTATAACCTTTAAACTGTAAACACCAATTTGGAAATACAGTAGGAGTTTTATTGAAGCAAATAATAGACTTAGTTGTAACCAATTAAGTTCAGCCCATAAAAAAAGCTTACTATGGTAAAAATTAATATTTAAATGGTAATAACGCATTATTATCATCGTAATAGTTTTAAGCATTTTATATATAAAATAAATGTATAAATGAAATAAAATATAATAGAGAGGATTTTTTGCAGATTCTTCTTATAATATTTACAATCATCATAGTAAATAACCTAGACTGAAATTTATTAATTTTTTTTTTATTTTCAGTTGTTATTCAAAAAGTTTTATTGTATTTTTATATTTTTTTCATGTGTGTCTGTCTATTATAACCCAATTTATCTTGCCTATTACATGCCATTACATCTTTAAAGTTAACACGTCAAAAACGTTTAACGATTTACGAAACGAAAGAGTTTAGTGACAGTGAGAAAGCAAAAAATCAGATATATTCTAGACCTACAAATATTTATATTCTATACTAGATACGTAACCCGCGCTCCTATGTTGCAACACGTAATTGCCTAATTTTCTTATGTGGCATGTAACTTGAAACATATTATCTAAAATCTTCTAGCAACATGATTTCCGTATTATGCGCTGTGATTTTTCATCCATTTTGTCATCTTAAATACACCAAAAAATCTGTGTCAAAAGTGGTACTGAATCAATCGGAATCAGATATCAGCTGTGCTGTTCGCATCATGACATCGAACGATATTATAAATGTAAATTTAAGAAGCTATAGAATATATTATGTAATTTTCGAAGCGCCTTTAGTGAGAGTAACGTATTTGACTATTTGGTAAATTCCATTGGCAATTATTGTTAAGCTTCACATACAAAGAGTACCTAAAAAACAATTACCATTTTTATAGCAAGATCTATGAGATATTTTTTTAGAAAGGTCACTTATGTGTTTTCGTCATTTTCCATGTGAAAATAGTCATCGTTTTATACGTACATTGTCATAGATTTCCCGAAGGCGATATCAGGCTCGACGAGTTAGCATCAATGGCATTTCCCCGTTTACGTCGAATAGGGGTGACATGGCTTAATATGGTGTCAGATATTGTCAGAAACGAATTCTTGTGAAATAGGAAATACATACACATAACAAAGTTGAACGTATATTACAACTAAAGCGCTGATGTTAAAATCGAGCAATTGTATTTATTTATTAAAGCACAATACTTCATAATCTTTATATGTATATTTCTTCTATCCGTTTAAATGAATCAATTTGATCCGATAGGAAATATTTTTTTTATTTATTAATTCATTAATGTGTTGTAAGTGATCTTTGGATGGTTTATATAGGTTAACCACTTCTAAACCACGCAACGGATTTTGATACGATTTTCACGGTCTCTTAAAGAATTTCGTCCAGAATGTTTATATTTGTAATACACAAGCTTCTACCTCCAGCTTCGCCTGTGTAATTGTAGGTTTCGTAATATTTGTCGGATTTTAATAGGATATTTAATATGTGGATATCTTATACTATATATGAAGGCTATAGCCTTATGGTTAATATGGTTGGTATTGTATAAGTCCTCATGCTCTTATCCCCGTCCACTTTGCTTGATGAGGATGAAAAGTAGCTGGGGAGGCGCACAACCTTTTCGTACAATTCAATCCGAAAAACAAAACGAACAGATATTAAGACATAGAACACATACCACCCGTGGAAAAGAAGAAACCATTTAGGATGAGCGACCGGTTCGTAATAGATAACGAGCTCTCGCTCTTCACGACATATATGTCGTATATATATATTATAATATAGTAAAAATAAACCCGCCAAGGACATACAGACGTTGTCAGGCCAAGTATATATTGTTAAAAATATTTAAGTATGTATGTGAGTTGTCTAGTAACCCATAACACAAGCATAGTACTTGCTTACATTGGAACTAGTAGGCGCTGTGGGGAATGTCCCATGTATTATTTGTTTTATTCCACATATTGAGTTCTATTTGAAGGCCAGACTATTAGCACATATGGCTGGCTACATAACCTCGATAATGTATGATTTCTAGCGTTTGCGACACGACTTTGTCGCGTTCATACGATTAATATACATGCGATCACTATTTGAAAAATTATTTGCATCGAACAGAAAGTGATTCATTATTTCCAAAGATCGATTTCCTGAATCTCAATTAAAAATGACAAAGTAAAATTCAAATTCCCTTTTTCATAGAACACGTGGGCGCGACTTGGTCGAGCCGCGACCAAGTCGCGGGGAGCCGCGACAGTTACGACCATTGCGCTCGTTATGTACGAGAGCAACGTTTACTACAACAACGGCGACAGACCTGCGACTTTGTCGCTGCAACTTTGTCGAGATTATGTCATTAGCCTTAGAAGTAGATGGGTGGTAGTTCTTCAGTATAGCGCGCGTTGGTTCATTCATTATGAAGAGCTTCCGGAAGCTTGAGGAACTGCATGATATTTCCTAGTTTATTACATAATAAAATCGTTAAATTTGACATTGACGGAATGTCTCTTAAATATAAAACGACAATAAATAAGAAGAAACATTTCATTGTGACTCTTCTTACTATCCGCCAATATAATAATATTAAACCTTTACGATTTTTTCAATGTTATTAGGTTAGATAGTTTCCAATAATATTCGTATACAGTACAGTTAATGGGTCGATGGTTTGGTATGTTATGGTATACAATACAAATACAGGTTACCGGTGACACCCAGGGCGAAGACATTACGTTCCAACTTTGTATTAATGACATTTTGTACCAATAAAATGTTCGCCTTTGTTTTCATGTACAATTCAAAGCTGTGGTTTTAATAAATTATAACCTTAAGATAATAAAATTTTATGGAAATTTATAAAAGATAGCAAACAGATAGCCTGAAATACTCAACATTATTAATATCCTCGGAAAGTACACAACAGTATAGTTCGAACAACCACAAAACTCCGGCCGTTACTTAATGTAATTTAACGTGATTGTCATACTATAATTAAACCTCAGTCAAGTGCGACATTGTCTGGCTAGTCAAAGGTTCCATAATCGAAATACAAAGCTATTTCTAATTAAAATGTAAAAGCTTATTATATTGATCCAGAGTAACGTGTCGCACAACACACCCATCCAAATAGTATAGACTAATACAGTACTTATTCAAATCATGTGTAAACAACTGAAATTGAAAGATAGGTTACAAGTTTACAGGAGAGTGATATCCACAGGGTATTTTTCTATTTACAAATATTTTTATTAAAGTAAAATGTCATAAAATAAAAAAAAGACACCATGCAATTCGCATGTTTTATGGTCATATGACCTTCAAATCCAAAATCCTCCACTCCTTTTAATTCCAATAAGCTCCAAAGTGGTACTTGCAAAACTAGAACTAGTCAACAAAACTAGTCAAAAGGAACCTCTGTATCAAGTTTCAATAAAAAAAATCTGATGTGAATAACTACTGTTACGAGCTATAGATTCAGATATATAGGATGCACTAAAACACCGATTTAATTGTAGGTACTTTACTTTATTATGAAACAAAATTCCAAACTGTTTCAATCACAATTTACACAAAACAAACTTTTATACCACTTTATAGCTCGCAGTTGATTGCACTTGACTTATCAAGAAAAACGGACTGACGTTTGAATTTTCTAGTGCCACGACCCTATGTTTGACATTGCACTTCGTTCCGCCTCGAAATTATATTTTATTATATAATTTTTAAAAATTATTCGTACTCGTAATTTTCTTTGAGTAAAAAACCGCCTATAAATTGAATTCAATTTGTGGAATTTATTTTTCATCTCGGAATTCTTTGATTTTTCTGTGTTTGGTGAATGTGTCCTAATAACCGTATGATCTTTTCGAGTAGATACTTTCTATAACACATCGACGTCCTTCTATACGACGTCACACACCATAATCCTCACTTGCTTCAATTGCTCCAATCAATTCTAAAATGGTACTTGCAAACCTAGAGATCATATGGAACGTCTGTGTTAAGTTTCAAAAATAATAGATTGTTAAAAATTCATAGACGTCATTACAACTAATTAATTAATAAAGCTATGGTGAAAGACGTATTGCACTTGTAGTGACGTCACATTATTGTTTCAAGTCTTCTTTTTATATCTCTGTTATTACGTTTGCAGAAAGAAATTTTGTTGAATAATAATATATTTAATATAATATCTCGGAAATGCCATACAGCGCCATCTAGTCCCAAACTAAGCAAGCTTGTATCATAAGTACCAGACAACTTACATAGATACTTGAATATTTTTTATAATATACAGGTTAAAGTTTTAATGACCAAATTTTAATATAATGACCTTTGATAAAAATCCGTTGGCCCTCTTGTTCCTTTTTAGTATCGTTCAATAGGAAAATATTCAGTTAAGACTACGTAAACCTTTTCCAAAACTACCAATATACTAGTCACCATTCACGAGGGCACCGGTGCACGTGCACGTGCAGGCGCCCTGCCCACACGCCCCATACCCCGCCTTTTTGCCTATGTAAGTTAAAGGTAGCCAAATTTTGTTAAAAAATATTTAGGATATATTATTCATTATGAATATTTGACATATATTTTTATTTACGTAATGAGGTCTATTGGTGATACCTAACATCTAGAAAAATTTTGGTTGGTAACTAAATTGTCATCCTGTATACATATATAGATATTTTACGCCCAGACACGGAACAAATATACATATTCATGCATACAAATATTTGTCCCAGGCTGGAATCGATCCCGTGACCCTTAGCTCCGCAGTTAGGGTCTAGAACCACTCGGTCAAACGGTCAGTCTTCTAAGGACATTTATTTCTATACAATTTTGAACAATGCCCATTGATTAAGAACGTTCTCACAAATTAATATCTGGCATTATAAGCGCATATGATGTTCAGTGCACAGACCGGTAAATCTGTTTTGACATTTGCCATATTGGTTTTTGAATGTTTATACTTTAAATTTTGTTTTTCCATTTAGACAACATAATACCTGATTTCATAATATGCTTAGGAAACCACGTGACAAAACTTTCCCAAAAATTTTGTTCATGAATCATGAAAAATTGTTTGTTCGTTAATAAACTGTCCTCAAAATTTAGATGTCTTGCTACATTGGAACTCGAAAATCATTGTTTATATCTAATTAATACTGAATAAACTACATTTTTGTTTATGAACACTTGTAAACTTGGAATAGGCCATAATTTTTATTTGAAGAACTTAAGTTTAAAAGTGTACTTCAGTAAGGAGTTATTTTGCTTCAAGACCCCTAAATTTTGCCCTTGCAGAGTTCGTAACTGATTTTCTCGGATGGTTCAATTTAAATAATTAATTCGATCGTTAATTTCACTTCTCTACAAAATGTAAAGTTGTACGAAATTAAAATGGAATTATAAATTCTTATGTCCATATATGTAATATAATATCTCGGAAATGCCACTTCAGTGCTTTATGGGATAAATTATATTTTTGTCTGTATTATTCTTTTTTATTTTAAAATATTGACTTTTATGTGAAAGTACTCAAGTTTTCTTATTTATCAACTTCTTTGAAAATCTTATTTGTTAGCAAAGCCTACCCAAGTTGAGATAATAGCTTTTACTTGTAATAAATTTTATACTATTCAGGAAGATGAAAAAAAATCTTATTTCGCACTTCCGATCAAAATAAATCCAAAAAAAGATGAAATGAAAACATTTACAATAACTCTTCACGGCTAGGGTAAGTTTATCTGCATTATACAGAATGTTCAACAACTTTCATCTTCATCTGGAAAACGCAGAGAACCTTGCAAAGTTTATGAGGAAGCTGGCATCAAAGCAAGAAAATTCAAATATTGTAATTTTGAAATGATACAAGCAAAAATGAACATGAACAAATATTTGACATTATTTCGGGCATACTGTATATTCTAATCAGCTATATTAAGAAAGTTACAGAAACGAAATGACATATTATTCTGGCATAACTTTTTCATACGAAGAAAATATTTGTTTAATTATTTTGAAATAAATATGTCAAATATTGTTTGTTTAAAATCTATGCAACTATGCTTTTATGTCACAGCGCTTTTCTTAAATCTGACTCAAGCCTAGAATTCGACCCCGACTCCTTCATATACGTAGGCTATCATGGTAACCACTGAAGAAAATATTAGTTTTCGGTGAAATTAAACAACACGTTTTATTTAAGCATTTTCTCATCACAAATATTTTTGTTTCCCACGGAAATTTAAAAACTTAATTTTTTAATTGAAACTTTTTAAACTTAGGCATAAATTTTTCTGTCAACTATAAATGAAACTCTATATTGCTTTTTTTTATTTCGCTTCTTATTTTGATTTTGCCCCCCAAAATGAGAAATACGAGTAGTTTAGGTTTAGGCATTTAGATTTTCCTGTAAAATATACCTAAAAACCTGTATTACGGTTTTTTTTTGTTTTAGAATGATTATTAATGGATATAAAGGAAGAGGGGAGTTCTCATTTATAACTATGTGAGATTTCGATTTCGCCTTACGCACTTGCCATATTTCGACGAAATGACTGATTAGGCTCATTTCTGACTAAACCTAAACGGGTTCGTATCAGCCACACAGGATTCGGTTTTATAGCTAGAGCATAGACACGAAAGAAGTATGCTTCTCTAATACTATTTTGAGCAGCTTTCGTAATATGATTGCAAAAGGGTATTGCAGTCGGATCCATTTAAGTTCATCCACGTGTTTTTATACTTTAGGGTGTTTTTTTAAGCTTGATTACTTTCTTTTCTCAAGTTTCATGACCCTCGGTTATCGGTTTGAACTGTGTTATAATGCAGTGGATTTTTGATAAAGCTTTCTCCAATTTTGAGATGAAACGAAAAAAATATTTCAAAAATTTCGAATTGAAAAAAAAAACCTATGTTTCATCCAATCTCTTTTAATCTTTCTAAAGAAACTTATTTAATTTGCCGGAATAAACTTACGTATTTTTAGGCTTCAAAATGAATACTTACAAAATACGTATTTCAAAGAAAGTGTTTAACAGAATGCCAGTTTCGATGGCTCGATTTTTTTTCTACATTGCTTGGAGCGTACAAACGCAAATACATTTGTGCTTGTATGCTGTGTCTGATTGTGTGTCTGTCTTTGGCATCATTTCTTCTAAACGGATAGACCCATTTCAATGCGGCCTTTTTAAATTGTAAGCAGATTTAGTCGGAATGATTCCTAACTGTATTTTTATCTGTCCGTTTAAGTTTCTGTCCGTCCATCTGGGATATCGTAGCCCCGAATTGATGAACCAATTTAAATGCGATTTTTTTTTGAAATGCTGATTTAATCGGGATGGTTCTTTGCTATATTACTATATGTCTGTCTGTTTACAGCATCCATAGCACATGAGTTGATGATCATGGGTCTAAATTGGATGAACCGATTTTATTGCAGTTCTTTTTTCTTTGCAGATTGCTTTGATCTAATGAAACTTTTTTTTTAAATGTTTCAGGAAAATCATTTGCAGTTTTTTAAATACATAAATCAACAAGTGTTTAGAGTTAAATGTATATTGTTAAGTTTGAAAAAAATTAAATAAACATTATGATTAAATTAAAAAAAAAGATACACAATAAGTTTTAGTTAAAAAGTCTAACATCATTCAGGTTTATTAATTTTCAAATGTTATTCGATCTTTAATGATTCCATTCCATCAGCCCTTTTTTATACCCAACTGCAGGGGCTTAGGCCCCAAGATGAGGGGGCTTGAAGCTTAAATCCACCACGCTGGTTGACCCATTGTAACGACCGGCATCTATTGACAGCAACCGGAATCAACTGCTTAACGCACTCTCCGAGACACGTCAATGATCAATAGGTACATATATTAAACAATGTGCAATAGAATTATACCGAAAGCTTATTATTCTTCAAAACTAACTCGCATTGCATTTAATTGCGAGGGCTTATTCTAACGAGCGAGCTTAAATTGAAGGTCTCTAGTTAACTAGTTAACTTTACACTATTAATTTTACGTTGCAGGATTCACGTGTATTTCATTACATACTAAAATTAAATACTCAAAACTACTCAGAGTGCTCTTCGGTAAATATATTTATTTTAACAAGTATAACTTCAGAATTTATGCAACTCTTCAGCTCGACTACATTTCAACTCCGCGCAAAAAATTGGGCAAAATAAAGTAACGAATATATGATAAAAGGTTATATTGGGAAATATACGACATCGTCGATTCCTCGGGCAATATCAAGTTAAGTTACACACCATGTCGGCGTTCCCGATAGAATCTATGCTTACATGTTACACTATTCTGCAACGCTAGCTATGCGTATATCCCATATCGTGCCCATATCACATTCGATATTTTTCTCCTAAAAATGGATATACTTTCGCCTCGCACACTGAGGAATTTTCTTAAATATATAAGGCTCATGAGATATTTTGCATGTTGCCAGAAATAGCTTGAAGTAATTAATTTTGAGATCGATTAGCACGATGTACTATGATTAAGGATACATCAATTTTAATCTAATAAATATTTTCAACTTTGTTTAAATTTTTATAAAAAATATGTTATCCCTTGGGCGCAACAGCACAAAAAAAACATACATGTATTTAAGTAGTAGGCAATAAACTAGTTCACGAACCACAGTCATTAGAGCGAAACTAAAAACGAATACCTATCTTTGCTTGTTTCATTCAAAAAACTACGTCGTATCGGTCAATTGTTAAAAGGAAAAATATATATATCCATGATTTCTATAACGAAATAGTATGAAATATTCGCCATTATTTTTAGTTTTTATTCCCCTATATCACCGTCATGTGTACGTTTTTCGACAAATTCATGACCGTGACCTACTGTGTTACTAATAAGAGTTACACAGTCTATATACACAACGTAAAAAACTGTCAGTCAAAATGTCATACTAACAAAATTTCAAATCGTGTACAACATCTGTGTAAGCAATGTATAACTTTATACAACTGAGGACCCTAGTTTATCGCGTGTATAGATGATTTAAAGCATATAAAGGTAAGTAGATAAGTAGTAATAAACAAATTGAATTACGGTTTTAAGGTTATTTAGACTTTAGAATTTTTATAAAAAATTACATAATAGAGTTTTTTGATATTGCTGACGCAGAAGACGCAAGGAGAACTGAACCACGAAAAAATAAAAGTATATAAAGAAAGATTTAATATTTTACAAGTAATGGTTGAAGATTTTCAAAAGAAGTATCGGTTCTCCTTTCCGTACGTAAGATTTATTACTGATCTAATCAAAGATGATATTATGAAGAGTACTTTTTCCATCGCATCCCAATTGGCAGCTCTTGCGCGTTTTGGTTTGATGTCCATGGTCTGGTCGAATAATTATAGGTACAAAACTATTTGTTAGGATAGACAACAGTACCAAATCACCATAGCAACCTTCTTGTAAAATCCGTAAAATGTAATATCCACAGGTAAAATGATAAAACTAGGGAAATGAAATGACGTGAAGGAATGTGAAGGAATGTCCCAAACACTTCTTTACACGTACAGTTCTTAGTTGTTTTTTATTATAAAATTTTATAGTACTTAAATAAAAAATTGTTAAACAAATTACAGCGTAATTATTAACTCCTTACTTATTTTTGGAAATTGCATAAAACATGTATCGCGTTAGTAAAATTTTACCTGTAAAGAAAAGCTTTACGCTATTATTAACACATAAAGTTATGTGTGATGAGAAACGCAAATAAACAAATTTGCTATCAATCGCTTTAAACGTTCCATAACTATACATGTGCTATGCATTGTTTATTAGTAAGAATCATAGACAAGGTCTGTACAACTCTTATTCATTGAGTAGTTGTTCAGTTGTTTAAAGGTAGAGGTTTTTATTAGTAAGGCAGATAATATATAATTCAGTTTGACGATTTGTTTATCGAAAATCCGAAGCCAAAAACCGACATTACAACACGAAAACAACAGTCTTAAACAGTAGGTACCTGTAACAAACTTTTCTTCTATTATTCAAGTCCTTAAAGTTTTAGCGTGGTCGTATGATTTGTGGCCAGCTTTAAGCAGTTTTAATGGCTTTCGTCAACATACATACTCTTCCATTAAAATGTGATCTGATATAATAAACTTTGTATGTATAAATAGATAATTGTCGTGATAGCCCAAAGCGCAACGAACCTGTCTCAAATTCATAAGGCCATGGGACCATGGTTGGAATCCGGGCGTGTACCAATGAGTTTTTCTGAATCTATACTAATATTGTAAAGCTGAAGAGTTAGTTTGTTTGTTTGTTTGAACGCGCAAAGCTCAGGAACTACTGGTTCTAATTAAAAAAATATTGTTGTGTTGGATAGTCCATTTATCGAGGAAGGCTATAGGCTATACTGCATCACGCTACGACCAATAGGAGTGGAGCATCAATGAAAAATGTTGCAAAAACGGGAAAAATTATTCCTTTTGGGAGCTTCTGTCGCGCGCGCTGCGTAAACGGTTGATGTTAACCAAAAACAATGTACTACGGAATTGTTCCCCTTTAAAAGTTCTAACCAAAAGTCCCCGACAGCATATGTGTATCTTTTAAGGTTAACTTACTGTAACCTTTTTTATGACAATCAAATTTGTTCTAACATAATGTACTATTTGCGAAGATGTTTTTTAAACGTAATATTAATCCTTATCAAATTAAATACGTTAGTTGTCTTAAGCATTTCATACATATTATAATTGCCCTTTATACCACGCAATTTCAATTAATATGTTAGCAGTTTTTATCGAAATATGAAAACTATAGGGGAGAAAATAAATTCGCTGTGTGTCTCTGTTCGTTAACTTTTTACTTCCAAACCACGCAATAGACTTTGATACGGTTTTCTGTATTATCTTATAATCTATTAATCTATATAATACAAATACTTATTACAAAGCTGAAGAGTTTGTTTGTTTGAATGCGCTAATCTCTGAAACTACCAGTCGGATTTGGAAAATTGTTTTTGCCTTTGATAACCTGAATCTAGCGGAGGGTTATATGGGCTATATATATGAAAACGAACTGTCTGTCTATTCGAGCAAATCGGTTTCGGGCAAAACGGCTTAACCGATTTTGATGAAACTTTACACATATGGAAAGGATGTAGTCAACTTTTTGTATGTCTGTTCGTATGTCCATCTGTCTAAACCGATTTTAATGAAACATCACAAGTATGAAAAAAATGTCATCAAAACTAACAAATGTTACTTTTTGTCCGTCTGTCTATCTGTACGGGTATCTGTCTATTTGAGCTAATCTCCAAAACGGCTAAACAGATTTTAAGGAAACTTTGCAGACGAGAAAGAAGGTTGTCAAGAGATTTGACATTAGCTACTTTTTGTCCATCTGTTTGTCTGTACGTCTATGTGTCTATTGAATTCAATTTTATCTATTCGAGCTAATTTCCAATACGGCTGAACATATTTTAATGAAACTTTGCAGACGTGAAAGAAGGTTTTCAAGATTGTCATAAGCTACTTTTTGTGTTTGTTTGTCTGTCTATCTGCCTGTCGTTTGTCCACACTGATCTATCAACGTACAGCCGAAACTACTAAGTCTAGGAAGCTTAAATTTGGAACATAGGTTTATTTTATAACGTGAACATGAAGAAAGGCTTTTTTAGAAATTTCAAACTTAAGGATGGGAATGGAGGCACTTAAATAATGACGTGTTTCAGGGTTTTTAGATTTCCACCTTTTAAGGGTGGGAAACGGGAGATGAAAAATTGTATCGGTTTTTTTAAAGGGTGGAAGGGGAATGAAGATTGAAAGTTTGAATGGGTGTAACCATAATTGGTTCCAGCAAAAACTATGTATAAACCATCTCGAACGTTAATAGTACCTATAACAGGAATTTGTAGTCTACGCAAGCGAAGCTGCGGGCGGTCGCTAGTTAAGTACATAACTATCACTGACTCCGTGCCTCGGAGAGCACGTTAAGCAGTCGGTCCTGGGCGTTGTCAATAGATGGCGGTCGTTACAGTCCCCAACTCGCAGTGGAGCAGCGTGGTGGATTTAAGTTCCAAGCTCACTCTGGGGGAGGCCTAAGCACTTGCAGTGGGGTAAAAATGGGCTGATGAAGATGAAGTATAAATAGATCTATATATCGCAGCTAAAGCATAAATACACTGTATTATAAATTGTCTGACCGTATTTCGTAACTTTGCTGTTTTTATTAATAATACCTATATAATATAATAACGTATACATCACAACAACGTCTAGGTCCCAAACTAAGCATTAGCTTGCGTTTTGGGTACCAAGCGAAGACACCACATATATATAACAACCAAGACCCGGTACCAGTATCATCATATAAATACCGACTCGACCTGGGATTCGAACCCGATTAATGCCGTCAGCCGGAATATAAAATGCCTAAAACAATATATGTTGCATTGTAATAGCAGTTCGCGTTACCCGATTGGACTGAACGATGAAAGTCTTACGTTTCAATATTGGGAGTCACCAAAGAAAAATTATGTAATGGAAAAAATGTTCATTCAAGGACCTCGTCTAATTAAAATGTTTAAGTTAGAAAAGTAATATCACCGTAAAAATCGTTTTGATGACTACACAAAAACATTTTTAGACCCGCCCTGTCTCCCGTTAAGTTAAGTTAAGTTAGGGCTGAAAATAAGGTGCCGCGCGGACATCGCTCAATTTGAAGTGAGCTAGCGTTTAAACTATTGGACGGTTTTAGATAAAGTAAACTCTGTTTTAGATATTAGAGTGTAATGGATTTTTGACAAAAACATTATAAATTTGCGGTATTTGCGGCTTCAGTTTGCAAGTCAAACCGAAACTGAAGATTGATCGTTCTACATAAAATGTTGTGGTCCAGTAGATACCTGAACCAAACTGTTTTTTTAATCCGTTCAAAACAAAACCATCCAATTCAGGAGTGGTGGTTTTCCTGATTTCTACCTGTCCCGCTTTTTAGTTCCTTTTTTGCGAACAGCCTGCAATTTATTATCGGCATATAAATACAATAAACATCAATATTTAATAAGAACTGTTATACTATGATAACCTGTCCATTTATTCATTAAGAAAATTTTGTTTCAACTTGCAACTCTTGTACAAAATAATTAATCTTAGAAGAGTGCAAAAGTTTGAATATTCTCTAACGAACAATAAAACGGAAACGTCAAGGTTTTTAGAGTTCCTTTTCTTGAATGAAAAAGTCCAGAAATATTTTTAATTATTGAACACTTCCTTTCATGACTGCCGCTTTAACAAGCTCGTTTTTGCTGTTATTATTTCTTTTACTGTAAATATTTTCCAGCGACTCCACTCGGATCGACCTTATTGTACTTTTAAATATGTCCCCATTTGAATGCGCAAGTGGATTTTTAAAAATTATTAAACAAATGTTAATATAAAATACTTTATTCGAATATTTTTTTTTTATATTAAAATACTGAGGAAGCAAAATACTTCATAAGAGGAGTGTGTTGTTTTAAATTTTTCAAATATTTTGATACTTGGGTACATCAAAAGAAAAAATATTTCAATGGTTTTTGTCAGTATTTTTTTATATTCTTCACCTGTGAAAAATGAAACAATTTCGGAAAAAAAAACACCACTCATTTGAGTTTTTCTTTTCATGTGATGCATCAAAATATTTGAAAAACTTAAAGCGAATAAACCTAGTTTTTGCTGATCTAAAAACCATTAATTTATTTATTTTGTGTCAATCGGTTAAGGTTTAATAGTTTAATAAAGTGCAACCGTTAATGCCATTTATATGGGAATGTGCAACTACACACTCACCTTAAGCGACCCATACAACATTCAAATTATTTTGTGCAATAAAGGTATAATATTGTACAATATTAACTTTTGTACCGTCGTACTGAAGACCTAAACCTGTTTAAGCAATTGAATATTGAATGATTTTCAAAAGTTTTAAAATATATGGTACATTACGCAAAACGCATTGTTGACGAAATATCTTCATGAAAAAAGTTCCTTTTGGAGTACCGTTGATGTAGTGTTTAATTGAATAGATTTTTATTTCATACTATTAAACCTTATACGATCATCTTCTCATTTATTTTGAAAGCTGTATCGATATCACACGTATTGCAGTACGAAGCAAGCTTTGGAACACACCAACATAAACTGAAAGTATTACAAAAATGTTGAACCGTGTATGGCTTTTCCAATCTTTTGCCGACTTTCTAAGCCATACAAACTTTGTGAAAGCAAAGCCATAATCAGATCGGTAACTAATCAAGAAATAAAAAAGTTTGATTATAAGATGAATTTTTCTGTGCTAAGTGCAAATATAGAAGAAAATATTTTCGTTTATCGTACAGAAAATCATATCTTCTTCTGTGTACGTTTTTCTTCTGTTTGTCAATCGATTTTCTTGCTTTTTTAATAAGTAAACTACACTGCACACTACACGCTACACGTACACTAAAGCTCGTCAATAGCTTCTAAGAAAATCGGTTGATGACACTAATCAATTAAAAGTTTTTAGAAAGATTTAGTGTTTTTTCTCACATTCAACGTAAAGTCTTAGTCTTTATTTATAAGTCTACGTGATACTACTCCATTTGTTATTTCGTTAGAAGCCCTCTTCTGCGTTTACCCATACTCTAGTTAGCTGGTGCAAGATGACGAGTTTCAGTTCGAGTATCAGTGCACGAAGCCTCCGCTTGCCGGTCTTCAATCCCCCAAAATTGCGTAATGTCATTTCGATAATAAGAAGTGACATTTATGACTCTATTAAAACCTCATTAAAACCAAACGCTGCTGTCAAATTAATTTAGCCTTATTATTTAGATTAATTTATTCTTTATATCTCTTAAATATAATTCCCCATGCGTCGGAACATTGAAACTGAAAGAAGAAGAAATGTCAAGAACAAAAAAAAAGGGAACGTGTAGCGCCAAAAATGCAATCTGAATGTAGTCTATCGTTTGCTGCAATTTGATTCGCTTCGGTCTGATGGCCCCACTGATCATCTTCACCAGTGGGGTCACGAGGATTTTCAAGTACTAATGTCTCCACTGTAGTAAGCCAGTGGAGCCATGAGGATTTGCTAATACTTATGACTCCACTCATATTGTATAAGCACTGATCGCTATTTAATATACTATAAGTACAACGTCAATTTGCTGTCAATATTTGTTGAAAAAATAATTATCAATGGGAAAATCAATTTGCATTTGCTCGGATCGTGTGGAATGGAGCCAATTTCTGAAGAACAATTAGAATTAGTATATAGAAAAGGTAGAGAGGTACTATTTTACAAAAGTTACCTGTATTACAAGCATTGTTGCGGCTCCTGTATGGAGCCTAGCATCTCTATTATAGGAGAAAAGTAGCAAGTCTTTGTTTCTTATTTTCTATATGAGTGTCGTTCTTTCGGATAAGCTAGATCAGTAAGCTACTAGGTTTTTCCTTCCCTGTCATTCTCATAAAATTTTCAGATTATTTACATATTCAACACACTACCTCAATGTCTGAAGACCAAGGTCTTCAACCAATGCGTCCTGCCTATAATGACATACCTACGGTGCCGAAACATAGACTCTCACGACAGGACTGGTCCACAAATTTAAAGTCGCTCAGCGCGCTATGGAACGGGCTATGCTCGGTACAACAAATATTGACAGCAAATTGACGTTGTACTTATAGTATATTAAATAGCGATCAGTGCTTATACAATATGAGTGGAGTCATAAGTATTAGCAAATCCTCATGGCTCCACTGGCTTACTACAGTGGAGACATTAGTACTTGAAAGTCCTCGTGACCCCACTGGTGGAGATGATCAGTGGGGCCACAGACCGAAGCGATTTGATTTGACTTAAATTACTCTCGCCTAAATATTATTGGTTATTACAAAATAATGAGTACGATCGAATTTCCACTGCTGTTGGGTGGCTACTAGTTTAATTAATTGCTTGGAAAACGCAAGGAAGTGATACCAAAAAAATATTATAAAAAAAAAATGTTATGGCGCTTGATAATCTGGCATGATTTATAGGGTAAAAATTTTAACATTTTGTTTGAATCTTGGTTTGACGTGCTAACTGTAAAAGTGGGAAAACAACCGTTAACCTTTGAAAAAAAAATGGAAATATATTATGGAAAATAAGCGCACGCTAAACTGTTGTCGTTGCCGATTGTAGAAATGTAATGTGTCGTCACGTTTAACCGCACCAAAGGGAGATAAAGCTCATGACGGTAATGAATTAACAAGATTAATATTCGTGAATGGAGCTTTGAGTGGGAGGGTGAACGACGCGGTATGTGTAATCGCGTCATGAGGACTTATTTTATAATCGACTAATCCAAGATAACGTTTTGACAAAGCTCCGCTGGGTATATCTTCATTAGGCCGTAAACTTTGACATACTAAACGTGCTTAAAAAATACATTTTGTATATTTTTGAACGGGAAATTTTTTCTGCGAACTGCGTAGTTCATTCCTACGCAGGTGTGTGTTTTAATCATTTTTCCTTGGGTTCCTTTTTTTTATGAAATAGCTTTATTTTCATTTCCCAGATTTTGAGGTTCAAACTTGAAAATGTAGAGAAAATCAATACACGAACAATAAAATCTTTTTTTTTTTTCTAATTTTTCAGCATTCATTTTTATGTTAAGTATAAAAGATTATTTACTGTATTTATTTCTGTACGTTCTTTGTTTTCAAAAGAACGAATAAGAAAAGAACACATAAAAGTGTTCAAGTAAAATATCTCTCTACGCCACTAAATTTTTGCGTTCATAGAGAATCCATAATTGTACACAACCTATTATTTTACTTTTGTTATTTTGTTATACTTATAAAAGTATATTATAATATACTTTCCATTTATAAATTTTATTTAGTATTATACGCCTTTAAATATAGAATAAACCCGAGACGTGTCGTGGGACAGCTGGTTCTGGTTGGAATGAAGTTCCTTGCACTAATTAACATGTCACAATAAATAAATTTTAAAAAATTTAGTATAATTAATGAAATAATTAATGAGTGAATAAATAAATTAAGAAATGGTAATAAAATTGTAATTAAAAAATAAAATAAAACTGTAGAATATTTAGCTACAGTTCGAAAATAATAACTAATGCAAATAAAACGCACAGTATATAATATTTCATTTATTTAATTGACGCCAGCATGTAGTATACGATCGACCAAAATACCTGTATAGGTGCAACACGAAAGCAGAAAAGGTAAAAAAATTATATTCATAGGAATAGGTGTCCTTATTCAACAGAAAAAAAAAAATATGAAATTTTTCGCAGACGTACTAAAAGAGATATAAAAAGAAAACTTGTAATATTAATGTGACATCACTTACATAGAGCTGTCGGGGGCCATACAAATAAGTGCAATACGTAGGACATCATAGCTATAATCAGCGATTATTCCTTGAAAATTATTTAATTGTTCGAATGTAATGTCAAAGTTTTTGGTCAATTACAAGTTACAGTGGCAACAGGGGTTGCGATTCATATAAGAAATAAATTTCGTGACGGTCGAAATCATACACTTTTTTCGGCCTAGAAACTTCATTTCAATCAAGTAACATTTAAATGTAATGTGGTATTTAGTAAAGAAATAATTGAATAAAATATGTCAATCCTTATCCTTTTACAAACCATTTGCCGCAAATGAGCGTAGATTGCATCTATGTAGTTAACTAACATAATGCCAAGTTTCGAATCTCACTAACAAGGTTCTATCTGCGTTCCACATTCTTTTCCATCAGCTCATTTTGCCCCACTGCAGGGGCTTAGTCCTCCCGTCATGGTGAAGAGGCTTGCAGCTTAATCCACCATGCTGCTTCAGTGCTGGCGGTGAATTTTAATACTCCCATCTATTGATGGCACCCGGGACCGATAGCTTAACGTGCTCTCCGACGCACGAAGTCAATGATATTATGTACATAAGTCAGAAAAAACTGATTGACACGCCCGGATTCGAACCAAGACCGCACGACCTTGTAAACTCGAAATAGGTTCGCTGCGCTTGGGTTATCACGACATTTTTTATTATATTTATTCCAAAACGCGTAGTTTGACCGATTTTTTTGATTCCTTTCATACATCACATTATTAGAAATGTCCTTGTAATTTTATCATATTTAAAAATATTTAGTACATGTTTTTTATATTCACGCACTCTATTCCTTTATTATGAAGGACACACAAATAAAATTAAAGACTGAATAAAAAAACTTGTATGGTAAGTTTTATTGTAAATATATAAAAAAGTAAAAAATTCTTTAATTTCAAGGACTCATGCTATAAATAAGATTTAGATTAAAAAAAACCACAAACATAAACAAAAGACTTGCAAATAGTATATACGTTGTGTTGTTTTCGTTAACCGCACAAACTGGTGATTTGAGATTGGAATCGCACTTTTAACCCGGCTCAAAATGGAATGAGATGGCCAGCGTTTCGGGGAAAGGGTCGTCCTCACGAGAGATGTACAAACTTATCTACGTAAAAGCTTTGCTTCGGTTAGGTGAAATAATGAACGTTTTAATCTGCGTTTTCACTGTTGGTTGTCTTGGTTCTTTTAAATGCTTAAAGTACTAATTAGTTTATTTTCATCAATATTTCTAATGACATACGTAGGGCACACCAAAATGATCGTGAATAAAAAAAAACAAGATGCAGTATATAACTGAATAATTTTTTATTGGTTTTCGAAGTGTTCTCCGTTACAATTTATGCACTGGTCCATAAATATTAAAGATGCACCGAATTGGGGTCTGCCGAAGTTCGGTTTAAACATGGGCCGAAGCCGAAGTTCGGTTTAAATTGGCGCGTTTTTACCCGACATCGAGGTATCAATACAACTGGATGGGCTGTCCGTATTCTAAAGTGTCCACGCAGAAAGTCATCCAAAACACAATAAGTCTACCAACCGGCTTTTAGTCAGTGCAATAGCTTAGCGCCGAATAAACGTGCGCGATGCTGACTTGTGTCGTAAAAATTTGTAAAACTACTCGTCAAAGACGCAAAAAAGAGCTGAATATCGTATTTGCGGTAAGTAAACATTTTAATGTAACATCACTTTATGCCTGCAGGCGGTTATTCGATTATTTGTGAATTTAATTAGAACATTATTTCGATTTAATTCTCATCACATTCCTGTAAACAGTGTGACACGTCCGACCCGTAATAAATATTTCCATGGACTGACCTATGTGACTGACGCACACATCGAAGCGGCCGCGGGCTGCATCGACCCACGCACTTTGGGGACGCTTTTTTTTCGCTTTTGTTTACCGACTACAAATCCTTATTAATATAATTGATGAATCAATGTTACCCGATGAACTTGTCGGTTCGTGTTCGTTCCGTCGCTTTTAGAACAAATAGTTGTTCATAAAAATATATTGTAACATCGAATATGAGGTTATTCATATTTTAATTTTAAATCTGATTTTAATGAATATTAATTATAATATGAGAAATTGTTTTAGGAGGAAATAAAAATAATAAACCACATAATAGAAACCGTAACTCAAATGTTTCTGTTTTAATAAGGAATCGTTTTCAATCCAATTCTTTTAGTAATATAATCCTACTTTTGGAAATGAGAACGATATTTAGGTTTATATGCTTTTGACAATGAAAATTAATTAAAAAAATTAATTAAGCCTTATTACAGCGTGGTAATGACTCTAGCCTTTTGGGCACTTTACCCCCACGGCACTGATTTCCGTTGTATTTTTAATTTGTAGATAGATATTTTAAGTTTATAATTAGACTTTTTTAAATATATTAAAAGTTTATTAATTTGACGTTATTGAAGTATATACCTATACGACGTTGCCCTCGAAGAATCCGGGCTGTCTCGCAATGAGTAATAATATGAAAAGTTCGCGAGTAATAAAATATTTCAATTCTCGAAAAAGGAAATACTCCAAAAAAAAAACCTCCCCGTATTTATTTTGTTACCACGCTATAAAGACTTTGTGGATGTCATTTGTAATGTAAACTAGGCTTAATTTAAAAAGCAAATTTTTACGACTAAATCTCTAGTAAATAATATCTTCTTATCTAATGTATGAGAGATTTGTGCTCGAAACCTAAAGATTCACAGCCTCCTCAGTCATATGAAATATTGCATGTACTTACTTCATTCAAATGGAGGTCTGAATTAAATTTAAAGACAATTGGTAATTCGTTTTCTATTGTTTGGACACAAATTATTACGAATACAACTCAAATGTTTACCATTTATAAGATAGAATTTGTTATCGAATGAATACCTATTTGTAGTAACCGTAGCATTTGTGGTATTCGTACAGTTCCAATCAACCTTTATGGCGGATGTGAACATAGGTACAAGTCGCGTCACAGTAACCAGATTTAAGTGTAGCGGGACGCAGTGGAGCGAGGGGCATATGACTGAACCTGCGCAAGCTCGCCTAAAGCGTTGTACTCCGATCCGCCATAAAGTTTGATTGGAACTATAAAAGGAATAAAAATGTTTATTAAACACGAAATATCACAAGAGTGCCAACAGTAAAAAAATTGGCACAGCTGAAAAAATGCTGGAGGGTTAACGTTTACTACAGCATTGCTGGTACTCTGCCAGAGCTTATAACCAAGAAAATAATATCCTTTAGCCTATTAATCAGACTGATACATACATACATTCACATAATACTATATTTGTTTATACACTAGGTGTGATTTTACTTTTCAGTTACCTTGTGCGAACGTCTAGCTATTTCATAGCACCGATAAGACTCGGTTGCCAGTGGTGGAATGGAAAGTTTATACATTTAATAGGAACAAGAACTGATATTGTCCAAATTAATGGGAAATGCCAACAAATATAAGTGCCAATATATATATGTCTGTGAAAAGAATTTCTGTTCTACCCCTCAGTAAAGCCAACCTGAAATCTACTAAGTTTAACGTTACTAATGGCTGCGTATAGAGTTTGTAAGCTTTTTTTTTACATTGTTTTTTTCTTATTTCAATAAATTACTCGAGTTGAGCGCTGTCGAGCCTTTTTCCAACAAACTATAAATTTTATTACAATCTTTACGTACTATGCTGCCTCAAGAGTCAGTTCCGGTTTAAAAGAATAATACCATAAATATCATGAATTCAGCGAAAAAACTAATATTTATATGAGACACCCCTGGTACTAAATATATCAGACTCTTGACAATCTTGTTCAGAAGCGGCGAACATAGCTCATTTTCGTAATAGAAGCACCAATTAATTTGAGAGCTATCTTCGTCTTTGCTTAATGAGTCACATTATCGCAAATTATACTGAATTTATACCTATACCTAAAAGGTTGTATAATAAAATCTGGGACGTTCCATACAACACCATCTAGTCCCAAAGTAAGCAAGTATTATGTTTGTAATTTGGGGTACTAGACAACTGATATACATACTTTAACATTATTTATAATATATGCATATATAGATACTTTTACACCCAGACATGGAACAAATAGACATGTCTATGCACCATTGACATAAATGTTATGCACACAAATATTTGTGTTCAGTTTTGGAATATTTCTTGTTTTGATATTGGTATAAACTTTCGTAAAGGACTCGTGGTCCACCCAATTGACCTACTGGTAGGACCACGGTATACCACTATGCACCCGTGGGCCTACTGGACCTAAACCTGAGCATAAAATGATTTTAAACGTGTTCGGCTCAAACTGAATTTTATTTTAAAAGGAGAAAAAAATGTTAATTATAATAAATAATAAATTTATTATAAATTTAATAAATAATAACAATTTGATACTTAATAAAATACAGAAAAATATCGATACTATTAATCGCTTCTAGTCGAGTCCTACGGGTTCATAGTGGTATACCATGGACCTACAATTCCAATCAAACTCTATGGCTGATATGAACATAGGCACAAGTCGCGTCACAGTAACCAATTTTAGGTGTAGCGGGAAGCAGTAGAGCGAGGGGCTTATGACTGAACCTGCGCAAGCACGATTATAGCGTTGTATTCCGATCCGCCATAAAGTTTGATTGTAACTACACCAGTAGGTGAAATCGAAAGGACCACGGGCCTTTTTTTTTGTAATATTAGGCGTAACCACGAATGTTCATAGAGATACTGTGTTGTGACAACCAAAATATGAGCAAAAAAACTTGACCATGTGCAAGTCAGATTCGTATACGATAATAGGTACCGAGGTAGGGCCGATAATAGGTACATTACTAGTATGATGGTTTTAATATCAGGCGGGAGGGCTGGTATTAAATTGTATGTATTACTTAATTCCAACCAGGTCATTTATATCCCATCAAAAACAATACTTGTCAAAAAAACCAAGTCTCGCAACTCAGTTGTTCTGCGGTAAAAAGTTGTGAGATCCATGTAATACCAAGTCGGTTATTAATTTATTCGGTTATAAATATATTGAGACTTGGCCATCGCCTGAAAACACGTGTAAATTCAATCGCCTGAAAACACATGTAAATTCAATTATTTAGTGCGATGGCCAAGTCTCAATATATTTATAACCGAATAAATTAATAACCGACTTGGTATTACATGGATCTCACAACTTTTTACCGCAGAACAACTGATTTGCGAGACTTGGTTTTTTTGACAAGTATTGTTTTTGATGGGATCTCATTTCTTTTTGTATTTTGTAGACAGTTCTATTTTTTTCCTTTTCGGTACCTTCTACTTATTGTATATATGTATATCTATATGCATATAGTTTTTCTAAGATATATTATACAACCTTACGCACTCGTAATAAGTACGAATACGCACGTAGGTACGTTTTTTGCATTAATAAATAATTTAATACACGTGTTTTCATGACGGGAATACCCATTTTTTGCTCGATTTGGCAGGGGCACTACCATGCGCCTATATTTATATGGGACTAGCTTAAACCCGCGGCTTCGCACGCAATATAATAATAACTGCCGTAATAAAACATCGTTACGAATAAAGCCAATATTGAAAAATTTAACTGAAGACTTGGCTGTATGAGCTTAATTTTTTTTTTTTTGCCGTCTTTTCTAGATTTTTTAGTTTTTCCTTGATTCATACACCAAACACTACTTATATTCCAAATTTGAAGCTTCTAGGTCTGCTAGAAGTGCCTTAGAATTTTGATGATCGGTGAGTCAGTGAGTGACAAAATTAAGAAATTTGACCCGTTATAATTTCTTAAAAATACTGGTTCAAATTGAATGAAATATTTCAATATGCTTATATAATATGCCTGCATGGTTACTGAAAATTTCAGTCTTCTAGTTTTATCCACAACGAAGTTACAGGGGGTCGAAAATGGTCTGAATTGCTTCGAGAAAAGGATGGTACGGCCGTGACGCTTTTTCGCTCGACTTGGTGGGGGCACGGTCGTGCCCCCAGATAAGGGCATTCACTATACAGTTTTTATGTAAAGTAATTTAATTTTTAACACGCTTATATTAGGTCCACCTGCATGTTTGTTTCTTCGTTTGTATGTAATGGAATCTTAGAAAGCGATTTTCATCCACTTCCACGACAGCTATCGGGCTGAAATTTGGAAGACACATGTAACTTCGGTAACAATACACTAAGATGATAAACATAATCCGATGCTGCAGCCAGGGTTGTCTCCTCATGAGAACCCTCCTCAACGGTTAATAGCACGAATATGAAACTTTATATATACGTTGCTTTTATATATTAACCATGGCCTTCACCACGAATTGATGCTGAAGCCAAGATTGTCTCCTCATGAGGGCACTCCTCAATGGTTCATAGCACGAACACGAAACTTTGTATATATGTTAGATTTTTGAAAGTTAACGATAATTTTCACCACGAATTGATGTTAAAGCTAAGATTAACTCGCCATGAAGGCACTCCTCAACTGTTAGTAGCACGGATACAAAACTTTGTATTTAAGTTGAATTCTAATAGTTAACCATGATTTTCACCATGAAGTGATGATGCATTTATGATAGTTTGCGCACGAGGGAACTCCTCAGTGGTTAGTAGCACGGATATGAAACAATCTAGTTTCCTAATTTTTTTTTAATTCAAAGTGTGGCGTTGCGTGTCTCGTACCTACGACTATTTTGTAACCGATGGAGCTATCATGCAAGAAAGCTTCAGAATCTGGAGGTTCATTTTGGAGACAATTATTACAGGTGGGCACAACGAAAAGGTTGCATCGGGTTCCTTCGTAAATTCACCGCGTGATCGAATGTAGCCGAACAATTTATTATCATTTACGCAATGCACACAAAACTGCTGATATAGACCTTAATGTGAGCAACATAAAGTTGATATTAAATTATAATATGTATCGCCATAAGTTCGGCCACGCGGTTAATCTACGAAAACTAAACTAAACCTTTTCGTTTTGTCCATCGGTACAAAAATAAAGTGCGTCAAGCAATTACCTATCAAATGAAAGGGTTCGTTATGAGAAACAGTTTTTTTTTCTTATATATATTCAAAATGGACAGTATTAAAGAAAATATACGAAAATCAAACATTCCCCCACCTTGTCTCGAAACTACTGAGCATAAAAGTTTGAAAAAAATAGACAGTATTGTATTTTAAAAAAAAGTTAACTACCATATTCCAAATAAACTTTTGTATAAACATATGTGCACAATTTTTTCTAGTATAAACTAGAAAAATGTTTTACTGTTATGAGGCTGGTATTTGGGGCATCCACCCTATATCGGTGGTTATATCACGTAGACCACTGCCTTCTATAGTTATATAAAGCCATGCTATTGAAATTTGGCAACGTTGCGTGAAGTCCTAGCCTTGGTATCAGTCAGGTTATTAGTTGGCGTTTTCTTCCATTTAAACGTTATGTAAACGAGATATCGATTGAAAATAAGTCAGTGTTAAAAACTACTTATTGGATCGTGTTTATTCGTAATTAGGAAAGTAAGTTAATATTTTCACCACATAATCGTTTTTCGTTTCACGTCACAATCTTGACCCGTTTGGGTGGGAATCACAGTAATTTTTGATCATTTTTGAGTAGGTTCGAGGATATGGATCCCGAGTCTGGAGGATCCCGGTGTGCTTATACCTGTCATGGTCCTTTTAACCGCATGCTAGCCACCAGCAGGTCCGGCGAGATTGATTACGTAGAACCCAAAGAGAGGAAGTAGCTGCAAGGGAACGTACATCCCCGTAGAACATTATAAAATAAAACTAGCTTGTAAGATATAGGTAGCCTGTGATAAATGCACAAAACCATAACACTAACCGAAATGAGATATAATACACATTCATTCTATTCATAAAAGCCACTTATAACACGCGAACGAAGTCGCGGGCAAGTGTTAGTATCATATAATATGTACTCTTATTTATATTTTCTACTAAATACTATCTATAATTTCATATTTAGTTTTTTAAATCCCATATTTACAATTATTAAATCATGACATCTCGTCAGCTGATGAAGTAAATCGGCCTACATGTGACACATAATGCGTATTGCCAAATCTAATATCATGGCTTGTAACTATAGAAGGCAGTGCGTAGACGTAACTAACTAAAAAAGCACAGTATACACATACAGATAACTAAAAACCAGCATTCAGCATTAAACTAAATTCTTTGATTTAAAATCTATAATCTATATTAATAAAATTGGAGTGTCTGTCTGTCTGTCTGTCTGTCTGTCTGTTCCGGCTAATCTCCGAAACGGCTGAACCGAATTCAATGAAACTTTGCAGACGTGCAGAGGGCATTACCGCGGGTAACATGGGGTACTTTTTATCTGTCTGTCTGTCCATCTGTCTGTCTGTTTGAGCTGATCTCAGAAACGGCTAAACCGATTTCAATGAAACTTGGCAGACGTGCAGAGGGTGTTATCATGGGTGACATAGGCTGCTTTTTGTTTTTCTGTCTGTCCGTCTGTCTGTCTATTCGAGCTGATCTCCGAAACGACTGTACCGATTTCAATGAAACTTGGCAGACGTACAGAGGGCATTATCGGGGGTGACATAAGCTGTTTTTTGTATGTCTGTCTGTCAATCTGTCTATCTGTTCCGGCTAATCTCCGAAACGGCTAACCTGATTTCAATGAAACTTTGCAGACGTACAGAGGGCATTACCGGGGATGACATAAGTTATCGTGTTGGTACTGAAACTTGATGTTTTGACAAGATCTATGTGACCACGTGACCACATTTTTAAATGCTTATATTTTCAAAACCATCAATCGCAGACCTATCGTGTTGGTACTCAAACTTGATGTTTTGACGATATTTATCTGACCACTTGACCAAATTTTTAAAAGCTTATATTTTCGAAACTATCAATCACAGACCTATCGTGTTGGTACTCAAACTTGACGTTTTGGCGAGATCTATGTGACCACGTGACCAAATTTTTAAAAGCTAATATTTTCGGAACTATCAATCGCAAACCTATTGAGTTGGTACTCAAACGTGATGTTTTGGCGAAATCTGTGACCACGTGACCAAATTTTTAAAAGCTTATATTTTCGAAACTATCAATCACAGACCTATCATGTTGGTACTCAAACTTGATGTTTTGGCGAGATCTATGTGACGACGTCACCAAATTTTTTAAATCTTATATTTTCAAAACTATCAATCGCAGACCTATTGTGTTAGTACCCAAACTTGATGTTTTGATTAGATCTATGTGACCACGTCACCAAATTTTTAAAAGCTTATATTTTCGGTACTATCAATCGCAGACCTATCGTGTTGGTACTCAAACTTGATGTTTTGGCGAGATCTATGTGACCACGTGACCAAATTTTTAAAAGCTTATATTTTTAAAACCATCCACCGCAGACCTGTCGTGTTCGTACTCAAACTTGATGTTTTGGCGAGATCTATGTGACCACGTCACCAAATTTTTAAAAGCTTATATTTTCGGTACTATCAATCGCAGACCTATCGTGTTGGTACTCAAACTTGATGTTTTGGCGAGATCTATGTGACCACGTGACCAAATTTTTAAAAGCTTATATTTTTAAAACCATCCACCGCAGACCTGTCGTGTTCGTACTCAAACTTGATGTTTTGGCGAGGGTTATTAAACGGGGTTATCAAGAGTGACATAAGTTGGTTTTTGTCTGTGTGTTTGTTAGGGCTAATCGTCAAAACGGCTAATCAGATTTTACTGAAATTTTGCAAACTTAAAGAGCGCGTTGTCAGGAGTGAAAAGCTTTTTTTTATATACATATAAAAAACTGTAGTGTTTGTTTGTATGTCTGTCTGTTACGATTAATCTCCTAAACGGCTGACTGATTTTGGGACCGACTTTGGGGATAGCTATTCTTCATGCTAACTAAATGTATTTTTACGAAATTAGATATACAGATTTCTTAGGCAGTTAAGTTTCATGATGTTCTAGAAAGTGCTACAATGTTCTGGAGCGTCGCGTTCCTGTACCTGTCCCGGTACAACTGTGTGGTCTACGCGAGCGAAGCCCGCGGGCGGAAAGCTAGTAATAAATAAACTCGTAGTGTCTGTCTGTTCCGGCTAACTGATTTCAATAAAACTGTGCAGACACAAAGAGAAGGTTGTTAGAAGTGACGTTACTTTTTTAGCGTGTTTGTCAGTCTGTTTGTCTGTTCGGGCTGATCAGGAGTGAAATAGGCTACTTTTTGTTGTCCGCTTGTCTGTCGTTTGTCTTTCTGGGCTTAATTCTGAAACGACTGAACTGATTTTAATGAAAAGAAGTTTGTCAGAAGTAACATATAGGCCACCTTTTTGTCTGTTTATTTGTCTATCTCTTATAAACCAAAAACGGCCAGTGAACTCTGCTTCTATCAATGGCAAAAATTTACCTGTTTTTTGTAAGTATAGATTGTAGTGGCATCTTCGTATAAAATACCATACACTTTCAATTTTATGGTTCCGTAAGTTTTAACATAAAGTCACACCGTCATTACCTATTTAAAATCAATAAATTATTTATAAAACGCAGCTCGCACTTGACGTCCCTATTGCTCTTCTCTTTGATTTAGTATTATTTGTCATGCATATCGAACTATCTTTACATCTTCAAAACAATTAACTTTAACAATTAACAAAATAGGTTTAGCTCATACAAAATAAATAATATATTTTAAAATAAAGCTCGCACTTTACTTTGAAAACCGCACCTCTTGCTGGCGTTAAGAATGTATATACCCCGTAACACGTCGAAAGCAACCTGACCTCTATAATGTTGAACATAAGTACCTTTGTCGTATAAAATGTTCGAAATCGAAAGTTCTACATTTATTCTTATTAAATGTAAATTCCCAAAAGGATTCAAACGCTGTCTTCTCATTGGTTGAAACGCCGAACTGCGCGACGATTCCTGGGGTAATAATAATTCACACACAATCGTATGTTCAAGGTTAACTGCTCACAGTGCTTCCAAATACGAAAATAAAATTACGGTGTTTCCATCTAAAAAATACGGTATTTTCCAAAAAAAAATACAGTACCTAGTTTTAAATTTTTATTACAGTAAAATTACAATAAAAACTTCAGTGCTGTTTTATTAAATTGTTTATCAATGTTTATTGCAAAATAATTTAATGTTTTTCATTTTTGCAGTCATTGTAGCAATCTTATTTTTTGTAGGCTTACAATTAATAAAATTTTCCGAATTTTTGCCAATGGTTTGCTAGGGAAATATGTTAGTTGTTGGACTTGAATTTGTTAGAAGACCTAGAAGACATAGAAGAATAGATGAAAGATACTACGTTCATATGACTACGTTTTCATAGTATCTTCCATCCCTTTAACACATAAGACATTTGAATCATAGCTATTTCTTTCACAAAACGTAGACAGCCCTATTTCGACAAAAAAAAATTTGTTCGGAATGTGATAGGTACGCTTGGCTTGAATGATTGATTGATCTAAGTGACGAAAATAAATATATACTTATAGTATTGTCCCTTTGGCAGACAGAGACAACTCGTTTTGTTAGTTGCGCATAACATGTATAATATGCGTGCCGAGATTATTTGGGAAATGGGAAATTTCCTTCAAGTAAAAAAATACGGTAAAGCCATACAACGTATTTTTATCATTACCTTAAACGTTAGATCAGTAAAATTACAGTAGGTAGATCTACCGTAATTACCTTGAACGTGGAAGCACTCAATATGACCGAAAGTTCTAGAACGAGTGCCGTGTGCAAAAATAATTTAGGTGATATAAAATCGAATTGTCATTGGCTAATCCGCTCGGTTGAAACACACACACACGGATAGGATATGTTGTAGCGGGGGGCTGGCTGGCCCACGACCGACACTATTGTGCTTGCAGTGGAGAGCGGCAGTTGCAAGAATGGGTCGTTGATTGCATTGAATTTGAACAGTTTTTCTTTATGCCTAGATGCAGTGCATGTTCATATTAAAGTATAACTGTCTACGTAGATCTTGGCTCGTTTGCAATTTGATTGCTAGAAATTAGCTACAGCACATTACCGTCATATCAGTAACTAGCCATACCTATTCGTTACCACTGAGTAGGTACTTTTCGAAGCTCAGTTTCAAAGATATAAATTTCTTGTCAAAGTCATAAAGTGATACAGTGTACAGTCAGCATCAGAAGAAGATAAGCAACTCAGATGTTCACATAGTTCTACACATTCAAAGTGACCATAATCATCTAAATAACAAAAGTTTTCAGATTGTTAAGAGCACTCAGTGTTTCAAATATAACTGAGCACACAAGTTGTCAAATATTTCGAAGCAAACTGAAAGTCGTAGATGTAATATAATATTTTATATCATGTATTGTAGAGTACGGTAAAAATCGCTTATTGTGGTTTTGTGGAAAGATTCACCAATTCATGACTTGATTTACATTACACTGTAGGTAATAGGTACTATACCGTACTGTTGATTTTTATGCAAGGGATGCGACTAATATGATTTTAAGTTTAAAATGTTAATTAACATTACAAAAAAACCTAAAAAAGAATCCATAGTCACTATCACCAGCTTACAAGGAATATCTGATATTACTTCAAACAAACTAACAATCCTTCACTTTTCATAATATTAGTGTAAAGGAATAGAGTGAATTAGAAAAGTATATAATACGCGTCAACGATGTAAAAGACCACCGGCTGTACACTTCTCTTTTACCGGCACAGCGGTGCCTCTGGCGATTTTGAATTTTGAACTCGCCTACGATCGGCGAGTGTATGGGCGTGGATCGGCGGACGTACAGCCGGTGGCCTTTTACATCGGTGGCGCGTATTGCATATATGTTCTTTTTTACTCATTTCTCCCATATTATATTTCTTTTGAAATGTACCTGAACTCTTTGATGTAGCTATATATTAACATTTTTAATTTATAAAAATAATAAACAATAATTAATTACATTTCAATATTAAATGATAATGTTAATAATGAAACAAATCCTCAAAGATTCTTTTTTGCCGACTGCTCGAATACATAGTGTATTCCAACGAAAACATTAATTTCGTTTAAGATTGCGTTCAATACATAATTCCAGCATTGTTCAAATCTGGATTGCTGATCAGAAAAGGGAACTGACTAATAAAATCACCACCAAAAATCACGGCTCTTAATTTAATCTGATAGAAAATTTGTAAAACAATATGATTCAGGAATGGGATGGGAATCGAGCTAGAACGCGAGATAATTTGAGGAGACACGTATTTAATGTATAGGAGTCCTTTAGGGGCCGACCATTTTGTGATAACACTGTTATGAGAATTTTGTGAACTCTATGCGAAGGTATTTACAGGATGTGCTGAATACTGAAGGAGGGTATACGAGATACTGAATCCTATAATGGAACTCCACAAATTTCTTATTTACGATTATTTCTAAGAAATAAAGATATGTCTATTTTTTGTTACAAGAAATCTGATATTATTTTAAGCTAAAATAAAACAACCTAGAGCTATACTCAGCTATGTTATTTATTACTAGCTTTCCGCCCACGGGCTTCACTCGCGTTGACCACAGTTGTACTGAGACAGTTAAAGGAACGCGATGCTCCAGAAAATTGTAACACTTTCTAGAACATTCTGAAACTCAACTGCCTAAGAACCTCTATACCTAATTTCATAAAAATCTATTAAGTCATTTTAGCATTAAGAATAGCTATCCCACAAATCGGTCTTAAAATCAGTCAGGTGTTTTGGAGATTAATCTATCTGTCTGATAGACTAACAGATACTATGATTTTCTATATGTAGGTATATAAAAAAAATTGCTTTTCACTTTTGACAACGCCTTCTTTATATTTGCAAAATGTAAGTAAAATCGGATCAGCTGTTTCAAAAACCAGCTTGTGTCACTCCTGGTAACCTCCTTTTTATGTCTGCGAAGATTCATAGAAGTGGTTTAGTCGTTTTGGAGATAAGCCGGAACAAAAAGACAGACTGACAGCCACACGGACAAAAAGTTTCCTATATAACTCTCGACAACCTATTTTTAATGTCTGCGTAGTTGCATTAAAATCTTCAAAAGTTCAGCTTGAACTATATAGACAGACAGACATACAGACAAACGAACGAACGAATAAACAAACATACTAACAAAAGGTAGCGTATATCACTCCTCTCACCCGTCTTTTCACGTCTGTGAAGTTTCATGAAAATTGGTTAAAATGTTTTAGAGTTTAGCTCAAATGACAGAGAGACGGCCAGACAGACAATCAAAAAGTATTGTATGTCACTCCAGACAATCTTTTAATCACATCTTAGAAGTTTCATTAAAATCGGTTTAGCCGTTTCAGAGATTAGCTCGAATAGACGGACAGACAGACAGACAGGCAGATAAAAAAATTTGGTCATGTGATCACATACATCTCGTCAAAACATCAACTTTGAGTACAAACACGATAGGTCTGCGATTGATGGTTTCGAAAATATAAGCTTTTGAAAATTTGGTCACGTGGTTACATAGATCTCGTCAAAACATCAAGTTTGAGTATCAACATGATAGGCCTGCGATTGATAGATTCGAAAATATAAGCTTTTAAAAATTTGGTCACGTGGTCCCATAGATCTCGTCAAAACATCAAGTTTGAGTATCAACATGATAGGCCTGCGATTGATAGATTCGAAAATATAAGCTTTTAAAAATTTGGTCACGTGGTCCCATAGATCTCGTCAAAACATTAAGTTTGAGTACCAACATGATAGGTCTGCGATTGATTGATTCGAAAATATAAGCTTTTAAAAATTTGGTCACGTGGTCACATAGATCTCGTCAAAACATTAAGTTAGAGTACCAACACGATAACCTATGTCACCCCGATAATGCCCTCTGCATGTCTGCAAAGTTTTACTGAAATCGGTTCAGCCTTTTTGGAGATTAGCCGGAACAGATAGACAGGCAGACAAACAAAAAACAGCTTATGTCACCCCCGATAATGCCCTCTGCACGTCTACCAAGTTTCATTGAAATCGGTTCAGCCGTTTCGAAGATCAGCTCGAACAGACAAACAGGCGGACAGACAGACAAACAAAAAGCAGTTTATGTCACTTTTGATAATACCCTCTGCACGTCTGCCAAGTTTCATTGAAATCGGTTCAGCCGTTTCTGAGATCAGCTCAAACAGACAGACAGATGGACAGACAGACAGACAAAAAGTAGCCTATGTCACCCGCGGTAATGCCCTCTGCACGTCTGCAAAGTTTCATTGAAATCGGTTCAGCCGTTTCGGAGATTAGCCGGAACAGACAGACAGACACTCCAATTTTATTAATATACTAGCTTTCCGCCCGCGGGCTTCGCTCGCGTTGAGCACAGTTGTACTGGGACAGTTAAAGGAACGCGACGCTCTAGAACATTGTAACACGTTCTAGAACGTTCTGAAATTTATCTCCCTAAGAAATCTTATGAAATTTTTATGAAATTAGGTAATGTGACATGTTCACATAGATTTCGTCAAAACATCAAGTTTGAGTACCGACACGATAGGTCTGTGATTGATAGTCTCGAAAATATAAGCTTTTAAAAATTTGGTCACGTGCTCACATAGATCTCGTCAAAACATCAAGTTTGAGTACCAACACGATAGGTCTGCGATTGATGGTTTTGAAAATATAAGCATTGAAATATTTAGTCACGTGGTCACATAGATCTCGTCAAAACATCAAGTTTGAGCACCAACACGATAGGTCTGCGATTGATTGTTCGAAGATGTAAGCTTTTAAAAATGTTGTTACGTGGTCACGTAGATCTCATCAAAACATCAAATTTGAGTACCAATACGATAGGTCTGCGATTGATGGTTTTGAAAATATAAGCATTTAAATATTTGGTCACATGGTCACATAGATCTCGTCAAAACATCAAGTTTGAGTACCAACATGATAGATCTGGGATAGATGGTTACGAAAATATAAGCATTTAAAAATGTTGTCACGTGGTCACATAGATCTCGTCAAAACATCAAGTTTGAGTACCAACACGATTGATGATCTTGAAAATATAAGCATTTAAATATTTGGTCACGTGGTCACATAGATCTCGTCAAAACATTAAGTTTGAGTACCAACACGATAGGTCCGCGATTGATAGTTTCGAAAATATAAGCTTTTAAAAATTTGGTTTCGTGATCACATAAATCTCGTCAAAACATCAAGTTTGAGTACCAACACGATAGGTCTGCGATTGATAGTCTCGAAAATATAAGCTTTTAAAAATTTGGTCACGTGGTCACATAGATCTCGTCATAACATCAAGTTTGAGTACCAACACGATAGGTCTGCGATTGATGGTTTCGAAAAAATTGTCATTTAAAAATTTAGTCACATGGACACATAGATCTCGTCAAAACATCAAGTTTGAGTACCAACACGATAGGTCTGCGATTGATAGTCTCGAAAATGTAAGCATTTAAAAATGTGGTCACGTGGTCACATAGATCTCGTCAAAACATCAAGTTTGAGTACCGACACGATAGGTCTGTGCTTGATAGTCTCGAAAATATAAGCATTTAAAAATGTGGTCACGTGGTCACATAGATCTCGTCAAAACATCAAGTTTGAGTACCAATACGATAGGTCTGAGATTGATGGTTTCGAAAATATAAGCATTTAAATATTTAGTTACGTGGTCACATAGATCTCATCAAAACATTAAGTTTGAGTACCAACACGATAGGTCTGCGATTGATAGTTTCGAAAATATAAGCTTTTAAAAATTTGGTTTCGTGATCACATAAATCTCGTCAGAACATCAAGTTTGAGTACCAACACGATAGGTCTGCGATTGATGGTTTTGAAAATATAAGCATTTAAATATTTGGTCACATGGTCACATAGATCTCGTCAAAACATCAAGTTTGAGTACCAACACGATAGATCTGCGATTGATAGTCTCGAAAATATAAGCTTTTAAAAATTTGTTCACGTGGTTACATAGATCTCGTCAAAACATCAAGTTTGAGTACCAACACGATAGGTCTGCGATTGATGATCTTGAAAATATAAGCATTTAAATAATTGGTCACGTGGTCACATAGATCTCGTCAAAACATTAAGTTTGAGTACCAACACGATAGGTCTGCGATTAATAGTTTCGAAAATATAAGCTTTTAAAAATTTGGTCACGTGGTCACATAGATCTCGTCAAAACATCAAGTTTGAGCACCAACACGATAGGTCTGCGATTGCTTGTTCTAAAATGTAAGCTTTTAAAAATGTGGTCATGTGGTCACATAGATCTCGTCAAAACATCAAGTTTGAGCACCAACACGATAGGTCTGCGATTGATGGTTTTGAAAAAATAAGCATTTAAATATTTGGTCACATGGTCACATAGATCTTGTCAAAATATCAAGTTTGAGTAGCAACACGATAGGTCTGCGATTGATAGTCTCGAAAATATAAGCTTTTGAAAATTTGGTCACATGGTCACATAGATCTCGTCAAAACATCAGGTTTGAGTACCAATACGATAGGTTTGAGATTGATGGTTTCGAAAAAATAAGCATTTAAATATTTGGTCACGTGGTCACATAGATCTCGTCAATACATCAAGTTTGAGTACCAACATGATAGATCTGGGATAGATGGTTTCGAAAATATAAGCATTTAAAAATTTGGTCACGTGGTCACATAGATTTCGTCAAAACATCAAGTTTGAGTACCAACACGACGATAAGTCTGAGATTGACAAAAAATAGCCTTTGTCACCCCAGATAACGCCCTTTGCACGTCTGCGAAGTTTCATTGAAATCGGTACAGTCGTTTCGGAGATCAGCTCGAATAGACAGACAGACGGACAGACAGAAAAACAAAAAGCAGCCTATGTCACCCATGATAACACCCTCTGCACGTCTGCCAAGTTTCATTGAAATCGGTTCAGCCGTTTCTGAGATCAGCTCAAACAGACAGACAGATAGACAGACAGACGGATAAAAAGTACCCTATGTTACCCGCGGTAATGCCCTCTGCACGTCTGCAAAGTTTCATTGAATTCGGTTCAGCCGTTTCGGAGATTAGCCGGAACAGACAGACAGACAGACAGACAGACAGACAGACAGACAGACAGACAGACACTTCAATTTTATTAATATAGAAAAGATAACAATGACGCCCAAAAGTAAAATTGAGAAATTAAATATTAATAAATATTATTGTTGATATGTTTTTGAACAGTTTGGGTGCTTAGTTACATTTGATTATCTCAGTAACTACATATACGTCTTTGACCTCAGTCGATGAGATTATTGTGAAGATTTGTTTGTGTAGATATATTTGATAAAAGAGGGTTTAGATGATATTGACGCGAAGGATGCTAACAATAATTTGAATACTATTCTTGTGCAGATGTTATTGGTTTTTCATATGTGTAGAATTATTTGAATAGATGGCATGCTCCTATATATCTGATGCTGACTGTACCTATAAACCGGTGAATCCGTCATTAGTGTTCGTATACCTCGAAACGAAAGTCAGCTTGGCTTGTTGCAAGTTCAGCCAGTGCGGAAACCTCGATACGACACATAAAGGACTCTTGGAGGTATGAATATTTACATTCGCCAATTCATATAGAGTCAGCAAATACCTACCTCAGGTCATAAAGTAATGGAATTATGGAATTAGTAATTACTATTTACTTAACTATTTGACGAGTAATAGTATAGCTAGCTGAAGAGATTGGCCTAAAACATGGTACCAAACCTTTATATCTATGTACCAAACACATGATCGCGGAAGACTAATTTTTGTAACTCGCAAGCAATCCGTCTTGTAAACAATCAGTCAAAAGGGAACCCACAGACCTTGTAAGTAGTATATATAGTCTCTAATTAGATTTCTTATGCTAAGTAGTCTGGCTATTAAAGTTAAATTTAATAAATATCTTAGAACACTGTTCTTATTATATATTTTGTATTTGCTGAATTTACAATCTACGATAATTTCTAGTAAATTATAACCTTTGATCTGTCTATGTGTGCTGAGCATTGTAATATAGTATTGTACATACGTCCGTTGTTTAATTTCAATGAACCCAAGGAACATCCTTAGAGGGCTTAGTAACGATACATTAGTTTGGTTGGATTGTAGTTTGTACGCGACCGTTCTCAATCAGCTGACGAACCCTAAACCCTGAGATAAAGAGTCATCAAGGACTGGAGATCGCTACAATTGACACCTACTTCGGGCACCGCGTGTTCAGCCGAGCGAGGCATTGCTGGTAATCTAAGTAAATAGTAAGTATTAGTACAGTTCCAATCAAACTTTAGGGCGGATGTGAACATAGGCACAAATCGCGTCGCAGTAACCAGTTTTAGGTGTAGCGGGACGCAGTGGAGCGAGGGGTATACTGTACCTGCGCAAGCACTCTTATAGCGTTGTGTTCCGATCCGCCATAAAGTTTGAGGCGAACTATACTTAAATAGAATCATCACCATTTGTTTAGGAAGAAAGGAAACCGTTACAAGATATTTCGCGGTCAACCACGCAGCAACGGAACAATGAGTCAAAGAGATTTTTTTCATATGTATAGTTTATATGCTGGAGAGTGACATATGCTACTTTTTATCCCTGAAAAGGTACGGTTTCTGTGGGATGATTATCCTTCATGCTAAAACAACTGAACGGATATTGATGAAACTTAGTACCAACGTGTCTAAGACGTAGATAAATAATACATCGGATAAAATTCTCGAGAAATAATGGTTCTCGTGGGATAGCTATTCTTCATCCTAAAACAACTTTACGTTTACAGTGTGCTAAAGCGTCGCGTTGCTTTAGCTGTCCCGGTACATTTGTATAGTCTACGCGGGTGAAGCCGCAGGCGCAAAGCTAGTATATTACGTATATCAAATCGGAATTGATGTCGAAAAGTGACAATCCGAATTACGCAACCTGTTCGAGTCTCCTCTCTGACCTCGGCTTTTGTAAAAAAAAAAGAAATTTTTGCAGACTCTTAAATAGAGTGGTTTCACTTTGTTGCGATTAGTCACTCCGTAGCACTTACCGAGTTATAATGTACAGTACAAGTGTCAATTTTAATATTAAAATGTCGTCTTGTGTCGTTCCTACATGCAAAAATGCTGCTGGGCTTACGAAGAAATCGGATGGGATCACATATCATCTGTAAGTAACGTATTCAAAAGTGGATTTATTTAATTATTGAATTTGTTTTACATATTGTGATTGACTTAAAAAATGGCGCGTTCATTTTGTGAGTGTTGCCAGTTCCATCGAAAATTTTATCTACTTTTTATTTAATACCTGTTTAGAATACTCTATTGTTTGAGTAATAAAGCACCTGTGTGAACAATAAAGAACAAAGAAAATTGAATTAGATGAAAGTCATACAAAGAGCACGGCTAAATAAGTTTTTGAGACCATCAGAGCGGAACGTAATTTGTTTAATTCACTTTGACGAGCAATATTTTTGTGACACAAAACGTGGTTTAAAAAAACTAAAGAAATCAACTATTCCGACTAAGGTAGAGTTAGTCAAGATATATTAGTTAAATATTATTCATATTGGACCTTTCCTGTTCATTATGTAGGTCATAATTATATTATGAAATAATCCAATTTTATTCAATTCCATCATCTCATTAATACTCCACTACAGGGGCTTAGGCCTCCCCTCGGGATGAGGAGGCTTGGAGCTTAATCCACCACGCTGCTTTAAAGCGGGTTGATGGCGGGTAGGTGGTTGGTAGATAATCCAATATCGTACTGATAAATGCGGAATTCATTCACGACTAGTGACTGGAAATTCGGTGGCTATTATACCAAAAATTTAATTTTTTCCTAGAAAATACAAAGGATATACCTTTATGAATACATTGTATACGTGTTAATGAATCTTCTATGCATTCCGATTAAAATTAAATTTTGGTGAATGGAGTAATTATCTAATAATGGCATGCTATTTCGGCATTTGGTATTGACATCACAATTGTCTGAGTCACATATAGAAACATCTGGACCTTCGATTTCGGAAAATTTGCGTACCTACTTACCTACCTAAAATTTTTATGTTTAATTGATTAAATTTGATTTTCTGTTTTTGATTAAGCATTTTGCTTTTTCATTTTATGATAGACTTAAAGTATTTCATTTCAGGATACACAGCCGCAATCGCCTACACGATCAAACTCAGAAATTGGTGATATCCATATTTCTGATTTGGACTTTCTATGTGATACAACGAGAAAGCTACTCAATAATGATTTATAATAGTGAAAATAGTGGTAGCATTGCAAAATTATTGTCTTAGAATTGCCTCAGCTTCATTATCTGTCAAAATATATCGTAGGTTAATATCGGGAACTGTTGCTTATTACCTGTCGAAATCAATAAAATGTTCGTTTTGTGTAGAAGCAATTGGCCTCAGGTGTGGTATGGATTGTGATATGGATTGAAAAATAAAGGCAGACTTTATTTCCCTCCCCAAAATCTTAATTACATGAATGTCGTATTTGAGAAGCACATGCCCGAAAAATTTCAAATGAAGATTTTGTTATAAGTTCAAATATCGAACGTTTAGCAATCGTTCTTTCAATTTTCAAGAAATTCATTGAAAAAAATAATATATTCCTGGTAAATGATGACCACATAAATAGTGAAAGTCATAGAAACGGCGGTTATTGAAAAAGATTTAAATAAAAAATTAGGTGCCTACATTATTTATTTAAACGTAAAATTCTGCAAATCCGTTCAAATTCTAAAAGAAAATATTATAAAAAGCTTACTCAACAAAAGGGTACTTAATAAAAACTTTACTTCCCTTACCTTACCTTTAAAAACTTACCTTATTGAGCCCGGGTTTTATTAATTGTAATAGGTATAAAAAAATAAATGTTTATTTCCTTTATTTAACTAAAATGGTATGTATGCATTTCATGTTGTAGTGAGTAACTTTCTATTAAATGAAGAACACTTGTGTGAGAAGGTCATGCTACTTCCTTTCTATAATTATACTCGTATTGTACTAAAAAACTCATTGAACTCAAGTAACCACCTGGCGCAAGAAGGAAATTTGAATGTTGTGAGTTTTGGCCTAGTACCTAATATAGTTAAAACTTACTATGAATGAACACAAGTACGCGGCGACCGTACGGCTGCCCCGCAAGAAATAATTTGTGTTATATAATCGTGGCCTAAATATACCCAACTGTTAATATTTTTTCAATGTAGTTGCTCATAAAGTTTTCTTTTTTGTGTAACAAAATTTTGCGGAAACCGACTTTTTATTTCACGCGTGAAATAAAACAGTACTGAAATCCTTTATTTCACGCCTGAAATAAAGTAATTTTTTTGACTCTATGGTGCATGGTGCAAGTCATAAAATTTAAAAAATTACAAAGATGCAAGGAGGTTTTGATATTCGAAAAAAAAAACAATTATTTATAAGTATGCGCGCTCTAGCAATAATTAAATTATGATAAACGCCATAACATAAGATTCTTGATTATCTCATTTAAAAATACGTGTTTTGTTTCCGCAAACAAAAATATTTTTCACATTATTGGCTGTACGTTTACTGTACCTTTGTCTCAAGAAAAAAAAAAACTGTATGAAACGCGCGATCTGTAAAAAAAGCGCGCCATTTCGTTGTAAATAGGGTTTGGTGAAATAAAATAAATTTTCTTTATTATACTTATTTTTTTGTTGTATTTCCTCGCAAAATGCATTGAAAAATGTTGTAAGATACTTGAGCGTAAAAGGTTTTATCCGAATGCGTGCTTGAAAACCTTACTTTCCGCACGTGTATCTTAAATAACTATTATTAAACACCTTTTTTTTATTTTATATGATTATCCCAAAAACAGTAGGAAACCTCTCCCGAGCTAGCAACATTACGCGGGCGGGAAGTGGGGCAGGCGCGGGACGTACGTAATGTTTTTGGACACAACGCGGTATGTGTAATCATAATTGAACGCTACTTCTGGTATTCTGAGCATATTACATATGAATATATAATACACTAAAGAATTAAAAAATAGCAAGGTGAGTTTTTATTATGAAGGTAAACTGATTCGACTAACTACGAAATTCTGTGCCTATTGTTCTGAGCCTATTTAAGAATCCTTAGGTCAGTACATTTAAAGTACTTTATGTAGTTTCAATATATTGAAAGTACCACATTCATTAATATGACTGGAAATAATTACCGCATCTGTACATAATTTACAACTGTAATCTATGTAAATTGCATAAGGGATGCATTAAGAGAAGTGTGTAGTGGCAAATTTCAGTACAAACGACGTTGACGATTGCACCCCATATTTTGATACATCATAGAAAGAAAAACTTACGTGTAATTTGTTTCATGTTGAACATGTTGTGAAAAATGTAAAAAATTGAAAAAAAAACGCCTTATTTCTTATAACCTTTCTTTCTTATGATGTATTAAAATATTTAAAAATTTAAGAAACGATATTTTTTGTATTAATCGGTTAAGGTTTAATGGAGTGCAACCAAAAACGCGGTTTGTATAGAAATTTGGCACTACACCCTCCTCTTAACCAATCAGTGTAACTATTTCGCTGGTGTAACGTATGTAGCGTGGGTTCCGCTCGCACTCACTTCACCTACGTTTCCATATAAACAGTGGTTGTAACGACAGTTAAATTTTTCCAAACACTCATTTACATGGAACATTACAAAAATAGCCTTTGGGAACTTTTCCGCGACTTAATCAAAAGAAAATTACCTTCACAAATATAGGGAGGTCGGAAAAGCTTGTGTGAAAGTGGGGATTTATGGGTGCGATTACCGTCTTCTTTATGGACCATGAATTTCTAGTAACAATGTCACCGCTTTTATACGACGTCCAGAAAAAAAATATTAAATTATGTAGATAATTATTTCATGGAAACTTATAGTTTAGTCTGCATTTTAAATTCGTACAACAATGCTGTCTTAGCTGCAAACAAACAAAAAAAATGGGTATTTTAAATAAATGTGTTCTCTTCGTAGTTTCTCAAATTTCATATTATAAACGAAATAAGGAATAAATGAACAAAAAAAAAAATTTATTGGGTACGCATAGTTTTTCTTTGATTTATCAAAGTAAAACTAGACGCCATTTAATTTTTATTTTATTTTATTTTATTTGTATGGAAAACCAACAGCACAATTAAGTTATTGACAGACATAATAGCTACAAAACGCTAATAACATGTTCTCACTTATAGATATACAGTAGAAAAATAAAACGAATGTTATCAAGTGACAGCAAAAAAAGTAAACAATAGCACGTACATATAGTTACACACTAAGAAGTAAAGAAATCGCGACATATACTAGCTCCCCAGATAAAAGCATTCCTTCCATAGTTGGTCGACACGTTTCGCTAATGGAGTGGTACGGTATTTCTGAGCTTTACCGCAGGAACATTTAGCGATTAATAATTCCATACTTCGTTTAGTAATAAGATATTTGGTTAAATACTGGTGTATATTCTGTTACGTTACACATTTTCGCCAGCCTGTCCTGAGCCACACCAAGCACAGCCACCGCCACCGAAATCCTCTTCGAATCAGTAGGAGCCCCAGGGCTTAAGAGGGTGGTGCAGTGGCAAAATTCCATACAAACGGCGTTAATGGTTACACCTCATTAAACCTTAACCGATTGGCAAAAAAATATATGGTATCCAGATCAACAAGAACGAGGTTTATAAGTTTTTATTTTTAAATATTTTTAATTAAATATAAAACGTATAGATTGTAAGACAAGCCGAGAAGTTATACATTATTATTATTATTATTATAGTAAATACTTTATTTGCAAAAAGGGCTAGGACGTCTGAACCCTGAATATACAAAGCGCACTTGACAAGTGTTGAATGAGTTATGGCAACGAAGCATTTGGTTGTCGTGTTTAGTGGAGTACTACATAAATAAACAAAGTTTCAAAAATTACATGCAGATTCATGAACAGATTTTATAAAGAGTTGAGCCAGTGATTTTGCTATCGAGTCTGAGAACGGTATAAACACGAAAAGAACTCACCGTGCGTTTCATAGAACGTCCAGCAATAACCCTGCTTCGTAACATATTCTCGGTAACTTTATATGAACTTGATCAAAGACTTAATAACTAGGATAGCTTTAGGTCACAAAAAGGATAATACCTAACTGCGTTCTAGTTTTGGGAGCCAAGTTGTGTAATTTGTTTCAGTACAATCGAAAGATCAGTGAGCACGTCTTGTCTTTTTTACATTTCATAGAAATATGTTATATTTATTAAGAAAAACTAATCAGTGAAAGAAGTTTATTAATATCTACAATAATGCCGAAGATACAAATTTTTAAAGTAAATCGTGCAATGACGTCTTTCGGTTACATTACTATGATCAAATGTGGATCATTTCTATGTAGCGGCACCGAGTGACGTCACGAGTGGATCGTAAAAACACAAACATATCAGTTTCTTATAATCTAGCGTGTGGAATTGCGTATGATGGATAATTTTGTTGAAGAGGACGCGCTCATTCGTAGTAACGTTAATTCACAATTTCACTTATCGATTTTAGTAACTGAGATTGTGTGCTAGTTGGACTATTCTGGTTCAACTTTTATTTACCTAAAGTCTATTTTCCAGTTAAAAATCATTTCATATAATATTTTTCTAGCAAATCTATAATATTTCACGTTAAATGTCAATCATAATTAAGGAAAAACGAAGATAATTTTATTAATCTTGAATTTTAGTGCGGCATAACATAGCACATGTTCATACCAATATCTTAAAATCCGATTTTAAATTTTCCGATGTCAGCGCTCCACTTTGTACCGCCGCCGCGCCGCACCGCCAAAATAAACAATTTTGACAAGTATTGCTTTTGATTTGATTTTAGTTCGTTTAGTTTGAGATTTCATCGCAAGAACTTATATTAGGAAACCTTTATAAACCATCTGTTATAAGAGAAATATTTCTTAGATTCTCCGAAGAGATCTTTCGCAGTAATTCAGAAGAATACAGTGAGAGTATTCAATTCACAAATATAAACAAACTGATTCTAGGTTATCATACATTTTAAACGTATTTTCTGTGATTTAAGAAGTTCATAGCGGCCTCGGGTCGAATATATCCGATACTCATTTTTACTTCCGTGCGAGGGCGAAAATGCGCGACAAACCGCTTGTGCGGGACAGTTATATTTTGAACCCGTATGAATAGGAATGAAACAACTAGTGTTTTGGAATTGTTTCGTTTAATATTGTACACATTCATAATAAAAGTACATCGGGTCTGTTATATTCTGGGAGGTCACGACAAATTTAGTTACGATCTCCAAAGTGGCCTACTCTGGGTTGGCAAGATAAAGGACAACTCCCTGATGCCAAATATGTCGGTCTGCCTGCTCAGAGTAGTTGCGTTAACTTTATATGGCATTTGAAAAACTGGTTATCATGACCAAAAAAAAACGATAACCAAAGTGGCTGAATTTGATACGGGATTAAGTACTAGTTGCATTTTAATGAAAAACAAAAAAAACTGACCAAATATATTCGGTTGCGTCATTCAGCAATCTTCGTTCTAAGATGCTTTATCGTGATCAAAAAAAAAAATATTTGCATATTTGTGTATATTGCTTATTATATACATTTTTTTTTCATAAAAAGCATGGGTGTGTGTGTGTGTGTGTATGTGTGTGTGTATTAGGAATGTGTAATATGAGATTTTATTCAGGTATTCACTCTAGATTTTGTTAGAGCTAAAAATTACTTTTTTTTATCATAGAAATGGCCGTTAATATAATTTAAGCCACCCATTCTATTTTTTTTATATTGTTTTGTAATTTTTCGCACAATATAAGACCTAAAACATATCTAAAGTTTGTTAAATATATATATATATATTAACGACCCGTCCCAGCTTCGCGCGGGTAGCAGAGCATAATAATTTTTCTCCATAACACTAGTAGATCGGTCGTCAGCTTAGGCCGTTTTTCAGATATTTCACATAATACGATACGCTCGGAAAACTCTTCTACCACCAAATGTGGTACCACCAGTCTTTCTATTCGTTTTGGAAGCTATATATACATATATTTATATATATAGCAAAATAAAATAAAATGAAATGCAAAACGCTACATGGGTCTATGGGTATGGGTTTGGGTATGTACTATTATACCTATTACAACTTTTAAAAAATCTCAAATGCCTCCCATACATGTTTAGTGCGACAAAAAAAATTTTACTTACGCACTCGAGTGGGGTATTTTTGAACATCTATTTTAAAATCACTATGTGATTTTTTATTATTTTCAAAATCAAGGCCCGTTTACGAAATATTCGACTATAAAGTAACAACTCACGTAAAGAGGGTTATTTATGTGAGTTGCATGCGTAACCCCTCCCCTTTTTCATGTCTCGACTCAGTGTCTCGGAAATTCTGACAAAATCTTATACATAATGGAATTTCATTATGTAAGTACGAACTTAGTGAGAAACTTATAAGCACCTTGGGTCAACTAAATCTCCACTTATAGCCGAGCAAGTTAATACGTATTTCGACTCTGAATAAAGTGATTATTTTGGCTTATACATTTTGTTGTTGGCATAACTATAGAACTTACACTATGCGTGATCCGATCCGCGTTTGACTGGGTTTTATTTATAATTGTTAGTGTTTATTATATTTTATCCTCCTCTACCTTTACTCTTCACCCTCTTTTTATCAGTTTCTTCTTCCTTCCCCCCCCCCATAATTTAAAAAATAATGTACCTAGATAACTACTGATAAATCTCTACAAAAGTTTAATATTTAATTGACGTTAATTATACTACATGGAAATTTTGCATTTAGCAATTATGTCCAAATTTGTGCTCAAGCCAATGATGTAGTAATATGTACTAAAAGAAGTAGATGTCCCACTAGCGTGCAAGAAAGAGAGAAGCTAAAATGACAAATTGTAGTAGGTAATTTTATTTCGTTGCCTTTTGGACTTTCCTCCTAATCTACGTTGACTTAGCTTATTTCAAGCGTAATTCATTACAGATAGCTATCTCTGTCACGACCATAATATGTTCTATATCATATTTCACATTCAATTCGGTGATCTTTGATTTCGCTTACTATGTAAGTATGTACTTATGTCATTTCAGTTCGTTGCGGATCAATTTTTGAACGGAATTTTTTGAATTCTTGTGTTTCATTCTTACTAAATCACAATTGGTCAGTAAAAATCAATCGAGCTTTTTCCAACGATACTGCCTCATTTTTTTGTTCCACCATCTCAATAACTGACCAACCAACCAAATGTTTAATTAATTATCAACAAGAAACTGGATTATACTTTAGACCAAGTTGTTCGTATGTAACCCCTTTGATACACAACGTTTTTTTTTTCGTGTGTCTTCTAATCGGAACACCTCAATTAAAAAAAAGTATTTGAAATCCCATTATGACGTATAGTTACGGACAATTAGTTTTTGACGGTAAGTTGAAATTAAAGTAACACTTACATATTTTTTGAAAGCTTAGGGTTAGTGCGCTAATTAACATGCGAATAGTAAGGTGCTCTCTAATGTCTAATTACACGCAAACATGTCAAGACTTTTCATGCCTAATGCCCCCGAAAGAACGTGCGTCGTCCACACAAAAAAATTTAAATGTTTTTTTTTTAATTAACTTTATCTAGAAATGTTCTAAAAGCTAAATCAATTCTACTACTGATATAAGAGAAAGTATTTTTTGATGCTACTACCATGTAATAAATGTAGGTATTTCTGAGGTGGTTATTATAAATAATTGCTGAGCGTTGTAGTTCTAATAGAACTACGAAAGTCGTCCGTTTGAAGTGAAATTGAAAACTTTCTCAGTCTCAAGAATTAATACCAGCGTTATACTCGTGTACTTGTCCTCTAATCCTCTACTTGTCAAACTGATACGCCAATAAGGGCTTTTCTAGATGGCTTTTAAAGGCATTCATGATCTTCCTATGAGACGACAACAATGCGTATAGAATATGGGCATAATTACGAATTTACTACAAGCTTTCTTCTGCGTTCACCCTCTAGCCACTCATACTCTTGCTAGCTGCTGCAAGATGGCGAGTTTCAGTCCGCAAGGTCCCTACGCGCCGGTCTTCACCCCCGTAAAATTGCGTTTGACATTTTCGATACTGTGAAGTAACATTTTTGACTATTAAAACCAAACGCTGCTATGAATATGGGTGAATATTTTAATTAAATATATTCTTTTTTCTTGACAGCAACCAAGAGTCAATAGATGGCGGTCGTTACAATTCGCCAACCCGCATTGGAGCAGCGTGGTGGATTTAAGCTCCCAGTCACGTCATCTTGAGAGAAAGCTTAAAACTCTGCAGTGGGGTATAAAAAGGGGTGATGGAATGGAAAAAGAATCTTTTTTTTTTAGTAATTTTTAGTTTCATTGTTTCAAGGTATTAAATGGCAATTTCATAATTCAACCCCTAATATATTTTTGGTGACAAAAATCTTAATAGTTTGATGGTAATAATGACATTCATCATTCGTTTAATAGATTTTTTTGTAAGATCTCAAGTTATTAGGCACGTTCCCTATATATAGTATATACTCGTATTTTAAACTTCATCATCAATTTTCATGCCGGTAGAGATTATTTTTGACACACCTTTCTTTAGTGAATCTCTAGGCAAATTATTCAAAAAATCTCTGCCAGAAGTTGGAGTTTATAGACCCGGGAAGCAGCCTGAGTTATGTTTTTACAGTCCGTCACTCAATTCCTTTGTTCTTTTATATTAGTGACATAGAGATAGGTACCTAGCTATTAAAATCTACAAAAGTAGATTAAATTTAATAATTAATAACTAACACAAAAAGTATAAGGCATAAAACCTCGAAGCCTTAAAACATTTCATCTGTTGAATGAAAACTTCAAACAAAATGTGGCTATCGTAAAGTAATTGGCGACAGTTCAACTCGACTGGGGTTTTAGTGGACTTTATAAACTCAATAACGCCTTCCAGCTCTGAATGACGCTTACAAATTTTACTTAATGCTAATGCTCAGTTTGAATTTCACTTTTATATTATGTCATCGATTTAATGTTAGACTTTTGAAGAGCGGATTTGGACAAATAAATACAAAATTAAGGAATTGCGTTGTAAATTTTGAGCATGAAAATAGTAACTGTAATACTTCTGTAATAGTGCGTAAACATTACGCATATTTTTTATGAGAAAAGCGCTAGCTAGTTTTTGGGAGAAAAAACACAAACCCATTTAAAAGTATCACATCGTATAAGATGATGCGACATTTAGGATTACCTCTACGGAGTTCAGCCATTATTTCTGGTAAGTAGACTGCGATGTATCGAACAGCGGTAACTGTTCTGTGTTCTTGTAGTGGAATCGTCCTATAGAACCTAGTAAACATATCGCTCGAATGCAGAGTTTCGACTAGGTCGTGCCTCTTTCAGCGCCATACCTTCTTCGGATCAACCAAAAGTAACAGTAATGCGCTTCAAACTTTCAACGCTTCAAAGGAACGAAGACAAAAGTTGTTTATGACGACATCTAGTGTAACGAATCATGAATCTATTCACATAAAATTTAAAAAAAAAACATCAACTGGCAGTTTGAGTCTTCGAAAACGAAGTCATGTCGAAGAACATGCTCACTTCGTTTGTCTCCACAAAAAAAGGGCATGTTGTCACAATTCCATTACAAGAACGCAAAATAGTTACCGCTTATCGATATACCATTGTCTATATACCAGAAATGATGGCTGAACTCTGTAGAGGTAATCCGAAACGTTGCATAATCTTGCATCATGATAATTCGAGCTCCCACACCGGCCAAAAGACAAACGATTTTTGAAGCAGGAAAATGATGTTGGATTAATAAACCATCCTCCATACAGTCCTGACCTGAGCCCTAATGATTTCTTTGTATTTGTCAGAACGAAATATTAATTAAGGGATCACCAACGGCTTAAAAACCCAGAAGCAGCTGTAGAATCTTACAAAGCGGTCATTTTGTCAATGACAACTTCAGACTGGAAATATCTACTGTTTCAATGATTAATTTTATCGAATCCAAAAGTGAATAAATTGTAACAGATAATACTACGAAAAATACAAAATAATTATTTTGTTATAATATAATGTCCTGCATATTGTTTTTTTTTTCCGATCATATCGGTGTGCCCCATAAATTCTCCAAATGCATATTCCCTATTATGCTTTGTTTAACATGAAACGGCCCCTCGTCTACATCAACAGCGTTTGTACGTTCGAGTATGAACACAAACTTTCATGTCATTAATTAATATACATTATTGCATATACTATGATGAAAAATGTAGAGCACACTTGAATTTGAGGTACGAATACTTCATACACAGTGATTTAATTCGTTTTAGAGTCAACAAATACCCATCAACCCTTTACTCCATTACCTCGTGAAATATAGACAAACCAACAAACACACTTTCGTATTTAGTAGGGAAGTAGGCGCGTGTGAAGCAGTGAGGATAAAAATACACACTAAATTCATTATAAATGCTATCGCAGGTCGTACAATGTCAATTGGAGTTCCAATGGTAAACTTTCGAAGCACGTTCGTCCTGTTTATGTTATCTGATAATTTTCGCCCGACCTCCAAGGATCGAATTAATTAGTTTGTTGATATTATATCACATTCTAATGCAAACGAAATTAACTAACAGATATTTGACGACCGCTTAGCCTAGTGGGTAGCGACCCTGCCTACGAAGCTGGAGGTGCCGGGTTCGAATTTCAGATCGGGTCAGTATTTATAGGATGAATATTGATACTGGTACCGGTTCTTGGTTGTTATATGTATGTGGTGTTTTCGCTTGGTACCCAAAGCACAGGCTAATGCTTAGTTTGGGGCCTAGACGTTGTTTTGATGTATACGTTATTTATTCGTTATACGTTATATGTGTTCGATGTTTTTCGCATTTAAAATAAGGATGGCTCCTATACAAACTAGTAATAGTTTAATGGAGTCAAAACTGTTATTTTTGTATATTGTACTGATATGTTGAATTTGAAATAAAAAAAAAAAAAAAAAAAAAAATTTATTTACATCACTAAAAGAAAAATGGGGTACATAGTGTCATCTAAACGGCGTGACAACGTGTGCTTAAATTTTGTAATCAATTTCATTGTAGGTAATATATTGTAAAAGGACTTCTATTTCTTTGTTGAAACGAAGGAAATGGAATTCCTTTTTTTATTATTATTTACTTTATGTGTTATTAATTTATGCAGAATTTAACTAATTTCTGTCATTAGAACACACGATTTAAAAAAGCGATATGAAATTTTTTGCTATGATTTCACTTGTAATAATTAAAAGTGTATGTATTAATTAATCTTATTTTCAAAAAAAGAAGCACGGTACAGATATAAACCTGTACTATTTCCTACATACGAATAGACAATCTTATACAATAATACAAAAATTTTGTTGGCAATTAAAAATTGCATATGTTTCAAAAAATTTCAATGTTCTTAATATAGTGAATTTCGTAGGCACTTTCACTCATTTTCGTAGATTTAAAAACAATGACGTAAAAATAACGGAAACTAGTTTTTCTTTAGTTTCATTTCAGTTAAGTATGTTAACTTTGAATCTTATTGAATCGTATTAATCGTAAGTAGGTACTAAAAAACTGGCTGTTAATAATGGTATCCATAGTACAAGCTTTCCTTGGTTTGGAACTAGATGGCGCTGTGTTGGATGTCTGAAGCGTTACTATTATAAAAGTAAAACCAAAATTTGATTAAAACTTCAAACCTACAAAATACGAAAAGACTTACTCCCCAAATTAATGTGATACGCCCTATGTCATAATTAAGAGAAATCGAGCGGCACCTCACATATTCAAATCTATCAAACCGTTTACGTTACAGGGCGTGCCAAAATAATTTCTATAATACCAATATCTTCTATAATACCATGGCATCTTAGATGTTTCTTTGAATTTTCTAGGTATTTCATACTAGAAATTCGGAAATTCGGAGAGGTAAAAAACGCTATAAAATTCTGCAAAGAAATTATTATTTAAAGGGGCTCCCTAGACATTGAACTAAGGGATGAAATAAAACTTTTTCAGGCACTCCATCGTATGAGATGTCAGTAATACATATGTACCTTCCTTCATGTGATATTTTTTCACCGAAATCGAGAATAAAGCCATACCCTAATATGGTCTCGAATCGTCTCTAATGATTTAACTTCATTAGCAAATAGCTCGTTCCGAATATCTAGAATATATAGATTCGTTTATATATGGTGGAATTTACCACTTACGTTTTCTTGGGTGTAAAATCAATCAGTTCGTTTGAGTGGAACATAAAAGTTACTAATTTTTAACAATTTAAAAAATGACTGAAGTCAATTCGTAACTCATCTCGATAGGATGCAGTTTGAATAATATAATGACAAAATGACAATGAAATAATTAAATATTATTAATTTTTTCATAAAATGAACCATTCATATTAAAATTACTACTCGACATCATTTGGAGTATACCTATATGCCGTATTTTATACGAGTAATTATATTTACATAGATAATAAAATACTGATAGTAAATCAGTATTTCAAATTTTAATATATACCAATATTTTTAAATTATTAAAAATTAATTTGGAACGTAAACGTTTATTCGAAATAACGACTATTTATAAATACCTAATATTATGTCTTACAATCTAATTTGATGTATAATTTATTTCAAGAGATATTTATTTTTAATTATTATTTTGTACTTTTTAGTCGATATTTAATCGATTATCTAGTCGAAAATACGGCATGTCTAAGGTCTTCACATCTAAGTTACCCTAAGTTTTAAAGTTTTAAACGCTTTATGTACATTTCATAAAACTCAATAACGGCGAAGAAGCGGAGATGGAGAAGCCTGTGACATAAGGACAAACAGACGGACAGGAAGAAGTTATGAGGGTTCTGTTTTTGCCATTTGACTACGAAAACCTGAAAACGCGGCTAATCAGAATAACATTGTCTTACAGCAAAATAATGCCGCCAGCCTTTTTGGGCACTCTGCCGTGCCGCGTGGCACAGATTTACATGATGTTCTTTATTAGTAGAAACTTTTACTTTTGAATTAATTTAAATTTTATGCTTAAGCTCTTGTTTTTAAATAATTTAGGTTTATGGGTTTATCATTAGATCATAAAGTAAACAAATAATAATAAAGTAAACAAATACGTAAGATAAATTTCACCCTATATAGCTGATCCCGATTCATGTCGATCCTATGTAAATTTGAATTCACAGTAGCGATTATTTGCTCAGAATTATTCGACTCGTATTCCATAACATAATATCATACTCTGATAGTTCTGTGTGTATAAAGGCAACTATCAAACGTTGAGGAGATAAGTCTGTAAATGCATTGATTTTAGATATACAGAATGTTATTCAATTCAACATGATTTTAGAGGACATAATATTAAACATTTCGAAGCGTAAAATGGGTCCAGGTGGAAGAGTTGACGGGGTAAATACAGGAACAAACCAATCAACAACAATTGTATTTAAACATATATTATTTAAATACATTTAAAAATATAATATTTAAATACAAGATTTTTTACTAACAAATCCTCATCTATATCTATATATATTATAAAATGAAGTCCCCCGCCGCGTCTGTCTGTCTGAACGCGATAAACTCAATAAAAACTACCGAACGGATTGGCATATTATTGACACCAATGGACAGAGTGATTCAAGAGGAAAGTTTACGTGTATAATTTATTAATGTTTTGTGAAAATTTGTTGAAATATGACGATTATTGTTGAAGAAGTCGGAAAAAAATCAAGCCGGCTGGGAGCTTTCATCGAAAACGCTGCCTAATCCTTTTGAGATATAATAAAATAATGTATGGAGGAATTGTGTCTTTTTTGTACGACTAAAGAAAAGTCCGCGATGGCATATGTCTATCTTTTATGCACTATACCTATTTTTATGTTTAAAAAAATGGTGTCATACGATGAGGTAATTGGAAAGTAATTTATACTGATACAGTATAAATCCTTATCAAATTAAGTACGTTACTTACCTTCAGCTTTTCATGCATATTATGATTGCCCTTTACACTACACAATTTAAATCAATATCTTAGGAGCTATCGCGAAATACAAATATCGCGCGACAAGAAACTGGGCGTTGCGGCTGTCGCGCGCCGGCCGGCGTGGTTAAGCTGAAGTTATCAATGTTGTATACAGAGAATTATTGTAGTTTGTTTTTATGTATTTATTCTTTACTTTTTCAAATATTTATAGAATTGAAAATAAAATACTTACATTAAAAATACTCCAAGTAGGATGAATTTACGTTACATTTGAATCTAATTAAATCCAATCCACATGTTCGACGCAACAAGCTGATAGGAAACTACGCAGAAAAAACACTACGGGTTAGATGCTCTGCTACCCGTGCGAAGCAGGGACGGGTCGCTAGTTTTTGAATATTACATTATTTTATATACTTTGTTCACAAGTGAAATTTGACACGCAGCACTTTGCAAGCTCTGAACTTGGAGTACATTCGGAAATAGCTTTTGACAGACGAATATCAGATTTTGCTTCGGTTTGAATTTCCGCGTGATAAAAATCAAACTGCGCATGCATAATGTAGTAATATTGTGAAAACGATTCCCTTTGACTAGACGGGTGTACCCACATTGCATTATAAATTGACTATGATAGTATTTTTCAGGATTCCGTACTTAAAAATTAAAAAGAGATTCTATATTAAATCACTAATAGTATCCGTATGTCCGTCTGTCGTTTTTTATAAACCGCATGACATAAATAGTTTGTAATTCAAGCAATAAAAACATATTTAACTACGTATTACGCAATCATTGAAACAGATAAAAATGTTATCTGACAATTTTGAACGGGTAAATACTACCTTATATTTTTATGTATAAAATCTCACGGGCTAGAAAATAAGTTTCGATTGCTGTAAGAAAGGGTTCGTGCCAGAGGTGCCCACGAAATTGCTAAACTACCAAACATGTAATACAAAACCGAATCGAGTAAGGATGAGAGGTATTATGGTGAAGTTTGTGTGGGAAATTATAAATAACTGAAGAAAAAAAAACTTCAGACCCTGCACACATAAAATTTACTGACGATGCTGGTTTACATAAAAGTTCCATCAACCCATTACACCCCACTGCAGGGGCTTAGGCCTTCCCCCAGGATGAGAGGGCTTGGAGCTTAACTCCACTACGCTGTTCCAATGCGGGTCGGCGGGTTGTAACGACCGCCATCTATTGACAGCAACAGGGACCGACTGCTTAACGTGCTCTCCGAGGCACGGAGTCAGTGACAGTTATGTACTTAAGTTAGAAATACTCATTGGTACACGCCCGAATTCGAACCACGGCCACTCGGCGTTGTTTTCTGGTTCACTGCGCTCGGGCTATCACGACATAATAAGTAAATTCGTACTTTTTTACCCTTTTAATGGCTTAAAAGAGGTAGAAAAATGTGTAATTTTTTGGTAATTTCCTGTAATTTGTTCATGACAAAATTAACATATCTATATCTATACGAATTAATAAAATTTAAGTGTCTGTTTGTGATTTAGAAATACTTCTTTTTCTCACGCTCATATGTTTATTTGAACATAACGAAAACCCAAATACGCGTTTTCGAGATTGTTGTCTGTGGACTGGACATATCTCTGGAACGACTGAATCCATTTTATCGAGATTTTCATTGGCAGATAGAAGAATTTGTAGGTAATATTATTTGTTCACGCAATACTATAGTCCTGAATATTCCGAAAATATTAAGGATTCTTGCGTAAGCTTGGAAAACTGTAGAAATTATGAAGATCAGGCGAACAGAGGCGCGGCGGGCTTCGCTGTTTTAAAAACAGGAATAGGAGGGAAGAACCAAAAGAAAATAAAGACGTAATGATCTGAATAATGGTATAAAAGACTAGCTTTGAATGTAATAAGTTTGCGCTAATATAATTAGTTTCAAAGCCGAATTAATAATTATCGTTTGTCTGTTCGTATGTTTTACAACGTCCTTAACTTAAACATACAAACCTAATAAGTCCCAATTCAGTACCTTACAAATTTCGGGATTCCGTAGTCCGACAATGAATCTTTATAGTTTCACCATGTATGTCTGTCTATCCGCCGATACTTCACAGCCATTTTTCTCTCAAAATATCGGTGCTGTAAATTAGGTCTCTTTGACGCAATGATTGGCTTTAAAGTGTTCTAAAGTGACATTGCATGAGTTGTAAATTTCGTCCTAGAACTCACAAACCACCGCACTGAAAAAATCTGAATCGATATTTGAATTTTAGGGGTTATCTTCCTAAATCATCATTCCTAAACATCTTCCTAATCATCATTCCTAAATCATTAAGAAATCGCGTTCGTTTGCTACGATCTAGCTGATGAGCGAATACGAAATGTAAAGTATTAATAGTAAAATTAAATAGTACAAATAATAATAATAACGTATACATCACAACAACGTCTAGGCCCTAAACTAAGCATTAGCTTGTATTTTGGGTACCTACCGAAGACACCACATACATATAACAACCAAGACCCGATATCAGTATCAATATTCATCATATAAATACTGACCCGACCTGGGATTCACACCCGGGACCTCCAGTAGGCAGGGTCGCTACCCACTAGGCTAAGTGGTCGTCAAATGTAAAAATATATAAGAAGTGAAGTCAGTGGTCTCATTCTCGAGTTATAAAAACCGTAACGCACATTAAAATATAGAATACAAATTTAGAAAAAATATTTCATTTGAATATTTAAAAATTGTAAACTGCCTTGAAAACTTTATAGTAGCTGAAGTAGCTGCAAAGAAAGAGTCCTTTAAAAGAGCAAAATCACACGAAGGTTCCCAAAAACTGGACTCATAGCCTATTGACCAACATTTCAAGCATTTACTTTGAATTGCAAATACGATTTTATACAAGAGAAACATTTCCGGTCACTGTGAATAATTCCAGTCCCACGAACGGCATAATTTCGTGTTTGAATGGCTCATTAAATATGAATACATAGGGACATGTGGCTAGAATTTGTCTATGGAAACTCGGCCCTCCCGTACACAAATTAATTTAATTGGAAGTAAGCATAAATACCTCGCGTGGCACGTGTATGTCACATTGATTTACCGCACTTATAGACAGGCATAGATTTCAGAAAACGTATTGGTGCTATAGGCGTAGAGGAGAGTGGTGGGATGATGGACGCCTTCATAACACGTATTCCTGTGACGTTGTAGCTCTCATTTTCATTATCATTGCGCGCAAACACGCTCCAGATATTTATATTCTTAAAAGTAGGAACATGCGCTGCTCCGCTTGGCTAGAAGCACACCAATGGCCATCTAATCACTGTTACACATAGATTTTATTACCTAGGACAATTTTACTTTACAAGTTTATTTTGTGAATTCATTTTATGATTCGACTGTTTATTTAATTTTAATTCTGTGCTTTTAAATTATAACTTAACCGACAGAACCGATAACCGATGAGATAGACGAGTTCTCGAATGGAGGCCACGTGCCGAAAAGCGAAGCGTTGGACGCCCCCCGGCCAGGTGGACAGAAGACCTGAAGCACCATACCGGGGGTAGTTGGATGCGAAAGGCGGAAGACCGTGTGTGGTGACGAGCCTTGGGAGAGGCCTATATCCTGCAGTGGAGAGACACGGGCTGATGATGATGATGATGAAGATTAAACTATAACTTAAGAACCAAAGGAAAATGCGACAAGTACTATAAACAAAGGGATACAATAAAGTAAGAACTGAATAAACAAAAACAAACACAACAAGACGAATAGATAACACATAAAATGCACATAAATAGAGATAATGATGCAGGAAAGTGGGAAAGGAATGGAATAATTAGAGGAAGAAATAAATAAATAAGTTGATGATAAATAATAATATTAAACCAATAAAAGGGATGAATCTTATAATAAGGGGGATAATTTTAAAATAAAATATAGTAAATGAAATTATGGTAAGGGTAGTACCAACATATAAACTCGTGGTCCCACTGCACCACCAGGAGGAACCGAGTTATGAAGTTATTTTGATTGTAATTGTTGTATTTCATTAAAAAGAAATTAAAATAAATTGATAAATAACAAACTACTGCACCTGAAATAAACACTGACTCTCTCGAACATGCTCGCTATACCATTGCAAAGATGTAATGTGATGTCATACGGCAGCTCACAGCAAGACATTTTCGGGCAAGATTGCGCGAAAATATACACGTGTTTTGTAAAAACCCCCCGCTCATGGTCATCAACAGTGATGTTACGCAAAGCCCCCTTCCTATTTGGAACTCACGTGATTAAACGCCAACCCTTATATATTATTAAATTTCGCTTTATTATATACCGGTAATATCATCACCTTCTAAATCTTAACATTTATGATCTTTGATGAAAATTATAAAATGTGTTTTTTTTTATTTTAGTATCATTATGTACTAAAATATTGATATATAGCACCAGAAATTTATCGTTGTAATATCGTAATAATCTCTCTGTAATTATTAATATACAACTTACATGAATTAATTTCATGGGCCTATTTGCTTCATAATGTGTTTATTATTTTATGGTGGGACGACAACGCCTGTCTAGTACGGCTATTTAATAATAGATGGAGTCACCATATAAAAAAAATATTTTCATATTTTCCTAAATCACATTTCACGGTTTCAGTTGATAAAACATAACATGCGACTATGAAAAATATTTCTCATTAATGTTTGAACTGACTTTATTAATTATTTTAACAGTTTCTAAGCATTTGTACAACAACCTAAAATTTGTGAAAAATAGGGTTTTTCGACAAACGCTTCGAAACTATTGGAAAAAACATAATAGAGATTGATCGAAAAACCCTTGATTACCGCAAGTTTTAGGTTTTTGTACAAATGCTTCGAAACTATTGAAACAATCAAAAATGTCAGTGAAAAACCTTAAAAAGGAATATTTTATATAATAGCATGTTAAATTTTATCTACTAAAACCTAGAAATGTGATTATGAAAAAAAAAAAATCATTTCTTTATGTGGTGGCTCCATCTATTATTAAATAGCCGTACTAGATAGGCGTCGTCCCACCTTAAGCACTTGTTATTTTAAGAGTAAACAATCTTCAGTAGATATAACCATTCAAAGTGCCGCAATGTTGATAATTTTCATTCAGTCGGATCTTCATATTTCCTAGTTTTTCTGAATAATGTTTTCTGAGATGTGTGTAAGAGGATTTTTTAAAGATTGTTTGAAAATATAAGTAAAATAATAATACAATACCACAACTCACATACATATAGTTGAACGTAGGTACTTACTTTTTACAGCTTTCATTTGAATCATAAAACACGATTACATTTTTATTTCGATGACATTTTTGATCATGAAGTTAGTGAGTAATTAACATGATATTATTATATGGCTGGACCGTAACCGCCTACTGCGTAGGCAGGTTACTTGCCATAGGGTATATTGCTTAAATTTATTTGTATTCCTTTTAAAGGTCATTTCTATTTCGAGACTGGCGAAAACAAGTAGCTGTGGGCTTTCGTGTAATTTTATTAAGCTTGTTTCACACAGTACTTGTTTACGTTCATGAATTTCTTGAAATGTATACTATTGCGGCGCAAAACTTTATATCCAATATTGTCAGCAGATCATCGCAGCAAACCATCTTTACTTCATAAATACTCTATGCTTGTTTTGTTTCCACTTTATAGTTTCAAATCTGCACCGTTATACACTTAGATACCTACTAGTGCATGTCTAGTGTCCTGGGTTACTAAGTCTAGTCACCTTGTTCATCTTTAAATAGCTATATCAAATTTTTGGAGCGAATTTTTACAAATTTAATGAAATTGTGTGAGAATACATGTTATGTTTTAAGAGCCACTCCTTACACGACACAGTCCGCTACTTTTTATTTTTATGCACATAATCAAGCTCAACAACGCAAATGCGTCGTCGTCTCAGTTCATATGTTTCTCGCACATTTTGTTTCCCGTTAGTCAAATCATAGAGTAAATTTGGTTTTAATACAGTCATAAATAAATGTCACTTCACAGTATCCAAAATGTCAAAAGCAAATTCGCGGGGGTGAAGACCGGCGTGCGGGGACCGCGTAGACTGAAGCTGTCTATCTTGCACCAGCTAGTTAGAGTATGCGTGGTTAGACGGTAAACGCAGAAGAGGGCTTCTAGTCATTTCGTACTTTTATCATACTTTTATGGTCAATATGTATCTATAGGGAGTTAAGATATTAAAAAAAGGATTTTATTAATGATGTAGGGGGCGACCCTATACTAGTTGGTCCACGAGGGTTTTTTTGCACGTGGAAAGACTACAGTATGTATTTACTTACAACTAATTGGTTGTACTACGGGACATTATTACTACTACGTTATAACTGCACTTTATTATACTAATACATTATTAGCTAGTTCTATACTACATAGAAATATAACTGTCTTGAGTTAGTTGAAAATTGTAACATGCAATAAGTGATCCTATGGCTGCGGGATATACTGCAAGCTCAAAAAAATATTTTCCATGGAGATACTAGAAAAGACAGTCCGAAATGCGGATGTCAATAGAAAGAGAAAGAATATTATACCTCGAATTATAATCAGTTATATATATATATGTATTATACAGTTTATTTTTCGTTTATCATTATTTATTATTTAAGTATTTTTTATTTGGAGGTAGGTATTTTTTAGTGTTTTAATAAGTTTTCAATTTAGAATATGTTATGTAAGGTTCTTAAATAGGTATAGTTTTATAAAGATTATTTAAGTGTTTTATTCCCTATTTAGAAGTTTGTATTGTATATTTCTAACTCAGGCATTTACCTTAGTCTATATTTGTTTATTTTGAGCATATGAAGTTAATAGCTCTTCAGTTGATAGCTGTGAACACATACGGCCTAAAAATTAAATACGGATAAAACTAGGTACAGAAGTAGTACAGATATTTTCCATCCATTTGTCATTGGAAATGACTTTCATTTCGTTGGAGTATCGGGGGTCATTTGAGAGTTTTGTGAGACAGGCAGATTGCATGAAGAGTTGTTGAGATATCGGGATGAACGTAGTGTTAAAAGGCGCAGCTCGGTGAGCTCTACAAGATGGCAAAAGACAATTTAGAAGAAGTTCAAAAACAAAAAAATTATCGGCAAAAAACGAAAAAATCTCAATTTTTTTCCCCGATTTTTATTTTGGGAGCCCGATATCTTGAGAACTGGGGCCGAATAAGAAAAAAATAAAAAAACGGCTCGGCATAAAAAAAAAAAAAAAATTAAACGGGGGATCGATTGAGACTAAAATTGTTAGAATCGGACAACCGGAAGTAGTGGTTAAGGGTGCCCTTAGTTGGAAGTCGGATATGCATCGGTGTTACATTTCGTACTAATTCGGATTGTTCGATCGAAATGTCGTACAGAATGTTATATTTCGAAGTTTTAAGCTTATTCAGATACAGTTGTGTTATTTTTTTTGCATAAAAGAATTTATTTCGAAACATATTATCCAAAATATGTGTGTTTACTTTATTCCGTTAGGTTCATTTCCAATGTCGTAAGAAGTTCGTGCGAAAGCAAGAAATCCTTTGATTTTTTTCCAAGCCCCACCGTCACATTCAGGGCTTTCTGGAGCTTGCCTATTCTAGTTATATTATCTCTTACGGTGTCAATATATTTGATGAAACGTATTTATGTACAATGTATTTTAATTAAGACTCTCTGGGTGAGTTCGTTGAAGATTATGAGCGAGTATTTTGTCTGAGTGTAGGCGTTGCGGTCAAAGTTTGCTTAACATAACAAACGACAGATGGTGCTGCCCACATTTTGTTTTGCTTTGTGTATTTTCGGGAAACGCAATCTAAGAAAAATATACTTAATTAATTTTAGATTAATTATTTATTAATAGCCTGTACCTCTGTGGAAATCTGCGTGGTAATATTTTAGTTTATTTTTACCTGCTGATAGCGTGTCGGCTCGTTTCCGTTGCGCTTTCAACTGCAAATACGAAAAGGATAAAAATGACGCAGGGTGGACTAAAACAAAATTCTCAATAAATTTATTTAATGAGATGTTATTTTATACAAAAATTAAAATAACAGTAATACGTAACACTTCTATACATCACATGTTTATATAAATATGTAGGCGGTTTTCGCTTGCACGATCTTGGCATAGGGGTACTAGCTAGCGGAAGCCGATCGGCTAACATATATTTCCTTAATGCGCATGAAAAAAATTCAAAAATTATTGTGACGTTTTATGCTAAGAGATTCGTATTATTTTATACTTAAATCATACTCATGATATGAAATACTTCACTACAGTATTTTTGTTGCTTTCATTAGATATCATAGGTACAATATAAATAATAAAATTTCAATTCATTTTCTACAAAACATACCTATTACAAGGTTTCACATAATAAAATAATAACAGGCGTGAACATAGTTTATATTGCTAGATTTTACTGACATACCTATTATCATAAACCTATACTCGTTTGACACTACGCATAAGGTCAATTTATCACGATAGCCAGGTATGCACCAAATTCATATAAACAAAAAGAAGGGCTCTGAAAGAGACTTTTAGTATAGAATAGGTAGTCTATTAAAACTGTTGAAGAATGTGGCGATATGTCACAATAATTAACGGACCATGTGCAACCATATATCAAAGGCTATAAAAAAAAATATTTTTATAACTATACGTGTGTCATAAATTTTAAATTTACTTCAGCTATTTAAAAAAAACCCTTTAGCAATACTAAGTTGGTATCGCAGTCGATTCCTTTTTTGCTAATAATTGAATAAGTTATCAATATACGAGTATATTGTTATATATAGCTATAACAGCAAAAGATGTGCAAATTCTTGAGATCTATTATAGATAATTGCTCGTATTTCTGAATTTTGTTCTGTTCCAGAAAGTTCATTGGAAAGAAAGCGGGAAATGACGTGATTCGACTAAAGTTTTCTGGACATCTCGAGAGCGTTCGAACCTTCCAATATAAAAAGTGGTGCACTCGATAAACTGCACAGCGATGGGAGATGTCAGGGAGATTCGACCTGACAGACGAGTAATCACAACGAAGATGAACTGTGGTGAAAATTTAAAAAGAGATCACTTAGTGTCAGAGTGACGTGTGTATAGGTATAAATGTACTTATTTCCTTACGAATTTATTTTGAAACAAAAACGTCCGAGAACGTGCGAGGTTCGTAATAATAATAATAATAATAATAACACACACAATCACAACAATAATATTGTTAACGTATCATTCTTTTCTAAAGAATATCGTATGACAAGTTTCCACTTATTTATAACAAAGGTGATACAGTGATTGATCACGGTCTAACAATAATACCATTTAATACATTGAGATATGGTTTCTACTACAACTTCAAACAAATATATTTCAACATTCAAACAGATATATATTTCTAATACATTCAACACATAATGTAAAGTTAGGTTACGTATCCGGCGACGTATATATTATAGTTATAAGCTATCATTCACAATTTGACAAAACACAATTATTAAAATTATTATCGTTCTGAAATATATTAATTTATAAAAGCTGTACATCGTGTTTAGCTGAACATAGCCCAAAAAATAGTACGAACAGAGCTTATCTATAAACAAAAAGTTTCAAGTAAACAGGTGGCACAAACTAACTGTGGTTAGCCGAACACCGTGTATACATAGGTACATTGTTATTGGTTGGCTATTTATTCTGGTTAAGGACTTATAGTAAAGCCAATAAACAACCGATTAAACCTTATAATGACATATCTAAAAAGTAATCGAATCTGAGATATTTAGAAATACATATCTTTTAGATTTATTTAATGTTTTGTGCAAATCAGTTGAAATATGACGATTATTGTTGAAGGCGTCGGAAAAATCAAGTCGACTGGAAGCTTTCATCGAAAACGTTGCCTTTGAGATATGACAAAATAATGTACGGAGGAATTGTTTCTCTTTTATAGGACTAAAGAAAAGTCTAAGATGGCATATGTCTATCTCTTATGGATAACTTACTATACCTACCTATGTTTATGTTTAAAAAATTGGTGTCATATGATGAGATAATTGGTAAGTAATTTAAACGGATACAATATTGATCCTTATCAAATTAAATACGTTACTTACCTTCAGCATTTCATGCACATTATAATTGTCCTTTACACCATATAATTTAAATTAATGTCTTAGGAGTTATCGCGAAATAAAAACCATCGCGCGACAAGCGGCTGGGCCAGGCAGCCGGTGCCCCACACCGACGCGACACGCGTGATGTAAAATTAGGCAGAAGTTATCAATGTCGTATGCAAAGAAATATTGTAGTTTGTTTTTATGTATTCATTCGTCAGTTTTTAAAATATTTATAGAATTGGAAATTAAAAATATTTGAAAATAGTACGATGAACTTACGTTACATTTAAATCTAATCAAATCCAATCCTCTAGGATACTACGACAGAAAAAACACTACGGCTTAAATGCTCTGCTATCCGTGCGTAGCCGGGGCGGGTCGATTGTTAAGTAAAAAAGGTTTATATTTGGTTGTATTTATTGGCTTTACTACTAAGTACGTAATTATAATGCATCACGTAACCAGTATTTTTGTATGTTTAACCTTTGTATTATACATTAATATGATGTTTAATACACATGTATTTCCGTGTTCGTGTGCTATTTAATAATATATATTATAACAATTTTCTATAAAATCATTTTATTTTAAGAAACGTTTTAGTTTTATATAGAATTTTCATTCATCTTTCATTATTTTTATAGCAACATCAATACATCTATTACATTTAGGTACACATCCACTTACTTCTAAGACTTATTATAAAATACAAATAAAAAAAACCTGCATGAAGCTATAATGATAATCAATATAATAAGTTTGCCTCTACATATGGCCACATTTACCGATAATTAACTTGTAAGTATAGTTCGCCTCAAACTTTATGGCGGATCGGAATACAACGCTATAAGCGTGCTTGCGGAGATACATTCATATACCCTTCGCTCCACTGCGTTCCGCTACACCTTAAACTGCTTACTGCGACGCGACTTGTGCCTATGTTCACATCCGCCATAAAGTTTTATTGGAACTGTAGACATATACTTACAAAAATCGTGTTGCGTAGGCATCCTATGCTTTTGTCTTGTGAGGATTCGTACATGCATCGAAAGAGCAAATTTAATAATAGGTGTCTTTTTATCATCCTACAAATTTTCAATTAGTAATCTTTACTGATAGGATAGAATAATTTAAACCAGACTAACACATTGAACATGCTCAACAACAGACGTACACTAAAACTGACTGTAATTACGTTTGCAGTGCATAAAAATGGATGTCTTCTATGCCTGGCAGAGAAAATAGAATGGGTTCAACTAGCAAGAGCAAGAACGTCTGGTATTAGGAGTAAGTTGACGGTGGTTTCCCTTTTTAGGCTTGCCATTTTCAGGGGCAGCTTTCGTTACACGGAGTCGAGGTGCTGAAACGACCTGCCTCCGCCGGTAAGGGATGCTAAATCGATATTTACAATTAAACGGTTAAGCAAGATGTATCTAATAGACTCGCAAAAAGCGGTGTAGTGCCCTGCACCTTGCGCCGGCTCGCCCAGATCTCGGTCTGGTCTATGATCATAAGCATTTAATTGCCATACATTCGGACACTAACTTGGTTTTTATTATTTGTTTTTGATTGTTTCTTTCATCTTTTGTTCGTGTTTTTTGATATGTGTATTTTATCATACCTTACCATACCCTACTATCCGAAAAAAATAGATAAAGTTTGCCTGTGAACTGTAATAAATTATATGCTATGAGTTTAGAGCACGACCTCGTGTTAAGTTTTTTTATAATCAGACTGAAAACCAGCATCGGCAGCAGCACGGCTGCTACCGCCACAATGCTGGGTTTCCTTTCATTTAATTTTTTTATTGTTATGTGATTTTTTATTTTGTAAGGTTTGTTGTGGGTAATAAACAATTATTATTATTATTAAAATAATTATCTTGTTTTTTTTATCTGTTATTATCATTCAGTATTACCATATAGAAATAAGACATCGAATTACTGTGGGGATACGCGGGCGACTGTCAGTTGTGTCAGTTAGCAGCCGCCGGCTATCAATAATTTTTGGGATAGAATATTTTCATGGAAAAAAAATTTCTACCTATTTTTTTAATGGAATCTTTAAATGATTCCTAATACCTTGAAAAATGTGGCGAGTAAGAAAAAATATCCATGTATATTTACAATGATATTTATGATAATTTTCTTTAATTATTTTTACGTGATACAAAGGTTCAACCGTGATTTAACAATTAAATAACATAGCTGGATAATATAAGACGATTTTATAGACCTATATTGTTTTCACCCACCCAATCAAAACAGAAACAGTCATTGAACAGTTCTTAAGGGTTCCTATGTGTGTATTAGTTAGGAAAATATAGTTATCTGTGGAAATTGCGTACCATCATACAGTTATCCTTATAATTTTAAATAATTTGTTCTTCCTTATACTAGTAATAACGTTTAATGACAACGTAAATATTTTCAAAATTTTCGGTAGTAATACAAAATTAGTTTTTTTGTAAAATTTTTGCGTAATGTAATCCAATTTTAAACTATGAAAGGACTAATCTTTTAATTCCAGGAGAATCACCTGAAAGTTTATGTCACGTAAATACAGAACAAGTCATAGTAAAGCGTTAACAACATGAAATATTTTCGAAATTATCAGTTCACATATAAAATTTAGTATTTGAACAATTCGATACCATAAATTCGTTTGTCCGGTTCTTCGATACATGCGAGCATAACAAGTGCTACAATACAATATTATACAAATAGTAATCGTTCATTCTATAACACTCATCCATTTTCTATTCGGGAACAAAAGTGTACAAATGTTTTCTATTCAAATAATGACAACATTAAGTCCACCTACGTTAATATGTTTTGCTATTGAGGAATTGTGCCTCAGTAAAAATCCTTAGTATTAAAAACTGTAAATCTATGATGAGTTGTAATACGATATAGCACATGCATTTATTTTTTTAAAGAAATTTATTTTCGGTAAATAAACCCGATGGCAAAAATACTTCGTAAGACATGTCCCATGTGTTTCCTAAACTAAACCTTCGAGTAATAAAGTACGTACACTTGAAATATTTAATGCACGGGTTCGTTGATTGTATTCATCTAATACATTACTGGCAGGATTCTTTGACAATAAGCTAAAAGTTCTTTCCAATACATACTAAATACGAGACAAACGCAATACAATACATTTAATACATTCAGACGTATGTGGTCTGCAGTTCCGTGTGTGAGACAGTGCGTTGCGAGGAAGCACAACGGGCTCTCATCAGAGCTCCGAAAGTGGTGCGGAACTGCCTGGACATCGAGCAGTAGAGGACGAAGTTGATGGCTCCGTTTAGTAGAGCCAAAGCGTCCATCAGCTCGCCAAATAAGTCATAGCAACGTTTGAAGAAGCACCGTCCCAGCATACCACTCAGCAAACCTGCCAATAATAAAGTTAACTTATTGCATATGAAATACACAATAATATGTTGTGCAGCGACGGTAAGTGTACGCACGAAATAAATCATACAATTCCATATACGAGTCCATAAAAAAATCAGTTTATTCCTGTGCGCCATAAAATGTGGTTTGATTGGATTTTATTTTTTCTTCCCCAAACATAGTGAAAAGTCGTAACCTAATTTTGATTTTGTAGCCTCAAGAAAATTATGTTAAAAGATATTTTTTTAATAGACAGCCAATGTGGCGTCTGAATCTAAAAGGTAATGTTTCATGTACGAAAAATTACAAATTGCTTAAATATATGTAAATAAAATGAAATTTTTTTTATGTATTAAGGTTTTTAGAAACCGCAAAGCAATAACCTACTTTTTCTTTTGTAGTGGAATTTTGATAAATGAAATATACAGCACAAATTTGTGCTAAAAACGGTATCATAAAAACGAAATTGAAATTGCACATTCTCACGTAATATAATTCTGACAACAACTAAATTGGTTTCATGATAACAAAATATCTTAGAAACGACGGATGATAATGATGAGGAAAAATTTTAACTTTTAATACATTTCGAATTTATCTTTATTGTAAAGGTATATTAATTTCATAACATTAAGTGAAGCATAAAAAAATATTCCTTTTAATTTCGCGGCATTTATGATTACAACAATTTACTATTGACAATTTTGAAGATGATATCTTTTGATATAATAACACTGGGAGATCCCAAACAGCGCTATCAAATCAAATCAAATAAAAAAAATTATCACTATAGGAAGTATTAGGTACACAAACTTATTGAAAGTCGAAATGAACTGATTAGGTACCGGTTCCGAAAACTAGAAGGAGAAGAACCGCCAAGGAACTCCCTCCCTGTTTATTTTATTTAAATATTTATGTTACAGTTAAAATCTGTTTTTAGTTAACACGCGTTTTCCCTAGTTAAAACTAATTTTCACTAAATGCAACTAGAATTTACTGCTGCTCAAAAATGAATATCAGTTAAAACTAGTTTTAACTAGAGAAAACGCATTTTATCGAATTGATCCAGTTAAAACTGTTTCGACCGAGTAATTTTTGAACAGAATATTAGCGATTGGTGAACAAAAAAAAGAAGAACACCACTTCATGATTATGGCGAACAGACATCTACGATAATTTAATGGACGAAATTGAAGATGCACAATTAACTCAATAGAAAACATAAAAATTTGATAATTGTGTAATCAATAATTAATAATAAAATATTTTAAAAGCAATACCTACATGAAGTGTTCTTTTTTTTCTGTTCAACAATCGCTAATATTCTGTTTTAATTGTAACATTTACAAGTCGACGTGCCTTGTATTTATTTATATCCATTTTTCAACAGAATAAAAGATCCATCACGGATAATAGCCTCTCTTTTAAAGCAGCTTGCGCGCTGGTATTTGTTAATGTAGAATTATATTTTATCACATAATAACCAATGTTCAGTAATGCGTAGGGCATCTATATTAAGTTCCAATAAAAACAATTCCACTAGTTCTAATTCGCTGGAAAAAAAACCCGTATGTTTTGGTGAACTAATTTAAATATATTAGGTTTCCTTTGTCGGGGCAATCAGTTTAAATCAGAAGAACGCTGCGTTTCAGCAGAGGTTCCAGATTCACAAGTCTTACAAGTAGATTCTGCTGTATTACATAATAGAGCAGAACCTATATTATACGCTTATAGGCTAACAACTTGGCCAACTGTCTTAGAAAATATTTTGATACGTACATTCTATCTTTTGTCAAAATAAAATTATGTTTGAATGTATCGATGTCAAAGAAATTAAAATGGACATCACTATGACGTTAAGTCATATTATATAATCAAGTATTAATATTATGAATATCATAATTCTGCTTTTCCGTTAAACCCTTGGAAAACAGAAATGTACTAAATACAATTCTAAGTTGTCTTAATTTGACAAGTCCAGGAGACGGGTAAACCCTGTTATTACATCTTTCCGTCTTACACCAGAACTGTTTCCCACCATTATAATAAATTGAGGTGTCTTTGGTGTGCTTATCAATTAAAACAATATTCATAATTTGAGTGTAGGAAATAGGAAGCACGCATGCAAAAATATAAAACTTGTTGGTTCACACACTCGCTCATCATCGTTCCCAATCTAATACCTATTTCGTCACAGTAAATTATCGGTTTTTTTTCAGATTCTGATAAGTCCGACTGGCGTGTTCACTAGTAGGTTTACATATATATTTTTTAGTTTTTTGGCAACCCATCTAGTCCCAAAGTAAGCAAGTATTATGCTAGTATTATGGGGTATTAGACAACTGATAAACATACTTAAATATTCTTTTTTTATAATACATACATACAGTATGGATGCCATCATTTGTTTGTCCTAAATTTAGCGTGTTGTACTGATTGTTTTCTCGAACTTTAGACAAGAGCAAGAAAAAAATGTCATACATGAAAAAAGTAATTAATTTCCAATCTCGTCAACCAGCGCACGCGTAACGTAACCCTGTACAGCGCACGCGTAAGATAACGTAAACCATATATCTACTAGGTACCTATGCCGCGTCCGCACGCGCGCACACAGGCAGCGACTGCTTACATGCTTATTTGAGACTTACCAAAAACATGTGCCAAAAATCTTCGGTTTTGTAAATCACACCAGATACGTTGGATGATTCATTCATAATGTTGTACCACGAAATCACAATAATCCCCAGAACACGCTATAAACACAGGTTTAATTTACAGTTACCATACTAACGTCGTCGTTCGTAACTATTTACTTATTATTTTTAAATTTGTTTGATGTGATGAACATTTCCAATAAAAAAAAGTATTTAATGGAAGAAATGTGTAAGTTTTAATTACACGATAATACAAATCATAATATTCACTATTCAATGCCACTCTTGAATTATCTGCGTGATGATTATTTTGCTCTAGGCATTTTGTTACTCGCCTAATTAACCTCGTACACTCAATAACTCAACTTCACTATTTTATTCACGAAATTTTTAATCTATATTAAGAAAGAACACGATAAACTGCAAACAGCTGATGTTCGCGGGTGTCCACAATCCGGATACGAGTCCCATTAAATAAAGCATATCTGCATTTTGAAAAATATCAGCGCTGACGAAATAATCAGTCTTTACGAAAAAAACACTCGGTTCGTAAGTACGACGTTTACAATATCAGGTCACTGTGCGACTAATTATGCAACAACATGCAGCAAGCAACCTGCGCCGCGCCTCGCTTCACCCCGAATCGCCCGCTTTATCCCCACCGCCGCGCGGTCGCTGGACTGTCGGTAAATTTCAAACAAATTTCAAGGCTGTTTCCGACTTTCGGTGTGTGGTCTGACACGGCGGTCAAAATGGAATTAGGGTTGCGTGTTTATTTGTAAACTAAGTAGTATTAAAAATTGATTTTCTCGAAAACGGCTCCCAATAAAAATATAGTTTCTTCGGCGAAATCGTTATTGAGTACCAGCAGATTTTAAATACAACAAGACTCTAGACGGTTGGTATCCAAACTGTATATAGGTACTTTTTACACCCATACACGGAAAAAACAGACATGCTCATGCATACAAATATTTGTCCTGGGGCGAGAATCGAACCCGTGACCCTTGGTTTCGCAGTTAGGGTCTCTAACCACTCGACCAATCGATCAGTCGATAATAAACCGCAAACATTCTGACAGAAACTCCAGTGATTTTTTAAAGTGCCTATCACTTTATGGGGTACGTCATTGAAATTAGAGGGTCCTAGACGGACTTTCGAATTTCAAATATGTTTCAAAGTCCCTCTTTATTATAATGACCTTATTTAATTATGTAACAAAAAGGGCCTATACGAGACCCCTCGAACAAGAAAGGGTAGCAGGGCAGTAGTAGGAGTTAGTTCAATACGAGCAGTTCGCGCCATTAATTTTAATTTGTAGAGAAAACTCGTTTGTTCTCAGTTTTAACAACGTGACAGGTAAATTTACGATATGATCCCATTTGAGTTTAAAATTAAAGTAATTTAACCAATTGTAAATTAGTTGGGATTGTTAGTGGCAGGATGAATAGACATGCGTCGCTTATTATTACGTATCAAGAACCGTTTTGTTTTTTAACTACCTACTTCTAATGTATGTACTGATAGGCACCAAAAGTAATATTCTATTTTATTTTGAAAGCTAGTTTTATCTATAGTCATTGTTAAGCGTATTGAGTTTTTTTCCTTGTTTATACACTCCTTCCTAACATGGAATTATGACAGTTTCCGCACTTCATCCTCCGGAGGTAGCATAAAATATTGTATGTTTGTATGAAAACACGATCTCGACTCCGCGGACATGAAATACGCGTTCGGGTGCTATAAAAGGAGACAGCTGTATATAACGTCATACTTGATAGTTTTGTCTGGTTCAACCACACCATAGTTATTTTTATTCTTGTTTTATAAAGGGTAACTTGGAAAAACGACGTTGTATGATAATAGAAACATTCATACCTATCGATATGAGAAATCAATAGATGAAAAGTTGCCTATCACCGATCACCTCAAGTCGATGAATTTCAAACAGCATTGTAATATCTAGAGGAGTGACTCGGCTGAAACCGAATGAACTTGTCTGGCAAGGCCTCATAATATGGCCGTAGGCTGGTTCTTTGTGAGAGCCGAAACCAAATTAGTAACTTTGAAAGAAAAATTTAAATTATGAGGTAAAAAGAAAATAATTCTTAGATTTATTATTTATTGTTAGACAGTTTGAAGAAATTGAAAGTTAAATTAAAAATAAATTATGATATTTTATTAATCAAAGTCTAATTTAGCAATTTTGTTTTTCAGATTTAAAGTTAAGTGTATTTTTTTTATACACGCAATGTTGTATCATCATCAGCCCATTTTTACCCCACTGCAGGGGCTTAGGCCTCCCCCAGGGTGTGGAGGGGGGCTTGGAGCTTAAGTCCACCACGCTGCTCCACTGCGGGTTGGGAACTGTAACGACCGCCATCTATTGACAGCGTCCGGGACCGACTGCTTAACGTGCCCTCCGAAGCACGGTGTCAGTAATATTGTGTACTTAAGTCAGAAAAACTCATTGGTACACGCCCGGATTCGAACCATGGCCCTATGGGGCCTTATAAATTTGAGACAGGTTCGTTGCGCTCTGGGCTATCACGCAATGTTCTAGTAGGTACCTAAATAGATAAAGTCTTCGGATGTAAGTTCATTTGTCCCCATAGAGTACATAAATTTGAGAGAAGCGTTTGGTTTTAATAGAGTCAGAAATGTTATTTCACGGTATCGAAACTGTCAAACGCAATTTTGAATTCGGACCGAAACTTGCCAAAGATACGCCAGCTAACTCGAAGAGGAGTGGTTAGACGGTAAGCGTAGAAGAGTGCTTCTAGTCAATTCGTACTTTTTTGTTCCCCTCTGTAGCCTAAACTATTGAATACTAAAATCATACTAGCTGGCTTCAACTCAATTGTTAAATAGAGTACCAGAATTATTCTAGAACAATAAACTTATTGTGTGCAATTTATTGTTTTTTTTTTCACTTTCTGGAATTAACATATTTATCGCTAATACTTATTAATATCAGTTACATTAATACTTAAATATGATATTTAATGCGTTGAATGGCCTTTGTATCATTATTTTGACGATTTACAAACCAATCATGTGACAAGTAACAAGATCAAATAAACAAAAAATTACTTTTGCATTTTGTATAATACGTAAGGACATATTTTAGATATAGTGATTTCATAAGCCCCTCACAGTCTAATAATCAATGCATACAACACTCTGAGAATGACATTATTTTATAAATATGCAACGGCAATGGCTGACTTTATAATTCCACTCTGTGACGTGACGTTATGAAAATTTTCGAAATTATATAACTACGTAAATATCGATCTAAAACAAAAAAAAATCAAATTAGTTTCTTAAAATTGCCTATTTTTTCGAAAAATTAAATAACGTACTTTTGTTCAAAAATTTGAGAATAGTCAATTGTTGGAAACTTGGCGATTGTGTGGAGTTCATTATAATAATAATATGATAATATAATTGTTATAATATCATTATAATATTGTAATATCATTATAATATCATTATAATAATCATTATTATAATATGATATTATCGGGATTATTAACACGATGGAACCGGGACGTAGACACGAGAACTGCAGAACAGTAGAAGGTGTCCTAACCGTGTTTAGGCTTGTTGCAATTGTCTTGAGTTGCGTTGTGGCCATAAATTGTTTTTAAGGCCTGATGATGAAGCCGGAATGTAACAACTGAAATTCGACAAAGTAGCAAGGTATCCTATGCGTGATTGGGCTTGTTACAAATTGTCTTGAAATATACTTTGGCTATGAATTGTTTTCAAATTCTGATGATGATAGAGCCAGAAGGTAAGCATTGAAACTCCATAACGAAAAAAGGTATTCTAACCATTTTTGGGTTTGTTGCTTTTGTCTTGAGTTGTATTTTGGCCAATGGTTTTCAAGGGCTTTCAAGGGTTATAATGAAGTCGGAAGATAAGAACTGAAACTCGGTAACGAAACAAGGTATCCTAATAATTTTTGAGTTCGTTGCAATTGTCTAGAGATCGAGAATAGGATATCAATTCTACACATTTAATATTATAGATGCAAATGGTTAGATTTTTTTGCTGAGTCATGGCGAACAGGATGAACGGATTTGGAAGAAATTTTATGCAGACGTAGAAGATGCCCTGGAATAGGATATAATATGATACTTTTTATCCAAACAAGATTGAACAAAAAACATCAACCTTATAAATTAAATACGAGTAATATCTAGGTAGGTACTTCAATGAAAGCGAACTTTACAATATTCTGCCTACCATCTAAATTATTTTTATTGAAAGTGTCGATATTCTCTTCCTAATTATAAAACTAAAAAGTAAAAAAAAATGGCAGTTATAGGGACTGCCGAAGTGAAAACTTAGAACTTTTAGTATTAAATTTTGAAATTTCATAATGTTTAAATTAAAATTATCAATATACTTTCGGTATATAATGGAACCATATAAACATGCATATAATTGTTACTCAGAGTGTCAATAGATGTGAAAACCAGATTGATGTTGATAATTCCAATTTAAACATTATGAAATTTCAAATTTTAATGCTAAAAGATTTATGTTTTCACTTATATCGGCAGTCCCTATAACTGCCAATTTTTTTTTCTTTTACCACCGTCTGAAGAAATCGTCAGGATCAAGGATCTAAAGAAATATGGAAAACGGATATTTAAAATAACCCTAATTCCATGACAATATTTTTTCGTAAATTTCTAATAATGAAATCGAATGATATACAATTATAATCGTTTTGCAAAAACTAGCAAAGCACATATTTTATTTTTCACAATTTAAATTAATGATTTCGAAATATTAAATTTTTAAATAAAATACAATATTTAATGGAATGAAAGTCGGAGCCTTTTTTCATCACTTTAAACTAAAAAATTTAATAATATAAGGTAATGAACCATAATTTTGCATTAATAATCATATTTTAAACTTCAACACATTAATTTAAATTATTAGTAGTTTTATTAAATTTTTGATTTCAAAATTCAGGAATAAATATGATTGAACAACTAGAAATCTGTTTTACCACGGTAGTAAGAAAAGTTCAAGCCACTGTGAAATACAAATTCCGTGATGCGTTGCGGAGGTTAAAATATTAGAAAATAAATAATATAAAACTTTCAAACGCCAAAATAAATACGAAGATTTAAAATAATTTTCTGTTATTTATTTTCAATCTTAAAAATATTAGTATATTCCTTTAGTACTCACTTTCGTACTGCACTGTGACTCTACAATTAAAAGAGCATGTCGTGACGCGAACCTATAAAATTTTCCCCTACAAAAACGTGCTCGACGCGGCTAAAGAAGTTCGCACTTGAATTGTATTGCACAGCAATTCTACAATTATATGAGCATGTCGTGACGCGAACCCATAATAAGATTTTCCCCTGCCAAAAAGTGTCCAACGCGGCTAAAGAAGTTTTCACTTCGAAAACTGAATAACACAGTTTATAAGTATTGAACTAAAAACTAATAATTGCGAATGAAAATTCTGTTAAATATCAAGATTTAATTAGGTAATTGATTCTGCTTCACCGTTCCGCTTACTTATATATTATAGAGAAAACAATGCCCTCGCGCTTTTAGATGTATTAAAATAGAGGCCCTTAAGCGAGCTTGTTTTTCTCATTTCAGTTAATTATTCTATAAATAAATCTTAGACAACTTTCAGTCGTCCTGGCCGGCTTTGCAAGGGTTTGTTTCAGATTGTGAAAACGCTAAAAGAATTCAATTCTCTACAATCACTCCTCCGGTTTTCCATTCAGTTAGGTAAGTCTACATTTTCCCAGTTGATCGGAAAGCACAGACGCGGAATTTAATTAATTCTGAGATCTGACTCCCCAGATAAACTTGACGTTCACCGAATCGCAATGTTTCTTACAAATATAAAAACAGATTTTGATATTGAATTCTTATACAAAGATGAAAATATTTTGGAATAGAAATTGCTACATATATGTGCGTGTAATTATTTTTCTTCCATATACTACCACGAATCTTATCACTTTGTATAAGCTAAGAAAAATAATTTTAATTGAAGAGTTGCAACTCAAGTAAAAAAACCAGTATAGAACCGAATTCGCTTACATTTTGAAAAAACTATCAAAGACTCACATAATTATTTGAAAATAGTTATTCAACGAGATCCCACTTGAGTGGGCCAGTGAACCCTTTTTTAGCTTCACTTTGCTTGTATGGGAGGCACCTTAGAAAAAAAAAATTCAGTGTTTTAATGCACACCTATGTAGTGCGTAAGTAGCAGTTACGATATGAATGACCATACGAAATTTCAGCATTGTAGCGCTAATAGTCTGCTAGTAAAATAGCAGTTACATGTAGACAGAAAGACGAACGGATAGACGCACGATCGTGAAAAAACAATGACGGTTCCTTGTCGAGCTATGGAACCTTAAAAAGGCAAACAATGCGTTGATTATACATATATATAATTATAATATATTATATATATTATTATAATTTGACCATTAAATACGCAGATTACGTGGATAGTTAGACTTGGTCCGTTAATTAAGACTTAGAATTTAATTAGGACACAGTCCTAATAATCTTTTTATTAAGCTCCCTTTGTTTTTATTTGAATTAAATCCAGCCCTAACTCATTTACATAACTCCTAACAACCTTACTATACGCAATAATGTATGTAAAATGGTATTTTAAAAGATAGATTTATTCACAATATGTACCTACTTAACGTGAAACAACTGTCTGTGGATTGACGTATTTACCTTATTCTCAAGTTCTCGGCTTTCTTTTAGAAGTACAGCTTGCTTATTTTACTCCTGAGACCTTAGTTAAAAAACAAGAAACTTTCGACATGAGCTTATTTATAGTTCCCCAAACGCATTTGTTCAAAAATATCTTTATTTTACAGACTATGTAACCTTACTTTTCCATTAAACTTGATTTCAAATATTAATGCTCTGCCATATGATGAAAATTATCATATCATACTTAGTAAAAATCTTTCCCCATAAAATGTTTCTAAAAAAATTATAACTGACTTAAGACATTTTGTCTTTAATATGTCTTAAGTCGTAAACTTAGATCAAAAAGTAAAAAATAATATTTTTACTGTAAAGAAAAAGGCATCAAAGGACGGTATGAAGTCTATAAAATCGGTACCCAGGCAAGTCAATCACTTTACATTGTATTCTATATTTCTTATAGTTGTAAATTTTACCATTTTTCAATTGTTTATTACCTAGAAAGTACCCATTTAAACTATCTGAATTGGCACCAAAGTCGGCCATTAATGCTTTTTTGTTTGTTTGAGAATGAAATGATTGAATTGACGCAATTAATCAATAGAAATAGTGTAGTTTTTCATAATGATAACGCCAGACATTTAGAAACTCAGGAAAAATTGAGGAAGTTCGGCTGGGAAGTAATAATGCATCCATCATATAGCCCTGACCTTCCTCAAATTTTCACTTTTTACACTTCAGAATTCTTTAGGTGTTGTAAGGTTATCACCAAGAAAAAATTCTCAAAAATACTTGTATTTTTTTAACCACGAACCCCAACTACAGCAACGGGATTATGTGTCTACCTACAAAATGACAATAAGTAAATAAACAAAAGAGTACATATATATTTCAATTAAATAAAATCAAACTATGGAAATAAAACGCTTTGAATTCGTATATAAAACATGAAAATACTTTCTCCCCAACCTAATAGAAAATGCGAAGAATGTACATGTGTAATATAATGTTTGCAGTCAAATCATCCGTAATTTTTAATAGGATCACTTTTTGTGGACTTAACTTACCACAAGGGAAATTTTCTGCCACTACAGAATTCATGTTTACATTTATTAAAATCGAACTTTGCTACTTTACCTGCTGTTACTTTATTTATATTGTCTATATTTATATCGAAAATAAATGTTAGTATTTCACCGAGTTTTATCTATTTATAAAACATTCTTTACCTAAATTGTAGAACACGCACACCTTGAAATAGTGCCAGAAAATTAACTGTTCTCTACTGTTCATTGAATAGAAAATTTAAAAAAGTACTTGTTGACGCCAAAAGTTGTTGAAATACAAAACAATGTGGCGATTTTTCTCATACAAATGTAATTAAAACGGAATGAGGATGTACACATTGAAGAATAAGATTTAAATAAGAATTCCGTAAAGAAATAGATTGCTATTTTCCAGAGGTCTCAGTAAATATATATATATATATAGGTATGATATGAATATTAACTGTCAAAAAAACATCTTATGAATATGATAACCAACAATAGATTATTAGTATTAAACATACCTAAAATCCCTTGCGGAAATTCTGTAAGTAAGAACAACAGCAGCACTGCAACCAGCATCTTGGTCGTTCTGTCTGTCCTGCGTTCGGCTTTAGACCTTTTCGTAGATTTTCTTGTGAAAACGTTTCCATTTGTATTGATCACCGTATCGGCTGGACAAGCGTTATAACCCTTCAAAGCTTTCTTCCTGTTATTCGCTCTGTACAAAGCTCTTATCAGCCAAGCGCTAATCATAGTAAGTATCAAGCAAGGTAGCAGTTTTATCAATACGGCGTGAACCCAAAAATTAATCTGGTACAATTTTCCATCGTAATCGGAATCAACGAAATAGACCTTAGTCGATGTTCTCCTTGAATCTACGTCGAAATTAAAATTCTTGTGTATAGTGAAAACCTGCGACAAAAAATATGTACAAAATAATAATAATAATGTAGCCGTCAAAGGTCAACAATTTTTCATGGGTGACTTGGTTCGGTTTTATAATAAGATTCACACAGTTAATGTATTGAAAACCAGTTCATGGTAAAGAATTATTATATTATTAATAATAATAATAACGTCTGCATAACAACAACCTCTCGGCCTCAAACTAAGCATTAGCTTGTGTTTTGGGTACCAAGCGAAGACACCACATACATATAACAACCAAGACCCGGTACCAGTATCAATATTCATCATATAAATACTGACCCGACCTGGGATTCGAACCCGGGACCTCCGAATTAATGATTAACGCACGGGCCTCGTTGCAATTTTAAAGATATATATAACATTTGAAATCAAGTAAATCTAAAGAAGTTTTTTTTTAATCTTCTCTTTTTTGTATTTCAGAATTGAATAAGAAAATATGAATAAGATTCAATTTAAATTGGGTAAATGAAAATTTTATAATAACTATGTACTTTATAATAAATTCCATGGATCTTGATTAAATATTTGAAATTTCGCCTAATAATAAAATTATGAGCAGGAAATTTCGGGAATTCCAGCCAATTATCTTACAAATTTCACAAAAGAAGTATTGTAACCCAGAAAGTCTGTGCCAGAAAGTCTATACTAAGTTTTTTCTCGTTGAGTCATTAAATTAATTAAATATTTCATTCTAACAAACGAATATTTAAACAGTGAACGTTATTATAATTATCGATCTATTAACTGTTACTTTCAGATAACTATTTTTATTTAAAGCGCATAGTGATTACAAAAGGAGAAATAAAACCAATCACTAATACTGTAAATCAATTTGTTATAGCAAGGTGTGACCCGAATAGCAACAACAAATTTCCCGTTAATTGGAATTTAACACGCTTCTCTGTCCATTTCGGTAGAGGAAACACTCAATACTTTCTTCAATATTTCAAGAACTTTTAAAACAACAACTCAAACAACAAAATTACATGATCCATATCAAGTTACTTACCTAATTGTTTGCTATTAATTGAGCCTAGAACAGTTGATTAACTACTAACTAAGACGGTGAACGCAGAAAAGAGGCTTCTAGTTAATTCGTACTTTTATGGAATACATTTATTTAATTTCTTTGCAACGAAAAAATTACGTCTATTCCTTTTTTTCAAAATTTTTGACAAAAGGCGAAAAAATCACAAATCATTGTATAATCTATATACAGGGTGAGGTTTTAATGACCAGCCAAATTTTAATATAATGATCTTTGGTAAAAAACCGATAGCCTTCTTGTTTCCTTTTAGTATCGTTCTATAGAAAAATATTGAGATGTGACTACAAAAACCTTTCCCGAAAAAACCAATAACTCTAGTCACCATTCATGCCCGCCGCCCCATTCCGTTTCAAGGCCTCCTAGGGCGCGTACGTTTACTATAGCGTTAAGAAGGCAATCAAACGTTATAAAATAACACTGTAGATAAAATAGTTTATTATGAACATGTAATCCATATTTTTTATTTACGCAATGAGGTCTATTGGTGATACCTAACATCAAAAATTTTGGCCGGTTACTAAAATCTCACCTTGTATAAAAACGCGAAACTACTTAGACATTTTCCTTCAATTTGTGTATCTATAATATTGGAAAGCACTCAATGACGTTGTAATTTAATGAAGTATATGAATTATTATTTAACATGTACTTACCGCATAGGATGGTATACAGAGTATCGGTGGTAGTATGAAACTGACTAGTATAGCAATTGTACAGCGACGATCCGTGCATAACGCTGAACTGTGAGCCGGGTACCTTAAAAAAAAATAGATCATTCTCATCCCTTGACAATATCTCCCAAGCTATTCGTTTTACTGTATTACAATGGGGCCCTCATGTTATGAGAGTGGCTGGTAAACTGAGCTCTGCTGTTTTTAGAATCAGGCAAATAAGAAGACTAACCGATGTGCCTACAGCGAGGCTGGTTTATTTTAGCTACTTTTATAGCATAATGTCATATGGCATTCTGCTATGGGGAAAGGCCGCTGACATTCAAACAATATTTGTTCTGCAGAAAAGGGCTTTTCGAGCTGTATATAAATTAAAATGTAGAGATAGTGTGAAGGCTCACTTTAGAGAAAGCAACATTTTGACAGTCCCTTGTCAGTACATTTATGAAAATATAATTGATGTAGGTACATAAAAACTTAAATGCTTTCTCTAGGGTGGGTGATAGCCACAACATAAATACAAGACAAGCATATGTTATCGATTCCCAGGTTCAAACTCTCAAAGGTCAATAATTCTTTCATGGGAAATTGTATTCGTTTTTATAATAAAATTCCTAAATAAATGTTGAACTTAAGTTCAAAACAATTTACAAAGCAAGTTAAACTCCAACTCGTGAAAAAAGCTTACTATTGTTTTAGCGAGTATTTAAATGATAAGTACGAATGGACAACATTATTGTAATAGTTGTAAGCATATTTAAAAAAAAAAAAACTAAACTAAGAAAAACATATATTTAAATAAAATAAACAGGGAGGAGATTCTAGCCGGTTTTTCTCTTTCTAGTTTTGGAACCGGTACCTAATCACCTAAATCAATTCATTTTGACGTTCAATAAGTGTGTGTAAACATCTTATCCCATCAAAAACAATACTTGTCAAAAAAACCAAGTCTCGCAACTCAGTTGTTCTGCGGTAAAAAGTTGTGAGATCCATGTAATACCAAGTCGGTTATTAATTTATTCGGTTATAAATATATTGAGACTTGGCCATCGCCTGAAAACACGTGTAAATTCAATCGCCTGAAAACACATGTAAATTCAATTATTTAGTGCGATGGCCAAGTCTCAATATATTTATAACCGAATAAATTAATAACCGACTTGGTATTACATGGATCTCACAACTTTTTACCGCAGAACAACTGAGTTGTGAGACTTGGTTTTTTTGACAAGTATTGTTTTTGATGGGATCTCATTTCTTTTTGTATTTTGTAGACAGTTCTATTTTTTTCCTTTTCGGTACCTTCTACTTATTGTATATATGTATATCTATATGTATATAGTTTTTCTAAGATATATTATACAACCTTACGCACTCGTAATAAGTACGAATACGCACGTAGGTACGTTTTTTGCATTAATAAATAATTTAATACACGTGTTTTCATGACGGGAATACCCATTTTTTGCTCGATTTGGCAGGAGCACTACCATGAGCCTATATTTATATTGGACTAGCTTAAACCCGCGGCTTCGCACGCAATATAATAATAACTGCCGTAATAAAACATCGTTACGAATAAAGCCAATATTGAAAAATTTAACTGAAGACTTGGCTGTATGGGCTTAATTTTTTTTTTGCGGTCTTTTCTAGATTTTTTAGTTTTTCCTTGATTCATACACCAAACACTACTTATATTCCAAATTTGAAGCTTCTAGGTCTGCTAGAAGTGCCTTAGAATTTTGATGATCGGTGAGTGAGTGAGTGACAAAATGAAGACATTTGACCCGTTATAATTTCTTAAAAATACTGGTTCCAATTGAATGAAATTTGAAAATATGCTTATATAATATGCCTGCATGGTTACTGAAAATTTCAGTCTTCTTGTTTTATCCACAACGAAGTTACAGGGGGTAGAAAATGGTCTGAATTGCTTCGAGAAAAGGATGGTACGGCCGTGACGCTTTTTCGCTCGACTTGGTGGGGGCACGGCCGTGCCCCCAGATATTGAATAAAAACTTTTTGATTTTGATTCTGTCAGTAAAGATGGAAACAGTGTCACAGCCAGTTAGCGCGCGAATAAAAGATTGAAAAAAATAACTGTAATATTTAATAAATACACTATTTTATTCACATCGTTATTCCTTATTGTAAATATCATTGAGCTTTGAATTACTTCGATAGAAGATAATCTGGCGTTTTCGGTCAAGAATATAAGTCATCACATTTGAGCGTTAGATTACCTAGATGTTTGTCTTCTAACCCCGGTCCCACATATGTGGACAAAAATTTGGCCTTAAAATCAGCAAAGGTTTTCCGTGTAACCCCGCCTCAATAAAATTGACAAATGTTTGTCAATATCGTACCTCCTACACTGCTAAGCAAATGTTCCTTTACCGTACGGCCACTTTGTAGTGCGCAAGAAAACCGACACGCTATCACGGATAGCAAATGTTTGCCGCACAAGCCGTTAACGATACGAATGGCCTCCCACACATACGTAAATGGTCAATGTTCGGCATGTTTGCCACATGTGTGGGACCGCCTTAAGTCTTTGTATATCACCCCCACAGACCAGTCAACCTATAGACCACGCTTTAATAAACGTCAGTATGAAAACGAAATCGCCCAAAAGTGGCGGGGTGCGGGGAGAAGTCGGCTAGTTTTCATTGGCTCGTTCAAAATTGACAATTTAATGGCTTCCGACCTGCTTCCAACTGACCGCTCAGAAGAGACGTAGTTATGTAGTGTCACTACTTAGCCTTGACGAATGCTACTCCCTGTCAAAGCGTGGTCTATAAGGTTGACTTGTCTGTGATCACCCCTCACAACTATTAACATACTACCGAGTGAAAGAAAGATACAGAAAAAAAGATTTTAAAGCAAATAAAGTTGACCTTAATCATTGATTTACCTGACATAAGAAGTTCATTTCATCGGTATTTGCGCTTTTATATTTTTAGTATGTATTTTTAATATACCATTAATGCTATATTTTCTATGTATAGTGTTTATCTCAATGTACCCCGTAACTATAGACATAAGGTCCCGCTTTTATTGCCACCTGCTGTCAGTACTAATTATAGGCAAAATAGTTTTCTGTATAAGGCAAACAAAAATTTTATATTTTGGCACAAATGGGTATGAGTAACCTTGCTATAAGTGGCGTTGTTTTTTTTTTAGCGGCCATCATTTTTTTAGCTACTATTTTGTAGTACTACTTATAATAAATAAATAAATATAATAAAATTAACATATCTATAAAATAAGTTTTGCTATTAATAATATCGGACCGTAGCTATGGTTTTCAATAATGTTATAAGACAAGTGAACACAATCCTTTTTTTTTAGTGGCCATCGTTTTTTTTTTCTTATACTTTGTAGCGCTACCTAAAACTAACATATCTATAAAATAAGTTGTGTTGTAAATAATATCGGAGCTTAGCTATGGCCTTTCAATAATGTTATGGGGCCGCCAAAAGTCAAAACGACGCCAAATTTACTCATACTCATTTATGAAATTTACGATTTTGACACCTTCAACATCATAAACTATAGTTTGACCGAAACCACTGTACCGCGCCTTAGGAATGTGCGTAGCGCGGAGGGAGGCAGATCTGCTTTGTCAGTCCGTGACGTCGTCAACGCTTAGGAGCTGCTGTCCCTCCTCGCCGCGCACATACCTAAGGCGCGGTACAGCGGTTTCAGTCAAACTATAGGGTTTCTACGGTGAGAAGGCTAACGAGTAATATTTTTTTCAATGCTATAGGTATCTTGTTTTGTGGCAGGTAGGTTTTTGTACTGAATTGTTTGGGTCACTTTTTGGTTTATCGATTGATATGTGTGAGTTTTAGTTTTAATTTTCTTAGCTCTTAAATTTTTCTTTTACAATCTGATTTATACAGATTTGATTCTGTTATTAACTAAATTAGCAAATTATCAATTTCGAATAAATCTAGTTCGCTATTTTGTCACACATTTATCCACCCATCACCAATATTCTAAAGTAAGTACTTATAGCACAACTCTAAAATTAAAATTTGAGATTTAGTTTACTATTTAGAAACAAAAACGGTACCTATAAGTTTATAATCATGAACTTTTTGAAGTGAAACTTCTTTCGTCCTAGATACATTCCCTATTTTAGTTATCATAAACTTTTGAATACAAAAATATATTCTATTCCATCTGCAATCAATGCAACGCTTAAATTCACCACGCTGCTCCAATGCGGGTTTGCGCGTTGGAACGACCGCCATCTATTGACAGCACCCGGGACCGACTGCTGAACGCGCTCTCCGAGGCTCGAAGTCAGTGAGAATTAATGTACTTAAGTCAGAAAAAAACTCATTGGTACATGCCCGGATTCGAACCACGGCCACATGGCCTTACAGATTTGAAACAGGTTCGCTGCGTTCGGGCTATCATGACACAAAAATATATAATAGCAAGATAATATTTATATTCGGTAAATAATGTTCTCGCTGTTCACGATATAGTCGCAAAAGAAGAAAAGAAGAAATGCTCACAAAAAGAAATATGATTCCCATCAAAGACTTTCCCGTAAAACATTTACCAAATGTCGTATTATTTTCGCCATAAGAAGTTTTGAGATCACGATTTTACCCATTCTATACTTGAATTAATTTTATATAATACATGTACATACTTTTGAAATTGGCATAAGGATATACTGTAGTGTGAGATTGTTTAATAATAAATTCCTGGGACCACTGACACAACTCTATTTAGTCTCAATGTAAGCAAGTATTATACTTGTATTATGGATACCAAAAAACTGATATACATACTTAAATATTCTTTATAATATTTACATATATCGGTATTTATATATGTGTATATTATAAATAAACAGACATGTTCATGCACACAAATTTTTGTCCCGGGCGGAAATCGAACTCGCGACTTTTACGGTCTCTAACGATTTGGCCAATCGGTCAGTCCAGTTTGTTAGCCGTGAAGCAGATAAATAAATTATTAAAAATTGTAAAAATTTCAGTTCTCTTGTCCGTGGATCCTGGTCGTTCGGGATCCTTAGCGATCCTTAGATCCATTCCGATTCATACTTAAGCGGTTGCACTATAATCTCCACCAAGGTTAACACTTGTATGCATTACCATTTTTATGATAAAGCAAAAACAAAAAAATCCTAACAACACTTTCTTGTATAGGGACCACTTAGTTTTTTAATTATTTTTTAGAATATCCTCCATAATGTTGCAAATTTTGAGAAAATTTCAACTGGGTAACTATTCCGGTTCACATGATATAGATAGATAGTTCTTTAAACATAGACCAGACATACGGCGGCGGCGTAGGCTCACACAGTTATTAGTGCCCATTGGCAGCCTTGGGGTACGGCTGTACGGACCCTAAAAAACCTAAGTTCAACGAAACCAATATAATTTGCTGTAAACTTTTAATATTTTATTGAGAAATTCTAATTGTATTAAAATTCAAACAACGGAAAGACAGATATACTATTTTCAGGTAATCAACCTCCATGCCACAACGGTATAAATTTCACCTTCGCCGAAGATGACAAATTCATATTAATAATAATAATATTTTATTTCTCTCTCACATAGCATCATAATATGGTACAGATGTATCAGAAAATTAATAGGAATCGGTTAACATCGGACGCGCAGGTTTGCCCGAAGTTATCCAATGAAATAATTGTAATAAGAGAAAGTCATAAATTATAAAGAACACACTGTAAAAACAACTTTATCATTAAACACATTTGGTTCAAATTGTCTTGCAAATTACAGGCACGTACAGTCACATTACTTTTCTGATAGATTTGTACATTAGGGTTAAACTAAACCTCTGGGGTACCTCTGTGTCTGAACTACGAAAACCTGTGTTTCAGACAACAGAGCTCTTCGTGTTAGTTGTATTAAACTAAGCATTTACAATTATTATACTAGACACAAAATTAGAACTATTATAAAATGAGTAACAAATTAAAAATAAATCAGTAATTAATTAATTCCTCAATTTCCTAATAGGTATAGTAACAAATGTGCGCAAAGTGTTTGAGGCATGTGTGTATGTGTTAAGGGTGTGTGAGTGGGTGCGTGCGTGATACTGTAAAATAAAGCAATTATAGAATCTCAACAGAGTACTAGTTTTATTGCGACTGCGTCCGCACCTTGTTCACGAATCAATCTTATTTTTATTAGTTTTTTTTAACACGTTCGATCTGCTTTATGAAACCTGATTATGAATTATTTTTTTCTTACTGTTTTAATGGTTTTCCTAAGTTGACTCATGATTTTCATTTACTTAAATGTGAAAGTTTTATCAAAATCGGCTTCTTGGTATAAGGCCGAGTTGTAAGAAACAATATGTGTACTCAACACTGTCTCGTTGCTCGACCTCAACCAGATGTCTATGGTAGAGTGACAGTTATAAGCGTTCAAACAATAAAACAAATAACGTAAACGTTGAAAATTTTAATTTAAAAAAAAATGTCAAGAGTCTTTGAAATGAGGTAATTTTATTAAAGTTTTTCAAGGCTGTCACTTTCAACAACATTTATCTTCCTTTATCATTGTTTTATAAATAGCACAGCTAAAGCAAAATAAAACTTATAAATAAATTGGTATTAGTCTAAAAGTGGCACTAAAATTGACCTTTCGGCCCAGTAGCGCTTTTTTATTAGTTTATTACAATAAACTCAAAAATTTATTTGATTCCCACAGTTACATAATATTATAAATTAGGTAGTAGTTACCGATTTTTTCTCTATATAAGAATGAGTACTGAGATTGACAAACTGACTGAGAGACCAAATTGTCCACTTCCGTTTATTCGTATTATATATCGACTCATTGTAGACGAGATGGGCCGGATGCTTCATCTTGGCTATCAATTTCGATGTCGTTAAATATTCTTCGGAATATCCATCTAACAGAAACGATCTGAGTAAATACTAGATTATAAACTTATGCCTAGTTTATTTACAGGAAAATCGACATTTTTGTGTCTATTTCTTTTCGATGTTAAACGCGGTCGATGCTTTTGCACTCAGAAGTTGACATGTGGTTATTTATTATTAAGGGGGCATATACAAAATAACGGCACGTTTAGGTACATTTTTAGGAAGTTTGGAAAGGTATATCGTTATAAACCTGATGCTGAAATAAAGAATAGTTCTTAATTTACAATCGTGTCAGAAAACATTTGCATATTTTTCACTCTTTCACAATGAAAAAACATTATTTTGTAAACCACTTTTGCCGAAATCTCGGAAAATGAACATTTTTCGGTACATATTACACCATCATCACAAGTGTTTTTGAGATTAAAAAATCATTTAAATATTGTTAATACTTCATTCCTTCTTTCTGTTAGAGGAAATTTTGATAATAAACGTAAAAGTGGCAGAAAAAAATTATCAATAATATGCAATTCCATCAAAATTTCGCCATACTATTTTGTATGAGCTGACAGGTCATTGACAAGCGAAAACGATATCGTGTTTCAGTTCGCTGTGAGCAGCGCTAGCGAAAGGTCGGGTGTATAACTTTTTTCTTTTCCATCCGAATAATAATAATATAATAATAATAATAATAACACACACAATCACAACAACGTCTAATTCCCAAACTAAGCATTAGCTTGTATTCTGGGTACCAAGCGCAGATACCACATACATATAACAACCAAGACCCGGTGCCAGTATTAATATTCATCATATAAATACTGACCCGACCTGGGAATCGAACCCGGGACCTCCAGCTTCGCAGGCAGGGTCGCTGCCCACTAGGCTAAGCGGTCGTCAAATAATGTACGTATGCTAAAGTTTAACCCAATCAATCTTGAGACTTAACTGTAAATAAATTTATAATATTATTTCATGAATTAAATTAGTTTTAATTATTTTTGTTACCAAGCAGATAGCTTAGCAATTAGACATAAAATAAAAATCTTACACTGTATATACAATTATACAGTATATGTATATATACATTAACGACTAATACATTTTTAATAATAAAAATATTAAATTAAAACATATGTAAAAAGTGGGGTCCTCGTGGAATGGTGCCCACTACGCAGATGGCATTTTAGCGCTGAATGACAATGGAAATCCTTTGCGCAAGAAAACCGTCTGCGCGAGGGTCACCCATCGCCTAACTTAATCTCTGGTGGGTTCGGCGAAGAGCTCATGTGCTCTTGCCCCACGGCCCGAGAGCCAAATGCAACGAAGTCAAATGAAGAGCCGAGACAACTGTATTGACCCACTTTCTGACACTCACGGCCCGTTCCCCAGGGTATTAATGACATACCATCAGGCCATTTTCCATCGTCTCGAACGATACGTGGCTCGAGTGTCGCCGGGACATTGTCACTGACGAGAGCTCTTCTCAGTATGTCGTTAAGTGTGGCGTAGCGGGAGAGGCGGCCAGCGCCGGAAAAGCAGGCAAGTCCATGGTGGCCAAGGCCATCCAACAGCAACTCCGCAAAAAATACAGCGATGATCTGTACAGATCTTAACTCCGAGTCGAAGGCCTACCGCTACGCGCAGGGTGTTAGGGTCGATAAAAGTGCCTGTTTTGGGGAACGGGTAAGAATGAAATCAGTGATCAGACTCTGTCCGAGGCCTAGACACTGCCAGCAATTTGGCGCTGTCTACCATTAGCAGCTTCTATTAATGAATTAAGGGGAGCCAAGGATGCGGTGCAGGCCCTTTGAATGTTAGGCGTGGGCGGTCAATTTAGACTCGGTCCAGCTAGCCAGGTATTTGTAGCTTCATCCAAATACGCTATCTTGCAGTTTATTGCCACAAGGGCTTCAAAAATTTTATCAGCGATGTCAGAAGTACTATGGATCGAAGATAGAAAAGCCGGTAAAAACACTTAAAATTTTGCGGGTTCCCAAGCCGCCGTACCTCATTGGTAAAGAGGCTTGGGTCCAAACTTGCTCGCTGAAAGTTATGTTATTAATGACCACAATTTGGAATTTTAAAGCGTTGTCAATGGTAACATCTAATTTAGAAAATTTCCAAATGGGGCAACAGCGAAGTAGGTAAGTAAATTTAAGATATAATATATTAAAAAAAAAAAAAACAAAAAAATCACAAAAAAAGTTGCTGCTCATTTTTTAATTTAAGCGACTTCAAAAAAGAAGGAGGTTACTCAATTCGACCGTATATATGTTTTTTTTTTATGTGTGTTCAGGGATAACTTCGTTGTTTATGAACCGAATTGGATGATTTTTTTTGTGAAAGGGAGATATCTCCGAAATGGTACCATGATAAGGAACCCAGGATCTGATGATGGCATCCTAGAGAAATCGAGGGCCACCTTCGAAAATCTTATTTTAAAGTATCGTATTTTAAATATTTTGATAAAGTACGACTACTAGTACTATTTAATGAAGGTCGGGAGTCGATCTGATGATGGAGCTAAAAGACAGTCGAGGGAACTCCTCAACGACTTACAGCAATTACCTGGTGTTTGGACTTGATTCATTTCTATTGATGAGATCTTTGCACCCATATGGATTATAAATGCCATTACAGGTCTGATGATGGAGAACATACACAATCGAGGGAACTCCTCAACGATTTACAGCAATTACCTGGTGTTTGGACTTAATTCATTTCTATTAATGAGAACTTTGCACCCATATGGGTTATAAGTACCATTACAGGTCTGATGATGGAGACCATACACAATCGAAGGAACTCCTTAACGATTTACAGCAATTACCTGGTGTTTGGACTTAATTCATTTCTATTAATGAGAACTTTGCACTCATATGGGTTATAAGTGCCATTACAGGTCTGATGATGAAGACCATAAACAGTCGAGGGAATTCCTCAACGATTTACAGCAGTTACTTTTTGTTAAGCTTCCTTCATACGGTTGAATATGCCAAAATGTTCAGTTCGCACAAAAATAATAATTAAGATTGAAGTTTTACATAGGAATACCACTGCCTACTAGGCATGCTGATGCGTCAATTTGACACTGAATTTACGTTGCGTAATCGTGGTTCTGTCTCATTAGAGTAGCGCGTTTAGGAGCCCCATTTATACTAAATACAAATAAGTTACAGATGCGTTCAACTAAAAATTGAAAAATAAAATAATTTAAAAAAAAAATAAAAACCGACTTCAAAAACATAAACTAAAAAGTTAAAAATAAAATTTTCACTTTAAAGAAAGGAGCATTAACAGGCGGCATATAGTTAATGAAGTCGGTGCCAACTCAGACACTTTAAATTGGTACTTACCAGGTAATAACCATTACAACAATGATATATTTATAACAATAACAAAAATAGAACACAATTTAAAGTGTCTGAGTGAGTAGGCACCGACTTCATTAACTATATGCCGCCTGTTAATGCTCCTTTCTTTAAAGTGAAAATTTTATTTTTAACTTTTTAGTTTATGTTTTTGAAGTCGGTTTTTATTTTATTTTTTTATTTTAATATGCTTTTATAAGTTACACCTGTATGTTTGTTTGTATGTAATGGAATATTTAAACGCGATTACCACCCACTTCTACGGAAGATATTGGGCTGAAATTCAAAATACGTATGTAACTTCGATGACAATACACTAAAATGGATAAACATAACCTGATGCTGCAGCCAGGATTGTTTCCTCTCGAGGATACTCCTCAACGGTTAATAGCATGAATACAAACTTTGTATATAGGTTGGATTCTAATAGTTAACCATGACTTTCACCATGAACTGATGATGCACCAGGATAGTTTGTTTACGAGGGAACTCGTCAGTGGTTAGGTTCGCACCGACATAAAGCTTTGTATCGGTCTGTATCATTTCATCGTTTTATAGGTAATTATGAGTTCCACCTTTATGTTTGTAAATTTTGATGGAATGTAGTTTAAAAGATATTAAGACTAAAAAAAAATGTTAAAAAAAAAATTATAAATTACACTTTGATAGACAATCGAACTTTAAGAAAGAAAATAAGTAGAAAAAAAAATAGAAAATTAATGTTATTGTGAAAAATCATGGCGTGCAATGAAATATTTAAAATAACTGATATCGGAGACCGCACGCTTTTTCACAATAACATTATTTTTCCTCATTAAACACTTTATTTTTATTCTAAAAGTTATTTTCTTCTTTATAGATCGATTTGGTATTAAAGTGCAAGTTTTTTAGTTTTTTTAAACTATAATGCAAGTAAGTCAAAACAGGGGTGTTCGCGCGGTTTCTCTATTTATAGAAATAAATAATGGTGGGAGCTAAGGGCACGAGCGGGTTGCTTTTCGCAGTTCACGCATGCGTTGCAAACAGAATGCTCGTTTGTGATAGGTGTAAAGTAAAAGGACTTAGTAATGTAAAATACAACATTACGGTACAAGTATCGATGTCATAAAGAACGTATTAATAGTAAATTTATTGACAAAAGTATTAATCGCTGTTGTAATAACGCATACAGACTTGTTTTTTTTTTGTAATGTGGACCAAATAATAATAAAATTTTAATCTATACGAAACAGACTTTATTTTAGTAGTGTTAGGCCCAGAAAGAAAGAAGTTCAAAATAGCAGAGACTATTTTCAGCTTTGACCGCAGATTTGTGAAGGGAGACCACATGGACCCATAGATATCGATTTTGAAAGCAAGCAGTTCAAAAACAAAAACAGATTCAAAGGCAGTATTTTTTTTAGTTCTAAGCACAGATTCATGATCGAGGACCATACAAACTCTTAGACATTGATTTTGAAAACAATCGGTCCAGAATCAAAAATAGTAGAATTTGACGAAATGGGAAATGAAAAGGTCACCTCATTCAATGGGACCTCGGTTTCGCCATCGCCACGTATCACAAACAAAATGCACTCGTATTGCAAAACTCCTCATACGCTAACTGTGGCACAGTATATAGTTTTGTCTAATAATTTTTTTTATGGAACTTTAAAAGACATCCCTACACTTATCCCACACCCATAACACAAGTTTTGCTTAGTTTGGGACTAGATAGCGCTGTGTGGGATGTCCCAGGTATTATTGTTATCACTACATATTATAAAATAAAGTCCCCCGCCCCGTCTGTCTGTTTGTCTGAACGCGCCAAACTCAAAAAGTACCGAACGGATTGGCATATTTTTGACATCAATGGACAGAGTGATTCAAGAGGAAATTTGTTGAAATATGACGATTATTGGTGAAGAAGTCAGAAAAAAATCAAGCCGGTTGGGAACTTTCATCGAAAATGCGGCTTAATCCTTTTGAGATATAACAAAATAATGTATGGAAGAATTGTGTCTCTTTTATAGGACTAAAGAAAAGTCCACGATGGCATATATCTATCTTTTATGGATAGCTTACTATACTATTTTTTTGATGTAATATGATGAAGCGATTAGAAAGCAATTTATACGGATATGGTATTAATCCTAATCAAATTAAATACGATACTTACCTTCAGCATTACATGAACATTATGATTGCCGTTTGTATTCTACAATTTAAATCAATATCTTAGGAGCCATACCGGACGACGCGACACGCGTGGTTAGGCTGAAGTTATCAATGTTGTATACAAAAAAATATTTTAGTTTGTTTTTAGGTATTTATTCTTTACTTTTTCATATATTTATAGAATTCGAAATAAAATACATTAAAAATAATCCAAGTTGGGCGAACTTGCGTTACATATAAATCTAATGAAATCCAGTCCACATGTTCGACACAACAAGCTGATACGACACTACGACCGTAAAAACATTATGGCTCTGCTACCCGTGCGAAACCGGAGCGGATTGCTAGTTATTATCTAAAATAAAGCAACATTAAAAACCTGACATAAAAGAAAACTTATTCTTAAATAAATAAAAATAGTAATGATCAAGACTAATTAGTTCTGGTATAGCGCCAAGTATGTGTTGCCTGGTGCAGAGATGCGCGTGTAGTAGTAAGCAAGCTGTCAAGTAAAACCTATTTTAGAGCTGTCACTTTTTGTGTTTGCGTCCTTAATATTTTAAAATAATACTACGTCACAGTCGCTCAGTCAGTTCTTTCGTTTCATTCACCAGTCATTCATTCAGTTCATTGCGGAAACAATATTAGTACGTGAGTCGTGAGACAGTTGAGGGGGCAATGACCACCGAGCTTTGGATTAAGTTCGATAGAGGAGTAATGCTGACCGTTTGGTTTGAGACCCAAAATTATCACATTTGAGCCATAGCATAGGTCCATGCGTTTGATACCTAGATTAAATCTTTGTGTATTACCTGTCAGTATTGAATGAAAGGAACAATAAAAAAATCAACGGATCTCCTGCCTTCACGCGAACTTCTTACGACATTGGAAATGAACCTAACGGAATAAAGTAAACATACATATTTTGGATAATATTTTACGAAATTAATTTTTTTTTGCAAAAAAAAAATAACACAACTGTATCTGAATAGGCTTAAAACTTCGAAATATAACACTCTGTACGATATTTCGATCGAACAAACCGAATTGGTACGAAATGTAACACCGACGCATATCCGACTTCCAACTAAGGGCACCCTTAACCACTACATCCGGTTGTCCCATTCTAACAATTTTAGTCTCTATCGATTCCTCATTTCATTACCCCGAGCAGTTTTTTTTTTCTTGTTCGGGCCTACTTCTCGAGATATCAGGCTCCCAAAATGAAAATCGGGGGAAAAAATGCGATTTTTTTCGTTATTTGCCGATAATTTTTTGTTTTTGAACTTTTTCCAAATTGTCTTATGCCATCTTATAGAGCTCGCCGAGCTGCGTCTTTTGACACCAGTTCATCTCGTTATCTCGAAAACTCTTCGTGCAATCTGCCTGTCTCACAAAACTCCCAAATGACCCCTATACTCCAACGAAATGAAAGTCATTTCCGCAATGACAAAACTTAATGTAAATAAAGTTGACAAAAGTCAGCGTTGAGTCATTGAGTTTGGCGAGCATGCGCCTTCTAATCTGCTACATTCAAAGTTCAGTGGGCAATAACTCATATATATTCATCATCATCATCAGCCCATTTTTACCCCACTGCAGGGGCTTATGCCACCCCTAGGGTGAGGAGGGGGGCTTGCAGCTTAAGTCCACCACGGTGCTCCACTGCGGGTTGGGAACTGTAACGACCGCCATCTATTGACAGCGTCCGGGACCGACTGCTTAACGTGCCCTCCGAAGCACGGTGTCAGTGATATTGCCATGTCGTGATAGCCCAGAGCGCAACGAACCTGTCTCATATATATTAAATAATTACAAAATGTATAACGAGTACTCACTTGATTGCTACGTATCTCCATATTGCCAACGACAACGTCAAGAATATAGAAGCGCTGTGAAGTATTTGAGTGAAATGCATGTGAAATAACATGTACACCGCCCAAGAATATGGCCGTTCTACTTGCCGTGGCAGCATCTGTGAAAACAAAGAACGAGATAAATTCAAATAATTTATTGCTGTGTGCTATTTCAGAAGTAGGTATGTGCTGTAGAAGAATGGTCATGTTTGTATGTATAATTAGAGATAAGTTTCAGAATTTTGAATTATCTATAAGAAATAGAAGAGAGTTGAACAATTTTAAAAACGTTCCAAAAATAAATCTCGCAAGCACATTGTCCATAGAGACTATCGTTGGATGCTTGCCAGAAAAACCCTCCCGTCTTTACTAAGTTAGTCTATCTACCCATAAAGAATAAATACGCATAGTGTGTCTTAAGGTGTAAAGTGGCCTTTGATAGAGTCGGCGTCAAAAAACGTAGATAAAAATATCACCTAACGGTGCGGTTATAGTTCACGCACACAGAAGCGATATAAGGTTAGTGTGGCGTAGCCAGACTATAATGAATGTGAATCAGACACAGGTATGTAATAGTTAACTTATCATTTTTGTTGACTTTGTATTGCGAGGGCCCATCCAGACATTATGTGATTAAAGATTAAAAACTGTTTAATTTGTATGTGTGGTTCTAATACTTGAAATATTAGGTATATAACATTTCCCAGTCATGTCTATAATACAGTCGATTAAAATTTTTTTTTTAAATTTTTTATGTACTTATAAAATTATGAAAATGTAAAAATGATTAAACGTATACATATATACCATTTTTCAACTGTGATTGTGAACAATAGAAGTGACTAATACGAAGTCGGTACTCGATATAAAAACAGTATCAAAGAATGGGATGCGTACACATCTTTAGCTTGATATTACAGTGTCGACGCGGGGACATGACCCAATAGGACCTGTTGATGACCTTTTCTAGGTCATATCAGACAATAAGTGATAGATGTGTTACTCACCAGGTACCTATACACGGCAAAGGGGACGTACTCCAGCATCACGAATACATCAGCCACCGCCAGCCATTTAAGAAGACGGTTGATGGGAGCTGCTGCCAAGTCACGGCGGGTCAGTACCGCCACGTTCAGGGCATTGGCCAAGCTGCCAAACAGGCATATCTGCCAATCATTGCCATTGCTGTTATTAACAAAGTATTTCATTATTAAAAAATATACATAGATACTACTGTTTTATTTGTCTTGCGACAATTGCTAAGTTGAATTACCCAATACCAAGTATATTTATATGCAACGAAACAAATTTTTAAATAATGACAAAGAAAAACATCCATTACTTTAGGAAAAAAAAACAACCTATGTGCTAATAATTTAATTCGCGGCATGCGCAAACCATAGTCATTCTAGCATACATTCGCTCATGTGCCATTGGTTATTTAGTCTACGTGACTATGTGTGTTCTGGGTAGCCAATGACTGGTGTAATGTTTTCGTCACGTGTCAAAATAAACGAAACATGAAGAATGTTTCGTTACTATTTATAAATTATTTCATTTTTTATTTAATAAAAAGTATTTAAAGCTATAGTAAAGTAATAGAAAAAATAAAGAATAGAAAATATATTTAAAAAATAATTTAAGGACCATATATTATTTTTCTTTCAAATTACCTCTATTTATGGTTAATATAGGTAGGTAACGCAGCATTAAGTAACTAGAGCAGTACATTAGATCGATGAAGTCATTGGCCTCGTTTGACTTTGATTAATGTGCTAATTACATATATGAATTAATCTGAAATGGCAGGAATCACTACGTTTAGAATCGTTAACTGAATCAATTTTACCGATTTTAAATATATGTTAAACTTTGCATAATTTCTTTAAAAGTTAAAGGATTTTCACACAAGATTGTATGTATTGTACATGCACTTAAAAATACAATGCGCAATAAACCGTATTTTTCTCCTAATAGACCACAAGCTACAATTTCATAATTTACGAATTAACACTAAAAGTAATATTTAATTAATTTAATATTGACTTATGAAAATGCATTATTTAATTAGCTTTACACGAGGGTCACGGTGTAGATATGTATTTACGAATGTGGACGCTACGCATTCAATATACTAATTGGTTTTTTAGACGAATAAAATGTTAGTCGAAATAAAACAATCAAATATATACACATCTTACCAATAGGCTTAAATAGCCATGTATGCTGTTGTACGCCAAAATGAGCTCTCGGAATTCCCCTGAACAATATTCAGTATGAATGCATTCTTTTCCGATGGATATGTTAAATTTATTTCTGAAATCTTCTAACGCTCTGAGAACATCTGCAATGTTCTGTGTATTGTTCTGTCGATTATTGAGTATGGTTATTATGCTTGGATCTTCTAAGAAGAAGCTGGCGCTACTGTTGATGTCCACAATGCTGCCATGTAGTTGCGTTGAGAGATATTTCGAACTGTTGTCAGGAAGCATTTCGTTCTTCTATAACTTTCTATTGTTCTAATATTTTAACTTCTGTCTTCTCGGGACTATGTTTCAATTCCGGATGAACTATCTTCATATAGTCCCATTCGAAGAAAAGTGTAATTTAAATCGAAATACAGGTTTTTCATTATGTCTCGATGCCGAATAGAAGTCCTTCATGAAACAAAAATTAAAAGTTAGTTTTCAAATATTGTACTCGAATAGGTACAGATGAGTGGATACAGTGTTATTGAATTAACTCCGATGCATCAATAATATAAATAAGTCAGTGGAAAAAATCGTCTACAATATTTGAGAACTGTGGCCAATATGTAACAGTTGTATTTTTTTTTCAGTTTGGAGCTAACCATGTCTTTGTATAGAAAGAAAGCAAATTCTGTTATCACCTAATTTGTGATGGCTTAGCCCTTCTATATAGAAAAGACGCCGATTGGTGATTCAGGTTAGTAGGCCTAGGGCTCCTCTGCCGTATTGACACAAACAACCGTTACGTAACATCAATAACAACTTAACTCTAGAATGATCAACGTAAAATATTTTTAGTAAAGGGAACTGTCCATAGCTTATTTAGCACCGTATCTCTCAACAGTATATTTAAATAGACAAGACCAGTTAGGTTCTCTTTTTCTATAGTACCGAACAAACGCCCAGTGTTTTTCAATCAGATATAGTTTAACAAACAGGCAAAAAAAATTCTCTGAGATATTGCACTCGCCATGTTTACCCCAAACGTGCCCCAAGACTTAGCAAGACGTGTTACCAGACAAAACATCGAAACAAAAGCATCTTGTTGAAACATAGAATCTCACCCGTGTTATATCGAACAGCAATGACTTTGATAAATATTGTGGGATCTCGATTAACGCCCGTTTATAAATCCTTCAACGTCGGCCATATTTGAATGATCGACGAATAAAGGAATGATTTACCGCCAGTCTGCCGCCACGTATAAGCCGACACGTACGTGCATGTGTTTTCGTATTTAGACTTAGTTTCAGAGAAGTTTATATTTTTTAATATTCTTAAGTTTATATTTATTTATAGGAGTGTTCATATTTTCCTATATGTTCATAAAGTGAAAAGGTAAAATAGACAAAGTATTAAATTGGCCTACTTGCTTTACGTGCGTACATAGATTTTTTTGGTTAGGTATCGGTTTTTGAACCCATACACGTCGCCCCGATTTTATGAAAATCCACACGCATCCGCGTTCGCGGTTTCCCGCAGTTCCTCTCGATTTATTTCCTTACAATACTCCGAGTTGACAGGATCCTCAGCACGGCTGCCATGAGTATGAAATGGTTTAACGTGTCGACACTCGCTAGCGACGGCTTACAAGATATGCGCCTCTAGCGGTACCGAGAAGAACCGAAATTCCTACGAATCTTTCACGAGCTGCTAACATACTTTCGATTCCATATTAATTATTTGTAATGTGTTATTTTTAACGTATTTCATCAGTATTGCTTGTAGGCTTCGACTGAATCATGTATTAGTTTCGGTTGAATTACTCTTGAGAGAACAATCATACTCGAGTTTGAACATGGGAGGGATCTGATTTTTTTTTTTTTGTTAATATTTTAACGGCCTTGGGATCATGCCCTTTTAGGCCTTTCGTATATTGATACATATTATGTAGTTATTTAAATTGTTTTTACGGTACTTTTTATGTATTTATATATCGGTAAGTAATTTTGCTTTTCTTGAAGTAAATCTTGTATTTGATATTCGGTAGGTGAGATATTATTGCAGATTTCTGAATTCATTACTAATCTTTGATTTTCAAATATTGAACAACATTGTAATAAATGTTTCAAATCAGCATTCTGTTCCTTACAATATTCACAATTATCCATAGAAATGATGTTTAGTCGTCTTAAATGGGCGGGTGTCTGACAATGGCCAAATCTCATTCGATTTATTGTAGTAATGAAATGTCTGTCAGCATTTTTAAAATGATAATACCATGGTTTGATTGGTAACTTGGGTTGTATAGCAGCATACCGTTTTCCACAAACTTCATTTTTCTTCAAATAATAGTTCTTCCACACTTCAGTTATATTATCTTTCACAAGCACATAATAGTCACAAAAAGGAATTTTAAGATTACAATCAAATTGCAAATTTATACCTTGAAAAGCTACAGTATCTACTTTTTCATTTCCTGTCACACCTTTGTGTGAAGGAACCCACATAAATTCAATTATTTTATTATGAAATTTGGTTAAATAGTGTACATGTTTACGTATAAGATAAACTATGTAATTACGTTTATAACAAAATTGATTAGAATTCAAACATAAAAGTAAACTCATACTGTCTGTGATAATTATAAACTTATCAATGTTTGTAATTTTATATATGTACATAATAGCTTCATAAACAGCATATGCCTCTGCTGAGAAAATTGAACATATATTTGACAATTCAAAACTAATGGAATATGTCCGTTGTTGATCATAAAAAGCTGCTCTGACATGATCAGCCGTCTTACTTCCATCAGTGTACAATCGATAGTAACCATGTTTCTTCCCAATACATCGTAAGAAATCATATTTATTGTCTATTCTACTTATTGTTATATTTATTTTATATATTTTATCTGTATAAGTAGCCTGATAGCAAGGCCAACATTTAGACTGGTACAATTTTTTTGAATAATTATTGTCACAAAGTAACATAATGGTTGAGAGATGTGGTAGTTGATTATTTATAATTTTCTCTAATGAAATTAAATTATTTAAATCTAGTTCTAAATTAAATGGACATATTTTATTTTTGACAGTATCATTTTGCGATGACAATACTTTAATACAAAACTTTTGAGCAAACATTAATCTCCTGAGTTTTAACGGCATAATATTACTTTCCGCTTCCATGGCATGTATAGGAGTTGAACACATTGCACCAGTTATGATTCGCAGAGCTTTATTTTGTATTACATCTAATTTATTTAATTTTGAAGAATTGAAATAAGCCAAACAGCTATAGTCAAAATGACTTCGTATTATGTTCTTATACAACATACTTAGGATGCAAGGATCTGCACCCCATGTTGTGCTTGCTAAACTTCTTAATATGTTTAGTCCTTTTAATGCATTTTTACATATATATTCTATATGTCCAGATAGAGTTAATTTAGAGTCTAGTACCACACCTAAAAACTTTTTTTCTTTTACATAAGGTATGGCTATTCCACCATACTTAATCAAAAGGTCATCTGTCATTGTCAATTGATTTTGAAGTGCTTTTTCAGAAAAAATTAAAGCACTGCTTTTGTCTGGTGATATATCTAATTTTAGATGATTTTGGAAATAAATATGTAATTCAGTTAAGCCAGAATTTAGAGAATTAATAGCTACAGATAAATTTTTATGATTCGAACTGAGTAATAAATCATCAGCAAATTGAAGTAATTGTAAATTATTTAGATTAACATATTTGGCAATTTGTGAGACATACAAATTAAATAGTAGTGGCGATAAAGTTGCACCTTGCATTGTTCCTTTATACACTGATCTCGGCCCATAAATAATATTATTATGTTTTAAATACTTAGTTCTATCATACAAAAAAGTGAAAACCCATTTTATAATTTTACCTGGCAAACCAATATCATATAAAATTTTTATTAAAATCTCTATGTTTACATTATCAAAGGCTCCTTTGACATCCAAAAAGGTACAAACAGTGTATTCTAAACCCAACATAGAATTTTTTGTTTTTTCAATAAATGAAGTAAAACTATCACATGCACTTCTACCTCTTCTAAAGCCAAATTGTGTATCTGGTAAAATTTTGTTGCTTTCTATGTAAAAATCTAACCTATTTTTCAGCATATTTTCAAAAATTTTTCCTAAACAGGATGATAAAGAAATGGGTCTATATGATGATGCATCTTTTTCATATTTTTCTGGTTTCAGTATAGGAATAACACATTGTGTTTTCCATTCTAAAGGTATTATTAATTTTTCCCATAATTTATTGTAGACCTGTAGTAGAATCTGTTTAGCATTTTGATGGAGTTTTTTTATTAGTATATAAGGAATATCATCCAAACCAGGTGTTGTGTCTTTTCGACTAGATAATGAAATTGAAAATTCATCCCATGAAAAGGAACGAGTTAGCATCATATCTGGAGAGTTATCTGATTGTTTACAAAAATCGTCAATATATGATGTGTTAATGTGTTTTTCTAGAGGATCATGAGGTGCTATCTTATCCATAAAGTCCGGAATCCATTCATTACTTTTAACTAATTTGTGTGAATTAACATGTCTAAATTTTTTAATATAGTCCCAAATTCTAGATATTGGAGTGTACCTATGAAAAGATGAACACAAGACTTTCCAACTACATCGTTTTTGTTCATTTAGAAATTTTTTCTTATATGCATCTGCTTTTTTGTATTCAATAAAATTTTGTATTGTGGGGTATTTTCTATAATAATTTAACATTTCTTTACTTTTCAGAACCACTTTCAGGCATTCTTCGTTCCACCAAGGTACTGGTTTGTGCAATTTAGTGCTTCTTTCCCTATTAAATTGTTTAGGTATACATTTGTATTTTATTTTATTAAGCTTGTCACAAAATAAATTGTATGATTCTAACGGATTTAATAAATCTAAATTGATGTCGTTAAATAAGAATTTTGATAATTCGTTGTATTTATCCCAATTGCCTTTACTATACAAAAATTTTTCTGGTAACTTTGTAGTTTCATAAATATTTGGTAAAATATCTATTTCTGTTATTGTGGGTAAATGGTAGCTTCCCATTGGGTCATCGTGTACATGCCAATTACACATTGATGCCATATTTGAACTTATACAAGAGACGTCAATTGCAGATGGATTCCGGCCTGGTGGAGATACAGTTGTAAAAGAGCCTGTGTTTAAAATACAAAAATCACATTCATCAAATAAATCAAACAAAACAGAGCCCCGCGAATTTGTTTTAACACAGCCAAATGCTATGTGATGAGCGTTGAAGTCTCCTGAGATAAATATGGGTTTAGGTAGTTGATTTATGATTTTTTTAAGCTTTGTTTTACAAAATCTTACAGTGTTAGGTGGACAATATACACATAAAATTGTTAATGTACTATAATTAAGATGCAACTTAATACAAATGTTTTGTATGTTTTCGAAAAAAGATGTAGGTATTACGTCAAATATTAAGTTATTTTTAATTAAAATGCCTACACCACCATGTTCGTTTTTAGCATTTTTGTAAACAAACTGATAACCAGATAAATAAAATGTTTTTGATTTCTTAAGCCATGTTTCATTTACTAAACATATATCTATTTGATTTTCTAACAAAAACTTAATCAATAAAGGTTTTTTGCTGGATATGCTTTGGACATTAAATTGAGCTATTTTTAATCCATTTTGTATTTTAGTACTCATGATACCAACTATCCCTTATTAAATTGTAGGTTTGTAGATGATATTTCTTTAATTAATTTAGTCGTTAAGGGTGCATCATCTTCTCTATTACCTAAAGTTATTAATGTTTTTACTAAAGCATTAATAACTTTGTCATCATTAATTATTTCTTTCAATTCCGGTTTTCTAGGTAATGCAGGGAAATCTTTTGTATAATTATTTGTTACATTTGACTTTATAGCGTGGGCATATGTTATTTTATTCTTTTTCTCCATACTTTTTTGAATTTTAATCGGGCATAATCTTGATATTGCTAAATGTGATCCACCACAATTACAACATTTCACTATTTCTGGTTTGTCACATTCTTTGTAATGATGGTTATCGGAACATATGGAGCAGACTTGTTTATTTTTGCATATGTAAGCAGAGTGGTTGAATTTGAAACAATTGAAACATTGTAACAGTGGCGGTACATATTCTGATACTTTATATCTATATGAGTAAAGGCTAACATATTCTGGGATTGTGGTTGATAAAAATGTTACGCTTACTGTTTGTGGGGTTTCAATACTCCCTCAAATTTCTTCATAAATCTACGTACACCTATAATTTCATAATCTGAACTAAGTTCATGATATAAAACTTCATTAGAAATGTCTGTTGGAATGAAACGAAGGACACCAATCTTCTCTACTTTCTTGGCTGGTATAAATGCTTTATAATCATTTTTTGACAGAAATAGTTTATTATTCAGTAAATTATTAGCATTATTTGCTTGAGAAAATGTAATAGCCAGTTTATTCGCATTTATTCGTTTTATCTCAGTCACACCCTTACAATTCTTTTGGAATAATTGTGATATATTTTTAGGGTTTTTGTTTCCTATTTTTTCATTGTTTGTGCTTTCCACAAACACAATAAATTCCACATCAGACGTTTGTTCATTGAACAGTCTTTTATATCCCGGCTTAATATATGGATTATAAATCCCACTATCAGAGTCAAATATATCAATTTTTTTTTTCTTTTTCGATATTTATCTCTCTCCTTATCTTCGTCTTCCATATTAATTAAACTATATTAAGTATTATTTACACAAAAGTCAGTTATTTACACTGTTATTTACAAAGTATTTATAATTTAAAAATTATAACAAATAAATCGACCGCCTTTTTTAACTTCCCGCCAAAAAGTCGGACGGATCTGATGACTGATAGTGTTACCACATCATTAAATAGTAATATCTGCCACATTCCTCCACGGTCTACGTTCAAAGCCAACCAAATCTATGCTATGTGATGGTAACAATACATGGCAACAGGTGATGCCAGATTTCCTGATTTAAAGAACTCGCTCTGCCGTCAAAAATTAAAACCCTTTCTAGGCAGACGCTTATCCGTGATTAACCAACGATTAGGTAAGTTCATTTGTGAGGCAATTTAAAAATTTCCATAAATTACAGACATCAAAAAAAAAAACTCATCTCAAATGCATCATGTGACATATAATGCATTTGAGATGTCCTTGTTATGAGAAATAGAAATTTATTTATTTTATAATTATAAAATGCGTGCTTTACAAGTTATTAAAGAAAATATACGAAAATCGACTATTCCCACCTTCATCACAGATTAGTACCTATATACCCTTATATCCGAAAGTACTGAGAAGAAATTTTTGAAATAAATACAGAATATAGGGCTTTTTGTGGAGAAGAAATGTCTAGCTTAATTTCACTGAGAACTAATAAGTTCATTTGGTCTAGTAGTTACTATTGTAACCTACTTATACGAAAGATCGGGTTCAACTGCCAGCCTACAGATTCAAACTTTAAAAAGACATATTATAGGGAATGTGATGATTTATATTACGCAACCTTTCTACAGGAGTATGACTCGTACTTGACCCTTTTTTTACTAATTTCAGAACTTGTCGAACGTTGCTAAAATACTTCTATTGTTATTTCAATTATCGTACAATTTCTACAATAAGACTGAAAAAAAAGTAAATAGTTTTTAATAATTTTTAATAAATTTACTTCTGTATTTTATTGATACCATTATTTCGAATTTAAAATTCTAAACCTTATTCTTTTCGAAGTCATTAGCGTTTACATGACGTCATAGGTACGTCGTTTCTTCTTCCAAACTTGCCTCTAGAATCTTTACTATAAATATATAATATTATAAAGCTGAAGAGTTTGTTTATTTGTTTGAACGCGCTAATCTCAGGAAATACTGGTTCTAATAAAAAATTTTTTCTGTGTTGGATAGTCCATGTATTGAGGAAGGCTATAGGCTATATATGTAAAATTAAACTATCGGCCTGTCTGTCTATTTGATCAAATCTCCAAAACGGCTAAATTGATTTTGATGAAACTTTACAAATATGCAAAGGAAGTGGTCAAAAGTAACATACACTACTTTTTGTATGTCTGTCTATTGGAGCTAATGTCCTAAACGGCTAAACCGATTTTAATGAAATTTCACAGGTATGAAAAGGAGGTGGTCAAAAGTGGCATACGCTACTTTTTGTCCGTCTGTATGTCTGTACTTCTATGAGTCCATTCGTACTAATCTCCAAAACGTCTGAACAGATTTTAATGAAACTTTCCAGACGTGAAAGAAGGTTGTCAAGAGTGACATGAGCTACTTTTTGTGACGTGACGTTATCATAAGTGGCGTAACCTACTTTTTGTCTGTCTGTTTGTCTAGGTACGTCTACATGTCTATTCGAGCTAATCTCTAAAACGACTGAACAGATTTTAATGAAACTTTGCGGACTTGAAAGAAGGTTGTCAAGAGTGACATAAGCTACTTTTTGCCCGTCTGTCTGTCTTTACATCTATGTGTCTATTCTAGCTAATTTCCAACGGCTGAACAGATTTTAATGAAACTTTGCTGACGTGAAAGAAGGTTGTCAAGAGTGACATAAGCTACTTTTTGCCCGTCTGTCTGTCTTTACATCTATGTGTCTATTCTAGCTAATTTCCAACGGCTGAACAGATTTTAATGAAACTTTGCTGACGTGAAAGAAGGTTGTCAAGAGTGACATAAGCTACTTTTTGCCCGTCTGTCTGGCTATGTGTCTATTCAAGCTTATTTCTATAACGGTTAAACAGATTTTAATGAAACTTTGCAGACGTGAAAGAAGGTTGTCGAGAGTGACATGACCTACTTGTTGTGTCTATCTGTCGTTTGTCCTCACTGATCTATCAACGTAGATAAAGCCGAAACTACTAAGTCTAGGAAGCTGAAATTTAAAACAGAGGTTTATTTTATAACGTGAGTATTAATTTTTAAGAAAGGATTATTTAGAAATTTTAAATTTAAGGGGGGAAAGATGAAGAGCCTTTGTACGAGTATTTGTTCTTTAAAGTTAGAAACATCAAAATTTTAGCATAAATAAATAATTACGTGTTTCAGGGTTTTTGGACTTCCACATTTTAAGAGTGGGAAACGGGAAGTGATAAGTATGGGAGTATCGGTTTTCTTAAAGCCATGGGGGGAATGAAGATTGAAAGTTTGAATGGGTGTAACCAATATTAGTTTCAGCAAAAAGTACCTACGTATAAACCATATCGAACTATAATAGTACCTACATATAACAGGAATGCGTCGTCTACGCAAGCGAAGCTGCGGGCGGTCGCTATATCCTATATAAACATTTCCATATTACGACGCTATTTGATTGCTATGATGACATAAAACGTTGAGTGTTTTGATAATATTTGAAATCCATAATACTAGATTTTTTTTGGGAGATAAAAGTGATTGGTCCCGAGATTGATTTGATCATGGACGTCATACATCTGACTTGAAGCACCATACCGGGAGTAATTGGATGCGGAAGGCGGAGGACTGTGTGTGGTGGCAAGCCCTTGGAGAGGCCTATATCCTGTAGTGGAGAGACACGGGCTGATGATGATGATGATGTTATACATTTTCGGATTTGATATATAGTATTTTGTTTTTAAACATTTCATTAGAACGTTCAATTAACATTTACTTGAAATAAAAATTTCCCGTGACTTTCGATCAAAATTAGATTAATTGACCGATGGTAAACAAAACGAGGTAACTGGAATAGAGTATTTGACTAATATTAGGTAAATATATTTATCAGGAAAATATAAAAATAGACTTTATATGATAACCTTAGATGAAAACAGAATTTATAAACAAAATTATATTCGGTTGTAGAGAGGGAACTTATTAGCTGTTCAAATTTTATCTCTGTCTCTTTCTTTCAAAACGAAATTTAACATTATTTTAAATGGTCTGACGTCACCGGCTAGTACAACAGGACATTTTAAACATTTATAACTTTCTTAATAATGATTTTTTTTTTTAATATTTTACTGTTATGATATATTTAGAAAACGCTTTCATTTAAAATATTTTTTTTTAAACAGTCAACTATAGCCTATTGAATTGGAATCGAATTTTAAAAAAATCCAGCACACAGTTTAATTTTTTTAATTTTAAACTTTTATTTTTTTACAAGCTTTTCAAATTCTAGCATATTTGGAAAACATTAGAAATGTACTCTATTTTCATGAAAATACAATAGTATAAATACGAGATGATTTTAGATATTATATTTTTTACTTTATGACAGAATTCGAAGTCACATTGCTAAGAGACGTTATATTGTAATTTTTATTATAACTTAATTCGTAAAATAAAACTATGGAACTGGTATTGGATAATTTTTAATAAAATTTAATTGTTTTCGATATTGTTGACCTATTTATCCTGTGTGTTAAATTTGTTAATTGAAATTTAAATGAGATTATAATATATCATAATTTAACGTCATTTCTTTGTTTTGATTTCCAAAGTTTATATTTTTTTAACATTACAGTTCCGTCATTTTTAGCATTGTTGTTAAAGTGAAAAATCTTTCGTTATTTTGCAATCTTTTTTTTTGTTTTGTTCGTCAGCCCTTCAATTTTCAATACTAATCAAATTATTAATACAAGTTTGTAATTAATGTTCAGGCCATAGATGGTCATAGAGATAAAGCGTGATTACGAGCAATAGCAAAAATATGAGCAATAAAAGATACGTCACAGACTAAATATACGTTACTTGACGCTTTGTTTGTTTACAACAAATGTTTAAAACAAACAATGATAATGCCATATAGTGTGTCTAATCCCAGAGTCAGTCATTTTCTGGGCCGTCATCTTGAGGATTCTACTGTCTAAGGTTCAGGCCCAAAATATACTTAGGCTGAAATAATATTTTAATAAACAGTTTCAATGTCGTATTTACCCTTGACTTTGAATGGAAAATAAACGCCAATGTTCGCATGAATATTTAATGGCGGCCGAGATAACTGTCAAAACAGACCTCAATCCTTCGCAAGGCGGCGTGACGTCCGCACAGTTTTATGGCGTCAGTCACGTGATTAAAGCCTTTATAAGGGCTTTGGGTTCATAATAGTCACTATTAAACTACATTTTAGTTTAGTCTGAGGATATTGCCTAAATATGTGGTGCTTTTGGCATAAAATTGCTACCTGTATAACCTATGGCAGAGAATACTCGATTTGACCTATTTATTTTAAGCCTAGGTTACACGAACACGAAGCCAGTTAGCATGGGCAGGAAAGTTACTTTTCGCAGACGTCTTACCAGTTATCTAGACTCACTTCCACTTGCGTGGGCTACAGAAAATGTTTACACGATGCCAAGCAACAGCGAGTAACTTTTTTGGCCATGTTAATTAACTGACCTCCTGTAATTTACATTACATAGAAATAATTGTGTCACTGATTTTCAAGGTGGGGTGTGGGACAATGTACGACATTTTTATATATCTAGGTATATACAAATGTGAATGGAAAAAAGACATTTAATTTGTATGCGTATATTAATTTGTTTTAAAATATGTTTGCAGTAATGTACGTAACAACATCTATGTTAGTACGATTCCAACATTCCGGTGGGCTACTTACTAAACTGGGCAGAAAAATTCTCCTATGGATGATTGTTCAATTTGTGAATAATAATATCATAATAATAATAATATCTGGGACACAGCACCATCTAGTCCCAAAGTAAACAAGTATTATGCTTGTATTATGGGGTACTAGACAACTGATATACATACTTAATTATTCTTTTTTTTATAATAAATACATACATAGATACTTTTACACCCAGACACGGCACAAATAGACATGTTCATGCACATATTTGTCCCGGGCGGGAATCGAACCCGCGACCCTCGGCTCCGCAGTTAGGGTCTCTAACCACTCGGCCAACAGGTCAGTCATGAATCCGGCCAACAGGTCACGAATGTTCGTAACGTGCATGTATAACATTTTCTCATATCGATAATCTGTACTTTGAAATGCTGTGAATTTCTCATTTTAAATAATATTTAAATAATTATAATTAATAAGTTCGGTCGTTCGTTATGGTGTGTGCGGCGGACTCACGTAGGAGCTGACTGAAAAGCAGTGTTGTGGGCGTGGCCATACACACCTACAGCGTGTGCTGAGTCAGCTCCTGTCATGGTTGCGGAGAACTTCTTTTTGTGTTTTGTCGCTTGTATTTGTCTGCTGTGTATTATGTATCCATGGCCGTGATTAATTGTGTTTCTTTCTTTCTATCTTTAAAAATGGATTTCAGACTAACAACTCTCTAGATTTACTTAAGGTTTTTCTTCCTTAGCAGTTAAAAATTGTCTTTTTCAAACAGTCCTTTTTCCCTGATAAACTATCTTATTAATTTCTAGTATAATATATACGGTAAAAGAGTATTATGAAAAAACCGTGTGCTTAAATCATGCTTTGCCTAATAGGTTTTTTTTATAATCTGACTCAAAAGGCATAAAATTGAACCTGACTTCTTCGTTTAAGTCGGCTACCATAGTTGTTACTATGGTATTTGGTACTATGGTAAGACCAGTTGAACTTTTTAGTCTTCGGTGAAATTAAGCAACACATTTTGTATGCATTTTCTTTTCGCTCATATTTTCCGGTTTAAAGGGGAATTTAAAAACTTTTTATTTAATAAATTGCTTGTCTAGATTTTTCACTGAATAAAATACACAACTTCGAATTAAAACAAATGTTATGAAAAAGTGTAAATAACATCATATGGAAACCGTTAACAGTGTATTATAAAATATTTTTTTTATAGTCCGCCATGTTAAAATGTAAATGGAAAATACAATATAATTAACAAATCATTAATCAATCAATAGAACAGCTAACAGAAAAAATACAAAACCTTCCCAAAATCGCTATAATTACTAATCAAGCACGGTAGTTAATGCAAAGCATAAACATTGATAAAACGCCCTATAGACAATTTTTTCAATCAATAAATTGGTTGAAGTTTTCAGGTTTTCCGTTTGATCAAATCTAAATGAAGTAACTCAAGGAATATTTCTCAATGTATAGCTCATTCATGTATAAAAAGAATACGCTCCGTGCCCAGCGTAAAGTTCAATATAATATGCTTTAACTCAATTTCTCAAAGCGTTCATCTAAAAGATCCTATAATTTGACTCACGTCAAAACCACGATCTAATACATCTATAGCTGTTATTCAGAGGAGCTTTTTTTACGGTATTATTTTTTGCGTAAGAACTACGTGATATTCTGTGAAATATAAGAACGATGTATCCATGTTACCGTGATGTTTTAAATAAAGTATGATTTATTGTTTTTATAGCTTTACCAACGAATAATGTGCAAATACTAGAACAAATAAAAAGCAAAATCATTCTGATAATGAACTAAATACCATGATAAAATAGGATTGCTGGAAGGTTTAAATGTAAGAATTACATAAATCGGACAATTCGTTATAAGATCGACTGTTTTAAAATTAATTGTTTGTTTTCTTAACGAAACGTACATAAAAAATGTAAAGTCTTTTTAAAGAATACTATGTCTTAATTCATCTGTTAAACAATGCAATTCAAACGCGTTAATAAAATCTACTCAATTTAAAAAAAAATATATTTGAGCGTAATTTTCAACAGGAAAATCGTTATCTCGGCGTAAAATTATTCAAATAAGCGAGAGTTGAGAATTCAAAATGTTTTTCATATTGATGAGGACGCCATTTATATAAAATGGGCAAAAAAACTCATATAATCATACTTTATAGTATACATATCTATTAGCGGCGTAAATTAAACCTATAATCAAACAATTAAACTTTTAAATTCCTTATCCGGAAACCGTTTCTGAGTTATTTACATAATAACTTCAACTTATAAAATCCCATCACTACATATTATAAAATAAAGTCGCCCGCCGCCTCTGTCTGTCTATCTGTCTGTCTGAACGCTATAAATTCAAAAACTACCGAACGGATTGGCATATTATTGACATCAATGGACAGAGTGGTTCAAGAAGAAGGTTTAGGTGCATAATTTATTAATGTTTTGTATAAATTTGATGAAATATGACGATTATTGTTGAAGAAGTCAGAAAAAAATCAAGCTGGCTGTTAACTTTCATCGAAAACGCTGCATAAACCTTTTGATATATAATAAAATAATGTGTGGAGGAATTATGTCTCTTTTATAGGACTAAAGAAAGGTCCGCAATGGTATATGTCTATCTTTTATGGATAGCTCAGTATACCTATTTTAACGTTTAAAAAAATGGTGTCATATGATGAGGTAATTGGAAAGCAATTTATACGGATACAGTATTAATCCTTATCAAATTAAATACGTTATTTACCTTCAGCATTTCATGCATATTATGATTGCCCTTTACACTACACAATTTAAATCAATATCTTAGGAGCTATCGCGAAATATAAATATCGCGCGACAAGCAAGTGGGCGCCGCGGTCGCCGCGCACCGGCCGGTGTGGTTAGGCTGAAGTTATCAATGTGGTATACAGAGAATTATTGTAGTTTGTTTTTATGTATTTATTCTGTACTTTTTCAAATATTTCTAGATTTGAAAATAAAACACATTAAAAATTCTCCAAGTAGGATGAATTTACGTTACATTTGAATCTAATTAAATCCAATCTACATGTTCGACGCAACAAGCTGATAGGAAACTACGCAGAAAAAACACTACGGCTTATATGCTCTGCTACCCGTGCGAAGCCGGGACGGGTCGCTAGTATTTAATTAAATTTTCAAACATGCTACTGATTAATTGGTTCTTGTTCTTTTTTTTTTTAGTTAACATTCGATACGCAGTTTAAGAATATAAATTGTTTGAAATGTTATATTGTAGTGCTTCAAGACCCTTGTACTATTGAATATTTTTATCACGTCTTTAAAAAAATGCTGGTTACAAAGTCTGCCGATCTTAGTAAAAACATCTCCTTCTATCAAGCTAGCCAACGAGGTATATATATATATTAGTTTTTGTAACTAGATTCTAAGCTCAAAGCGGACTATGGGATTGGCTCTATCATATCTATCCAACGTAGGATAATATTTTGATTGGAACTGTGTCGTATGAACGTACGATGGACGTCGCGTGGATGTTCAAAATGTCACCTCCTAACATTTGATTGAATGATAAAATCAAAGACCAATACAGTATTTTTTTTTTTGGATCGCTCTTTTAAATGCAGCCCAAAATTAATTACTTATATATGCAAAAAAAAATTATTGCGTAAAAATTATAGCTTAAAATATAGAAGGATCTTTAATTGCTACCTCGTAGTGCCAATATAAAACAACGACATCACACGGCGCTACGTGACGTTCAATACGTCATTTGTTAGGGTCATATCTAAACACTCAAAAATCATAACTCCTACACCTCGGGTTTATTGTTTCATGTGCTCTCTATCTATTCCTTTACATAATAAGTTCGGTTTATGAACCTGTTGCACGACACCGAGATCGTCATACTATTGAATATTTTTGTACGGCAACGCGAAACATGATATTCAGGTCAAAATACACATGTCACTCTTGTGTTATTTCGTGTTTACTTGGCAACGTCAGCCATACGGGGGCTCGAAGCGACGTTCTAACGTTACGGCAACACGGCCGATTATTTTTATCTTCAATTTTTCATGTACCTACAATTTTATTTATTTATTATTTCATATCAAGTAACAAAGACTCATTTGTTAGTAATACATACCTACATTACAACTTAAATGTTAGTTACAATATTTCGTACAAAATGAAAACCAAGTTAGTACAACAGTTGTAACTAAGTTGTCTAAGTGATCAAGGCGCAAGGAATAAAATGTTCGTAATATAAAAATTGTATAATCCCAAAACATTCATAAATATTATAAAAGCGGCCATATCATAAAAGTATGAATTGCCCTCTTCTGCGTTTACCGTCTAACAAATCAAATCAAATCAAAATATCTTTATTTCGTAGTTATGTAACATAATCTTGAAATACGTCATAAGAGTGAATTTTATTACTTTGTGGAAGAACTCACCACAAAGGCTCATTCAAAAATACTGGTTCCTCTCAGAAGAATACGCAAGAAACTGAGGGACACTCTTTTTAACAAAATTATAAAATAAAATTTAACAATAAATGCTTTAAGAAAAATATTATTGAAACAAACTGATAGGCAAGCGGCTTACACCCATGGATTTTTATCATCTAAGTAGTCTGATAGTTTATAATAAGCTTTTGCATAAAGCTTTCGTTTTATTGTAGTTTTAAACTTATTAAGGGGTAGATCTTGAATGTCAGCTGGGATCTTATTGTAAAAGCGTATAGATTGCCCTTTAAAAGATTTCGTGATTTTAAGGCGGCTGACATGATTAGCAAGTTTACCTTTGTTTCTTGTATTAACATTATGCCGATCACTATTTTTGTTAAATAATGTAATATTTTTTTTCTACGTAGATAATGTTTTCAAATATATATTGAGATGGCAATGTCATTATATTACTTTCGTTAAACTTTTCTCTAAGTGATACTTTAGGTCCCAGTTTATAAATTGCTCGAACAGCTCGCTTCTGCAACACGAAGATTGTATTAACATTAGCAGCGTGTCCCCACAGCAGAATGCCATAAGTCATTAAACTATGGAAACCACTGAAATACACCGACCTCGCGGTTTCTATGTCCGAAAAGAAACGAATCCTTTTTACAGCGTAAGCTGCAGAACCGAGCCTTCTCGCCAAGTTAGTGATATGAGGATCCCATTGCAATTTCGCGTCCAATGTGATTCCTAAGAATACAGTAGAATCCACAAGGTCCAATTTCTCGCTTTTAATAACAATATTGGTAGGTTCCTGTTTGACGTTCGGTAGCGAGAATCTTATACATTTGTTTTTATTTTTCATTTAGTAATAAATTAATAGTCGTGAACCATTCTACTATTTGGGAGATAGCATTGTTACATCGTTGTAGGTAAATTTCTTTCTATTAACTTTGAATACTAAAGAAGTATCATCAACAAACATTACTATCTCGTGATTATTTTTTACAAGGTAAGGCAAGTCGTTAACATAAACAAAAAATAGGAATGGACCAAGAATTGAACCCTGTGGGACGCCCATCGACATTGGGGATCCTGGTGATCTCTCTCCGCTTACATCAACCCTCTGAACTCTGTTACTTAAGTACGACCTCAGAAGGTCGAGCGCACGGTCTTTAACACCATAATGACACAATTTCCCGACCAATGTATCATGTTGGACACAATCAAAAGCCTTCGAAAGATCACAGAAGATACCTATAGCATCTCCAGAGCCTTCCCAGGCCTCAAAGATGTGCTGAATCAGTTCAACACCAGCATCGGTTGTTGAACGACACACACTGTACCACACACACACTGTAACCACACTGTACTCTAGCTAGCTCGTGTAAGATGGCGAATTTCCGAGACCCCGCAAAGTCCCCGCGCGCTGGTCTTCAACCCCCCAAAATTGCGTAATGGCATTTCAATACTGTGAAGTCACATTTATGACTCTATTAAAACCAATCGCTGCTGTAAATTACTCTATGGGGCATATTCACGAAACATCTATTACTCTTAAGTGTGGAAAGTTGTTTGACCTATAATGTACCTATACATTTGACAGTTGGTCAAACTTGGACCCCGTTTACGTTGATAAGTATCTGATTTTATGTGGAATTGGGCCTATTCTCCAATTTGTAGGCGGCTAATCGGCGTAAATTGGCTTTTTATCCAACTTAACTGTAACCAAACACGACGCCTTAAAGTAACAAATATATCTACATCAAACATGTTTTCGATCTTTTTTCGAAGCTACAAAATGAATTTCGTAAAACTATACGACTATTTTTGAAAACTCGTATATACTAGATATAGTTTCGGAATCAAAAAACGTACTTGATATGTTTGATCGAAACCGCTGTACTGAGCCTTACATGTGTGCGCGGCGCGGAGGGAGGCAGGTCTGCTCTGTCAGTCTGTCCTCAACGCTTAGGAGCTGCCTTCCCTCCTCGCCGCGCTTTTACCTAAGGCACAGTAACGCGGTTTCGGTCTAACTTGTAGTACCTATACGATTAGTATGGTCCCGCAAGAACGCATGTTTCAATCGCCTAAGTCAAAATAAACCTGACTGTAATTGTATCTAAAATTTCAGGAACGTTCAGATCTGTTTTATTCAATAAACAGATAAGCCGATAGAAATGTGATAGAAGTACCGTACGTTTGTGTCAATGGATTTTATTCATAGTTTACGTTCGCCGGCGTCGAAAAGCGGTGAATTTTAGAATAAACTCTAACATATATTTCTAGACCGAGTTAAAAGCGAATTCACACACTGACCCCTCTCAGTCAGACAGAATTAGGAAATGCTTATAATTCTTGCAACTTTTCTCCTTCTATATTGTTAGAAATATTCAATATTAGAAACATTAGAAACACTTTGAAGGTTGTATTAGGCATAAATATACGAACTATTACATTATTGTTGTAATCTTTGTCGTCGGAATTTAAACGCGCACTGGGCAGTGCGCGCTAGTAAATCCAATACCTAGAGCACTCGGTCCTCTTGGACCGCTGGAGGCTTTACATTATTTCTTAATACTCAAATTGATGATGTTAATATACATATATAGTTATTTGCGAGTTTAATTTGCACGCCATCCTACAGTATATACTTATAAACGTATAAAATCGTAGTAACATAGATTCTGTCTGTTTGGTCTAATCTCAGAAACGGCGGAACGGAGTTTAATGAAACTTTGCAGACATGAAAAAATAGGTTGACTTTTTGTCTGTCTGTTCAGATGGATCACCGAAACAGCAGAACCTATTTTAGCACAATCTCTAAACAATAAGATAAGAACCTTGCATCAATCGATATTTTCTGTTCATCCCCTGTTGTGTTTTGACGCAATGTTTATCATAATATGATGACCTCAGAGGAAAGTAAGGATGATGATATCACGAAATAAAATTATTTTATTTAGTAATTTTTAAAATTCACCTACATTGTCTTATATATATAATTCTTTTATAAAACATACAATATTGTAGGTGATGTACATTCAGTTTCGTTAAGTGTATCTTGATTCGGACTTTCTCTTTAAGAATATATTGTATAATTTTTTTTTTTTTTAGTATGAAAACTAAAAATTAATATAATTTTGGATGAGATTTGAATTAGAATATGTTGGTGTTGTGTAGTATATACTTTGAATTCAATTTAAAAGTGCAAATTAATATCTTGTGAATCTTAGTGGGAAAATATCGATTAAGATAGAGATTATTATATCTTGTGTTCATTATATAAAAGTAAGTAAACAAAAATATTTCCACACTAAAAAAATAATTATATTAGTTTTCTTAATTTATTATTGGTCTGTGTCTATTTTTTCTCCAATAAAGTAAATAAATTAATAACAAATAAATATTTAGTTTACTTCTTATACTCGTAAAAGTTAGATAGATATTTTCTATGGGATTTTAAAAATTATTTCGTATATTGGTTCAAAATTTACGCCGAGCCGAGTGCTAGGCATATTTTATAATAATAATAATAACGTATACGGGACCATAACGTCTAAGCCCCAAACTAAGCATTAGCTTGTGTTTTGGATACCAAGAGAAGACACCACATACATATAACGACCCGGTACCAGTATCGATATTCATCATGTAAATACTGAGCCGACCTGGGATTCGAATCTGGGACCTCCAGCTTCGTAGGCAGGGTCGCTACCCACTAGGCTAAGCGGTCGTCTTTTTATGTTTACTTGCAAAGTAGAAATCAAGTTTTTATAAGATGTATAATAAGTATAAGATTACACAATTATTAAAAGTTAGAATTATTATTATTGGTCACGGGTTCGATTCCTATCCGGGACAAATATTTGTGTGCATGAACATGTCTACTTGTTCCGTGTCTGGGTGTAAAATATCAGTATTATAAAAAACCCCGACACAAAAAACTAACCTTCAAGAAGCCTGAAATAATAATAAAGTTCAAATAAAAATCATTAGACAATAAACAAGTATTATTTCAGACTTTTCAAAGGTTAGTTTTTTTGTGTCAGAGGTTTTTCAAATTTTCAATTTAATTTTTAATTCAATATTTATAAACTTAATTATTTACTTAAATTATTTCATACATGATCAAAAAAAAATTATGTTCAAATTTTTAGTTTTCATTTTGTTACTTAATATTTCTCATTCCCTTTCAATATAGTGTACATTATTCTACTAGTCAAGCCCTTTCATTTGTGCTACCCGTATTGAGGGATTTGTGAAAAAAATGTGATTCGCCATTTTGTGATGGCGGCCATCTTGGATTTGAAATTTGTCAGTGTATAGTATTCTACTAGTCAACTCCCTTCATTTGACACCCATATTGACTGACCGGTTGGCCGAGTGGTTAGAGACCCTAACTGCGGAGCCGAGGGTCGCGGGTTCGATTCCCGCCCGGGACAAACATTTGTGTACATGAACTTGTCTATTTGTTCCATGTCTGGGTGTAAAAGTATCTATATATGTGTATATTATAAAAAAAAGAATATTTAAGTATGTATATCAGTTGTCTGGTCCCCATAACACAAGCATAATACTTGCTTACTTTGGGACTAGATGGCGTTGTGTGGGATGTCCCAGATATTATCATTAGTATTATTGATGAAGTAGTGAAAAAATATGATATCCGTCATTTTGTAACGGAGACCATCTTGGATTTGAAATTTGTCATAATGTATAGTATTCTACTAGTCAAGTCCTTTCATACCCATATTCAAGGAGTAGTGAAAAAAAATTTAATTCGGTGGCGGCCATCTTGGATTTGAATTTTGTCATAGTGTAGCTACGATGCCACGGCAAGATACACAGATACACACACACGTCAAACTTATAACACCTCTCTTTTTGCGTCGGGGGTTAAAAAAAGGATATTTAAGTATGTATATGAGTTGTCCGGTACCCATTATACAAGCTTTGCTTAGTTTGGGACTAGATGGCGTTGTGTGCGATATCCCAGGTATCATTATTATGAAATGATTTGATTGATTGACCTTAACCAAAACTCACACATGCGTTTCTTAAACTTTTGTTTTTTTTTTTGTCCAGGCTAATAACTGAAACAGCTGAAACATTTATTCTCCGGAAACCTTTTTTTGTCATTCCGGAAATATTTACGGTTCCTGGGTTATATTTTGAAGTTGTAAAAACTATAGAAATCACGAAAACCACGTGAACGGAGTGGTAAGCGATCACTAGTTTCTTGTAAAATTTAATTTAATATATAATAAATTAATTATTTTATAATATCCGAATGAAAAAAACTGAAAAGGTTTCAACGTGGGCTTATCACAGAGTAAACAAGACGTCGTGTCATCGCCCGTGGGTATTTCACCTGTATAATTAACTGACGTACGCCGTCGGCTTCGTCCACGTGATATTATATAGGTATAGTTCAGTTACAGTATCATAATAAAATTATGAATACATAAATTATGTTATGTTAGTTAGGTCGCGTGTATTAGTGACGATACGGTGGGAAAATGGTATGTACGATTCGGTATGTTTTGGGTTGAGAAATAAAACTCGTAGCTGGCAACACTATCTCGCCCCATTTTGAGGCCCCATTAGAGTTAGAATTTTAAAATCCCCTTTTTTGTGTATACCTATGTTGTATAAGATATCGCTGTGTAGAATTTCTACGTATTAGACCCAGCCGTACCACCCCCTCCATTCAGTGGGAGGATAAATTTAAAAAATAGATGAATCATAAAATTAGTTATTTCTTTTTTGCAGAAACTCAAGTTGATACACTTTAATTTTAACCACCCTTTTTACACTATTTGAAGTTGCGAAATTTTTTCGTGGTGGATGTCTACGTACATTGTATAAAAAACCCCCGTGCCAAGTTTCACATTTTTAGACCTATAGTTTGTATACATTTTATCAATCTCTTATACCCTGTTAGAAACTGAGTTACAAAAAAAAATAGAAAACCTGATTAGTCATTTTGGTATTCAGAAGAGCATTTGGGCAAGAAAGTACACATTTAAAAAATTATTTTGACTCTCTTAGGAGTTTAGAAGTTGATTTTGAAAAATTCTTTCTCAGTGGAAGTTTACGTCCTATAAGAAATAGGAAGTGTCTAGTCTGCCACAAGCGGTCGTTTAATAAAAAGGAATATTCCGCCGCTAGCGGTAATTTAAGAAAAAATGCTATTCTGCCGCAAGTTATTAGTTATTGAAATGTGTTCCATAACGCAAAGTGATAACGTTCCATTTTTAATACACTTAAGGTAGCGTTGTGAACGCAGTTACTAATAGCGGCAGAATAACAGAAAAAGCTATTGTGCCACAAGTGTACTCATAAATTATAATGGAAAACTCCGTTTTAAAAACTTATTGCAGGAAATGGGAAAATATTTTATGTCTATGGGAAAATATAAAGAATGTTTAAAATAGCATCTTTGATATGATCTTTGAGCATTTAGGTTAGGTTAGGTTATGTCAATGCGAGGAGCGAAGCGGAGCGAAACGACAAGCCACTCAGACATTTATCGAACAATTTCGAATTTGGTTCATATAGATTAATGGCCCACTTTTTTCAAATTGTTCGGTTAGGTTAGGTTAGGTTAGGTTACGTCAATGCGAGGAGCGAAGCGGAGCGGAGCGACGAGCCACTCAGACATCTATCGAACAATTTCGAATTTGGTTCATATAGATTAATGGCCCACTTTTTTCAAATTGTTCGGTTAGGTTACGTCAATGCGAGGAGCGAAGCAGAGCGGAGCGACGAGCCACTCAGACATCTATTGATCAATTTCGAATTATGTCTATTACTAGAAAGCATACTTTCTATTCTGTACACATATATCTGTTCATATAGAGAAGGGAGAGGGGTTCCGGCAGGGGAGGAAAGGTGATATGCAATCCTTACCTCCCCCCCCCCCCCTCCCTCCTTTTTGTTGCTTATCCAAGTATTTTGACATAATTTTGGTCCATATATGTCTGTTCGTATAGTGAAGGGAGAGGGGTTCCTAGAGGGGGGAGGGGGTTATGCAATCCTTACCTTTCCCCCTTCTCCTCCCTTCTTGATTTTCCAGGCATCATATTTAAAATTCCGACCTTTTGTTTCACTAAATTGCCATTTGTGGCAGAATACCACTATTTCTTATTCTACCAACAGTGGCAGAATAGCACTAATTGTTAACTTACCGCTAGTGGCAGGATAGTCCTTTATATTAAATGACCACTGGTGGCAGACTAGACACTTCCTAAGAAATATTTGTACAAAATTTTAAGTTTAGGTTAGGTTAGGCCATTTAGGTTAGGCTGAGAAATTCATAAGAAAGTAAAGAAAGTTTTCAATCAAGGATATAAATTTATCGCTGATGCAAGAATATTCTTCCTGAGAATATTAATATAATATTCTATATTTAAGATTCTATATTCCATATATATGGGCATCTATATATCACGTCTTGCTGAGAAGCTAAGTTCGCTGCATTGTTCGCTGCATAATCTGGTAGAAAAATCAGAGGGCTCGCAGATTTAGATACAGCTCGGTTAATTTATTTTATTTATTTTTATCGTTATATACTACGGCATTTTTTGTGGGGCGGAGGCACTGATATAGACACAACTTTTAATATACAAAGAGCGCCTTGGAAACCCGAGTCGTTCTTCGCGAACGATTTCAGGACTTTGGTATGCATTACAATGTATTTATAGTAATATGGCCGTTTGGGAAGTGGTTGGAGACCCTAACTGCGGAGTCAATGGTCACGGGTTCCATTCCCGCCCGAAACAAATATTTGTGTGCATGAACATGTTTATTTCGTTCCGGGTCTGTGTGTCAAATATTTATATATGTAAATATTATTAAAAAAAATATTATTTAAGTATGTATATCAGTTGTCTAGTAACCCATAAAACAAGCATAATATTTGCTTACTTTGGTACTAGACGGCGCTGTGTAGGATGTCCCATGTATTATTATTATTATTAATATAATATTTTTACATCAGGATATAAATAAATTTAATAAACACTGACCCAATGACAATAGACGAAATAGATATAAGCTAGTGGTTATCATACGCCTGAAAAATTTCCATAACTGTTTTATGGGGCAAGCTTACGCATTTATAACAGATTGCATCTAGAAATTTTAAATTTAGTGCATATTTTAAAATTTAAAAAAAAAATGTAACTGAAAAGGGCTATAATAGACTATCATTTAAGTAACCGAGATGTCTGGAGGTCATCCTAAGCAATTAGCATGTTTTCTCTATGATTCTGTTTACATATTGACCTGTAAAAGATTTATCTATTTTTTAATAGATGTAGCGACCTAATTATTTATTTAAAATATTTTACTGAAAGCTAATGATTTAACAATTTTTTTACAAGCTTTCATTTAAAAATCACTGCACTAAAAGGAAAAAAAAAATACCAGTGTTTAAAGCTCCATTCGAACGTATATCCAATTAATTATGAAATACGTTCGTATATTTTAGAAGATTGAAGCGTGAAACCTCTTATGTATTACTTTTTGAAGCTTTCTATTTGAAATATAGCCTAAAGTTTTCAAAGTATATATTTCATATTTTAATATCCATACTTTTGAGCTTTAAACACTAACTATTATATTCAACTTTATAGGTTAGTAAATAAAGACTGGTTTAAAAAAAAATTAAACATATAATTAATACAGTAAAATGCAAGTTTAAATTAGTTATGTGTTAGGTTTTAAAATATGTACGATGTGCGTTGTTTCGCTTTTTCTAACTTTTAATGAACGTAAAAATGCAGTAGAAGATAGGTATATTTGTTGGCAGTTTATATTCATTGTGATAGTATTGATTATTTTTACTTTTATTAACTGTTCATGCTATTTCATTAAATGCAACCGCGGCATATCAAGCTATGCAATTACAAGCGATCGCACTAAGGGTACGGACTACGAAAATCCGCAACACCTCCAATAAAGAAGAAAATGCGTAAAATTTATCATATTCGAAAATAATTTTATAAAAATCCTATGATCATAAATTAAAAAAAAATAACTTTTAATTTTAACATTTGATTATCTACTAAAAAATAGATAAACCGCACCCGGTGTAAATCTCAGAACAATTACCTAAAGCCATAGAAGGCATTCTTGTATTTACATATATATTTGTTTCATTTTTCATGTGTTTTCCACATGGTGAATTTCAATGTGAGTGAAAAAGATGTAAGTATGTATACCTATGCGTTTTGCTTCAACCTGCTTGTACCCCTTTCTTAATGACATTAGTCTGACTAGTCAGACGGACGTTTGCATCAAATTATTTGAATTTACCTCCATCGTTTAAATAAGTTGAAATGAATTTGCAGCTACGTTCTGATCATAAGCAGCAATGATTTTATATCAGCCATCTTTTTCTATCCAATGCTTTATTCTACATGTTAGAACAAGTTAAACATATGTAAAATTTACATTCCTTCTATGACTTTAGGTAATTGTTTTGAGATGTAAATTTACAAGTAATTAATTTATTCTATTCAGAATATTTTTTTTAAAGTCAAGAAAACAATAAAAATGAATAATAATTTGTCCCTAATTTAATCCACTACTTGTTGCTACAGCATGATAATAATATTAAAAATAAATTTTAAGCCACTATACTACTATTTATATGTCTACTGACTGTATTTAATTCGCATGTCAATAATACTATACCTATATATAACGTCAAAAGTCTATTAATGGATTATAATAATAATAGAAAATGTATAAATCCATAACACGTGCGCGCGTTAACAATAACCATAAATATATCGTTATGGTGTCATAACATAACCGGCCATTATGACGTTGATATAATTACGTATTTTAAAATGACCACCGCAGTAGCCAGATCAAGTGTCGAGGTCAAATATGGGAATATGAACTATTTGTAAATAGTAATATAAAATTACTTGTAACTAATCAGCACCCGTGACTTTGTTTGCGTGGTTTTCACGATATCTGTAGTTTAAACTTTATGCAGGAAGCTTAGAATTTTCTGGGAATGAAAATAATGACAGAACGAAAGTAGCCCATGAACACCTAACATGTTTGCGAAATTTCATTAAAATCAGTACAACGGTTTTGAAGATCAGCTCGAACATTCAGACAAACAGACAATTTTATACGGTTTTCATCATCATCATTATCAGCCCATTTTTACCCCACTGCAGGGGCTTAGGCCTCCTCCAGAGTGAGGAGGGGGGCTTGGAGCTTAAGTCAACCGCACTGCTCCACTGCGGGTTGGGAACTGTAACGACCGCCATCTATTGACAGCGTCCGGGACCGACTGCTTAACGTGCCCTCCGAAGCACGGTGTCAGTGATATTGTGTACTTAAGTCAGAAAAACTCATTGGTGCACGCCCGGATTCGAACCATGGCCCTATAGGGCCTTGTAAATTTGAGACAGGTTCGTTGCGCGGTTTTATATATATATATATATAAAAGACTAATTATAGTCCGCGGCTCTGCCCATGTGGATGTGGATATACACAACAACCACACAACTATGGTTTTCCACAAATTACATTTGATAATAACGTTCAAATTCATTTAATCAGTTTTGTATTCCATGCGAACTTTCGACCGATGTTACTTATTTATGCGTTACACAGTATTTAATTTTACTCTGTGTTCGGTCAGCTTATTTATCCCCGCGCAAAAATTCTGCCGTTTCGTTGCTGTTACGACAAGCAAGTAAAATAAAGCTAAATTTGGTGTCCCACGGAAACCTTCAATCGGGATAAATAGAAAATAGCCCATGTTAGCATACAACTATCTCCATGCAAAAAATGACGTTACTTAGTTGCTATGTTGCGACAAAGACAAAAAAAGAGACAAACAAACAAACTAAATACGTTTTTATGCATTTATCTAATATTAGCTTAGATTTATTACAACAAGAGGGTAATCTCAGAAACATAATATTCTCAAAAATTTTAGTGAATTCGAATCTGGTATATTATATAAGGCCTATCTATGTGACGCTTGAATACGAAAAGTGAATCAAGTGAACTGGTTAGAGTGAAGTCAGTAACTTACAGCCTGTGTTCACATGTGTCAAATTTAAAAATGAAGCTAGTGCGCCATAGACCACCACCATCAATGGTACAGATGACACTCCTGTGGATCAATTGCAGCATTCATGTTTTGGTAATTAATAAATTAACCTAACTGATACGTATACTATATTTACTAGTTTATAAATACAAATAGTATCATAATACTTGATGAAACGTTTGGTCAGTAAAGTCAATTTCATTCATACAACAGGTGTTCATAAGTATCATATTTTTTTATTAAGTCCGGTTTGTTAGCGTGCGAACTATTTTGTGTAGTGAATATTCAACATGATACAGCAACAACACGAAAGTTTAAAACACCTGGCAGGCGCGGGCATACAGAAGATGTCAAATCAGTATCATAAAATTAGATAAATGACAAGGCGTACACGTTTACGTAGTCGTAATGTTATATGAGGTGGATTTTCTGAATAATGTGATTGCAATGGAATAAGATTTACGTAGTTTCTTTTTGTATAAGCAATATTTTGCCAGATTTATGAAAGAAATGGGCATGAACTGTATGTGTGGTTTTAAGCGGAAGCTAAACGGACGTTACCATAATACCCTGTCGCGATCAAATAACTTTTTTGTACAGATCGTGCCAAACATCTTGTTCCCTCTGAAATTATTTCGTTCTGTCCGTCTGTCTGTCCATCTGTCACAGCTATTTTAGTCGAAGTCTATTGGCACTATAGGTATATACATTAATGAAGTTTAGAAAGAGGTGTAATCTATGAATCGCTATACAATGACGTAGTGATATTCCGAAAAAAAAATGTTGTGGGGTCGGTTGGCTATATCTACATGTGACTGAGGGATGAAAACAAAATTTTCAGCGCGTTTCCCTATTCATTAAATACCTAAAGATAGATTTAAAAAAATTACATTGTTATTTCGAAATTACTTTTTTTATTCAAGTAAATAGTTGTTGAGATTTGCGCACCTGAATTTCTAAGAAGTATGTCCTTCCCCCTTCAACTCAAAACAATTGATATTACAATATGTTATTGTACATAATTACTGACATTTCTTATAGTTGAAAAATACAAAAATTCTGATGAATATAAAGTTAGCACAATTTAAAAAATACTTTTAACGAAAAATGGTTTTAATAAGATATACTCGTAATTGAGTGATTTATGTGATAAAGACATAGAATAAATTAATTTGACAGCAGCGTTTGGTTTTAATCTTCATGGTTTTAATTGGTTTTAATAGAGCCATAAATGTCAATTCACAGTATCGTTACTACGATAATGTTACTACATTACGCAATTTTTCGGGATTGGTGGGAATTTCTCGGAGGTGTAAAGCGGCGCGCGGGGACCTTGCGCACTGAAACTCGGACTAAACTGGCCATCTTACACGAGCTAACTAGAGTATGAGTGGTTAGACGGTAAACACAGAAGAGGGTATTTTCGGGTACATCCTATAAATTAGAGTCTTCATTGTTTTATTTTTTTAAATTCATTTATTGTGTTTGATCACTCGACCTAAAATAAAATGTCAACAGCAAAAAAGTTGAATAATATACTAGGATTGTGGCTAAAATATTGCAAAAGCTGCAGTACAAAAATATTTTTGAAATCAGGTTCACTGAGGTATCAAATAAATGGAGACGAAGAGAAAAGTCCAGAAACATTCATAGTTTAAGCTATGGCACAATATTATAAACTTACTATTACCTATATAAGCTTATTATTTTCACAAAAAAAAAATTAACTAGGTTTAATTAAAAGCAATCGCTTAGTAGGTAACAGCCGTATCCCAGACCGCTGCCGCATTTAATACACGAAACTCTACAATGAGTGGCAAAATCGGGCGATTTGTGCATGTGATACTCGATTATGGCACGTACGTGTTTCGAGTTCCCAACGTTTGGTAAAGGCGCCGAACAAATATTTTTTATAGATAAAAGAGCGCTAGTTACTTACAAATATTCTCCGGTAGCACAACGGTTGTTGTCAAAGCAAACTATGCTATTATTTATTTTGCCGGTCTACTCGAGATCGCGAGTTTGGCGTTTGGCGCGTCTTTTCGCAAATATCGCTCGAAGCGGGCCGCCTCCGCCCGAGTTACGAACTCTACTGCCAACACCGGCCATCATCGGCGCTACGCCGCCGCCGCCGCCGGCCGGTCGGACGCTTGTTGCTTGCCGATGCGATAGTGAACGTAACCGTAAATAAATATTTGCTTTTATATCGCTAATTATTATCAATGTACGGAATATACACATATAATAACAGTTATTATCTGGGATATTTATAAGATATACATATTATTACATATATAAAGATATTTTACACCACGACACGGAACAAATGAACATGTTTATGAACACAAATGTTTGTGCCGGACGGGTATCGAACCCGCGACCTTTGGTTTTGCAGTCTACGACTATTCAACCAATATTGCGGTCCGTCATACATTAATTACATAATACGTTATTCTTACCCTCGACGGGACAGAGACGATAAATGCGTTTGGGGTAAGAGCTTGCATATTTGTGTGTTTGTTTGTATCTGTTATCATTTCCTCAAAAACAACTTGACCGATTTTGATGTGGTTTTTTGTAGCACGTAGCTATCATTTCAGAATAGATTATTAGACATGTTTAAGGGACGCTGCAATAATCATGTTTCTTTAAAACGGTTTGGATTTTTATATAATTTTTTTTATCACACAGATATCAAGTTCAGGCAGTTTCTTAAATATGTTTTACTGTTTTGGCCACCAGGAGGCGCTGCAGTTGATGTTTCTTTCTAAAACAGCTGAGCCGATTTTGATCCGGTTTATTACATATATGTTACCTCAGAGCCAGTTCTAAGACATGTTTTAACGCTATATAGACCACCAAGGGATATGCTGCAGTAAATGTGTTTGTCTAAAAAGATTAGGCCCAAATTTTGATGCAGTTTTTTTGTTTACATAGGTACCACTTCAGACTAGAACCATAGACATGTGTTGGATTGGAGCTATAGGCTACGAAAGGGTGCTGCGGTAAATGTGTTTGTCTAAAACGGCTGAACTGATTTAGATGTGGTTTTCCGCTTTAAATGGGGATCACTCACGAAGCTGGTTTTCAGATAGTTTACGGTTGTACGGTTGTACCGATGTACCGATCTATTTATTCCAAACGGTCTATTCATTTTCGTCGTTGTCTGGTTCTAAACATCCCACTTTTAGGAACAGACCTACTAATCTTCAAAAAGTTATCAATAAAATTATTGTTGTATAAATTAATAATTTTAAAAACCCATGGCAAGGAAAACGTTAACTAAATAAAGAATATTATAAAGGTTAGTGCTTTATAAAAGGCAAAATAAATAAGCTTATTTTACTTTTTAATCGACCAAAAACAGTAAAATTTAAATAACCTTCGTGCATGGCTACCATAAGATAACCATATACCATACCATATATACCATATACCATAAGTAATTATATATGTATGACACTATTTTATCAATGGCCGTGAATAACTTTATTATTTATTATCAGAATGTCCGGGGGCTGCGCACAAAGTCACACAATTTCTATTCCCAAGTTGCAATAAATAATTACGATATATTATGCGTAACGGAGTCGTGGCTAACATCGAGTTTCTTCGATCGCGAGTACTTTGATAGTAGGTACGTTGTCCACCGCTGTGACCGATCCGAGCTTGAGACGGGCGCGGACCGCGGGGGCGGCGTAGTAGAATGCGAATGCGTTTGGATATCTATTCCACTGCATCGCTCGAACTCCCGTAGCAGTAGTGGCTGGGCTTGTCACCTTAATGTAGCAACCATTTATATACCTCGCGGGCCAGGTCATCGTGAAGCGCTTAGTATATTTTTTGATATAGTGGGCAAACTTATTGTCGATAATCCCGATGACTTATTTTTTATATCTGGCGATTTTAATGTTTCGGAGGCTGATTGGGTTGTTGACTCGTCCGATAGCGGTTTATCTCTGGGGCGTGGAGGGGGCCCTGCGGTTGCATTATTGTACGATTTTTTATCTTTCTCTAATTTAAAACAATATAATCATATTCGTAACGTGAATGGGCGATTGTTAGATTTGCTGTTGTGTAATTCGGATTGTAATGTTGCGCCGTGCGACTTTCCGCTGGTTCCGGAGGATTCCCATCATAAGGCCCTCTCTATTAATCTTACTTTTGGTTTTGCTGTAAACTTTAAACCTCGCGCGGACGTGTTTATACCAAATTTTATACAGGCTAACTATGACGAAATTAATAACGAGTTATTGAAAATTGACTGGGATAGTATTTTCCTTGATTTAGATTTAGAAACCAGTGTCTCAAAATTTTACAACGTTTTGGGTGAATTAATTTCGAAATTCGTTCCTAGGCGGGCGTTGTACTCTTCAAATTCATCCCCCATATGGCACAGTAAACCTCTTAAAAAATTACTAAGGGAGAAAATTATATGGCAATTATCTTGATTACGAAAGCTTTAAAATTCTTAGAAAAAGATCAAAGAGAATGGAGAAAGAATGCTATAATAATTATATTAAATACACAGAAGAACGAATTAGGGTACACCCAAAAAATTTTTGGTCATATGTTAAGGCTATTCGCTCTGGTAATAGTATACCTAAAATTATGCAGTATAAAGGTGTCACCATATCTGACGAGGCACAAATTTGTAATCTTTTTAACGAACATTTTTACTCGGTTTTTGTTAAGTCGCGTGATTCACGTTTGGATTTAAATAATCTACGACCTCCAGGTAATGCAGTTTTGAATTTAAATTCAATAGAGATAAATGTTAATATTGTTTACAAATACCTTAAGTCGGTGAACGTTGCCAAGGATGCCGGCCCGGATGGGGTTCACCCGATGCTTATAAGAAGATGTGCGTCTGCACTCGTTCCTCCTTTGACTTTCCTTTTTGGTAGGTCCTTGAGGGATGGCTGCGTCCCCGATATTTGGAAACGTGCTTTGATCACACCCATTCCTAAAGGCGCCGTAACTCGGGACATTGAAAAATATCGTCCGATTTCTAAGTTGTGTCAATTCGCCAAAATATTGGAAAGGATTGTAACGGACCAGTTAGCTAGTGTGGTTCGCCGCCATATCATACCAAATCAACATGGTTTTTATAGAGGACGCAGCGTTGATACAAACCTAATTAGTTTTACTGAGTTTATTCTGGACGCAATGGATGAGAACCACCAGGTGGACGCCGTCTATGCCGATTTCACCAAAGCTTTTGATAAAATTTGCCATAATACATTACTTTTGAAGCTCTGGGGACTCGGTATACACGGTGATCTTCTGCGTTGGGTTGAGTCATATGACAATAATCGTAGTCAAGCTGTTGTTCTTGGTGGTTTAATTTAATTTAATTTAATTAAATAATTTTGAACTTTTCTGTGATAAATATAACTTAACTTTGAATATCGAGAAATGTTACCAAATTACTTATTCTAGAAAGAGACACCCGTTGCATTTTGACTACAATCTGAGTAATAAAAGTTTGAATCGTGTAACAGAAGTTCGAGATTTAGGAATAATAATGGATACCAAATTGAACTTTACGCAGCATATTGATAGAGCTCTTGGTATGGCATATAAACAGTTAGGTTTCATATTGCGAATTGGGAAGGTATTTAAAAACCCTTCCACTTATAAATTGTTATATAACAGTTATGTTCGAAGTCGTCTAGAGTTCGGTTGTTCTGTTTGGTGCCCCCAGTATAATATTCACATAGATAGACTAGAAAATCTTCAGAAAAAATTTGCTAAGCAATTAGATTACAGATGTGGAAATACATACACAGATTGTGCGTGACTCGGTGCCATCCTTCCTTCTTAGGGTGGTCGTAGCTGGGAGGACGGGATGGGTGAAATGAAATTCCTTATCCAGTTCAAAGCCACCTCGCCTCCTTTCCCCTTGCTCGCCTTTCTATGTGGACTGTATCGGTGTGCCTCGTATGCCCGGTCGCTGCTGTCGAGAGAATGCCGCGCGTGTGACGCTTGCGCAATTTATACTTTCTCCGATCACAGGCGAACGAGGGGCGAAGGACGGTGGTGTCAATTTATTTTTCTACCTTCTATTACAAAAAAGTCTTCCCCGGCGGGTTTCTGTCTACCCTATATCCGCCGGGGTCTATTTTATCATGCCGCTATCGGGCCCTAAAATAAAACTATTTATATTTACAATCTTATAAGTATTTTTTCTACTATAATTAATTACTATCCTATTATCTATCTATTTATATGGCCGCGCGTGCTGCGAAGCGGCTGTCGCGTACATTCTCCCGCCTCCTGCTCCCGCAGGATCACTTGGGGAGCGCGACGAGCTTCCTGGATGCCCTCCGCAGCACGCCGCCGCTGGTCTGGACATCGACGACTCGAACTGCGCCGTCCTTGCCGGGGTAGACAGCGATCACGCGCCCGCGCGGCCAAACGTTACGCGGTAGTGTATCGTCTATTATCAATACGTGATCGCCTATTTGTAGTTGGGTTCCTCGGTCGGCTGGGTCGCGGCGCCGCTGCAGCTCGGGCAGGTACTCCCTGAGCCAGCGCGCCCAGAAGTAGTCGGCCAGCCGCTGTGCTTGTTTCCATTGTTGACGGCCGATGCAGTCGCCGTCCTTGAAGCTGCCGGGCAGCGGTACTCGGGACGGCCCTCCCAGCAGGAAGTGGTTAGGCGTCAGCGCCTCGGGCTCGTCGGGCGCCGTGGAGACGTGCGTCAGGGGGCGGCTGTTGACCGTGTGCTCCGCCTCCGCCAGCAGCGTCGCCAGCACCTCCTCTCGTGGGTAGCGCTCGCGCAGCACAGCATCGAGCGCGCGCTTCACGCTCCGGACCATTCGCTCCCAGGCGCCGCCCATGAACGGCGCGCCCGGGGGTATGAAGCGCCAGGCTATCGTCCGGACGGACGCCTCGGACTCCGTGGCCCGCAGGGCGGCCGCCCGCAGCTCGGCATCAGCACCTCGGAAGTTGGTGCCGTTGTCGCTGCAGATCTCGACTGGACAGCCTCGCCTCGCCATCATGCGCCGCAGCGCCATGATAGCGCTATCGGTGGTGAGCGAGCCCGCGAGCTCCAGATGTACCGCTCGTGTTGTCAGGCAGGTGAAAAGCGCCACGTAGCGCTTCTGGTGTTGTCGGCCAACTGTAATTTGATAAGGACCAAAATAGTCGAGGCCGGTGTAGGAAAAAGGACGTTGGTGGTGAGCCATTCTCGACGGGGGGTGGTTACCCGTCGCTGGTACAGCAGGTCGAGCCCGTTTTATTCGACAGGCTAGACACCCGCTTACTGCACTCCGTACTATTGATCTCAAACGAAGTATCCAGTAATGTTGACGTACTTCGTTGATTACTATCGCCATACCTCCGTGATGTAATCTCTTGTGTGTCCACTCTATATATAATCGCGTGTACTTGTGTTGTCCATCGAGTACTGGTGGACTCAACTCTATTTCTTCCGCGTCCGTGATGGCTCCTATTTTGGATTTCAGTCTAATTATTCCCTTTTCATCTATATTCACCGCCAGTCCGCTCAATCGGCTTCCCTTTTGTATTTGTTGTTTTCTATTCAAATGATTCAGTTCTTCGACAAATGAATCTTGTTGAGCTGCTCGCACCCACAGCTGCTCCGCCGCACAAATGAGCCTCGCCGGCAAAATTTTTATTTCACGCCCCGGCGCTGTAGGTGGCGGCTCGCCCTTCTTCGGCTCTATCTTCTGTCTTTTTTGTTTTTTCCATGCGGGGTCTTTCTCTATTTTCTTGTTTCGTTTCATTCGGCCAGCTGCAACGACGGCCACTGGTCGACATATCTCTATAAATTGCAATATGCGTGCTGTGGTACGTACGAGACGCAGCCAGGACGAAAAGCGCTCTACGTTCGGTAGTCCTTCTCTCAACGCTCCCGCCGTCAAAGCTCGCGCCCCGGCGACTCTCTCCTCGCCGGTGTGTTGCTCTATGTTGCCGCTCTGTAAATAATCATCCATATAATGTTGATTTATAATGGCATTAGCGGCGTCGGGGTACTCATCTCCCTCTCTTATTATCTTCTCGACGTCATTTGCGGGCCTCTCGGCCGCGACAGCTCTATATACAAAATGCACGTTCTGTCGTCGGCGCTCATCTATGCCGTGCAGCGTCCACCCGAGATCGGTGAGGGATGCTGCCGGTTGGCCCTTCTTTCCACTGCGCACTGTCCTGGAAACGATAAGATTCCAATTATCTTGGCCTATTAATATCGAGGGTACAGCGCGCTCATAACACAATTTGCTTTCTATGTCCGCCAGGTGCGGACAGCCCGATACTATCTCTCTCGGTACTGACTGCGGCGACAAATTTAATCTATCAATTGTTCGCGCTGTCAGCTCATGCGTCTTATTTGAATGGCGACCTTTAATCTTTACTATTATTTTCTTCGAGGCGTCCGCGTTAATGCGCGTTCCGCCTACTCCTTCTATATTAAACGGCTCTATCGGCCCATCTGATCCGACCGCATTCGCTATCACGGTCTCTATCAATGTCACGCTCGAACCTTCGTCCAGCAGTGCGTACGTATCTATTGTATTATTCGCTCCTGTGAGCTGGACGGGTATTACCTTTAAATAGGCAGCTCCTACTTGCGCTCTTTGCGCTGACGCGACGATCTGCGCGCGTGCGTCGTCGCTCGTTTCTGGTGCTCTATGCTCGGCCGGCGGCGCCTGCCGGCTCTCAGCTCTCTGCCTGTTGTTATGCAGCAGTCGGTGGTGCGTTCTCAGGCAGCCGCCGATACCGCATGCTCGTGCTCTGCATCTGTGGCCCGCTTTCCTGGACTTCAGGCACCTAAAACATAAATTAAACTTTTTAGCTATTTCCCACCTTTCATCTGTGGAAACTCGCCTTAACTTTTCACAAGCTATTGGCGGATGTCCTTGGCCCCTACAGACGGGGCATTCATCGTATTCTATGTTGGCGGCGAAAGCTCTTTGCTTTCTGAGCTTTGCCGTCGATAACTGTTCTTTGGAATGCCGGCGTATCTCTTCCGGCTCGGCGTATTCGCTGCATTTCGCCGATTCTTCATTCAGGAAAGCGGCCATTTTCTCGAGCCTTGACTTCTCTCTAGGTGCGTTTTCTTTATAATCTATCCACTTCGATCTAAGTGCTGGCGTCATCTTTGACATAACCAGTTTTACTATGTCCGGATTGTTCAAGTGATATGCCGTGTTCAGGGCACTAACTATCGTATACAAATTATTCACTTGTCCGGCAAACGCACACACGTCACGCAGATCCTCGCTCAGTCGAGGTATCGTTTTGAGACGTTCTATTTCGACCGACACCAATGCGTCCGGTCGTCCGAAGCGGTCCTCCAGCGTTTTTATTGCAACGTCCGGCGCCGTCTCGGCTATAAAGAGAGCGTTCACGGCTTCTTTCGCTTTCCCTTTTAGACTTCTTCGTATCCTTGCTAAATTTTCATTCTTTGTGAAGTACTGACTTGTATCTCTATATGCCGCCCTGTATGCCAGCCATTCTGTGCAATCTCCTTCGAAAATTGGCAACTCATGTAAGTACTTCGGCGCCGGCGCTCTTGGTGTCGCCGACCTAATCGCCTGTGCGATCGCTGTTGCTAGTTCTGTGGCCCCGCTCAGGGGCGCCTGCCCTATTTCTATGACGGCCCGTCCATCCTCGGATGCGGATTGGATCTCATTTGCCGTTGGTGCCGACTCATCTATTTTATCTTCTATGTTCTGGGATTCTATCCAGGCTTGGCCTTGCTCTTTGCGCGCGCCAGTGCTATCTTCCTCACTATCGGTCGATTCTATTTCCAATAATTCGACTTTACATTCCGCTAATTTTTTCGCGATTCGCGCCTCTTCCAATTGTTTTTCTAGTAATTCGCGTTTCGCGCGCAGTAATTCCGCTCTATGTAGTGTTCTCATTTCTGTCGCATCTCTAGGTGATGGTGTGGCCATCGGTCCCTCTTCTTCTGGTTCTGTCATGCCTGTGTTCGTTTCCTCGCTCAGCGACTCAGATACGTCACGCGGGACATTCTCTACTCTGTTGTCACTCGACTGTGGCTCTGTCACGGCTTCCTGCCTTTTTCGAGTGACTGGTGCCATTGTACTAGCTTCCCCGAGAAACCAAAGACGTTGAAAGGGTTAGAGAGGAACGCGGCGTTGTATGTCACCCGCCTACGAACTAAGTGTCCGTCTGTTATTCGATGCTAACAATTGCTATTTATTTTCTATCAGGCGTTTCTACCAATAAAAAAAAAACAAAAAGGCAATTTGGATCCGTTTGTGAACGCTGCGCGACTATAAACGCTAAATTATTTAACGCACTGTTGCTTAAATACAATAACTCTAATACGTCCTACAATTGAGGCTAAATTCGCGTTTGTAAATTATTTCGACCGATAGGTATTAACACACCGTTCTATTTCTACAAGCTTCCTAAATAACTATTACCCGCGCGTACCTGGCTTTTCTATCTGAATCTACCGTTCAACGCAATTACCGCTATATTCGTATTTACGCAATCTCGTTCTATCGCACCTATGTTTACGCAAACTAACTACAGTTAACGCGCTATACCGTTACGAAAATATAAATAGCACCGCACCGTTACTAAATCTGTACTCGCGACCTACCCCGACCTACCCTCCTAATCTTATATTTTTTCTACGCCAGCAACCCCCACTGAGACTAGGTAATAAGGTTTTACAGTACCTTTAATATTGGAGGCTGCCGCTGCTAAAATCGGGAGTCCGCTTTCGGTGCGGCGCCGTCTCGGAATGCGGGGGCACTTCAAATGGCACGTATCACGGAGGTACTCGGCCGGCGGCGTGTCACTCGCGGAGTGCGGGGAGGCGCTCGCGATATGACTCGATCCGGTTTGCGTTGGCGCGCTGCGCCGCGTAGCGACCGTCTGTAACGGCAACTATTTTACCTATTACAATACCTAACTTACCTTACTTCGTACTTCGTTTATTTTCGCGGTGTCGCAGCCCGGACACCGGAATGCGGTCCTCAAAATGTCCGTAGGGCGCGGCTGCGACGCTGAGTGGCTTTTCGCAGGGTCACTCGCCGGTGATCCTGCGCGTTCTATGGGTGATTCCCTCGACAGGCGAAGGACGGGCAACGGGCACTGGGCTTGAAGGGAAGGGTTACTGTGTTCTGTCTTCTCCAAGGTTCGGTTCCCAGCTACCAGATCCGGCTCGAAGGACCACGAAAAGATGTGCGTGACTCGGTGCCATCCCTTCTTCTTAGGGTGGTCGTAGCTGGGAGGACGGGATGGGTGAAATGAAAGTCCTTATCCAGTTCAAAGCCACCTCGCCCCCTTTCCCCTTGCTCGCCTTTCTATGTGGACTGTATCGGTGTGCCTCGTATGCCCGGTCGCTGCTGTCGAGAGAATAACCGCGCGTGTGGCGCTTGCGCAATTTATACTTTCTCCGATCACAGGCGAACGAGGGGCGAAGGACGGTGGTGTCAATTTATTTTTCTACCTTCTATTACAAAAAAGTCTTCCCCGGCGGGTTTCTGTCTACCCTATATCCGCCGGGGTCTATTTTATCATGCCGCTATCGGGCCCTATATTTAAATATCTATATTTTACATTTTTATAAGTATTTATTCTACTATAATTAATTACTATCCTATTATCTATCTATTTATATGGCCGCGCGTGCTGCGAAGCGGTTGTCGCGTACAGTTTGGTTTGTTTTAATTTGATTGAATCATGTTTTAATAATGGAGTCATAAATGTCAATTCACAGCATCGAAATGACATTACGCAATTTCACTGGGTTGGCGGGGATTTCTGGGGGTGAGAAGCGGCGCGCGGGGACCTTGCGTACTGAAACTCGTACTAAAACTGGCGATTTCACACGAGCTAGCTAGAGTATGAGCGGTTAGACGGTAAACGCAGAAGAAAGTTTCTAGTCAATTCGTACATTTATTCTCTATGCAGTAGATATACTAACAAACTAAGATTCCAGAAAAACAAAAACATTGTCATAGATAATTAAAAACAATTCCGGTAATTATTTTACTTTGTAATTAAAACGAAAAGAGAACATATTGCTTTATACGACGACATTAAGGGTGTTGTCGTACCTCATTATTATTCCAAGCATATCGGTTGCCATCATTAGATTTTCTGGAGTTGCTTTTTAAATTAAATTAGATTACCTTCTAAATCCAGGGGAGAATCACGTTTTCTAAATACGCAACACAGTTTTTTCTGTTCAGTTATATAGAGAAAATGTAGATAGAACAAAAATAGACAAAAAATAGACAAAAAACTGTGTATGTTTGTATGTTTAATAATCGTGACTCTTCTCTGAACTCAATTGATTGATCAAAAATGGGGTGTGGCTGTGTCGTGGACACGGCCGTGTGTTGTACGTGAATACGTTTTTACGTAACAATTAATGTTTTCTATATAAAATATATTATTATTTATGTATTGAAACGTGCACTTGCTGCTGTCCAATGTGTCTTCATAATCGATGATCGTACACAATCAATGCCTACACAGTCCAGTGTCGATATAGAAGTGATTTCATTATCCACTTGCATAAGTTGATCCGCTCGGCCACATTTATTCTTTTACGTTCCCGGCACTGCTTGACTCGGGCATATGGTGTTTTTTTGGTGCCATTAGATTCTTCTTGAGAAGCCCTTTCCAACCGTATGCGATATTTGTATTTTGATTTGGCTTTTTGACGCGTATAGGCCGACATTGTATATTTTTTATATGATTTTTTTATTATTTTAACGTATAACATTCACTGTGACTATTTTGCACTAAGGTTTTATACACAATCGATAGCTTTTGGCGCGAGCTGACTATTGAAACTTAAACGAACCTCGTAGCTCTTTCAAGTCAAAAGTTATACTAAGTGGAAATTTCGATACGCAGCAAAATCATCTCAAAATGGCGGCGCTTCCCCCTCCCCCAAGCGCGATGCGTCGCAGTCCTTACTTGGCGAAATAAATTCTTTGATTCTTTAGCTATTTATGGTGTAATTGAATTTAGGATGGGGATGATAGATATGAATCTGCAGCATTAAATTGTATCCCCCGATTTTGTTATCATTGGTTTTTTTGACTTGCCTCCCACTATGGAAGCAATTTTAAAGACGTATTCACGTCAAAAAAACATAAATCTTTAAAAAATGAAATATAAAAAATTGCTGACACATAAAAATAAACATTTAAAAGCTATGAAATAATACAGGTTTATTCTTTTTCAAATCAATTTGATCCCTGAGAACATCGACAACCGTTGAGTATAAGTACAGCAGGTTCACCAAGTCAAATATTAATGCTATGGACGAGAAAGGGCAACTGTAGGAAAGTGGGGAGAGGTATTCAGTCGACGATCGCCGGTCAACACAATTGTGAGTCGTCCGTGCACTCTCACGCAAACACGATGAGTTTGTGGCCCCATAACTCAATATTTTAGTATTGAGTGATACTGATAAAAATATTGTTAGGTGATTAAAAAGTTATCCTATAAAACATCTCAATATTTCAGAATGCTTTCTGTTTTTACGTGCCTCACGTTACAGTGACCTCACGCCACCTGGTGAACTTGAAAACTTTACCTCGCCTTATTGTTCGCCACCAGGCAGAGCTCTAGTTCAATACAACTGTACGACTACGCCAAGTAGTGGCGTAGTCGTACAGTTGTATTGAACTATTGTATTTCATGTTGCATAAGGATAATTGCTATTGATAAAAACTGGATAAAACCTTACAATAAAATGGTGTAACCTCGCAACCTGCTCTTACAAGCAATCTTTTAAATACTATAATTGTTCAGTAGATATTAGAAACGGAGAACATGGGAGCCGAAGACGTCCTTTCTTTAGGTCGGACCTTAAAAAGAGGCTATAGGATTATGTTGAATGATGAATACTATTAAAGCAAAAGTCTGTTTGTTTGTCTTTTATTTTCTTTATGATAGCAGAGAAACGGAGAGCTACATAGGTTACTGTTTATCCCGGTTGAAGCTTCCCATGGGATATAAAATTTGTTATTTGTGCACATCGTAACGGAGCAACGAAACGACGTTGTTTTTTGCATGGAGGTAATTGAAGAAACGGAGAGTGATATAGGTCACAAACTGTTTGTACCTATTGTAGATATTATTTGTAAAACATCGAGTGTGAGTTGGAATAATACCGAGGCTGTACTATAAAATTTTATGATATATACGCGGGTGGAGCCGTCGGTAAACGTTAGTACACTATAAATCCTCTGACTGCATATTTTTCATTTCGAATGCTTCAAAAAGTTCAATTGACTCTCAAACAAATTTTTCGTTCAGCTCCAGTAGCAAAACATGATAACCCGATATCAACCTGCCAAATTCATTTTAGATAATCAACTTCAATTTGCATAGTATCTGAGTGTAAGTAAGTTTTCTTTTTTTGAATTAAACTGGTAATTTAATTAAAATAAATTTAGTCAAATGCAAGTATTATTCGCTCATACAGGATCCCGTAGGTACCGATGTCATGCATGTATTTCTTAAAACTTTGCTTGAGATCTTAAAAATACACAGTTTGAAGAACAAAAGGAATACATTTATTCACGGCTACCGAATACAAAAAACATAACCTAAAATATAAACACAAACAAGAAAGTCTCCGCAGGAATGACATAAGCTGACTCAGCACTCGCCGCAGCTGTGTGACCATACCCACAACACTGATTTTCAGTCTGGCCCTGTGCAGAGTACATCGCACACCACACAGGCACACAGCGAATTTTTTTGGTAAAATTTGGTAAAGTTTAACAAACTATGTAGGTGTATGTATACAGATGGTTTGTAGAACAGCCATATTCAATAAAATAATAACTAAATAACTAACTAAATAAGAATTTTGTAAATACCTACAATAAATAATAATAAATAATAAAACAAATAAAACAATAAATAAGTGATGTATACGTATGTTATGTTATGTTACCACTAATTGATTAAATGCCGATTAGACAGAATATAGAGAAGTCCAAAGAGTATGATCGTCCAGTGTGTCTAGCGTTTGTGGACTACGAGAAAGCCTTCGACTCCGTCGAGAGTTGGGCTGTTTTGCCAAATTTAAAAAAAAAACGTTAGAAAACACTAAAGTTAGAGTGTTAACGGACGGGCGGACGGATTTCATAAAGTACCTTAGCGGTACTTAATAACTGTCACGATTGATGAGTTTGAGGTTGTAAGAATTAATTTCGATTAGTTCAGGAGCTAAAGGACTTTGTTTGAGAGACAGGCAGACAAAACGAATTCAATAGGATTCTGTTAGAACCCATTTGAAACAGACCTGTATAAATAGTTTTAGAATAATCCTAATAAAAGGTTCTTTCAAACTAATATGACCCAAGCGCCGTAAAATATTGTTTTGTAGGTTTATGTTTCACTTGAAACAATAATTATCATCGCTTTAGTTAAACGCGGGTTAAACACAAGGTGACACCAGCGTGTCTATCCCAGAGTGACCTCGACTTTGGACCCCGAAAAAGGTTTCATTTATGAACGTCAGGCGGGAAGGTGTAGAACGTGATTTTTCCATGTCAACGTAACGCAACGAAATAACTATGTAAATTAAATGGAAATAACCCGAGCCCAAGAATGTATCGCTATTTTATTAAACACAAATCTAACTACATGTAAGAAGATTTACGAATATTTCACAACTTGTAACTAAAAATAACTATTTTTGTTGTTAAATTATTTAAAAACACAAGTACAAAATATACTGTGAACTTGTTTTACAGGAAATCGTAGGTAGGAAACGGTTCATCTTATGTGATCGGCGGTTAAAAATATACACTTAACTCAAATGAGTTTGTTTGGTTGAAAATTTTCCGTTTTACTTTACAAAACAGAATAGGTTTTATGCGCCAATCATTTTTTAGTATATGTAAAATATATGATTTAATTCTGAAACGTAATGAGGATGTAAGGAATAACGACGTATTTGCTGAAATAGATAAATGAGTTGTCTTAATGACTTGTGTATTATACAGAAGTGTAGTTGGCTGTGAACTGTCGTTTGCAGGGTCGCTACCCACTAGGCTAATATTTTGTAAATAAGTATACAAAACGCCTTTTAAGGGGATGTTTTAATTACTTATTTTTTTGAATAGTTATGGAAATCTATTTTATTGCTTATCGACTATACACTACCAGTTTTTTTTTGGTAACAATGAAATTATCGTTTTTGAAATTTTTTGTAGTTCATAAAACATGTTTATCTTGAGTCGTCTTCTAGTGCAAGAATTAATACGTCAAAGCATTCATATATATAAAGTAACTAGTTACAATCAGGACAGGCCGTATGACACGGTAATATCCCCCAAAGGTATAACTTGAACATCGTGATCGGTGTCAAAACGAGAAATGACTCCGAAGTGAATGAAGTCAGTCACGCGCAAGCATTGCTTCGATAGATTGGTCTGCCAAATAAGTATCCCCGCACCCATCATACATTTTTTATGAAGTCTTAAGTTGTACCTTTCCCATTTCTGTTGAAAACAGGAATCTACGGTCTGTATACTAGATAGAACATTACAAAAAAATACATATAATTTATAAAAATGAGCATGTAAATGAATATTTATTCATATTTATCAAAAAAGGTATTTAATTTTATAATTTAAAAAACTCAGTCAAATTTCAATTTCGGGGCAGTGGTCCGACGCACAAAGGATTGGTCGAACTTATGTCCATAACCAGTTGGACTGCGGGCAGTAGCGGCGTTAGGGTAGGGCGCGGTGGGGCGACCGCCCAGGGCGTCAGGCTTTATAGGGCGCCGCCGCAGGCGCTCCTTAATGTCCTCTCTCTCATTATGTGCTCAAGGCGCCGCGCCGCCGAGCGCCGTAGGAATCTCGTCCAGGGCGCTGGTAGTGCTAAAACCGGCACTGACTGCTGGCCTTCACAGCAGCCGCGGTATTTCCACGTGATTATCTGGAACATTAGAGAAAAATATTTGTATACTTTAAAATAAAGATATACAAAAGAATTTATGTTTTATGTTGCGTATGATTCAGCCGCTGGCTTGTCTGCCCGGCCACGTGCTTAGATGGACGTAGTGTTTAGGTGCTTATCAATGCGTCGTGTTTCTGGTTGAGCAAACGCACAGGGGCACAAGGAACTCGCAAGTGAAGTTTAATTTTGAGCTAGCTATGATAGGAACCTTAACTACATTGAAATATCACTTTTTTAGTATAACTTACTATTGACTTGTAATTACAGTGTAATTAGCATGTATACATTTTTTAATACAATTAGACGTAGAAATGTCTAGTCAGCCATATCCTAACTTCATATATCTCGAAAAATATTTATGTAAAAATCTTTTTGCAGATCAAATTTTGAGAACTAAAAAAAAATCACTACCCCGATTAATTAGGTGCGATTTCGAAAAGTATCAAAATATGTATGGTATACCTATTTAATTTTTTTTCGAAATTTTTAGTGTTGCGTACCTCAAAAGATTTAAAATCTCACTCAATGGCGCAGCGCGACCTATCCGACCGTTCTTTCATCTCTATTTTATGCTACTGTGACGCTCTCTGTAAATAAATTCACAATAGCAAAGATATGTGCGTATTATAAAAAAAAAAACTGAATATAGTAATTTTTTTATTGTAAGTGAAAATTCAATTATTTTTAACTATCTAAGTATATGTGTTTTTTGGCATTTGGATACAAGTTCCAATATACGTTAAAATGCTTACTTACGGAACCCTCAAGATGCGAGGCCGAGTCGCATTTGACTGGTTGTTAAATTATACTGAAATTTCGAATCATTTAACCAATCTTCAACAAATTGGCAACACATATTGCTATGTATACACAGACAGAAACCAAACCGACAGAAAAACAAAAAGAAAACCAAAGTACGTAAATATGATTTTAAATTATGTTATCGTTTCTAAACTCTCCAAATATGCGTAATATTTAAGTGCATAACGCAAACAGTTCAAGTTAAACATTCAAGCGAACATTATCTTGGTTTCCACTTGATTAAATAATTCTAAGTAAACGGTACGCTAGTTTGCATATGGCATAATAGATGAATGTAAGATGAGATCAGCAATTCTTAGTGTGCCAATCCTAATATATCTTGATATTGTGTACACATATAACATGAACGCAATGATGCACGAGAACATTATTGCTATTCACTGGAACTATACCATACGGTCGTGATAGCCCAGAGCGCAACGAACCTGTCTCAAATTTATAAGACCCCATAGGGCCATGGTTCGAATCCGGGCGTGTACCAATGAGTTTTTCTGACTTCAGTACACAATATCACTGACACCGTGCTTCGGAGGGCACGTTAAGCAGTCGGTCCCGGACGCTGTCAATAGATGGCGGTCGTTACAGTTCCCAACCCGCAGTGGAGCAGCGCGGTAGACTTAAGCTCCAAGCCCCCTCCTCACCCTGGGGGAGGCCTAAGCCCCTGCAGTGGGGTAAAAATGGGCTGATGATAATGATACCATACGGCCTTTGATTTTATATGTCTGGATAAAGAGTCGGCATCAAAAAACGTAGATAAAAAATATCACTTGACCGTGCGGTCATTATTCACGCAAACAGAGACCGTTTCTATATAGTATTATATAGCGCAGCGAAAGTTCGACATGAATGTGGTCTGTTGAGTCACACACACAAGTATGTAATAGTTGACATCACATTGCGAGGGTCCATCTAGATATTATATAATCGATAGGTACAGCTTGATAAAATTTCATTTGCTTCGAAACATTCTAATAATTATTAGTAACAATTTTTCTATTTATGTATTTGATGGCTTGCTTCCGTCGTGCACTCTGTCAGAAAAATGGAAGGTTCCCGCTACAATAATTCCTTTATTACATATTGTACATTTTCTACCTAAATTTATTTTGTGTTTATAAACTTTTATGTTTTCCAAATAAATTATGATTCTCAAACATTTTATCATGGGCGTGAATCAAAATTGTGAACAATAACGCAAGGTGAGCCTGCGTGAATCTGGCAGCTCAATCTCATAATAATGAAATATTTTTTTAGGCTTTACGTGCCTTTGAGCGGAACAGGACCACAGTATACGGTTATATTTAACACAAAATGAATGAAAATGATAATATGAACGATAACACAACGAAAACGATTCTAAATCGATGAATATATTTATTTTGTAAGGGAATTATTCCACAGGTTTGTTTGGAATAATAAATACAATTTATTCCTTGCTTACTTAATAATTAACATTATTATATATATAAACACGTTTCATATTTTGCCATTGCGCTCTATTTCTGGCCATCATCCATGGAAGTATACGGGTCTCATTAGACCATCTCGGCTTCCGTACTTTTTATTTTTTGTATAGCGGCACATTTCACGGAGTGTTCATGTACCAATTTTATGAGTTAGAAAAAAAATTAAAGATCGAAACATTGACTAAACACTGATCTGAATCTTCCTTACTGGTGTACACCAGTGCTGTACATCATCATCATCATCATCATCAGCCCATTTTACCCCACTGCAGGGACTTAGGCCTCCCCCAGGGTGAGGAGGGGAGTTTGGAGCTTAAATCCACCACGCTACTCCACTGCGGGTTGGGGATTGTAACGACCGCCATCTATTGACAGCGTCCGGGACCGACTGCTTAACGTGCTCTCCGAGGCACGGAGTCAGTGATAGTTAATGTACTGAAGTCAGAAAAACTCATTGGTACACGCCCGGATTCGAACCATGGCGCTATGGCCTTATAAATTTGAGACAGGTTCGTTGCGCTCTGGGCTATCACGACAGTGCTGTACAATAGAAGGATTTTCAGGTACTTATCGAAAACATCGATAATAATATGTTTTTTTAGGTATGCCACACAAGTAAAATGAAACGCACGCGTGTGTTGTTTATCGATTTCTTGGGTAAACAAAACCTTTAAAAAGAGTTAAGTGATTAAAATAACTGCATTTTACGTTATAATAGACTTAGAATATTAAAATTTCCAATGTTCGTAGATAAACTGCACATATTATCGTAGCCACCATAGAGTAATTTATTATTACAGCAGCGTTTGGTTTTAATAGAGTCATAGAAGTCACTTCACAATATCGAAGTGACATAACGCAATTTTGCGGGGTTGAAGACAGGCATGCGGGGATTTAGCGGGGTTGAAGATCGGCACGCGGGGATTTCGCACACTGAAACTCGAACTGAAACTCACCACCTTACCCGAGCTAGCTAGAGTATGAATGGTTAGACGGTAAATGCAGAAGGGGGCTTCTAGTCGATTCGTTATCTTTTTTTTTTTTTTTTAATTTATTTAGAAACAAACAGTCATTTACATCTATGTTCATACAAAAATAACTTAATATAGACTTAGAGTTTCCTATATAATTAACATAAATAACTTAGCCGTGGTCCACCTACTCGACTGAAAAACAATAAATAAATAAACTGACCTTAATCTGTATCTCCTTCAGTAAATGCCGACTTAATACATTTTTTAAAGACAGCTAAGGAATTACTAAAAATATCAACATTGCTAAACCTATGATTGTAAACTTCACACGCACGTCTAACAAATGAATTTCGGGTATGTCTACTTTTTGATGTATTTATAGAAAATAGGTTCATCTTTCGACAACTTCTTTCTCGCTTACGAGGTGCTCTAAAAGAAATTCTAAAAAAAAGTGCTGGAGCATCAATGTGATTGTTTAAAATCTTGTATAGTAAATTTACATCAACAAAGACGCGTCGATCTGAAAGCAATTCTATTCTGTACCGCTCAGCGCTAGACTGATAATCTGTGTACGCGACAACCGCTTCGCAGCACGCGCGGCCATATAAATAGATAGATAATAGGATAGTAATTAATTATAGTAGAAAAAATACTTATAAGATTGTAAATATAAATATTTTAATATAGGGCCCGATAGCGGCATGATAAAATAGACCCCGGCGGATATAGGGTAGACAGAAACCCGCCGGGGAAGACTTTTTTGTAATAGAAGGTAGAAAAATAAATTGACACCACCGTCCTTCGCCCCTCGTTCGCCTGTGATCGGAGAAAGTATAAATTGCGCAAGCGTCACACGCGCGGCATTCTCTCGACAGCAGCGACCGGGCATACGAGGCACACCGATACAGTCCACATAGAAAGGCGAGCAAGGGGAAAGGAGGCGAGGTGGCTTTGAACTGGATAAGGAATTTCATTTCACCCATCCCGTCCTCCCAGCTACGACCACCCTAAGAAGGAAGGATGGCACCGAGTCACGCACATCTTTTCGTGGTCGCTTCGAACCGGATCTGGTAGCTGGGAACCGAACCTGGAGAAGACAGAACACAGTAACCCTTCCCTTCAAGCCCAGTGCCCGTTGCCCGTCCTTCGCCTGTCGAGGGAATCACCCATAGAACGCGCAGTATCACCGCCGAGTGACCCTGCGAAAAGCCACTCAGCGTCGCAGCCGCGCCCTACGGACATTTCGAGGACCGCATTCCGGTGTCCGGGCTGCGACACCGCGAAAATAAACGAAGTAAGAGGTAAGATTAGGTATTGTAATAGGTAAAATAGTTGCCGTTACAGACGGTCGCTACGCGGCGCAGCGCGCCAACGCAAACCGGATCGAGTCATATCGCGAGCGCCTCCCCGCACTCCGCGGCACCTCCGTGATACGTGGATTTGAAGCGCCCCGCATTCCGAGACGGCAGGCACCGAGACCGGACTCTCGATTTTAGCACCGGCAGCCTCCAATATTAAAGGTACTGTAAAACCTTATTACCTAGTCTCAGTGGGGGTTGCTGGGGTAGAATCAAAAAAAAATATAAGATTAGGAGGGTAGGTCGGGGTAGGTCGCGAGTACAGATTTAGTAACGGTGCGGTGCTATTTATATTTTCGTAACGGTATAGCGCGTTAACTGTAATAGTTTGCGTAAACATAGGCGCGATAGAACGATATTATGTAAATACGAATATAGCGGTAATTGCGTTGAACGGTAGATTCAGATAGAAAAGCCAGGTACGCGCGGGTAATAGCTATTTAGGAAGCTCGTAGAAATAGAACGGTGCATTAATACCTATCGGTCGAAATAATTTAGAAACGCGAATTTAGCCTCAATTGTAGGACTTGTTAGAGTTATTGTATTTAAGCAACAGTGCATTAAATAATTTAGCGTTTATAGGCGCGCAGCGTTCACAAACGGATCCAAATTGCCTTTTTTGTTTTTTTTTATTGGTAGAAACGCCTGATAGAAAATAAATAGCAATTGTTAGCATCGAATAACAGACGGACACTTAGTTCGTAGGCGGGTGACATACAGCGCCGCGTTCCTCTCTAACCCTTTCAACGTCTTTGGTTTCGCGGGGAAGCTAGTACAATGGCACCAGTCACTCGAAAAAGGCAGGAAGCCGTGACAGAGTCACAGTCGAGTGACAACAGAGTAGAGAATGTCCCGCGTGACGTATCTGAGTCGCCGAGCGAGGAAACGAACACAGGCATGACAGAACCAGAAGAAGAGGGACCGATAGCCACACCTTCACCTAGAGATGCGACAGAAATGAGAAGGCTACATAGAACGGAATTACTGCGCGCGAAACGCGAATTATTAGAAAAACAATTGGAAGAGGCGCGAATCGCGAAAAAATTAGCGGAATGTAAAGTCGAATTATTGGAAATAGAATCGACCGATAGTGAGGAAGATAGCACTGGCGCGCGCAAAGAGCAAGGCCAAGCCTGGATAGAACCCCAGAACATAGAAAATAAAATAGATGAGTCGGCACCAACGGCAAATGAGATCCAATCCGCATCCGAGGATGGACGGGCCGTCATAGAAATAGGGCAGGCGCCCCTGAACGGGGCCACAGAACTAGCAACAGCGATCGCACAGGCGATTAAGTCGGCGACACCGAGAGCGCCGGCGCCGAAGTACTTACATGAGTTGCCAATTTTCGAAGGAGATTGCACAGAATGGCTGGCATACAGGGCGGCATATAGAGATACAAGTCAGTACTTCACAAAGAATGAAAATTTAGCAAGGATACGAAGAAGTCTAAAAGGGAAAGCGAAAGAAGCCGTGAACGCTCTCTTTATAGCCGAGACGGCGCCGGACGTTGCAATAAAAACGCTGGAGGACCGCTTCGGACGACCGGACGCATTGGTGTCGGTCGAAATAGAACGTCTCAAAACGATACCTCGACTGAGCGAGGATCTGCGTGACGTGTGTGCGTTTGCCGGACAAGTGAATAATTTGTATACAATAGTTAGTGCCCTGAACACGGCATATCACTTGAATAATCCGGACATAGTAAAACTGGTTATGTCAAAGATGACGCCAGCACTTAGATCGAAGTGGATAGATTATAAAGAAAACGCACCTAAAGAGAAGTCAAGGCTCGAGAAAATGGCCGCTTTCCTGAATGAAGAATCGGCGAAATGCAGCGAATACGCCGAGCCGGAAGAGATACGCCGGCATTCAAAAGAACAGTCATCGACGGCAAAGCTCAGACAGCAAAGAGCTTTCGCCGCGAACATAGAATGCGATGAATGCCCCGTCTGTAGGGGCCAAGGACATCCGCCAATAGCTTGTGAAAAGTTAAGGCGAGTTTCCACAGATGAAAGGTGGGAAATAGCTAAAAAGTTTAATTTATGTTTTAGATGCCTGAAGTCCAGGAAAGCGGGCCACAGATACAGAGCACGAGCATGCGGTATCGGCGGCTGCCTGAGAACGCACCACCGGCTGCTGCATAACAACAGGCAGAGAGCTGAGAGCCGGCAGGCGCCGCCGGCCGAGCATAGAGCACCAGAAACGAGCGACGACGCACGCGCGCAGATCGTCGCGTCAGCGCAAAGAGCGCAAGTAGGAGCTGCCTATTTAAAGGTAATACCCGTCCAGCTCACAGGAGCGAATAATACAATAGATACGTACGCACTGCTGGACGAAGGTTCGAGCGTGACATTGATAGAGACCGTGATAGCGAATGCGGTCGGATCAGATGGGCCGATAGAGCCGTTTAATATAGAAGGAGTAGGCGGAACGCGCATTAACGCGGACGCCTCGAAGAAAATAATAGTAAAGATTAAAGGTCGCCATTCAAATAAGACGCATGAGCTGACAGCGCGAACAATTGATAGATTAAATTTGTCGCCGCAGTCAGTACCGAGAGAGATAGTATCGGGCTGTCCGCACCTGGCGGACATAGAAAGCAAATTGTGTTATGAGCGCGCTGTACCCTCGATATTAATAGGCCAAGATAATTGGAATCTTATCGTTTCCAGGACAGTGCGCAGTGGAAAGAAGGGCCAACCGGCAGCATCCCTCACCGATCTCGGGTGGACGCTGCACGGCATAGATGAGCGCCGACGACAGAACGTGCATTTTGTATATAGAGCTGTCGCGGCCGAGAGGCCCGCAAATGACGTCGAGAAGATAATAAGAGAGGGAGATGAGTACCCCGACGCCGCTAATGCCATTATAAATCAACATTATATGGATGATTATTTACAGAGCGGCAACATAGAGCAACACACCGGCGAGGAGAGAGTCGCCGGGGCGCGAGCTTTGACGGCGGGAGCGTTGAGAGAAGGACTACCGAACGTAGAGCGCTTTTCGTCCTGGCTGCGTCTCGTACGTACCACAGCACGCATATTGCAATTTATAGAGATATGTCGACCAGTGGCCGTCGTTGCAGCTGGCCGAATGAAACGAAACAAGAAAATAGAGAAAGACCCCGCATGGAAAAAACAAAAAAGACAGAAGATAGAGCCGAAGAAGGGCGAGCCGCCACCTACAGCGCCGGGGCGTGAAATAAAAATTTTGCCGGCGAGGCTCATTTGTGCGGCGGAGCAGCTGTGGGTGCGAGCAGCTCAACAAGATTCATTTGTCGAAGAACTGAATCATTTGAATAGAAAACAACAAATACAAAAGGGAAGCCGATTGAGCGGACTGGCGGTGAATATAGATGAAAAGGGAATAATTAGACTGAAATCCAAAATAGGAGCCATCACGGACGCGGAAGAAATAGAGTTGAGTCCACCAGTACTCGATGGACAACACAAGTACACGCGATTATATATAGAGTGGACACACAAGAGATTACATCACGGAGGTATGGCGATAGTAATCAACGAAGTACGTCAACATTACTGGATACTTCGTTTGAGATCAATAGTACGGAGTGCAGTAAGCGGGTGTCTAGCCTGTCGAATAAAACGGGCTCGACCTGCTGTACCAGCGACGGGTAACCACCCCCCGTCGAGAATGGCTCACCACCAACGTCCTTTTTCCTACACCGGCCTCGACTATTTTGGTCCTTATCAAATTACAGTTGGCCGACAACACCAGAAGCGCTACGTGGCGCTTTTCACCTGCCTGACAACACGAGCGGTACATCTGGAGCTCGCGGGCTCGCTCACCACCGATAGCGCTATCATGGCGCTGCGGCGCATGATGGCGAGGCGAGGCTGTCCAGTCGAGATCTGCAGCGACAACGGCACCAACTTCCGAGGTGCTGATGCCGAGCTGCGGGCGGCCGCCCTGCGGGCCACGGAGTCCGAGGCGTCCGTCCGGACGATAGCCTGGCGCTTCATACCCCCGGGCGCGCCGTTCATGGGCGGCGCCTGGGAGCGAATGGTCCGGAGCGTGAAGCGCGCGCTCGATGCTGTGCTGCGCGAGCGCTACCCACGAGAGGAGGTGCTGGCGACGCTGCTGGCGGAGGCGGAGCACACGGTCAACAGCCGCCCCCTGACGCACGTCTCCACGGCGCCCGACGAGCCCGAGGCGCTGACGCCTAACCACTTCCTGCTGGGAGGGCCGTCCCGAGTACCGCTGCCCGGCAGCTTCAAGGACGGCGACTGCATCGGCCGTCAACAATGGAAACAAGCACAGCGGCTGGCCGACTACTTCTGGGCGCGCTGGCTCAGGGAGTACCTGCCCGAGCTGCAGCGGCGCCGCGACCCAGCCGACCGAGGAACCCAACTACAAATAGGCGATCACGTATTGATAGTAGACGATACACTACCGCGTAACGTTTGGCCGCGCGGGCGCGTGATCGCTATCTACCCCGGCAAGGACGGCGCAGTTCGAGTCGTCGATGTCCAGACCAGCGGCGGCGTGCTGCGGAGGGCATCCAGGAAGCTCGTCGCGCTCCCCAAGTGATCCTGCGGGCGCAGGAGGCGGGAGAATGTACGCGACAACCGCTTCGCAGCACGCGCGGCCATATAAATAGATAGATAATAGGATAGTAATTAATTATAGCAGAATAAATACTTATAAAAATGTAAAATATAGATATTTAAATATAGGGCCCGATAGCGGCATGATAAAATAGACCCCGGCGGATATAGGGTAGACAGAAACCCGCCGGGGAAGACTTTTTTGTAATAGAAGGTAGAAAAATAAATTGACACCACCGTCCTTCGCCCCTCGTTCGCCTGTGATCGGAGAAAGTATAAATTGCGCAAGCGCCACACGCGCGGTTATTCTCTCGACAGCAGCGACCGGGCATACGAGGCACACCGATACAGTCCACATAGAAAGGCGAGCAAGGGGAAAGGGGGCGAGGTGGCTTTGAACTGGATAAGGACTTTCATTTCACCCATCCCGTCCTCCCAGCTACGACCACCCTAAGAAGAAGGGATGGCACCGAGTCACGCACATCTTTTCGTGGTCCTTCGAGCCGGATCTGGTAGCTGGGAACCGAACCTTGGAGAAGACAGAACACAGTAACCCTTCCCTTCAAGCCCAGTGCCCGTTGCCCGTCCTTCGCCTGTCGAGGGAATCACCCATAGAACGCGCAGGATCACCGGCGAGTGACCCTGCGAAAAGCCACTCAGCGTCGCAGCCGCGCCCTACGGACATTTTGAGGACCGCATTCCGGTGTCCGGGCTGCGACACCGCGAAAATAAACGAAGTACGAAGTAAGGTAAGTTAGGTATTGTAATAGGTAAAATAGTTGCCGTTACAGACGGTCGCTACGCGGCGCAGCGCGCCAACGCAAACCGGATCGAGTCATATCGCGAGCGCCTCCCCGCACTCCGCGAGTGACACGCCGCCGGCCGAGTACCTCCGTGATACGTGCCATTTGAAGTGCCCCCGCATTCCGAGACGGCGCCGCACCGAAAGCGGACTCCCGATTTTAGCAGCGGCAGCCTCCAATATTAAAGGTACTGTAAAACCTTATTACCTAGTCTCAGTGGGGGTTGCTGGCGTAGAAAAAATATAAGATTAGGAGGGTAGGTCGGGGTAGGTCGCGAGTACAGATTTAGTAACGGTGCGGTGCTATTTATATTTTCGTAACGGTATAGCGCGTTAACTGTAGTTAGTTTGCGTAAACATAGGTGCGATAGAACGAGATTGCGTAAATACGAATATAGCGGTAATTGCGTTGAACGGTAGATTCAGATAGAAAAGCCAGGTACGCGCGGGTAATAGTTATTTAGGAAGCTTGTAGAAATAGAACGGTGTGTTAATACCTATCGGTCGAAATAATTTACAAACGCGAATTTAGCCTCAATTGTAGGACGTATTAGAGTTATTGTATTTAAGCAACAGTGCGTTAAATAATTTAGCGTTTATAGTCGCGCAGCGTTCACAAACGGATCCAAATTGCCTTTTTGTTTTTTTTTTATTGGTAGAAACGCCTGATAGAAAATAAATAGCAATTGTTAGCATCGAATAACAGACGGACACTTAGTTCGTAGGCGGGTGACATACAACGCCGCGTTCCTCTCTAACCCTTTCAACGTCTTTGGTTTCTCGGGGAAGCTAGTACAATGGCACCAGTCACTCGAAAAAGGCAGGAAGCCGTGACAGAGCCACAGTCGAGTGACAACAGAGTAGAGAATGTCCCGCGTGACGTATCTGAGTCGCTGAGCGAGGAAACGAACACAGGCATGACAGAACCAGAAGAAGAGGGACCGATGGCCACACCATCACCTAGAGATGCGACAGAAATGAGAACACTACATAGAGCGGAATTACTGCGCGCGAAACGCGAATTACTAGAAAAACAATTGGAAGAGGCGCGAATCGCGAAAAAATTAGCGGAATGTAAAGTCGAATTATTGGAAATAGAATCGACCGATAGTGAGGAAGATAGCACTGGCGCGCGCAAAGAGCAAGGCCAAGCCTGGATAGAATCCCAGAACATAGAAGATAAAATAGATGAGTCGGCACCAACGGCAAATGAGATCCAATCCGCATCCGAGGATGGACGGGCCGTCATAGAAATAGGGCAGGCGCCCCTGAGCGGGGCCACAGAACTAGCAACAGCGATCGCACAGGCGATTAGGTCGGCGACACCAAGAGCGCCGGCGCCGAAGTACTTACATGAGTTGCCAATTTTCGAAGGAGATTGCACAGAATGGCTGGCATACAGGGCGGCATATAGAGATACAAGTCAGTACTTCACAAAGAATGAAAATTTAGCAAGGATACGAAGAAGTCTAAAAGGGAAAGCGAAAGAAGCCGTGAACGCTCTCTTTATAGCCGAGACGGCGCCGGACGTTGCAATAAAAACGCTGGAGGACCGCTTCGGACGACCGGACGCATTGGTGTCGGTCGAAATAGAACGTCTCAAAACGATACCTCGACTGAGCGAGGATCTGCGTGACGTGTGTGCGTTTGCCGGACAAGTGAATAATTTGTATACGATAGTTAGTGCCCTGAACACGGCATATCACTTGAACAATCCGGACATAGTAAAACTGGTTATGTCAAAGATGACGCCAGCACTTAGATCGAAGTGGATAGATTATAAAGAAAACGCACCTAGAGAGAAGTCAAGGCTCGAGAAAATGGCCGCTTTCCTGAATGAAGAATCGGCGAAATGCAGCGAATACGCCGAGCCGGAAGAGATACGCCGGCATTCCAAAGAACAGTTATCGACGGCAAAGCTCAGAAAGCAAAGAGCTTTCGCCGCCAACATAGAATACGATGAATGCCCCGTCTGTAGGGGCCAAGGACATCCGCCAATAGCTTGTGAAAAGTTAAGGCGAGTTTCCACAGATGAAAGGTGGGAAATAGCTAAAAAGTTTAATTTATGTTTTAGGTGCCTGAAGTCCAGGAAAGCGGGCCACAGATGCAGAGCACGAGCATGCGGTATCGGCGGCTGCCTGAGAACGCACCACCGACTGCTGCATAACAACAGGCAGAGAGCTGAGAGCCGGCAGGCGCCGCCGGCCGAGCATAGAGCACCAGAAACGAGCGACGACGCACGCGCGCAGATCGTCGCGTCAGCGCAAAGAGCGCAAGTAGGAGCTGCCTATTTAAAGGTAATACCCGTCCAGCTCACAGGAGCGAATAATACAATAGATACGTACGCACTGCTGGACGAAGGTTCGAGCGTGACATTGATAGAGACCGTGATAGCGAATGCGGTCGGATCAGATGGGCCGATAGAGCCGTTTAATATAGAAGGAGTAGGCGGAACGCGCATTAACGCGGACGCCTCGAAGAGGATAATAGTAAAGATTAAAGGTCGCCATTCAAATAAGACGCATGAGCTGACAGCGCGAACAATTGATAGATTAAATTTGTCGCCGCAATCAGTACCGAGAGAGATAGTAACGGGCTGTCCGCACCTGGCGGACATAGAAAGCAAATTGTGTTATGAGCGCGCTGTACCCTCGATATTAATAGGCCAAGATAATTGGAATCTTATCGTTTCCAGGACAGTGCGCAGTGGAAAGAAGGGCCAACCGGCAGCATCCCTCACCGATCTCGGGTGGACGCTGCACGGCATAGATGAGCGCCGACGACAGAACGTGCATTTTGTATATAGAGCTGTCGCGGCCGAGAGGCCCGCAAATGACGTCGAGAAGATAATAAGAGAGGGAGATGAGTACCCCGACGCCGCTAATGCCATTATAAATCAACATTATATGGATGATTATTTACAGAGTTTCGACAACATAGAGGACGCGCGGAGAGTCACGCGCGACGTAGCCCTAGTCAACCAAAGAGCCAAGTTCGTCCTAGACAGATGGACGTCGAACGTGGAGGAGCTGGGGCGGCGTAGCGGCGTCGTGGAGTTGGAGAGCGAGTCGAGCAGCGGTAGAGCTGAGCGAGTACTCGGCCTTATCTGGCGGCCGCGCGACGACGTACTCGCTTTCGACTTAAATTTGAAAAAGGTACCTATTGATATACTAGAGGGCCGACGCAGGCCGACAAAACGAGAGGCGCTGCGTACGGTCATGTCACTGTTCGATCCACTGGGCCTAGCTACACCAATAACAATGGCGGCTAAAGTTATATTACAGCAAACCTGGAAAATCGGGCTAGACTGGGACGAGTCGATCCCGCCCGACCTACACGCACGCTGGTTGGTGTGGCTGAAAGGAGTACACAAAATGAAAGAGCTGGAGATACCAAGATGTTATCCTGGATATGCGGCAGGTACGCTGGAGCTGCACGTGTTTGCCGACGCGAGCGAGACGGGAATCATAGCGGCCGCATACTGGAGGGCGGTCGACGCCGGCGGGACGGCGCGTGTATCACTAGCGGCGGCGAAGGGCAGAGTGGCACCGCTGCGATTGGTGTCAATCCCGCGGCTCGAGCTTAAAGCAGCCGTCATAGGATGCAGACTAGCGCTGCATGTAGAGAGTGAGCACGAGAGAAAGCCCCAAAGGCGAGTATTTTGGTGTGATTCCAGAACCGTGCTCACGTGGATACGGCGAGGAGCGCGCACGTATAAGCCGTTCGTGGCACACCGTATCGCTGAAATAGAAGACACCACCAAGACGGTAGAGTGGCGATGGGTCCCAACAAAAGAAAATCCAGCCGACGATGCGACGCGCGCGCCACCTGACGGCTTGAGCGCGACGCACAGATGGTACACAGGACCAAGATTTCTCCTTCAACCCGAAATAGAATGGCCCACGGAGGAGAGCGGCGACATAGAGCAACACACCGGCGAGGAGAGAGTCGCCGGGGCGCGAGCTTTAACGGCGGGAGCGTTAAGAGAAGGACTACCGAACGTAGAGCGCTTTTCGTCCTGGCTGCGTCTCGTACGTACCACAGCACGCATATTGCAATTTATAGAGATATGTCGACCAGTCGCCGTCGTTGCAGCTGGCCGAATGAAACGAAACAAGAAAATAGAGAAAGACCCCACATGGAAAAAACAAAAAAGACAGAAGATAGAGCCGAAGAAAGGCGAGCCACCACCTACGTTGCCGGGGCGTGAAATAAAAATTTTGCCGGCGAGGCTCATTTGCGCGGCGGAGCAGCTGTGGGTGCGAGCAGCTCAACAAGATTCATTTAGCGAAGAACTGAATCATTTGAATAGAAAACAACAAATACAGAAAGGAAGCCGATTGAGCGGACTGGCGGTGAACATAGACGAAAAGGGAATAATCAGACTGAAATCCAGAATAGGGGCCATCACGGACGCGGAAGAAATAGAGCTGAGTCCACCAGTACTCGATGGACAACACAAGTACACGCGATTATATATAGAGTGGACACACAAGAGATTACATCACGGAGGTATGGCGATAGTAATCAACGAAGTACGTCAACATTACTGGATACTCCGTTTGAGATCAATAGTACGGAGTGCAGTAAGCGGGTGTCTAGCCTGTCGAATAAAACGGGCTCGACCTGCTGTACCAGCGACGGGTAACCACCCCCCGTCGAGAATGGCTCACCACCAACGTCCTTTTTCCTACACCGGCCTTGACTATTTTAGTCCTTATCAAATTACAGTTGGCCGACAACACCAGAAGCGCTACGTGGCGCTTTTCACCTGCCTGACAACACGAGCGGTACATCTGGAGCTCGCGGGCTCGCTCACCACCGATAGCGCTATCATGGCGCTGCGGCGCATGATGGCGAGGCGAGGCTGTCCAGTCGAGATCTGCAGCGACAACGGCACCAACTTCCGAGGTGCTGATGCCGAGCTGCGGGCGGCCGCCCTGCGGGCCGCGGAGTCCGAGGCGTCCGTCCGGACGATAGCCTGGCGCTTCATACCCCCGAGCGCGCCGTTCATGGGCGGCGCCTGGGAGCGAATGGTCCGGAGCGTGAAGCGCGCGCTCGATGCTGTGCTGCGCGAGCGCTACCCGCGAGAGGAGGTGCTGGCGACGCTGCTGGCGGAGGCGGAGCACACGGTCAACAGCCGCCCCCTGACGCACGTCTCCACGGCGCCCGACGAGCCCGAGGCGCTGACACCTAACCACTTCCTGCTGGGAGGGCCGTCCCGAGTACCGCTGCCCGGCAGCTTCAAGGACGGCGACTGCATCGGCCGTCAACAATGGAAACAAGCACAGCGGCTGGCCGACTACTTCTGGGCGCGCTGGCTCAGGGAGTACCTGCCCGAGCTGCAGCGGCGCCGTGACCCAGCCGACCGAGGAACCCAACTACAAATAGGCGATCACGTATTGATAGTAGACGATACACTACCGCGTAACGTTTGGCCGCGCGGGCGCGTGATCGCTATCTACCCCGGCAAGGACGGCGCAGTTCGAGTCGTCGATGTCCAGACCAGCGGCGGCGTGCTGCGGAGGGCATCCAGGAAGCTCGTCGCGCTCCCCAAGTGATCCTGCGGGCGCAGGAGGCGGGAGAATGTACGCGACAACCGCTTCGCAGCACGCGCGGCCATATAAATAGATAGATAATAGGATAGTAATTAATTATAGCAGAATAAATACTTATAAAAATGTAAAATATAGATATTTAAATATAGGGCCCGATAGCGGCATGATAAAATAGACCCCGGCGGATATAGGGTAGACAGAAACCCGCCGGGGAAGACTTTTTTGTAATAGAAGGTAGAAAAATAAATTGACACCACCGTCCTTCGCCCCTCGTTCGCCTGTGATCGGAGAAAGTATAAATTGCGCAAGCGCCACACGCGCGGTTATTCTCTCGACAGCAGCGACCGGGCATACGAGGCACACCGATACAGTCCACATAGAAAGGCGAGCAAGGGGAAAGGGGGCGAGGTGGCTTTGAACTGGATAAGGACTTTCATTTCACCCATCCCGTCCTCCCAGCTACGACCACCCTAAGAAGAAGGGATGGCACCGAGTCACGCACACAAACGTTGCTGTCAAATTAATTACTCTATGGCGTAGGGTCAATTAAATTGATAGCAGCAGTAGTACACTATTTCAAAAGTATGATATTGTCCAGATGAAAATAGTTCTTATCTGTTTGTCTACCAATACCTCACAAACCAATACACCACGTCAATGGGCTTGGGTCAAAATTTTAAAGTTGCGCTGATTGCTATTCAAATTAAAAGGAATACGTTTCTAGAATCAATACTCAAAATATTTTTTTTTTGTTTACGAATTTGCCAGACATTTAAGAAAATTTATCAGACGTTGAAATTGTCCCTGTGACGTCATCTAGGCGGTAAAGGTAACAGTAAAGGACCAAAAGTAAATAAAAAATATTGAGGTGCAGTCGTTTGGAAAAAAGTTTCTAAGAAAATTACAATCTTTTTTTAATTAATTTTTTTTTAATTTCTTTATTTAAAGTTAATAATAAAGTATAGAATGGTCTACATTTTCGGATAAAAATATAAAAATTATCTTTTCTAAATTTTGGTCTAAGGCCATTTCTCTTCAGCGCAAGAACGTGGCCAGATCATCGCCTCGTCGCGTTGTAAGAAAAACTACGGGATTTTTGAGGGATGTAAGTAGGCCCATAACGATATTTCGAAACATATATAGTCATCCATAATATTATCCTAACATCACTCTGTTCACCGAACTGTAACTCTCAACGCAATAGACGCTCTTTGTTTTTAAGTACTTTTGTACTTTAGCCCTTTTTAAAGACATAATTTTTAAAACGTAACTATAGATAGAATACCTAAATTTAAAATGGCAGAATCAAGCTAAACTGTCGATTATGTTTTTTTTAAAGAAGTTATTTGTTTGCATATTGTCAAATTGTTTGTACGAAAATTAAAAAAAAAACTGTTAGGCTTTCGGAAATTAAATTATCTTTGCTTGAAAGATCTACAAGAGATCTAGGTCTAGAACGCTCTACGACAGCAGCCACCTAAGAAATGGTTAAAAAGGCCTAAAATTAATTAAGACAGATCATCGTGTCACGGTTCGATGATTTCACCAAGAAGACACCTCGGTGCACAAATCCAGAGTTACGACCGTTTATAGTATCGAAGAAGTATTTGAAATAATGGAACTTTCTCCATGTTCACCGTACCTTGCTCCTAGTCATTTTTATTCATTTTCGAAATCCTAGGAACACCTGAAAGACGTACATTTAAAAATGATGCGGTAGGTGACCAAACCTAAGAGTGATTTAGAAAGGATATTTTCAACAAAAAACGTTGTATTAAATATACAAACCTAAAAAGTGAGAAATAAAGTTTATTATAAATTAATTGTATGATACTCACTACCGCTTCTTTTTGAAAACTCCTCGTGTTATAAAAACATAATAACAGCTAAGTATTCAAATCACATAAATTACACACATTTCTTAGTCATTCTTTGGAATATTAACGAAAGAACATTGTGTACTGTGCATGACAGTTAAATTAAATTCGAAGAAAATTCATTACTATTTTACGAGCTCAGCCGATGTTAATTTCCAAACCTGGGACTTAACGACGGCATGCAATTAAGTTTGTGGTTAACATGCAATGTTAATATATTATTGTAAAGTGCGGCTGGAGTTTCCTAGTTAATTTCAGACAAACGTTGTTCCTGCTTTACAATAACCGCGGCGTAAAAATATTCGAATTTTCTTTTTGGTCCTTTTAAGTTTTAAGTTTCGTACTCGAAAAGGAAAAAAAGGAACCTTTACAGGATCATTTCGTTATCCGGATGTATGTTGTGTGTTAAGACCATTTTTCTCAGGAACGTGAGGAAATATCAAGTTGAATTCAATATCAAATAATTAAGTTCACAATCCTTTAGAGCTGTGAAAAAAACACGTTTCTCAGGCAATGCATACAAAAAATACAATATTTTTATGCCGCATATTTGGACACAAATGAATCAAAACTCAAGGGGCCCGTTGATCTTTAACAAATAAATATAGCAAAAACCAAGGTCTTACAACACAAATAAATGGAAATTCCGAAAATAGTTTGTTATGTTTTTAAAATTTATTTAATAAAAATGTTGAAGTGGATGTGAGTTTCCGTTCTATCTGGTGAGTATAGCGACAATCAGGTGAAAATACGTTTATAACACTTGGCCGGTTTTTAACCAATTTCAAAAAGGAGTAGGTTCTACGTATACGTAATACGTATATTTTTTAATGTATGTTTACCGATATTTTGGTTTTTTTTAAAGGTATACTCACGAGGTACTACTCTATTGTCACCAAGTGGGGAGCTGATGGTGGAATCCTACGGAAATAAGGAATGCCCTCAAATCTTATTGGCACTCATACTGTGTTTTAGCTCTCTTTTATTTATTTATTCATGTGTTTTCGTCTGGAAGTCACCATCTCAAGCTGCTAAACGAATGGTGGAAGTTTCATTTAAGCATTTTTTAACGATTAGGAGCTAAGGGATAATACTGCGATTTGTTGACAAACTGCACCATTCACTTGAGTAGCGTATTTAGAAGTTATTTACCATACTAAATATAATACAGTTAATTTTAACTAAAAATTTAAAAATTAAATAAATTTTTATAAAAAACAATGACTAACTTCAAAAAATTAAATTAAAAAGTTAAAAATTATGTTTATAATATTGAGCGGCATGTAGTTTAATGAAGTCTGTGCCAACTCAAACACTTCAAATGAGTATGTACCTGGTAAAAATACTGACAACAATGATTTATTTAAAACTGTAACAAATATATAGAACACAATATAAAGTGAATGAGTTGACATCGACTTCGTAAATTATTATGCTGCCCATTAATGCTCTTTAAAGTAATATAATAATAATAATAATAAATGATTTATTGCCAAAAAATATACATAAAGTTGATTACATTCTTTCCTAATTTAAGATTTAATGGCAAATGGGATCGGCTCAGCGTGTTGATTTTCCGCACCAATTCCACTGCTCCTTCCTCACCACTTTCTTCCAGTAATTCTCTTATTTCTCATTCTTTCTTCCACCCTGCATGTTCCATCACGTGCTCTATATCTCCCTTTCCCCCGCATATTTTACACCTTCTATCCTCCTCTGCCATCCAGTACTTGCTCTTCACTACCAAATTCCCACACCTTAATACTAAATAAATTTTTTTACTTCCATTTTCCCCCTTTTTTTTCAGGTACGTTAGCCTCTTAGAAACTATTAACACTTTATATTGTCTGTTATATCATGCCTTCAAAATCCTATTATATTCCCATTGCCCCTGCCTCTCCACTTCAAAGTAAAAATATTTTTTTTTACTTTTTACTTTAAGTTTTTGAAGTCGGTTTTTTGTAATTTTTTTTCATTAGAACATAAAACTGCCACCGATGATAGGTTAAAGGTGCAAATGGTGCAGATATTATCAGTAGCTTTAAAACAGTAGAAAACTTAGGAAATAATTATTATACCCCAATAAAAAAGAAAGTAAAGAGGACTTTATATCAGTAGTAACTCACACAAAATATGATGGCCATATAACATAAATCATAAGAGTGCCCTGTCTAAGCGATGTATATCGGACGACGGAGTAACAAAATGCAAATAACCATTCAACGTGATATACGAGCGATGGTGACACTACTACTGTGCCTAACCGACATAGTGTACCTTTTTTTATGTAAAAGATTATATATATTTTATTTATTTAGGACAACAAACTACTTCTACTATAAAACTTAACACGTTTACATCGATTTAACCTAAAAAAGGATCCCTGTATGTTTTAAAATTGAAATTTCCGTTATAATTTTAATTAAATGTAAGTGATAATAATTATTTGTAATATTTTAAGTTTCGTAGTAGAATAAAATACAAAGCTTGTACATTTCTTAGAAGAAGGATAAAATCGTTCCTGAAAAATTTGTGGGAAGTTTATCGGATTTTTGGAAGTTATTTCTGTCGGCAGTAATAACTTCCAAAAATACTATCATCATCCGAATACCTACCAAGACAAATTAAAAACTAGAAGTCAAAGAAAACAAATATTAAACGAATATTCGTATTTATAAAATTCGATTATGAACCTACTAGGTGAAATGTATTTTTCGGGTTGTATGTAGGACGCATTATTAAAAATTAATTACTACATTTGAAAATGGAACTCTTTGGCTGTACAATACAGTTTGTTCCATCTAGCGGTCATTTGTTTTTACATTGTGGCGTCCTAGGACCAATTATCATAATGGACAGAGTCATAATAAGTTGCCGCTTTTGTATAAGTGTATCAAAGCGTAATCGTGTATCTTTATCCATCCCACGGAGTCTAGCTATGAGTAAAAGAGATAGTTGATGTGCGTTTGGCAACGTTGGACTGTCGGTGTGAATCGTGTCAATTCTTAACCGTCTTAAGTCGGTCAAAATAATGCGTTAAAGTTTATCATTTTATTAAATTTTATTACGGAATCTCATTGTTTTAGCTAAAAGTATTTGAATTTTGAAAGAATGTCGTTTTCAGCTGTGTCTTGTTCGTCAAGAACAACAAAAGGAGGAATAAAAGACTCCAATTTGTCATTTGGCATCATTGTTAATGCTGTAAACATTAGCTATAAAATGAGTTCCTTACCTAGAAAAAACGTTTTTCAGTTCTAAAATATATTATTCGTATGAGATAATGATTAAAATCAAATGTAATACCATTAAATACTGTAAAATTAAATCATATAACACAAACACAAAACAGTTACAAATGAACATGCCTAAAAACAGATGACTCTGTCCATTTTGATAATTGGTCCGAAGTGGCGTCATTTTAAAAATAGCTCATCACGGACCGAACTCCAAGGGGATTTAATTTTGGTTGTGTCCCGATTAAGACCTCGGAGTGAAGATATGACGATAATCAAAATTTAATTTAAATGTTAATGACAAATTATTTTTTAAATCAACTCCGTCATCTGCCACCAGGCCATACTTTATTCACTTCTAGCTATGTAGCTCTCGAACACCATCTTCAGGGCATTTCTTCTCCACCTAGTGAGGGGCCATTCCGTGATATGACATCATTCGAGGTCATCAATAATGAATCTTTAATTTCCAGCGATTATCGGCTCACAAAGGAGTCGGTTACTCTGGTTTGCTTGCGGATTTTAACATTGGAAATGTTTTTTTGATCGTGTAGTAAGGGGGCATTTTTAGCGATAGTGAAATTCTACTCTAGTGTCGTCAATTCTAAAGCTAAGTAAACGGATAGGGCATCAAAAGATGCGTATTGACAAGATCTACAATATGAGGTAAAAAAATTTGAAAATTTTTGAAAATTTTAAACAAAATCGCAAAAAATGATAAAAATGTTGCTATTTTCAATCGACTTGCCGTCTTGTTTTGTCGATTTCTCGGAAACAAATAGAGCTAGAGTCTTAATTCCAAATACGTTCCGAGGGGATTAATTAGGGTACAATTTGCAAATAATAGAATTAAATTACCTTTTATAGTTTAGGTTTTAGTAGCGGCCTTTCGGTGGCGATCTTGTTTGGCGCGCAGACCGTTGGGTCATGATGGGCACTCCTTCAAGATGTTACTCGTACAATTTTTTTAAAAATAAATATATTCTGAAAATATTGGTTTGCCTAAATTTATTTCCAATGTACCCCGAAGGTCGTGTAAGGCACGAGATTTGTGATTTTTTTTTCCTAGGTACTTACAATTCGCCCCCTACCAAAATTTCCTTTTGATTCCTAAAGCAAGAACTATTTTAGATAATAGTTTTTCACTCCACCTATATACTCGGAAAAGTGTCATTGTTGACTTATGAAGCGGAAACAATATGCGTTTTGCCCTTTAGGGAGGAAAAGTAATTTAACTTTCGAACCTGAATAAAGTACTTATGAACGAAATTATGAGACCAAAAATTTTGTTGCCACATTTGAATTACTATACGTAGCATTTCACATTCAACGTTTTTGGTCTGACCATGCCTTTCATAACACTGTCTACTTAGTCAAAAATATGGTTTTTGGATAAAGCCATTAGGCATTTTAAATTTTAAAAAAAAAGTTTGGCGACCGAACTAAGTTTGTGTCCAATAGCTAAACCTAAAACTGTCTCCACGTACTTCACACCGAAAGACAATATGAATGAAAGAAATAGTAAAATTATTTCCCTTTCTTGGCACATCGAATTCCTTGCTACGCTTAGAATTCTGCTCAAGAATTTTTCGCTACACTCAGGATTCTATTATAGGACCCTTCGTTGCGTTCTGCATTGAATATTTCACCTTCTTCCCTTATACGGATATTTGCCTCCCTTAGTAAACGATCGAGTAAGTAATTTTACTTATTCTTAAATAAGTAATTTTATATTCGAAGTGTCGTACGTGATAGCTCGAACGCAACGAACCTGTTACAAATCTATAAGGCCATATGGCCATGGTTCGAATCTAAGCGTGTACCAATGAGTTTTTTCTGACTTAAGCACATTAACGATCACTGCCTGGGAGAGCACGTTAAGCAGTCGGTCCCGGCTGCTGTCAATAGATGGTGGTCATAACAATTCGCCAACCCGCATTGAAGCAGCGTGGTGGATTAAAGCTCCAAGTCCCTCATCTTAAGTGGAGACCTAAGCTCCTGCAGTGGGATACAAAAAGGGCTGATGGAATGGAATGGAAATGTTCTAACACCTTATTATATTTGAAGAAACAAAAGAATAATGCCTATGTTTCTAATTTTTGTTACATGAATACTTATGTTTGGTTTTAGGAATGTATAGCCAACAATAGGTATGTTATTATTCGATATAATATTATATTCGACGCATAGGCACAGTACCTAAGCTAAGAATTATGTCGTAGAAGATAGTCTACTTTCATGGATATAAGTTAGATAAAGGTAACAACTACCTACATAATTACAATGTTCCATTCCGTTCCGCTGTGTTCAAACCGCGGTCTCTTTGATGGCAATCGGAACCCAGATGGAAGTCCTCGTCAAAACCAATCACTTATGCCCAAACACTACGTCGCTGCTCAACACCGTTGAGGAATTCCCTTCGACTTTTAGTATCGATTGTGAAGAGAATACGCTCTGCAAAGGAATGCAAATAACACGCTATCTGTAATTTTCTATGGAATTTTGCAAAATTTTTACTTGTAAAAGTACATTTTATGAGTTATAAGTTAAATAATACAGTCTAGTTAGCTATGACTATATACTCCTATCATAAATTTTTTCCACATATCCAAAAACAACGGTTTAGCCGGAAGGGCTCCCCCCCAGCCCAAATTTTTGTTAGAGTCACATGACTCTAACAAAAATTTGGACTCTTGGACTTTAGGAGTGCATATCGCAACAACTGTTGACTTAAATAAAAAAAATTTTTGAAACCGGGATATCATTATTTAAAACCTATCGTTTGGTAGGTACCTCTCGCGTTAATATACGATGATTTTTTTTCTTACTTCAGTTACATGTATACCTATCCAATAAAAAAATTTCTTAATTTCACTACGTCGTTGTATAGCGATTCATAGATTACACTTCCTACCAAATTTCATCTATATATTGCCAATAGTTTCCGAGAAAAACCACTGACAGACGGAGGCGAGCATGCACCCGGTTCTACCCGGTTCCAAGAGAACCGGTTATACCCGGTTCTTACCTAATCCGGAGAACCGGTTCCAAAATTGTAATACCCGGGGCTACCCGGTTCTTCAGGTATTTTATTTTATTCAATTGGATAAAATGTTTGCATTACAATAAAACAACCATGTGCAAAAAAAAAGCGCGGAATGTTGAAAAAAACGGTACGGGAGCGAACTAAGTTAAGAGACGAGCCACGAGCGGCGAGAAGGCGCGCGGACTCACTATTCCACCAATTCCTCCATCTGCATCTTGATAAAAGCTTAAACGTACTCTCTATAAATCTATAAATATATGTCTATAAATCTTTGAACCACAGTCCAGAGAGCACAATTATTAGAAATTTAACAGATAAAAATTTGTGTTTAGAAGACCTATATACTGGTTGGTCGGCTGAACGTACTCCAAACTAATAGAGAACTAAATAAAAAGTTTCAAGTGAGCAGATGGCGCAAACTACCGCTTTATTTGTTTATTTATTTATTACATAGACACAGCAACAGTTAACAAACTTAGAAATAGGTAAATATAGAAAATGTACAAAATGCAATGGATGTGAATCTGTTGACCTTAGTAGCTATAGACGGCATTGCAAATTAGTGCATAGCAATAATCTAACAAAAACGACCATATGATAAAGAAAGGAAAACATTTATAATCTGGATAAAGCTCTTTTAAATGAGACATAACTGTAGTGATGTATATCGAATTCATCGTTCAAGGCGTTATATAGACTACTAAACCTATGTATTTGTACTGTTTTAAGAGACGTTATTATTAGTAATTGGCACTCTAAACAATCGCATATTACGCAAACGATGTTTGTTGTCTCTGACACCGTTAGTTGTCTTGTGAAGAAGGCACAAGTCCATAGTTTTACGTCTGACCTAAATATTGAAGATGAAAGTACTTCAGGTAATCATTATACTCCAGAAGTCTTTTCCTCAGGTCCAGCTTAACGCTGAGACAGCGCAGGAAACGTGCTAGGACTCGATTAATATGAACTTGACAAATCGGACACCACACAGAGGAACAATATTCAAAAGGCTACGGACCATTGATGTGTAAAGTATTAAGAAGGACTCCTTTCTTTTGAAGGCCTTAGTGACTCGGCAAATGAACCCCAGCATCTAGCAATCCCTGCCCACCATCCACCCATAATTAGGTCTCAGCACACTATCAAACAACACCCCCAAATCACTAACCACGTTGGCGCGGTTCAATGGAGACCCGTTTATATTGTACGGATAGTAAATTATTTTCTCATTCTTGGTGAAAGATATATAGTGGCACTTCGTGATATTCATGGACATTAGATTATTCTTGCACCAAGAGTGCAACAGATTCAAATTCTACTGTAGTAGAAGACAATCGGATGAATGAATAAGAAAAGTTTGAGATCATCAGCATAAGATAAGCAGTTGCAAGTCAGAAGGTCACTAATAAACACTTAGAACAGTAATAGTCCTAACACTGGAATCCCAGAGGTTGCCATGAAAGGGTAGGAGCTGTGGGTAGGAGTCATATCCGTACGCACACACCAACTGCTATCGATACAGTAGATAAGATCTGAGCCAACAATGCAAGGATCCATGAATTCCAAGGTCCTGCATTTTCGCCTGTAAAATTTCGTGATTGACACGATCGAATGCCTTGGCAAAATTTGTGTAAACTGAATCAACTTTAATTTTATCATTGAATATGCAACACAGATATTTACTATAGATGAGCAGATTGTAGGCAGTAAATCTATTATTAACAAAACCCTGCTGGTGAATACTCAGTATATGGCTGAAATGGTTAAATAGGTGTTCATACATCAAGCCCCCAAATAAAATATTAAAACAAAGCAGTTTAGAATACTTAAAGGTTTATAATTAGATAGGTCGCCCTTGTCACCTGTTTTATGTATTGGGGTAATTTGGGCTAATTTCCATAAATCGGGAAAAACACTTTCGGCTAATGATTTATTGAAGACCAGCGACAGTGGTTTTGCCAAGGCAGACGTACAAATACGGACAAACACAGGTGGAATACGGTCAGGACCAGCTTCTTTCTTTATTAACAATTTTTTATGATGAGTACCCCGAATAAAGTGAATTGGACGGTGGAAATAAAGGGACGAAATGTGACCTTGTTGATGAGGCATATACTGACGAGAAATATTCAGCTAAAAGATTGGCAATGCCGGGACCTGTATCAACCATGAGAAAAACCGTTTAACACTGGAATACGTTCAGTCGAACAACCCGTATATAATATACCGCGTGTTCGACTGAACACAGTCCAAATTTATTGAGCGTGTAGAGCTTACGGAACTAAACAAAAAGTATCAAGTGAGTAGATGGCGCAAACAGTCACCGAGAGAAACATGTTTAAAGTTTCATTTTCTTAAATCACTATTTCATATCTTTTTGTTTTTTTCGGTAAGCTCTATACGCTCTATAAGTTTGAACTACGTACAGCCGAATAACCGGTATAGTTACGCAATACAAATAAAAATACTTTTAACTAATATTTCCTGATTCTACGTAAAAAACCGAAAAGAACCGGGTACCCGGTTCTACCCGGTTTTTTTCGGTTCCGGAACCGAAAACCCGGTTCTTGAATAAGTGCCGGTTCTGCATCCTCTATACGGACAGACACATAGACAGACGGACGGACATGGCGAAACCATAAGGGTTCCTTTTTTGCCATTTAGCTAAGGAACCCTAAAAAGGAATCAATCAAATCGATTCACAATCGGCGAAGATATCGCGTGACATACATTTACTTATGGGATATTTTAATTTTATTCAATAGTAGACGTATTCTACTGTAGTAGCAAGAATGTCGACCCTTGTTGCATAGAGCAACCGTTAGCAGATTGTCTTAACTTGCAAAAACACTGATCTATATATTTATTAGTTTTTGTTTATCATGGAAACCTAAAGTAAGTAATTATGGTGCCCTGGTTTGCTTTGGTCTTTATCCTTGAAATGTCGAGTAGACCCTTCTATGCAAAACTTGCTATATATATTATTACCTAGAAACCAGCACTTGTTTTTTTTGTAAGTCGAGTCGAGGCAAGAAATATTTGGTCGTACTTAATATTCGAAGGACTTGAATGAATATATTCCATTCAAACTATGCTTGTTGAATCATCTACGGGTTATCAGTTAAATAAGTTCAAGAGCTTAACTCGGATAAACCCCAAAGTTATTACAATGAGGCTGAAAAATCGCTGAGCTGGCGAAGAACACAAGTGGAAATTCTCTCAGTAGCGAAAAGGCGCAGTGGCTTTAAAGAAGTTGCTGACAATCCCAGTTAATAAAGAATCACTCCCGGATTAACCGCAGGGAAAGTGACTACGTTCTAGCTCGATTTTTTTAAATGCAGGCTTAGTTTATTTTATTAAACTGTTGAAAGAAGTTTTCACTGTATTTTATTGGTTGGTTTTTTATGACATATCTTTATTATCGAGTTATGTACGTAAAATACAGTATTTATGATATATCTAAGTTAATGGCGTTTAATTATAGTATTTTAATAATACACTAAATTTAAAAATGATGAGCATTTAATCGAGAAACATATTGTTTGATCATAGAATTAATTATGCACGTTCTTATATACCTACTTACCAAAAATGTTAAGGTACCGCGTCTCGTATTTAGTAACAATCGAAAATACACCAAAATGGTAAACTCGTAGAACCCACCGACCAATACGTCATTACTAATATTTTCATTTGAACATTTTGTTAAATTACAAAAGTCGTGATAGCCCAGAGCGCAACGAACCTGTCTTAAATTGATAAGGCCATAGGGCCATGGTTCGAATCCGGGTGTGTACCAATGAGTTTTTCTGACTTAAGTACATTAACTATCAGTGACTCCGTGCCTCGGAGAGCACGTTAAGCAGTCGGTCTTGAACGCTGTCAATAGATGGCGGTCGTCACAATCCCCAACCCAAGCGTGGTGGATTTAAGCTCCACCCCCACCCCCCCCCTAACCTGGGGGAATGCAGTGGGGTAGAATGGGATGATGATGATGACAGATGAAAATCTAGAATCTACGGCGTACTTTCGTTCTGTGGCGTACTTTTTTGCTTATATTGTTGGGGGCACATCATGATATGACATATTACTTACTAATTAATATGTCTGATATCATTCGATATAAAATTTTACAATTTATACTCTTCATATAATTTATAATATGATAATAATATGATATTTTAACTCGTGAATTAGTTAATTGACTTTAGACATTCGTATAATAATTTTTTTTAGTAAATTCGAAACATGTACTTTTACTATGGGTTTACTTAAATTTTTCCGAACAGTGGTTCATGCTGTTAAGATTGGAGTTTAAAGGCAGAACATACAAAAGCTCTAAATAATAAAACTTTGAAGCTGAACTTTACAACTAGAAAACTAAGTGAGAAGCTTCCACTATGTCATATTTCGAAATCCATTATTAGACACACTTTCGATTGGATAGATACAATATTTCGTAATATTTCCTATAATTTAAAGAAATAAAATAGGCCCCATAGCATTTAGTTCCCGACAGGTCGTAATCAGCATATTAGGTAATCGGATGGTTGATGTGAATTTGTACCGTCGGACGATTCCCGTTTTCAAATATTATTATCGTTTACATGAACGAATGACACAAAATTAAATTAAAAATTTTATGATTATGTCAATTCACAACAAACATGATGCTATAGGTATAAATCTCTTGTGTCAGGAACGCAAACTCTCGACAGCCGACACGCGCCACCTATGTAAAAGGCCGCCAGCTGTACACACTACTACACTACTACTAGCCGACCGGAGGCGAGCGCCAGAGACAGCGCTATGCGGATAAAAGAGAAGGCACCCGCATAGCTAACGCTGCCTCTGGCGCTCGCCAGGCTCGGCCTTTTACATCGCATCGGTGGCACATGAGTAAGTATCGGTGGTGGCGCGTATAAAGATGGTTCCACACATGTGGCAAGCAAACATGCCAAACATTGACAATTCACGCATGTGTGGGAGGCCATTCGTATCGGTAGTGTCTTGTGCGACAAACATTTGCTATGCGTGATAGCGTGTCGGTTTTCTTGCGCACTTCAAAGGGGCCGTACGGAAAAGAAACATTTGCCAAGTAGTGTAAAAGGTACAATTTCGACAAACATTCGTCAGTTATTATGGCGGGGTTACACGGAAAACATTTGCTGATTTTAAGGCCAAATGCTTGTCCACATGTGTGGCACCGGAGTAAGGCGAACCCATGGGGCCAACCACAACGACGGATGTGAAATTGGCAAGCGGGAATGTCACGTTTTTTTTCTTTTCCTTTTTTAAGTGGGCAAATTCATAATTCATAATAGCTCTATTTTCTGTATATTCATGAATGCATTAACATAAAAAAATATTAAATAGTGAAATGCCAAAACAATTCTAGATTTAACGCCTACACAAAGTGAATCTTCAAGATGCTTACAAACTGTCACTCGTAACACAGAACATTTTGCCTTGACTAGTCTCTTTGTCTCTTTGAAGCGTTGTTTTTCAACTCAAGTCTATCGTTTGATCTCAGGAAGCCCGGATTACTTTTAGACTTTCGCTTCAGAGGAATCGAACAACGTACAGACTGCAAAACGAAGAAAAAAGTGTTTCTCCTTCCTCGAAATGTTCCGGCAGGGTTTTTATTAACTGTTGGCAAACTGTTGCTATTATGTTAACAACGTCTAGAGGAGTCGAAAATAGTCTATCATCATCATCATCATCATCAGCCCATTTTTACCTCACTGCAGGGGCTTAGGCCTCCCCCAGGGTGAGGAGGGGGGCTTGGAGCATAAGTCCACCACGCTGCTCCACTGCGGGTTGGGAACTGTAACGACCGCCATCTATTGACAGCGTCCGGGACCGACTGCTTAACGTGCCCTCCGAAGCACGGTGTCAGTGATATTGTGTACTTAAGTCAGAAAAACTATTGGTACACGCCCGGATTCGAACCATGGCCCTATAAATTTGGGCCTTATAAATTTGAGACAGGTTCGTTGCGCTCTGGGCTATCACGACATATAGTCTATACTTAGTTTATATTTTTAAATCCAAAAGTTTAAAAATAATCAGTTATTGGAACTAATTTAACGGAATTAAAAGAAAAAGTTTGATACTTATTTACGTTTCGAAGAACAGGAATCTGCTGCTGCTTTACTTAAAGCAAAATTGTTTCGTACAGTTTTAGATTGTTGTGAATTATCAGTTGCACGAAACCTATGCACGCTTAACGCTAAATAAAAGCTGTACCTACTCATTAAATTATTCCAACATTAGAGAATTTTTGAAGTGAGCCTTTTTTTGGCAGGGTAGGAAAAAAATTTAGTTACGGATCTAACGTAATTCGAGTCATAGATCTGACGTCATACAAATATTTGAATCAGTTCCTTATTTTGAATTTGTACTTACACAGTTTATACAAATAAATATACGACTAAGCTTTTCTGGTACGAATAATAAGTCGACGTATTATCTCTAAGCTCTAATCAATGCGGACTCAATGATTGCGCACTCAATGTGGTACGTCTTATCTGGACCTTTAATTAAGGTCACCACGGCAAGTAATGCTTAGCCCCTGGTCGGGATTTCGAAGTGCTTAAATGGCAGTCCACGAAATCCCCTGGTGGCTTGAGACTCAGTGAAAAACAAAAACTTGCCCAAATTAATTCTTAAGACTCGTACCTGCAACATCGCAAAGAATTCGTAAAGTACCTACAAGATAAAATCCGTTTGGTTATTTTCTTACAGTCATCCATGTTTAATTACGTCCGTTGCGTCCTCATGTTGATCTAGTGTCTTTTAAAACTAATCACTTCTGTCAAATTTTTAGTGCTCATAAATGCTTACTGATATGTTATTAAAACTAATTAGGTCGATAATAACTCATTTACATGTGTTTTAGGAAAATGAGTGGAGCATTTTGATTATTGAAATAACTTTATCAATACTAGGCACATAAAAAAAACGCATGTCGCCTTTTAAACATAATGGTCGTTTAGTACACTCATGTATAAAATTCATTACGATAGTGCAAGTCTTAGAACGCTGTAACCTGTAACATAACCAGTTTCTAATTTATTCAGCGGAATGTTTAGAAATGATTAATATAGATCAGGGGTTCCCAATGTTCTAGCGACTTCGTAGGTACCACCTGAAGGTTTTTGAAGATTTTGGGGTACCATCATCAAAAGAGGGTCTGGGTGCGTAAATTGGAAGAAAGCCCCCTGATCCTAATTTTTTGGTTAAAAACAAATTTTCTATCAGAAACATGTCTATTAATTATGTTATTTTTATTAAAGAAGTAATAAAACTTTATATTTAATTATGCAATAATTATTCCATTAGTTTTCAGTGGCATGAAGACAGTAAAAGAAAAAGAATACAATTATGCACATTAGTTTTATTTAATACTCAAATCTAAACAAAAAAATGACCGTATCGACCCAAATTGAGCGCTTGCTACTCGCGGGAGTATGCGATTGGTACAAATAAACAGCCAAAAAAACGTACAAATAAAAAAAACGACAAAATTCGATGTGTGTGTTGATTAATTCAAAGCTTGTTTCTGTTTGCCTGTGAGCAAAGAGTCAATTGCAGGTGTAATTGAACTTTGTTTTTTTAAAAAACGTGCTTTCTTAAAATCTCTTGTTTAAGCGTCCATTCGTGAGTCGAACTTTTTGCAATTAATCGGCCAGCGTCTGCAAAGGTTTGTGCTTCTATTATCAGATAATTTAGTTTTCGGCGTACATAAATTTTGTTTTAAGGTAAGAAATACTCAGTAACCATTCTTTTACCGTAACTTGTGTGTCCTAATTGTTATTTCTAATGTAAGCCACGTTTAATTAGTAAGTTTAATTTAAAGTCATAATCACTTTTAAATACAGATTAGTTTTGTTTCTGTTTTAATTTATGCTTAAAATCGCCGCCAAGTACACAGTGGGTCAAGGTAGTTAAGTACACAGTGGATCATGATCCACTGTACTATATACTGTACTCTGTATACTTACACGATGAACTACATGTTACTGTTTTATATGCAAACTTTTACTTAGTAAAGCTGAATTTTTTAGTGATTACAGAAATTACGCGGCAAAGGGCCTAGAAAAATCTGAAAGCATACCATGATGGATATGAAAGCAGCGCTAATTAACATTCGGAATGGCGGTATGAGTATCAATACCTTCAGTACCTATCAGTATTATAAAGGTCGCGGGTTCGATACCAGCCTGGGACAAAGATTTGTGAACATCTATCTCTATTTGTTCCATGTTTAAGTGTAAAATATATATGCAAGTATTATTCAAAAATGTATATCAGTTATCTAACACCCATAGTACAGGCGCTGCTTAATTTGGGATGAGCGAGGTAACTATGTGTGAGAAGTCCCAGATATTATTATTTGAGGAGAGAAAATACCCATGACTAACAATTTCACAGTGGGACCAAACCCGAAATTGTCAAAATCAATCTCCCGTTCCAATGAAAAAGGTAGGTATCAGAATTTTGGAACATTGATGTAAAATTATGATTGTATTAAAACATTATTTATTTATTGTTTTGGTATTTTTGGACAACTTACATTTCAATATAAGTATTATTTATTGTTTCAGAAAAAGGAATAGGTACTCGCCAAGGAATATATAGAAACTGCTGATGTCTTATTATTCCTGGACAATCTGTTCGACTCAGTAAATGGAAGCTTCCACCAATCAGCGAAAAAATCGGGGAAACTTTTATTAGCTCCTGTCACACCAACATCATGTCATCAAGGATTATGGACAGAAGCTAAAAAAGTTTATAAAAGTATGAAATTTGTAAACAAAGTGTCTGGAAAATCAGATGTGGTACCATCTATCATTAACTGGATACAAACTCTAGAAAATTTTGAGCTTCTAAAAAAATACTGTTTGAAGAATATGATATAAAGTCTATTTGGATGAGGCACTTTAACCAGGATCATTTAGAAAATTTTTTTTGGTTGTATCCGTAGTCACGCATTTAGGAATAATAATCCTACATGTACCTACTAGTTTCGAAGTTGGTTTTGCGGCGTTATTAATAAATAGTTTAAATAGCAGCCATTCACCAGGTGCAAACTGTGAAGGGGACCAGTGCAGTAGGTAATATAACATCATTGAAAACAATATTTTTTGATGATATTCAGGATTAAGGTTTTGTACCTACCGAAATAGACTTTAACCATATTTCAAGCAACCAAATGTTTATTGGCATTGCAAATAAAAAGAAAGATACGAAAATAATGGCACAATTGGAATATGTTGCTGGGTGTGTCCTTAGGAAAAGAAAAATAAAAATATTTCATAACTGTTTCAAAAATGTTTAACAATGAAAAAGAAAGCACAAATATACCTACTTATCAAAAGTATATTATAAATCAAAAGAATATCAAATACAGAAAAAGCATTTGACCTACCCAGCAAGCGAATTAGTGGCATTATTTTCAGATATGCAGGATGTAATTATTAAGATAATACAATTTAATGCCAATGCCAAATATAAAAAAAAATTACATAAGAACTGTAATATCCATTTTATGCGATTTTAATTTTATTAATTGTGAAGAACATAAGAATGAAATATTGTTATACCTACTTACATGCAGAATCTAGTTAGTAGGTAATTTCCTTTTAATTGTTTAACTGGTGTAAAGACACAAATAAAGTATTAAAAGTATTTAAAGGGTATTATAAGGAACAGATTATGGATAAAAAAGACGCGATTCAAAAATTATCCTTCACCTATTTTGAAAAAAAGGAGAAAAAATAAAAATAAATGAATGAAGCACTTGTTTTATTTACTATAAATGCCTTAGTTATGTAGCTTCTATTAGATACCTTGGCAACGAACGCATCAAATGTATTTCTCAGAGCTAGATTTTTTTAGCTACTTTCTCTTGTATTTTGTAATTTCTTATCAGGTTTTCTTTAATTTATTTAAATTAGAAAACTTAATACGTTCTAGTGGCTTTTGATATTTTATTACCTAAGAAATTACCTAAGAAAATCTAGCATATCAGAATATCTGAAAAATCAACATGAAAAAGTAGGTATAGAATACGAATGTTTAGTTCCTACTATGCCCACTAATAGCGCGTCAATCGATTTATTTGACCCTCAGTACATAATATACACTGTGGTAATAGGAAGCCCCACAGAACACTTTGGAAATAATATAGAAATAGCGCCATCTGTGAGTTATTATTTCTACACGATTTCATAACGTAAGGCAGCATTCTATGTTACAAGCACGATATGATCTATGGTATGTATGTATCGAAATCCCCGATAGATGGACGAAAAGTAAAATATAATATTTTCATGATAATATAATTAGAATATTATTGTACAATATTTATTTATTGTGTGTAAAACAGAAGTTATTTTATGCAATTATATGGTTATTATTCTACGTATAAGATTCGGTTATTTTCAGATAGTCTTTGTTGTCTATGAAACAATAGTTGGGAAATGAAATGAACTTGTTTATTTATGGTACGCCAAAATGGCCGCACGGGCCAGTGATGTATTTAGGAAGTATTATCTTCTTTGTTTACTTTAAAAGTACTAAAACAATTTACATTGAACGATTTCTATATCACCTAGTAAAATGTTAATGAGTTTACAAACTTTGATCATCCGTGAGTATTCAAGTGCGTGAATTTACCCAAACTTGTGGTTAGAGTCTCACCTTGTAAAGAGAAAATGGGGAACTGCTTTAGTAGTACAGGAGAGAAGGATACTAAAGGCAAAAATGAAAGGGTCAGCGCTCCGGAGGAAGACCCTCGACAGTTTCAGACCCCGGTACCAACTCCACCTCCTTCGACGGTGAATCAGGGACCTGATCCTAGCGAGGTGCCTCCCACTCGAATATTTGTGGCTTTATACGATTATGATGCTCGAACGGATGAAGATTTAAGCTTTAGAAAAGGAGAACATCTCGAAATCTTAAATGATACACAAGGAGATTGGTGGCTTGCCAGGAGCAAGAAAACCAAACAAGAAGGCTACATTCCATCGAATTATGTCGCCCGTCTTCAATCGATCGAAGCTGAGCCGTAAGTAACACTTAAATTTACACTCAAATCTATTTCATTTAAATATGTAACATTATTGTTTACTTTAAAAAATCTTCTGTAAATGACATTACTTTGCATACCATAAACAGCATTACATTCCTTAGCTTTGAGAAGTCAGTGGATTTCGCAATAACAAAATGTAATAACATTACAGAAACGAGAAATTTTACAATATGTCTTTATTATATTCCTGATTTATAAAGCAACATTTGAAACGAAGTGTGCAAAGTGAAAGTGTAATTGTGTGTACTTGTAAGGTCATGCAATAAATTAAATCCAGTTTAGACAGATTCACTAGTAATAATGTACTGGAATCTGTTATCTATTCGGTTACCAATAATATGATTCATATCCTATATGTATTGGTTAAGAGAATCTATCAGTTACTATTGAAAAAAAACCATTGCACAATAACCATAATACCTACATAATATGCTAGTCGGTCAGTCGGCTAGTCAACAATTTTTTTAAATCATTTTGTACAAATTTTTGAACCAAATATAATTTTGTTTACAAATTTGTTTATCGTATAAAGTCTATTTTTATATTTTCTTGGTAAATATAATGTATTTAATATTAGTCAATCACCCTATTGGCTGGAAATAAATATAACCTCAAAATAGATTTTTGTCGTAAGTCAAAACGGGCATCAATGTATCAACACATAATTCCCTTTATCATTTATTCACACTTCAACTAACAGTGTTCAATTTCAAATATTTAATACTAGTGAACTATGAGTTTTCAATTGTAATCAAACTTAGACATCTGTCTATCTATAACATCTATCTGTTTTGTCTCCGCTTCTCATTTTAAACAGTCTTGCGATAAATAAGCTCTCATTAAGAAAAAAACCTATATTTTTAAATAGCAGACAGACACTTTTATTTTATTTATATATATAGATAATAATAATAATAACACACACAATCACAACAACGTCTTGGCCCCAAACTAAGCATTAGCTTGTATTTTGGGTACCAAGCGAAGACACCACATACATATAACAACCAAGACCCGGTGCCAGTATTAATATTCATCATATAAATACTGACCCGACCTGGGATTCGAACTTGGGACCTCCAGCTTCACAGGCAGGGTCGCTGCCCACTAGGCTAAGCGGTCGTCAAATTAGATAAAAGGTACTAACGAAGATTACTGTCTGAAACTATACTATAACTGTACTATATCTCCAAATTAAAGTCCTATCAAAATCAGTTCAACCATTTTGGAGATAAGCCTAGGCAAACAGACAGACACAATATTGTGTAGCCTATGTCTATCCTGAAGGTCCATTCTTGCGCCGGAGGCACCGGGTCTTGGTTGTTATATGTATGTAGTGTCTTCGCTTGGTACCCAAAATACAAGCTAATGCTTAGTTTGGGACTTATGCGTTGTTGTGATTGTGTGTGTTATTATTATTATTATTCTAAATATTAGTGAATGATTTTTTGAAATTGGATGAGTAGTTTCAGAGTTTAACTCCTACATCTAAACAAACTCACAAACTTTACCTTTTTATAATACTAGTACCTAGAGATATATAGATCATAAGTCTAAGTAATAGTGAGATAGAAATTGAAAAAAAAAAATGAAAAGACAAACTGTTCTGCACCAAAATACCAATTTAAATGCTTAAAAAATTGTCTAGCTTTAACTCTTACGGGACCCTATTATACCTGTTCAGGTTCCATTTTCTATAGAATAATGCCTCTGATTAGGAAAGTGTTGTATTTTGTTATTTTCACAAAGGAATTTGCTTCAGACTACTTGTTTTAAGCTTGCTTGTACAGTCTAAAACAATTCACTAGGAAGGTCCGGTAAACTCTGAAAAGTTTTTTTGCTGTGAAAAATTTTGAACTAGTATATATTATGAAAATTACAACCTTTACAATATTATGTACCTATTAATACAATGAATTTTAACTTTACCATGAAGTACCTACTAAGTAACACTGTGTAGATGAATATATACCTATACTGTGACAAACATCATTGTATACTGAAAGATATAATTTGATGAGCGTTGATTGATTTACATAAGTGTTACATTTAAATAATATTCAATAGGAATATTTACCTTTTATATATAACTAGTGACCCGTCCCAGCTTCGCACGGGTAGTAGAGCATATAAGTTGTAGTGTTTTTTCTGAGTTGTGTCCTAAACATGCTATTATAGCACATTGAAATGAGCATGCAAAATAATTTTTAATAGAGGTTGAATAATAATAAAAAAGTATATATTTGTACAATTATTAAAAAAATTATTGGGAGCTTTGTACCATTTTTTCATATATATATTAATTAACTTTTGGAGATAGCATTATTAATGTCCATTAAATTATCTGCAAAATTTTGATAAATCGATTATTAACAATATAATAAATCAATAACATGAGAAGCAAGCGGATTATAAATAGATGGATAACAAAATTCGTTTATATTCTCGAGCTTCAAAAATGTCTTAATTATTACAAATGAAATTTGGTAATTTAAAGTGAAGACTAGAAGTACCTACTCTGCACTTTGCTTCATCGCATTCAATTCATTAAAGCCGAAATACTGCTTGGCCTTTAACTGGTATTAAACTGACATGAGTTATTTAATTCTTCTTTAATGGCCAATGTTGGGGTACAGCATGGGATGATACAGTACCGCTTGTACTGGACAGTAGAGTATGTGCCTGCCTACCTCTCTTGAGATATACCTTGACCTGATACTATAGTGAGACCAGTATGGTACATAGAAAGTGTTTCAAGCATAGGAGCACGAACAATATGATAGTAAGACTAGAATGAGCACTATTCAGTTGGACTATCAGAATGTTGTAAGCTGCAAATGCGAGAGCGAGTATGCAGTAAAGTGAGGGAAAAGATCACACGTACAGTGACAGTAAGTTACGGGTAGATTACACGAAGGGGAAATATAGTGTCAGAGTTATCAGCAACATTTTCGATCTTTATTAAAATTAATATTGTATTAAGTGTAGTACCAGTGAGGCAAAGTAAGCATAGTGTGTTTACTTTATATTATTCTTACTTCTACGGTTTCAATATGTCTTTTGAAAAATATATTATTATTATAAATCGCTAATGAAGTACAGTCTGTATGTGGAAGAGTAAGTTTGTTTTCATAAGTTAATTTGTCATCCAGGACCAGAAATATAAACTGTATTTTTTTGAAGCACTTAATTACCCAATCTGTGGTTTTATTTCATTTGTTAAGATTGTGACACATTAATATTTGAGGTTTTAAAAGTTTCGAGGGTTGCCACTTCCAAAAAACAAAATCTAGCAGTCCATTCCCAACTTGGTTTTTTGTCAGTGTAAATAAATGTTAAATAGGTAATTTCTAATGAGCTTATTCTTTAATTATATGCCACGTGGTGATGTAGGTATTCTCTCACCCAACAATTAGACAAAATTCTACATTCACACTTCGCTGATGCCTATACAATAATATTTTCTTATAATAGTCTAATTAAAAGATTTATTTTGTATCCTTAGTAACACAAAAACGTATCTCAATTTTGTACAGTTTTGATATATTGGGTCAGTGAAAAAGTTTCTTCGCATTTTATATGAAAATTCAACACATTTTTTCGAACTTTATTTACATTTCATTACAATATATGTATGTGCCATTTTGTTCGATGACTGTTTGCCATTTTGTAGGTAGTGACATGATCTCGTTGCTGTAGAAATTTTGGGATTTGTGATCAAAAATACGCGACAAGTAGTTTTGGCAGTCCTCTCTTGATGTTAACCTGATACTGTCTAAAGAATTCTGAAGAGGCCGAAACAGGTAAAAATCTGAAGGTGCAAAGTCAGGGCTATATGGCGGATGCATTAACACCTCCCAGCCAAACTCTCTTAATTTTTTCTGAGTGACTAAAGATGTGTTTCTATTGATTAATTCCGGCCACTTTCTCTCAATTTCTTGCTTTCATCTCATCAGTTGTTCGCAGTAGAGATCTGAATCGATGGTTCTGCCTGGTGGTAAAAGCTCATAATGAATAAATACCTTTCAAATCCCACCATATACACAGCGTCACCTTATTGCGAGTTAGCCCGGGTTTTGCCACAGTCTGTGAAGCCTGTTCGCTCTTATCAAAATCTTATTAGTTCTTATCGTACTTGATCCACTTTTCATCACCAGTTATCAATCCCTTTAAAAGAGATTTGGTTTCATCGCAAATGAGTACACGGTTCATTAGGTTTCTCATTTCAGTTACGTCCATTTACGTCCATTGTCGCCCTGTCACGTCCAGGCGCGACAGGGTGACAATAGTGAGGTGCATCTTTGTTTGACCTCAAAATTCCCAGATTGAAAACGTTTAAACTGACTTTGTGCTACTCTTACTGTCACCGCATTAGGGCCATAAACGTCACAATTTTTTTCACAGTTAGCGTTGCATTTTTTTCCTTTTTTAGGGCTTCGTAGTCAAATGACAAAAAGGAACCCTTTTAGTTTCGCCATGTTCTCCGTCCATCTATCTGGTTTTTCTCGGAAACTATTGGCAATATATAGAAAGGAAGGTAGATGTAATCTATGAACCGCTACACAACGACATAGTGAAATTAAGAAATTTTTTTTTTTGGATAGGTGGCCATACATATAACTGAAGTATGAACAAATAAAATTCATCGTATATTAACGCGAGATGTGCCAAACGATAGGTCTTAAGAAATGATGGCAAGGTTTCAATCAATTTTTTTTATTTAAGTCAACAGTTATTGAGATATGCACTCCTAAAGTCCTTAGAAAACTATCGCAGCTAACTAGACTGTATTATTTAACGAGTTATAGTTTAACTTATAACATGTACATGTAACATTTTATCTTCGTGATGTTATTGTAAAAGATAATTTAAAAAAAACACTTTATGATGAAAACTACATTGTATTACTAGGTACTTACTATAAATTTAAGCTTTCCTTTGCAGAGCTTATTCTCTTCACAATTGATACTAAAAGTCAAAGGTTCACTGTAATAAAATAAGTAATAAAAATTGTCTCTAGCTATCAGTGCACTCATGTTATTACTCTTCCGATTAGCCAGAGAGGATTGAGCACCTTCTAAATAACTAACGAAACAAAATGAAATATATTTATTCAATAATTCTTAAATTACATAATAATAACGATTAATGGTTAAGTTCAATTAACGTCGCGCTCGTTTTTTATATTGTATGGAGATACGGAACGAGTCTGATTCGCACTTGCTCGGTTTTCATAATAAAATTTTAAAATGTTACGAATTTCTTTATTAGATTAACTTATTTTGACAGAAAAAAAAAACAAATTAAAACCGGCGGGAAATAATATTTTACTGAATTTTTATTTTTTTTAAATGTAACCATTTTAATGGTATTAAAACCAGCCAGATACAGCCAAAGAGATTTTTTTAAAAGTACGAGTATATACAAACTACATGCGAAAAGACTATTTCCTCGACCGAAAATAGCGCCATTGTACTTAAAAAAATATTTTAATAAAGCAAAAGCAGGCCTTACATACATTTGTGTCATTGTTACTTACGAAAGTATAATTTTTAAGTATGATGCTCTATTTATTTTATCTTAAAATCGAGCTACATTTTCGTCATTGGAAATTACTTCATTTCGTTGGAATATAGGGGTCATTTGGGAGTTTTGTGAGACAGGCAGATTGTACGAAGAGTTTTTGAGATATCGGGACGAACGTGGTGTCAAAAGACGCAGCTCGACAAGCGCTACAAGATGGCAAAAGACAATTTGTAAAAAGTTCAAAAACAAAGAAAATATCGGCAAAAAACGAAAAAAAAAAACGCATTTTTTTTTCCTGATTTTAATTTTGGGAGCCCGATATCTCGAGAACTAGGTCCGAATATGAAAAAAATAAAAAAACGGCTCGGGGTAATTAAACGGGGGATCGATTGAGACTAAAATTGTTAGAATCGGACAACCGGAAGTAGTGGTTAAGGGTGCCCTTAGTTGGAAGTCGGATATGCGTCGGTGTTACATTTCGTACTAATTCGGTTTGTTCGATCGAATTGTCGTACAGAATGTTATATTTCGAAGTTTTAAGCTTATTCAGATACACTTGTGTTATTTTTATTGGAAAAAAAAAATATTTCGAAAAACATTATGCAAAATATGTATGTTTACTTTATTCCATTAGGTTCATTTCCAATGTCGTAAGAAGTTCGTGCGAAAGCAGGAGATCCGTTGATTTTTGTTACAAAGGCGAGAATTTGCAACACTGTCAATGGTAACTGAATTAAATAAACATTTACGACTTTTAGGGCTATTAATATTGATACATTTTTATATAGGTAGTATTCATTCATTACCACTTCAAATATAACTAGAAAAAAATACTGATATTGATGGTTATTTCATTATATGAAGAATTAAACCATAATTTACATGTTATTATTGCATTGTTATTCATCATACCTACAGGGTATTAGAATACCCTTGAAATTACTAATAATTATATGCCTAAACATTGATAATAAAGTAGTACCTAACACAGAGGTAATAAATATACTACCTATTAGATTTGCAATTTATTATTTGTCTTCCCTATCCATACATACGTATTTCATTGTATTGTGTAGAGAATAGATATTATGACACAATCAAATACGTATGGAAAAGGGCAGGTATATATTTAATTGTAAATCTTTTAGTAAATTTATTATGCCTGTGTTACTACCGTATTATCTATCTTTATCCATGTATCTACAATAAGAATTGTATTTTATCCATTTTTTATTCAACCAAAAGTTGCTACATAATAATAAAACAAGGTCAGATTATATATTGAACATACAATTAAAGAAAATTACTACTTATAGTCCAAGAGCCCGTAACCGAAAATACTCATGAGTATTTTTTTATTTTTATGGCTGGTGATAGTACTTACTTATTTGCGACCAGTTAGCTGAATATAAATGTTAAAGTGCGGCAACCCTAAGAATCTTTAAAAATTATAACTAAATAATTATAACTAGAAAAATAATTTTCTTAAGGCTCATTTTTGTATACTGACAGTTTTTACATTAGCAAAGGTATCTGTCAGTCTACCAGAACTTGGTGTTCGGCGCGTGAATAACGGTGCAATAATAAATTCGTTAAACACTGTACCTGACAATTTTCTAAAAGATAATGCAACTGGTATATACCGCTCCTTTTGTTTGTGTAACAATTAACAACATACAAAGAAATAATTTCAAAGAAGTCCGAATTTCATTTTTTATTTTACACAAAAAAAAGTACGCTGCACCTTGTTGCGCCAGACGGCTGATCGCAAGGATGTGAATCAGTTCTATGACTTAACTGCTAAAAATTCAGATTTCAAAAACTCCTGACCATTTTTAGTCGCAGGCTCCCGACTAGTAGTACACGAATGAAGCACTGCTGTCAGATACAGACAGCAATCATTAAATTAATTTACTATTGCCAAGGTGTGATTTTGTTGCGGTCTTCCACATCACGCACCTCATTTAGATTAGAATGCCATTACAGTTTATAATTACAAGTGTTTACCGCACTAATCGTTGCGTAACTAGCGGTACCCGCGCAAACCCGTCGTCGTCGTCGCGTCGCGTCGCCACCGGAAAATTTGCAGGCGAAAGTACCTACGCTGCTTACCTTTGTGACAGATCACTTATATTAACCTCATGTGATGCCATTCGCTGTATGTGTCGGCTCAAATTTAATTTTAATGTACGATAATGCGAGCCCGCATACGGCTGGAATCGTCCGGAGATATCTTCGAGGTATGGATATCGCAGTAATGTACTGGCCAGCAAGAAGCCCAGTCATGAATCCAATTGAACACTTATGGGACGAGTTAAAGAGGCGTGTTCGGGCTCGCCAGCCAGCTCCACAAACGTTGCAGGAGCTGAAAACTGTAATAGAAGAGGAATGGGAGACAATACCTAAGAATTTCATAGCGCGACGGATGAACTTTATGCCTAATCGCATGAGGGCTGTCGTAGATGCCTTAGGAGGCAATACCTCTTATAATAAACGTTTCATTTCATTAAAAATCCAGTACTACTACTCTTTGCTTTCACTGTGGTGCATACTTGATTTATACGCTATAATTGTTTGTTTTTTCAGTATTCTGAATAGAAATTATAGAGAAATGACGCCCAATGAGACAGTTTTAAACCTACATTAAAAAGAATTCTCAACCTATTTACTTTTAGCTAGGGGCGGTTAAAAATTAAAGCGCTAGGTGGGCCGATAGATGCGTCCGGAAGTGTATAATTTTCGCATCGAAAATTCACCGGAAGCTTCAGTCGTAATCGAATAATTATATTGATAATAGAATATGCAATTAGAAATACGGGACTCGAAACGGTGCGTTCGGGTGTGTTCCTGTTTTTATATGACCTATTCCTGTAAATTAGTCTAATACCGTTAATCTATCTATTTTATAGGTATTACATTTATTAATTTATTTATCTTGTGGCTCTCAATACTATTATAAACTGTACTGTATTATGTTGGTTCTTAATTTAATCAATATCGATGGTTTGGCTTGTGTCTACTAATTTACTTGCTCTGTATTATGTCGTTATCGTTTTCATTGTTTTGCTTTTTTCTTTACTTTATCTGTGGAAACAGTAGGTCTATTTTTACTCTGTATTAATTTTATCTTACTCATATTTTTTTGTACCGTTTGTTTCCTGAATAAATAAATAAATAATCACAGCCGAACACGTCCATTTGTTCGTTAGTCGTGGTCTTCGACTTGTAAGTGCTGTGGCTAGTGTGTAGATCTGCTTGTATTATCTCCTATCGAAAATTGACAGCACTTTTACCTTCATTCACGTCACAACGACGACAATCTGCGAGACGGATTAGCAAAATTGATTTGATCAAGCCACTGGTATGACAAATTGTCCAATTTACATCTATGTCGCTTATTGACGAATGACGGATTAGTTTTTTTTTGTACCTGCTGGATAATGACTCGTTTGATCTCGCCAGGATGTCTGATTGGTTTCTACGTTGCACGTTTTGATCTCTTGTTTTTCTTAGTCAAAGCTCGTTCAAATATATAAGTAAAATTGTTCTGTTATACATGTAATAAATTACAGTCTTGCATATGTCGTAGGATGATTTGATAGTTCAAATTTTTGCGAAAACCCTTGGTATATTGCCAAAAAACGGATAATTAGACAGTGGCGAAAACATTTGCAAATCTTACTGGAAAAAGATAGGGTTTTTGCAAAAACGCAAGTCGCTCTAGTAACATTGAATATCGTTAACTCTGATTGGCTAGATTTTTGCTTACTGACCAAATCTTATTCTAATTGGTTCCTAGTTTTACGCTGTGAGCTTTGAAGTATTAGATCATTGAGTTATGAAGGGTTAGAAATAACAAAATCGATTTATAGAAACTTTTGGACACTTTTAACCACATTTAAATAAAATAACGTGCATGAATGATTGACATTTAAAACGTCAACCAATCAGAGGAGGTCTCGATTTCGGTTCTCCGTCCGGCCAATCAGCGTTCTTATTTCATAATAGCTAACGTTTCGTTTCGCAGTATTACTATCGAGTGTTTTTATAAAAACCCTAATTTTTTTCCAGTAAGATTGTAAAATATTTTCACCATTGTCTAATTATCTGTGTTTTTGCAAAATCTCTAGGGTTTTCGCGAAAACTCGAATTATCAAATCACCCTCCGACACATATAGAGCGCGACAATTGACTATTCCCAAATTTTTTATCTAAATTCTGTTATTTCTTTTTTCGAAAGAATGGGTAATTTTAAGAAACCTATGTACACACTCTGAAAGTGACATTATTTTTATAAATATGCAACGGCAATGGCTGACCTTATAATTCGACCCTGTGACGTCACGCTATGAGGATTCTCAAAATTACATACCTACGTAAACATACCTATTTAAAACAAAAAAAAATTCAAATTAGATTCGTAAATTTGCCTATTCCTTCGAAAAAAGAAATAACGGACTTTAGTTCAAAATTTTGGGAATGGTCAATTGTCTTTGAATCATGTGCTGCTAAGGAGTTTTACGATCCAGTATTCGGAATATCCGGGACAAATGTAACATCCGGATCCGTTTAATTTAAATCCATTAATTTCTTATTTTATAAATTTTCAATAATGTGTAAGAGTCAAACAATTTCAAAACCAAATATAATTATTCTTATATTTCTATTTAAATTATTTTCGAATTTCTATGAATGATGAACTTTTAAGTTTTGATTCAAAAAATTTAATATTGGTATAATCATATATTGGTATACAAAGTAGAGCCATTTAGTAGTGGAATAAATGTGAAAAAAAAACCTTAATTTAGGTATTTATCTATGTATTGACATTCGTTTTGATACGTTCCTTTAACCAGAATAAAATATCGATAAGTTTTCGATCGTACAAAAATAAGACCAAAAATTACTATGTATGCATTTTTCGTGTTGCGTCAATATGTATGCATCATCGTATGTATAAAGTTGATTAGACGTTTATTCGTGATTACCATGACATTCAGGTCAATTCTCATTGTAGTGAACTTGAATTATTTGACTATTGAATCGGTGATGCCCGTCGTATTTGGACATTTCAATGAAGGTCGCTCGTTGTGAACTACGAATAAATTTAACTTCAAATATACACATATTATGATTCTATGAATATTGCCAGTGCTTTTGGTTCCCGAACAAGGGAATCAGCGAAAATATGCTCACCTTCGTACATGTATATTATGACGTCTGTTTCACTTCATTATTTTTGGCGAGGGGGGGGGGATAAGCGGCCACGAGTAGTTGCAAGCGCTGACTTCCAACACGCATCGACGACGGGCTGTTCGATGTTATAAAGTGAGTTATGAATATTACAGATGAGTATTAGTCATGATGAACTAATATTGTGAAAATCAGCGCTTGTGTGAAATTCAGCGCCCATGACTTATGCCGTTACCTATACCCCAATCGCGTAGATAACTTAAAATTATCCACTTTTTTTAAACCCGCGCTCCCCACGGCCATGTACTAGGACCATAACGCCTGGCCTGACCCCTCTCCTAACGCCTCCATTGCCTTATGTAACGGGTGGATTGTGAAAAGTTTCGGTCTTATATTCAAGGAAGGTTTTCTTTCCCAATAATCATCTACTCTAATAAACTACTCATTTTTTTAAAGTCAGGGCTTGAATATGCAGAAGTTTCATTGATTTCTGGCAGTTTTGAAATCGCGACGTAACGAAAATTATATTAAAACGCCGCTTTTTTAATGTATCACATTTTTCATTGAATCAGTTGCATATCCCATAATGGGCTTGGACCTCCGGGTGCGTGCTAAGCAACACACCCCCAAAGAGGTTACGTAACTTGTGTACACCTACCTTACTTTAAATAACCAAATTCTTCATTTCGGTCAAGCATGCTACCTCATATCACAGAATAACTCATGCATAATAAGTAGGAACTCTGAAACTTGGTGAGATTTCCCGTTCGAGTTAGGTTTTTTTTTTAAATTTTCTACCGATAATACTGCGAATCATTTGTACAGTTTCGTATTTACTAGAATTGGTGGAATCCAAAAAAAAAACTTACCCATTGTTGCGTTCTTACATTACTTTTTGCTACTGGTAACAATGACTTATAGAATTATGCAATTAAGGTAGCTGGTATTGTGTGCATTATTATGACGCCATTGTCGACATTATTGAGGAAAAAAACCCAGAGTATTATGCCAATTAAGAATATAATCAGATCTCAAAGATTATACAAGCGTTTGGCGTTATTATAAAATTATAAGCTGGACTGTGTTTAACCACAAGGTCCAAATACATGCTATTAATACGAACTTTTCTAATAATGTAATCCTAGCTTCGACCAGATAATAGTCTAACAATAGAAAGAGATATAAACCTTTTGGCATAACCCTGTTCATCGATAGAATATAGCGTTGAAATATAAAAACTATACAAGGTGTCCGATAAATTATTATAGATATATTATACATTATAGGATAGCACATTTCGTGACTGATCATGTACAAAGTCGTACATACGGTTTCATTGATATTATAGTAATTGTAGTGAAACTGTAATAGCGTCCTTTTATTTAATAAATTTTACAATAAAATAACTCTAAAATTTAAACGTTTGACTTTTAATATTTATATTTCTTAGTTTCCGTACATTAGAGACAAAAAATGGAACCCTTGTAAGTTTACTGTGGTGTCTGTCTGTCCGTCTGTCACAGCCTATTCTATATCTATTGGACAAAAAAGTTGAAATACGTATAGAGTTAATTACTTACCCCAATCACGGGAAAAAAAACTTCTCAAATGCATTACGTGTCAGACATTCATACTTAATATTATAAATGCGCAAGTGTTGGTGTGTTCAGATTTAGAAGAAATTTGGTATAGAAATATCGTGTATCCTGGGAAAGAACATAAGCTACTGTTTACCACGGAAATATGTCTATATGTTTGTTACCCTTTCATGACTAAAAGGGTGAGCCGATATTGATGAAACTTGGCAAGAAAATGGCTTACGTCCTAAAGACTGACATAGGGGACTACCCCGGAAATGTGTTTGTATGTTTGTTACTTTTTCACAGCAAAACATGAGCACAAACGTGAGGCCCACGTGGTCGACGCCGCAGGTGAAAAGCTAATATCAAATATAAGTACTTGTTATGAGAAATACAAATATATTTAATTTTATAATTTAAAAATGCATAATTTAAAAGATATTAAAGAAAATATACGAAAATTGACCGTGCTCCTTAGATCCGATATTACAAAACCTAAGCTTCAGAAAAAATAGGAAATGTTTTTCGGAAACTTCAATCAATGATTTTTCATATGATATATGATCCTTCAATTATATTTTAGAGAAAAATTTAAGTGAGAAAAACCCTCGACGCAAAAAAGAGGGGTGTTATAAGTTGGATGCGTGTGTCTTGTGTGTCTGTCTGCTGCCTCGCAGCTCCCAAACGAATGGACCGATTTTTGTTTACTATTTTTTGTTTGAAAGGTGACTTAATCGAAAGTGTTCTTAGCTGTGATTCAAGAAAATGTGTTCAGCCGTTTGAAGATTATCGGCTCTTTTCCAGTTAATGCAGGGATGTGAGCGATTTTCAAGGTCTAATCGATTCGAAATTTGGTAGCCATTTACTTCAAAAATATTGTAGAAACTTGAGGAACTTGACCTGATGCTGCAGCATCATTTGGAATCTGGAGCATGCCCAACTCCTTACCAACTTAGAGCAGAGTTATCGTGTTTGGGCTCTTTGGAATTGTTTCAATAAGTGTCAGATAGATGATGATCAAGGACGCAGGAGAAAAGAATTGGTCAAATGCGAGTCGAACACGCGCTTTGAGGGATTCGGTTTCACTGTTCCTTTAAGTATTTTTTTATGAATTAGTTTATAAAAAATAATCGATGGTTTATAACTAAGTTTAAAAATTTTATTACATTTAGTATTACAATTTTAATGAAAAATACTCCACGGCATTTCCTGAAATAACGAAGGTTATCATAATATGTATGTATTTCTTTAAATGTTATGTCAAGTTAGTGAAATGACGACGCGACGTCAAAACTCTTTCCTTGATGACAAATTTGTCTTATTAGAAACACGATACCTATCCGACGAATAATTACAACTGCATCGCGTTTCGCACGCGTTCCTGCTGACCAATTAAACGAGGTCAGTTAGCGCATAATAGCATTAAATAGAGGTTACGGTGTTCTTTTCAAACAAATGCAATTTGCAATAATATGATAGCTCTGTGTGTATACGGGTTTTCGGCTGAACGTACTCCAAATTTATAGAGCATTTAGAGCTTACTTCAGTAAATAAAAAGGTTCAAATTAGCAGTTGACAGAAACTAACGGTTACCGAGAAAAACATGTTTAAATATTTTTTCTTTTTTTAAACTTTTTGTATACTTCTATAAGCTCTAGATAAGTTTGGACTACGTCCAACCGCACTCCAGGTATATTAACCTATCAATTTATTAATCAATTGTCTCTGTCAATCAAATGGCTCGTGAGCTTTGATCTGGGTCAACGTGTAGTACCTAGGTTAAAAACGTTCAATATTTGCAGATAATATCGTATTAAGGTACACTGCAAAGAGTTCAAAAATCAGACGAAGAGTACCTGTGCTTATAGTATTTGAAAAAAATTAAAAAAATTTTTTAATTCGAAAGGTACCTATATGAGGTCTACAAGATCACTATGATTGATATTTCAGCAACGTTGTCAAAGATATTCGAGAATTCGATTATCGAATTATATCTGATATTTTTTTTTTAATTCAAATTGCCATGGGACGCGGAAAATGATACTTACACGTATTTTAGCCATCCTTTACCCGTTTCGTTTGTAATCAATCCATGTTAATTTGGAAACAAATATGCCCAGTTGCGTAAACTGAGTGCTGCAGTGCGGGTGTAACCCAAACGGGAAAATGGCTTCTGGTTAAACACTGGAATTGCAAGATAAACAAATTGTGGGCTCCCATCACTTCGCCGCCGATTAGTGGCTAGATGGCTTGTTTAACGGTGCATTCTTGGACTGAGATCTAAGAAGATGTTTCATCATATCAAGAAACATTTGCCTGAAAGCACAACTATTTGCATATAGTGCATGCACAACAATATACCTATACCTACTTGAGATTTGGTAGACTTATCTACTATTTGTTTTATTATACCATAATGGGACAAGACTTCTAAATAAGAAATGGCAATGAAGAACTGAACATTATTTAAGATATATTATTTTCCATATTACACATGTATTCGATACACCACACATATATATACAGAATTAAATGTATGTCCCTTGTAGTGTATATAGTATACTAATGCGACATTCCAGAGCCGCAGGAAGTGCTGGTTGCCCGGACGCTTCTGTGAATCGCGCACGATGTCGATTAGTACGTGAGCAAAGATCGATTCGGTACACACACCGACCTTTTTTAACAACAAACTCCAGACGATATGCCCAACAAAACCTCAAAATTTAGCTTTCGTGTGTTAATGACCATTTCTAATGCTAAATAGGCAACTTAGTAGTGAAAATATGAACAGCGTTCCATCAGCCAGTGAGATCGATTGGTATTGGTCTCGGTGAGAACAAAATACAAAAGTTAATCCCTTTGACCTGATTTTAAATCAATACCGGAAAGAATTTGGACTGAAACGAAACGGGTACTTAGAACTGCTTTGGAGGCTTGTATATCGCAACTGATGCGTGAAAAGAAAACATATATGACGTAATTAAACGTATATATTAGTTAGTCCAAGGAAAGCTGGCATAAGCCATTTACTAATACATATGCATTTAAATAAATAATTCGTACACGTGTGCAAATTCATTATAATCGTAGTAAAATGAAAAATTACAAGACAGTTATGAGACTGTGAAGGTTCTTAATGATTGGGAAATCCTGAAGACTGAAATATATGTGACTCCATTCACAAGTTTTTAGTACATACTATCTTATACTATTAAACGAGCAATTCTTGTGACCTGTATATTATATCTATAATACATTTACTTCGCTCTCGTAAACTGCTCTAACGATTTAGTTGAAATTTTGTATTTAGATAAGGTTTTTGTTTTTAAGTTTATCTACCTAATAGATGTATTTCTTAAAAAACGCAATATAATTTTTTTATATATATACCTAACTACTTATTTAATTTAGCGTTATCTCGTAAATTTTTGTGGATTTGTCTTTTTTCCGACGGATGATATCAACTGTTACCTCAAAATTTTATGAGATGGCGCTATTTCTATGAAAATGTTAAAGTAATTGCACTTATGATTTTTTTAAATAACCAATGCTTAAGTAGGTAAGATCGAAAAATATTCATGTTTAATTGGTATGTGATACGTATCTAAATATATGATATTTTCCAAAAAACATGAATTCTTAAAAAAATAAAAATACCGAGCAAAGCTCAGTCGCCCAATTTTAAAACTAAGCTACAACGCATTAATGGATTTTTCATGTCATTTGATTTGCGTGTAAGGTTAAGTTAACGTTTCATGAAAAGTAATCACCGCCACCTATAAGTCATGATCACATTGACCACTTAATATTATATTATCTTCTTATAGTTTTTATCTTGTTAATAGTTGGTTACGAATTGTGATCAAGAATGCGTGGAATTGGCGTTTGAATCGAGTAAAAAACGTCCTATTAGTCTACCTATGGTACCTATAACACCTCGGTTGTGACACTAGCGAAATCTAAAAACCCACATTCAGCCAGTCGAAGCGGGCGGATGAAAGAGCCAGATCTCGGCTACACGTAGGGACAGGATGCGTCCGAGTTCACCGCCCTGGTCCCGTCGACAACGCCCTCTGTGAATGATACACTTGGGGACATAAAACTGAGACTTTAAAGCAAATAAAATACACTGTTAAATAGACAGTGTTTCACCATTTAAACATTTGCCTGATTACGTTGTTACCTTGTATTTTCGAGGTTGTTACGGGTAAAGAATGATGAAATGAAAAAATGTTGTGCCGATTTTATTGGAAATCGGTGATCGTAGAGGAAAATATCGTGATAAAACCTGAACCTTATTTAAGGAAAAAAATAAATTTTAATGCGTATTGTCGTCAAGACTCAACGATCCGACGATTTCTAGGCCTTATGACAATTTTTATTTCGATTATTTACTTTTACAAAATTATCTAGTCGGGTGAAAATAGAACAGTCGCCGTTGAACTACAATAACTCTTCGTATGTGATTTACTATCGAACATAAGGCACAGTCAAGTTCACACGGTCGTTGGCCCCGGTTGCATAAGTCACGGGTATCGCCCGCGGGCTAGTACGGCTCCGCTGCATGTAGATAAGTAGGGTTCTAGGCCTTTTGAGGTTGATTTAAGAGAGAGCAGATGCTGGGTAACATGTTCGAATTAAGGCCACGTAAGACTACGGTGGTCGAACTATACTGGTAGTATATGCGCTTCAAATTGCATGTATTAATTTGAAAGGCTTTGAAGAGAGAACAGATGTAAGTAACTTTCTTTACCAAAAGTATTTGATAGTGACTGACTTCCACAATAAAGAGTTATCTAAGAATGCATATAATAAGAACAAGTTGCGTAATTTCGAACTATGTAGTTAACGCTTTGTAGCTATTTTGGATTCGATGCATTAGTTGCGCTATTTTTCTTTAAATATAATATAATATAAAAATATGAACAAATGTATAATTACCTTATTCATCAAGAAATAAAAATCTAAGTATCACAAATGAGTTTAATGACATCGCTTATTATTTCAAAGAACCGCAACGACTTCCATGTGGGAAGTTCAGGCGTGCAGACATCTTACCACACCATCTTGTCAAACCAGTACGAGCAAAATTTCAATTGAACGTTCTAATCCAGGATATACTGGAAACCTGCGACCCGCCCTGTCGCCGGTCAGTATCTGATGTAGAGAAAATTCGCGCCCGGCAGGCCGACTATTAACTGGCGCCGTGCGGTATTAGTTCGCGTCACGGATGTGAGCTAGCAAATTGCTCTGACAACCTGCTAAACACTCCCGTACAAACTTACAAACAAACACACATTATAAAAATTATAACTTTGTTTTACATGTAATTTAGGAATAAGCGAATTAATAATCGTCAGTCTTGAAGGTTAGGAGAAACTGTTTATAGGAAAAGAAGATTTAAAAAAAAAAACACTTTTCCTCTAATAGTAGTTTAATAGTAGGTACTGATACAATTTAAGCTCTAGTTCAAACAAAAACTTAAGAATGTGAATTTTATTTGCATTACTTTCACACGATCCCATTGGCGCCGCTGCCGCGTGCACAGCCTGCGATTATTTTTAGATTAGAAATGGCTCAGAGCCTTTACGTAATTACCAGTGGTCGCATGCGCCGCCGGTTCCAGAGCGTTTGACGTCTAAATATAGGATGGAGCAATTACAACTTATTATCGCACGTTTCCATTGGAAGCCCGGTCAAGTCTCGTCCGCGACAGTTATTAAGCTCGCGAGGTTTCTTTAGAAAGTGTCGAGATGTGACGAAACTGAAAGAGTATGTCGGCCCGATTGCAGCACGGCTGGAACAGTTTCCCTGGTCATTGATCGAACCTGCGTAATGTTGCGTGCGTGACATAGGTAACTCCGGCCAGCGTTACAACTCTACACCGCTAATAAATTATTACGTACTCGTACAAAATACCGTTCCAACTAACAATCGGTTGTTGCATTCTTACTAACGCTTAATATATTATAATTTTACAATTACTTTGAGTTTATATTTACCTATTTGAAATAAAGAAAAAATATATATATTTACTATGTATACTAATCTTTTTCTTGCTTTACTTTTTATTGATCAATATCATAGGTACCATATTACGATTTTAACTTTTGTTTATGTCTTCTGGTATTAGTGTAATTTGTGTTATAGGTACATAAGTAGGTAAGGTACGTCGGACAAAAAAACATTGCATGGTACATTGTTGAAACCAAATTGTATGGAATGTAGTTTGTTTCTCTTTTTCAGTTCATAACTTTTTTCTTTTCACTTAAATGGTTATGCAGTTGAGTTTATTTTTAATTTTTTTAATAGTAGGTTTGGTTTATTTCAAACTTTTTAGTTTTGGTTACATTACAGCCCAAAAAATGATATAACGTACTGTCTTTGCATTATACACCAAATTTTTTACTTTATGTCAAAATTGAATACTGTCACCGACCTATATGTACCTAGGTACTAAACGCAAAGATCCCTATACATTGTACGGCGCACGGAACGCAAACAAGAATGGCTGTTTGCGTTCAGTATAACAAAAACAAAAGTCTTCCCCCCTCTCTTTTTTTATAGACACCATATTGAAATATGATATACCTTATGTCACTCCGACAATTAAGACGACTCTAACGACACCTCATATCGAATCCATCCACCCGTACAGGCTACAAAGCGTGCCAAAGAAATTTCTAGGATACATACATACATATATGTCCTAGATAGTGTAACGATTATACATGCACTGCGCGCCCACACGCACTGGCAGGCATATGAAATACCTACACAAGCAACGAACTGGCTGGAAGTCAGGAACAAAGATACAAATTCAAATATTTTAGAAGAACGAAAAAAAAACAAAAGTTGAGGAGTCGACAGTCGCCTTGGATAGTGAAAAGAGTGTTCTCCCCTATGCTAAAAGATATAACAAATATAATACCATACCATACCATATAAACGTTGTTTAAATACTCTTCCAGAAGTAACTGAACTGGACGAAGAGATGGACTGGTTTAAATATGCTTCCAGAAGTAACTGAACTGGATTAACAGAAGGACTGGTTTTAGTTAGACCGAAATTAAAACTACAAAGATAAATGGTTGCAAAAGTAGAAGCAGAAGGACTGTAGACACATGCTTAACAATATAGGCCACACAAATTCAATAAAACCAACCAAAGAGCAAGGCTGGTTTGAGGATAACTATAGGAAACCTGTTTCAAATTTACAAGGCCATGTGGCCGTGGTTCGAATCCAGGCGTGTACCAATGGGTTTTTCTGACTTAAATACATAACTATCACTAACTCCGTGCCTCGGAGAGCACGTTAAGCAGTCGGTCCCGGTTGCTGTCAATAGAAGGCGGTCGTTACAATCCGCCATCCGCTATGGAGCAGCGTGGTGGGTTTAAGCTCGAAACTCCTCACCCTGGGGGGAGCCCTAAGCCCCTGCAGCGGGGTGTAATGGACTGATGGAAAAAGAATAGGAAACCTATATTGACTGAAATAATCTTGAAATTAATATTGATAAATAATTTCAAGTCAAGTGATTCAGGTGCTGAAAATTATCTATATTCATTTTATGTTTAACACGATAGCAAGTCTTTTTATTGGGAATATTTTTGGTTGCAAAAGGTCTTAACATCTTGACTGTCGATTATATCTATCAGAGAACAGTAGTTTGAACCGACAATTAAGGAAATCTGGTTTTTGTTCTCGTAGTTTGCCAAGAATTATTGACAATATTGTTAACAAGTAATTTAAGGATGAGTGTCCCTAAAAGTACCGAGACTATGTTTTCGTCAAAAACTTTTAAGGTCACGTATAATAACGCCTATTATATCAAACAAAATTGATCACATTGTCCGCCGCGCAGCTGCAGTTCAACTGAACACGCCACGCACCGGAATACCCCAGGCTCGTGTCATGGTCGATTTTACACCGATCGATGGACATGGAGCCATGAAAATCGCTTGACACAAATACAACTCGGCACGCCACTGAGCCGAGATAAGTGCGGTGACGCATCCTATTATCACCTGCCATTTCGTTGGCCCAATGCTGAAAATAATATACTGATATTTCTCACGATGTGAATAACGCCTTTCTCTATTTGACCATTTGCTTTATTTACAACTTGCGAGCTAATAGCCAAACTCCTATTATTATTATTTTTTTTGTTTCTAAATTTTTCCCACTCGCTGAATTATTTGTTATAAGAGTATTTGCATTATATGAAATTTCTGCAATAAAATTATTATGTATTTTTTAGCGTATATTTTGATTTATTGATGCTTTATAGAGCGTTAACAACAAATCCATATTAAAAAAAAAACACTATGAAACTTGTATATACGTATTAGGTCAACCAGTCAATTAACTCCTACGGCAGATAGGCAGTTTCAGTGATTCCAAATAGAGGAGTACCGTTTTAACAACATGTAAATGTTTATTAAACAAGCATCATTAAGCATTATAAACTTGTATGGTAATCGTATCGATTGAAATAATCCAATTGCATTTTTCATTAGTGATGATCATTAATATACCATTGAAGAGCAACCATTTAAAACACTAATAATATGCTTAATTGATATGAGAGTTCAGAGAGTTCAGACATTTGCCAAATGATTTGTTTTTTGGGTATTTAAAGCTGGTATTAATTCAAGGCGGTCCGTTGTCCGTACTCCTTTGATGAATTTATGTTTATATGAAATTGTTTGGGTTTGATATAGAGGATACAGAACTGGCCCTTATTTAAGAACCAAGTTTTTCGGTTCCGGAACCGGAAAAAAAATAGAAACTTTGAACATGTTTCTCTCGGTAACCGTTTACGCCATCTACTTACCTGAAACTTTTTGTTTAGTTTGGTAAACTCTACATGCTGTATACGTTTGGGCTACGTTCAACCGAAACACACAGTATTATATACGGAATATTCGGGTGAACGTAGTTCAATATAAAACGTGTTTTTCTCGGTAACCGTTTGTTTGCGCTATCTGCTCACTTGAAACTTTTTGTTTAGTTTGGTAAACTCTACGCGCTCTATAAATTTGTACTACTTTTAGCCGAACACCCAGTATTTAGATCTTTTAATCACAATCGAAAATTTTCATTTGTTTTTATTTCTAATAATTGTAGTCTTTGGACTTCGATTCAAAGATTTATAGAGATTTATTAGAGGGATAATATGAGCGCAAGGAGATTACGTTGAAGCTTCTATCAAGATGCAAGATTGGTGGAATTGGTGGAATAGTGAATTCACGCGCCTGCTCGCCGCTCGCTGCTTGTCTCTTGACTTGACTCCCGCACTGTCTTTTTCAACATTCCGCGTTTTACTTTTGTTCACGTCTGTTTATTGTAATGCAAATATCTATTCAATCGAATAAAATATAATACCCGAATAACCGTGTATTTCAGTTTTGGAACCGGTTCTTTCAGATTAGCTAAGAACCGCGCATACCCGGTTTTCTTGGGACCGGGTGGAACCGGGTGCATGCTCCAGTTTGATATCGATGAGTGTTAATTTTAGTTATTTTGAAAATTTGACATGTTTTTTTTCGTAATCACTTTAAATGAATAAATGGAAAAAGAGATGCATGGATTCAGTAAGTTAGTGTACATTCTCAGTTTGAACTGTAATAGCTGACGTGGACTCAAGTTTCGGGTGTAAAAGTGTCGTACGTCGTCACTTGTTACAAACCGGCAACATATACACCAGTAAACTAATAGACCAGTAAATTGATGTATAGGTGGCGAAAGGAATAATCGAAATGCTATCTCTACGTAATGTACGCTGCTGTCAATTTCGTTGCTCCAAGTTAATTGATGTTTGCCAGGGTTTTCGATTTAAAGGCGAACCTCCTATTAATTATCACACCTGCTAATGCGCTCATACTCTCTCTGTATAATTAAGATGAATCTTGTTAGCTGTCTTGCGAATAATAAATATGCAAATAAAGTCCCGCTAATTTGCATCGGCTACATGGATCCTGGTACGGCCGGCACCCAACGTCTCGTGTGACGTAAAAGGCTGTCAGTGAATCGCACGAGTCGTAAATTTCCGCTGACCCAGATATGATCTGGTGATTAGAAATTGTGGTAGACGGCGAAATTATTATTTTTTGCTACTGTCAATTACCGATGGGGCGTCGTGCGCACGAGATGCGACATGCATGAGCGAGTGAGAGTTTCGCGAGTTGTCACCGAAACTGGTATATGGCAGGCCGTGCCGTGCCGTGTCGCTCGCCGGGAATGTAATAATTACCGCTTAGAGAATGATACGTCCGGTCCGGCCTGTCAGCAAAAGTGCAAGTGACGCCGTTCGTTAAACCCTCGCCAAACCCATTAGATTCTAATCGGTGGACACGCAGAATCGATTAATGTCACTAATTAAAATTATTAGTCGTGGTTCGATCAGAAGAGAAATTCATAATTTTGATCGGTTATTGCCAGTGTTGGATTTTATGATATGAAGGTTGGACTGTTTCCTTGTTGGTTTGCATTTTATTAATGCATTTCCTAGAAGATGATACTTCTTTGCGATCGTTTGCCACCACCGTCTAGGTCGTTTGTCGACCCGCGCCACAGACCGCAAGCTGTGTTTGTTTTACGCGCCCATTAACCGAGTAATTCGCAGTTTCATAGCATTCCCTTGAAGCGATTGTGAAATTATCTATGTAGGCGAAGGTTCTGTTATCTTTGCAACGTTACTAGGTGTTTTAATGAGTTTTCTGTTTCAAACGATTCATAAATACGTGAGAATTCTTTATAGACTGGAAACAACTTAGCGTTGCAATTGAACGCATGATTGAAATAAATTTTTAACTCCTGATCAAGGTTTTACTTGAATACATTGCTAAGGATCTGTCTCAAATTTATAAGACCCCATAGGGCCATGGTTCGAATCCGGGCGTGTACCAATGAGTTTTTCTGACTTAAGTACACAATATCACTGACACCGTGTTTCGGAGGGCACGTTAAGCAGTCGGTCCCGGACGCTGTCAATAGATGGCGGTCGTTACAGTTCCCAACCCGCAGTGGAGCAGCGTGGTGGACTTAAGCTCCAAGCCCCCCGCCTCACCCTGGGGGAGCCCTAAGCCCCTGCCGTGGGGTAAAAATGGGCTGATGATGATGATGATGATTTCTAAGGATAATGCAAATTATTAGTCCAAAACCTATTGCTCATAATTGAAACATACAGTAATCAATAGCTCAACATTAAATAGTTTAACTAACTTTAACTACGACATTCCAAAATTGATCCTGGGAAAATAATGTATAAATTATCATGTAAGACAAGAACGAGCGCTATTCGATTCGCGCTATTTTTTCACCAGGCTAGGTTACATTTTGTCGGTGGTTTAATAATAATTTATTTTATTTGTAATTATTTATAACTATAAGTTGAGTATCTGATTTTTGAGAACCCTATTACTAAGGCTCCTCTGACCGTCCGGTCCGTGTCCGTCCGTCCGTTCGTCCGTCTGTCACAGGGCTGTATTGTTTGAACAGTAATAGGTTCAAGTGAACACTTGAAATGTTCGCAGTGTATATTATTATCGCCATAACTAGAAATAATACAAATAAATTTAAAAATTAAAGGGGGACTTCAAACAAGAAACGCGTTTTTTTCGACGTTTGTTATGATTGGTGGTTGTGAGATCGTGCTTAACACTTCAAATTTTTATGAAGTATATACTACGATGGCCGCTATAACAACAAATAGTAAAATAAAGTTAGAAATTAAAGGGGGTCCTCATACAAAAAACGCGTTTTTTTTTTTAATATTGTACGGATGTACGAAATCTTTCCTGTGCGAGTCTGATTCACACTGCCGGAGTTTTTTTACATTTACTCATGAATCACTTATTAATTTTGTATAACCAGAGGCTTATAGGCTGATTGATGCTTTTGCATTACTTGCACTCATTTGCAGGGTACATAGGAAAATTATTTTCTTGACAATTTTAATTGATGGTCACAATGTTGTAAAGAATGCACCGTAGTGTTACTGAATACAATGAAGTTAATGGTGGACCTCGCTCACGTCATTCTATACTAAATCTGTTGCACAAATTTAGTTTACATTACCTACGCAATCTATTTAGGTCATGATTGCTCGAAAAATTATAAATATCTATTTTTTTTGCGGTTTGAGTAAAAAATCAAAAATTGTACAAATTCCTGCAGCTTTTACGTATACATCTGTACACCATATAATTTCCTGTCATAATTACCTTTGCTGTGGCAAATAAATGTAAATAAAAGTGAAAAATCCTCAGTGGCTAGATCGTATTTTTACTCAAACCGCGAAAAAAAATTGTTTTGAAGCAAAATTACGTAAGTGAATTGCGTAATTGTGTTGTGTTTGTGCAAAACATTTACTATGAAATTTCGTAAGTGAGATCCATCCTTAATTCTGAGTCATTAATCAAAGGACACAACTGGGCGCCACGATGGCGCGCAGTTCTGATCGCACAACTTTCTACCTGATCTTCTAGAAATATCTCGTATCATCATGCGCTTGAGTATGTACATCCTTACTTAAAATTATGAACGCGAAAGTTTGTATGTATGGGTGTATGGATGTTTGTTACTCTTTCACGTAAAAACTTCTCATCGCCAGTCATAAATTTTTTCAACAATGATACGCTTTCGTTACATTTGAATGGAGAATCACAAGAAATGAGTATATACGCGGTTTATTAGGTTTCTTTCAGTGAGTGTCTTGTGTCTTGGGTGTCTAACAAGCTCACTGAAAGAAATTTTCGTATACCCAGACTTTTTCAAATGTGTCAAAACTGTTTATAGTCAGTGCCAAGTAGGTACTGCCCAGTTGTCCAGCAATGTTGTAACTACTAATATGCCGATCTTGCTCCATTTTTTTCATAAATGGCATCAACTTTATCTGTAGCAGAGCCACCACAGCGAATTGACCATTTCCAAATTTTTGAACTAACATCCGTCATTTTATTTTTCGAAAAAATAGGCAATTTTAAGAAAATAATTTCATTTTTTTTTCTTTTATATCGGTATTTACTTACGTAGTTGTTCATTTTAAAAATTCTTATACCGATATAAAAGAAAAAACAAAACACATTATTTTATTAAAATTGCCTATTCTTTCGAAAAATATAATAACGGAGTTTTGTTCAAAAATTAAAGAATGGTCAATTGCATCTTTAACATTAAAATTTTCAGTTACTGCATTAAATCCATAAACGTCACAATTTTTTTTTCGTGGCTTATTTGGCATTTTTTTTAAGGTTTCACACGCAAAGGGTTCCGTACCGACAGTGGCCCTATTACTAAGCCTCCGTTGTACATCCGTCCGTCCGTCCGTCCGTCCGTCTGTCACTCTGTCTGTCTGTCACAGGGCTGTATCGTCTGAACCTTATAGGTAGACACTACTAGAAATTTTCGCCTATTACTGTGGCCGCTATAAAACTACTACTAAAAATAAAAAATGGTAAAAAATAAAGGGGGTTCCCATACAAGAAGCGTAAGCCGGTTTATTTTAGTAAATATTAAAATGAATTTTTCGTTAATTTCATTCATTTCCGTGGACAGAAAAACAGTTGAAAGATGGCGTTATTTTTCACGGCACCTTATACGAGTATATATTATAACCACCAGTTAGTTACAAGCAGTACAGCCAAAGTGATTGGATTACAACTTCATAACAAAGAATATGCAAAAAACTTTCTCCCCTACCCAATATAAATTTAGATTTATTTACGAGTGTTAAAACATGCGGCCACAGGTGGAGCGCTCAATTATGATCACACATACTGCACTGTGTCCAAAAACATTACGTACGTCCCGCGCCTGCCTCACTTCCCGCCCGCGTAATGTTGCTAGATCGGGATAAATTTTCTACTGTTTTTGGGATAATCATATAAAATCAGAAAAAAGGTGTTTAATAAAAATATTTACAGATAAGTATATTTAGGGTGCGTTTATATAACACAAATTATTTCTTGCAGGGCAGCCCTACGGTCGCCGCGTACTTGTGTTCATTTATAGTAAGTTTTAACTATTTTAGGTACTAGGCCAAAACTCACAACATTCAAATTTCCTTCAGGCGCCAGGTGTTTACTTGAGTTTAATGAGTTTTTTGGTACAATACGAGTATAATTATAGAAAGGAAGTAGCATGACCTTCTGACACAAGTGTTCTTCATTTAATAGAAAGTTACTCACAACAACATGAAATTCATACATACCATTTTAGTTGAATAAAGGAAACAAACATTATTTTTTTTATACTTATTACAATAAATAAAACCCGGCTTCAATAAGGTAAGTTTTTAAAAGTAAGGTTAAGTAAGTAAAGTTTTTATTAGGTACCCCTTTGTTGTGTAAGCTTTTTATAATATTTTCTTTTAGAATTTGAACTGATTTGCAGAATTTTACGTTAAAATAAATAATGTAGGCACCTAATTTCATATCTAAATCTTTTTCAATAACCGCCGTTTCTATGATTTTCACCATTTATGTGGTCATCATTTACAAGGAATATATTATTTTTTTCAATGAATTTCTTGAAAATTGAAAGAACGATTGCTAAACGTTCGATATTTGAACTTATAACAAAATCTTCATTTGAAATTTTTCGGGCATGTGCTTCTTGTAAGTAATAATATAATAATACGACATTCATGTAAGGGGCCGTCCATTAATCACGTGAGGCTTGTAGGGGGGAGGGGGGTGTAGTAAGATATCACTTGTATTTATTTTTTTAAACGCGCAATTTTTCAATCGAAAAGTGGTGTGTAGTGTACATCATTCGTTTATTATTTTTATACCAATCAAAAACAACCTGCAATTTTTCTGTCTACATATTTTTATCATAGTGCTTAATTTCAGAATAAAATAAGATTATACTTTATACCCGTATTTAAGGTGATATTCTAAAAGATTCTAAAAATTTAAGAATTTTTGTAGATACTAATAATACACGTGATGTTGGGTGGGGGGTGGGGGGTAGTCTTAAACCTCACCATGTATTACCAAGGGGGTTCAAGCATTTTTAACCCCCCCTGGGTTAAAACATGCTTAAAAAAAGATCACGTGATTAATGGACGGCCCCTAATTAAGATTTTGGGAAGGGAAATAAAGTCTGCCTTTATTTTTCAATCCATATCACAATCCATACCACACCTGAGGCCAATTGCTTCTACACAAAACGAACATTTTATTGATTTCGACAGGTAATAAGCAACAGTTCCCGATAATAACCTACGATATATTTTGACAGATAATGAAGCTGAGGCAATTCTAAGACAATAATTTTGCAATGCTACCATTATTTTCACTATTATAAATCATTATTGAGCTTTCTCGTTGTATCACATAGAAAGTCCAAATCAGAAATATGGATATCACCAATTTCTGAGTTTGATCGTGTAGGCGATTGTGGCTGTGTATCCTGAAATGAAAAACTTTAAGTCTATCATAAAATGAAAAAGCAAAATGCTTAATCAAAAACAGAAAATCAAATGTAATCAATTAAACATAAAAATTTTAGGTAGGTAAGTGCCTACGCACATTTTCCGAAATCGAAGGTTCAGATGTTTCTATATGTGACTCAGACAATTGTGATGTCAATACCAAATGCCGAAATAGCACGCCATTATTAGATAATTCATATATTACTCCATTCACCAAAATTTAATTTTAATCGGAATGCATAGAAGATTCTTTGTATTTTCTAGGAAAAAATGAAATTTTTGGTATAATAGATACCGAATTTCCAGTCACTAGTTGTGAATGAGTTCCGCATTTATCAGTACGGTATTGGATTACCCACCAACCACCTACCCGCCATCAACCCGCATTGGTTCAGCGTGGTGGATTAAGCTCCAAGCCTCCTCATCCCGAGGGGAGGCCTAAGCCCCTGTAGTGGGGTATTAAAGGGATGATGGAATGGAATGAAATTGGATTATTTTATAATATAATTATGACCTACATAATGAACAGGAAAGGTGCAATATGAATAATATTTAACTAATGTATCTTGACTAATTCTACCTTAGTCAGAATAGCTGATTTCTTTAATTTTTTTAAACCACATTTCGTGTCACAAAAATATTGCTCGTCAAGGTGAATCGAACAAATTACGTTCCGCTCTGATGGTCTCAAAAACTTATCTAGCCGTGTTCTTTGTATGACTTTCATCCAATTCAATTTTCTTTGTTCTTTGTTGTTCACACAGGTGCTTTATTACTCAAACAATAGAGTATTCTAAACAGGTATTAAATAAAAAGTAGATAAAATTTTCGATGGAACTGGCAACACTCACAAAATGAACGCGCCATTTTTTAAGTCAATCACAGTATGTAAAACAAATTCAATAATTAAATAAATCCACTTTTGAATACGTTACTTACAAGTGAAATGTGATCCCATCCGATTTCTTCGTAAGCCCAGCAGCATTTTTGCATGTAGGAACGACACAAGACAACATTTTAAAATTAAAATTGACACTTGTGCTGTACATTATAACGCGGTAAGTGCAACGGAGTGACTAATCGCAACAAAGTGAAACCACTCTATTTAAGAGTGGTTTTTGTTTCTTCAGTTTCACGCTTACAGGCGCCTTCTGTTTATTCTGAGCATGCGGCATAAAGTACTTTTTGATTGTGATAACTTAGAAGCTTGATGTTTAACAGCTAGAAGGGACTGCAGTTAAGTATTTGATATTAATTTTAACTTGATACCTCCACGCATTCCTGAGAAAAAGGGCCCTGACATTCAGACGGACAACGAAGTGAATGTATAGGGATTCTTTTTTTTCCTTTTGAAATACGGAATCATAAAAATGTACGTATGTTATCCATAGAGTAAATTAATTTGACAGCACCTTTGGTTTTAATAGTCATAAATGTCAATTCACAGTATCGAAGTGACTTTACGCAATTTTGTGGGGTTGATGACTGGCGCGCGGGGATTTCACGGGGGTGTAGACCGGTGCGCAGGGACCTTGCGCACTGTAAACTCGGACTAAAACTCGTCATATTGCACGAGCTAGCTGTATGATTGGTTAGACGGTAAAGAAGAAGAGGGCTTCTAGTCAGTTCGTACTTTTATAATATTGAACACACACGGTATGGGCGTTATTCGTACTTGCATATTTTACTTCATCAATTTGTAGTAACGGTGAAGTCGCCATTGAAAGAGATTAATCTCCGCAACCTGACAACCGGTACACCCGCGTAATCACGGTACAAATTCATGTAATGGCATATATGTATGCATTCGTGCACATATTTTGTATTCAATGGGCGTGCGATAAACTTTCAAAAATTATTGCCGATTTTCGATATTCGAATATTAAATATTATTTAATTTCAAATCGATATTTAGTTACATTATTTGTATTATCTAGCATACTCGAAAAATGTTGGAATGTACTCTATGTAAAAATGAATACCCAAAATGCATCTAGTAATACGTGTGTCTGGTAATCACTACATATTATAAAATAAAGTCCCCCGCCGCGTATGTTTGTCTGAACGCGATAAACTCAAAAACTATCAAACGGATTGGTATATTATTGACACGGATGGACAGAGTGATTCAAGAAGAAGGTTTATGTGTATAATTTATTAATGTTTTGTGGAAATCAGTTGAAGTATGACGATCATTGTTGAAGAAGTTGGAAAAAATCAAAACGGCTGGGATCTTTCATCGAAAACGCTGCCTTATCCCTTTGAGATAATGTAAGAAGGAATTGTGCCTCTTTTAAAGGATTAAAGAAAAGTCCGCGATGGCATATGTCCATCTATTATGGATAGCTTACTATACCTATTTTTAAGTTTAAAAAAATGGTGTTGTATGATGAGGTAATTGGAAAGCAATTTATAAGGATACAGTATTAATCCTTATCAAATTAAATACGTTATTCACCTTCAGCATTTCATGCACATTATGATTGCCCTTTACACTATACAATTTAAATTAATGTCTTAGGAGCTATCGCGAAATATAAATATCGCGCGACAAGCATCCGGGCACCGCGCACCGCGCCGACCGGCCGGCCATACCTATCGGACGAGGCAACACGCGTGGTTAGGCTGAAGTTATCAATGTTGTATACAAAGAAATATTTTAGTTTGTTTTTATGTATTATTAATTCTTTCCTTTCTTAAATATTTATAGGATTGAAAATAAAATACTTTAAAAATACTCCAAGTAGGATGAATTTATGTTATATTTAAATCAAATAAAATCCAATCCACATGCTCGACGCAACAAGCTGATACGACACTGGGACACTACGACAGAAAAAAAAACATTATTGCTTATATTAATGCTCTGCTACCCGTGCGAAGCCGGGGCGGGTCGCTAGTACATTGATAAAATATAAATGGTTATGAAAATCTAGAATAGCACATTGTATTTATTTATTATGGCAGTCCCATAATAGTACGAATTGACTAGAAGCCCTCTTCTGCGTTTACCGTCTAACCACTCATACTCTAGCTAGCTCGTGTAAGATGGCAAACCAAACGCTGCTGTCAAATTAATTTACTCTATGGGCAGTCCACTGGATATGTCTGAAATCATTATGAAAAATCAGAGAAGTAGGAATAATGTAAGGTAGACACTAGAACACGCACTACGCTTACGCTGCCTTACCAGGGCTACATTTAGATTAGGTGTAGTTGACGCCATGCGTTTGGCGACAGTGTTTATTAGAGATAAGGGAAAATTATCGAAATCGATGTCTATAACTGACGCTCTGTTTCTCCTTCCCGTGACTTACGGTGACTTACTGTTACTGTTCGTGTTGATCGAAATTCAAGTTTACCATATTTACCAAACCAAAAATATAACTTCAACCAAATCGGTCCCACACTTTGGCGCATACTTACCTCGCATTTGCGGCTTACTGCGTTGTAATATTTCAGTCGAATAGCGCTCGTTTTTGTCTTACAATTATATCATTCCTACTTTTATGCGAAAAATAAAGTTTCTTTTTTATCTTTGCTAAAATAGTGGCTTAAGTTACTTTCTATACCTCCAACCATCAATTTCGCATTTATAATACTAGCTGGAATGCTATAGCCTAATTTTTTTCATTTTCGAATATTTGCTTTGAAATCGTTAAGGTTCTATTAAGCAAATAATTTCCCATTATGTAGTCCATACTGATGTGAAATATATTCTCTTTTTCTTTTTCTTTATATTTTCTATTGTTATTAGTTTGTATGTATATGTACACATTTTGGATCTGAATCTAAATAATAAATGCAAATATAAAAGAAAAATGTGGCGATTATATTATTATTTTCGTGTCGTGTCTTGATAGCCCAGAGCGCAACAAACCTGTCTCAAATTTATAAGGGCCAGGGTTCGAATCCGGGCGTGTAGCAATGAGTTTTTCTGACTTAAGTACATTAACTATCACTGACTCCGTGCCTCGGAGAGCACGTTAAGCAGTCGGTCCCGGACGCTGTCAATAGATGGCGGTCGTTACAATCCCCAACCCGCAGTGGAGTAGCGTGGTGGATTTAAGCTCCAAACCCCCTCCTCACCCTAGGGGAGGCCTAAGCCCCTGCAGTGGGGTAAAATGGGCTGATGATGATGATATAATTATTTAATGATTTCGTCTCTTCTTTCAGTTTTCGTGTATTTAGACTGGACAGGAAGCATTATAGCAACAATTAATATATACATGTTATAATATAAATGATAAACACATCATTAGTGTTGGATATGTTGAGAATAATCCTACACAACGATGGATGTTCATTTTTGCATGATCGATCAAAATTATACAATAGTACAACACTATCTTTTATGATATGAGAGATTATCGCTATATCATCTTCAGACTTTTAACATCCGCTATTAAAATACAGTCTTCTCAGGTACTCTAGTGTTTATGCTGCCCCCGTAAAAATAGATAAATTGTCGCCCTTTAAAGGCCATACGTGCATCAATCTCGTTGAGATTTTTCCCATTCCTTTTTCCAAATCTCGCTATGTTCTAAACAGAGAATGAATATTATTGGTGACCACGTCCGAACTTCAAGAAGTTTTACGTTTTGTACAATTTTCAAAACAAAAAGTATAATTTCATAAAACATATCGCATGTCACCGGTTAAGAACCAGAAGAACGTATTTTATTTTTTTACGAAAATATGTTCTGTACGCCAACTAGGTAAAAAAAATTTTAATCTACGATGTACCAAAACGACGTACATATAATTCTTAGTTACCTAAATGAAATTTTAATGCAATGACCCGAATCATTTTTAAATAAGTGGCATAAAAATGGTTTTACAATACTGTCGAAACGTTTGTTATTAAAAATAAATCTTGCTCCTACCATGGTAGCTTAATTGAGATTCCGTTACATGTTAAAACAATTTCAAGCCAAAAGAAAGTATTATAAACGCCCAAAATGATGTATATCATTGCTTTTCAGTACAATTGTTTTTTTTTTTTAACAAAACAATATATTTATTATATAGGTTTGGTAGTTAAGATTTCAATTAAATTATAATTAATAATAATAACACACACAATCACAACAACGTCTAGGCCCCAAACTAAGCATTAGCTTGTATTTTGGGTACCAAGCGAAGACACCACATATTAATAACAACCAAGACCCGGTGCCAGTATTAATATTCATCATATAAATACTGACCCGACCTGGGATTCCAACCCGGGACCTCCAGCTTCGCAGGCAGGGTCGCTGCCCACTAAGCGGTCGTCAATTTATCACAAAAATGAAGGACATGAAACCAAAATTTATATCTAAACATAATTCATTATTTATGAAATAATATGATGGAACCTACAATATTTTATTAAGGTCATTTTCTTATTTTAAATTCCGAATCCTTAACGTTTTCATGATGTCAGTTCCGGCGGTTTTTTCTAAAATATTGTTTCTATATACAGAACCATTTCCAATTAAAAAAATACTCAACAGTTCGTTACGATTCGTACAGAAATCGTACGACCTCCAAGCTTTGTTTGCTCGCGCGTCGAGCTACAAACGTATCCTTCACGATATATTACTTTCGAAAGTGTTAGCCAATTTTCCGACGTAAAATCCCTTACGGGTAACAAACTCTGTAGCCATAATATTTGATTAGCTGTTTAAAAACGGGACAATAGGTCGATTTTATGCACGAACCGCGTTCATTACACCGGCGCTGGATACTTACCTGTCCGAACAGACTGTGTTAACAATCTCAAATCATTTGTTATATATATATATATATATATTTTGGTGTTTCGTAGTTAGTCCGGCGAGGAAACCTTACCGTTTTTCTATGTCCGGCCGTCCATTTGTATGTTACAATCTTTTTATACAGACACTATTAAGACTACAGGTTTATTTATCACGTTATACGTATTTGTAAGGTACCACTACTACATAAATATACCTATTAACATAAAAAAAAATTCTAGAGGGCCTGCCCAGATGGAGGGCTCCTAAGTGGGATAGTTATTATGTAGTTACCTTTGCTATTTTTTTTTTTAATTTTGTGCCGTTTACGAAATATTCGTGTATAACGTTACCTTTTTTTATGAATTACATTCTCACTCTCTAACTTGTTGGCTGTTCTGTTAAACGTATAAAAACTTAAAATACACGTACTTTAAAATTTAGTACGAAAATTATGATTACTTGCTAGGGTCAACTAACTCACCAGCCATAGCCGACCGTGTTAATCATAAGTAAATAAATTTGACAGCAGCGTTTGGTTTCAATAGTCATAAATGTCACTTCACTATATCGAAAATATCAAAATCAACTTTGGGGGGGTTGAAGACCGGCATGTGGGGATTTCGCGGGGGTGAAGACCGGCGCGCGAGGACCTCGTGCACTGAAATTTTGACCAAAACTTGTCATCTTATTCGAGCTGGCTAGAGTATGAGTGCTTAGACGGTAAACACAGAAGAGGGCTTCTATTCAATTCGTACTTTTATGGTGTTAATACATAATTGATCCCGCCGCGTGATTAACTTCGAACAATCTATGTAACGAAGGACATGAATCAATCACAAAAAGAAACGTTGTTTGTCGTAATTTATGACAGATTAAGTTTTTATTCTTTCATGGCTGCACTGGCTGCAAAACAAATTATTATTTTTTTTGTTTGTATACAGTAGGTACATATTTTTGTTTGATTCGATTAAGTGAAGAATGCGGGTGTATGTAATTTAGAAAGCTCGGCAGCGATGGGACGGCGTGCTGCAGTGGCTGGACAAAGTACAGCAGCGTACAGGTAAAAAGAGAACACGAATTCCACCGTTGGATTGGACACGGCGACTCGGCGCGGCGCCGGCTCATGGCGCCAAGACGCGACAGCGACCGCTTCCCCGAATCATCTCGAGCACGAGCACTCGCTATCACCGAGTGTAAAACGCACGTTAAAAATTGGCTGCAGTGAGAGGTGCGCCTACGCAAATGTCAGTGCATTCTTATATGGTCGAATAAGGTAAAACTAAACCGGATGTCATGACTCTTTAATGGATATAATTATTCATTGAACATTTCATAATCGTCGTGTTGAAGGACTATTCATTTTAAAGAATATGTTGCATTTTAAAGGATCGGAAACGAGGGATGATGCCACCAAAATTTGTTTCGGGTGTGATCTTAAATGCACTATAGTAATCAATATAAAAATATGTCAGTATAATATAGTAAAGCTTTGTAGTTAAATATTAAAGCTTACATAACTATGCATATTTCATATTTGTGTTCTTAGAGTGAAGCTTTTCATATGTTTATTACAAAAAGAACATTGTATACAATATTTTCACCGTCGTTGATATATATCGTTGATAGTCTCCTTGTGTATAATACACAGGCACCGTTTTTTCACACTATCTTGTCATGTGGGCAAATGACCCACTTTTTGCCCGCTATAATATTTATTGGTGTATGCAAAATAAATTGCATGACAGACAAACAGACTGCACGCTCCAATTCACGAATTTCACGTACTAAACTTAAATATTTGTAATGTGTTCACATGTTATTTTTCTACTATAAGTTTTTAATACAAAATAAATAATGGAACGACTATGACAGCGGTAACTTTTATATAGTTAAACAAGTATACTGAACGCGAAAGTTTGTTAGGATGGATGGATGTTTATTTTTTCATGTGAAAACTACTGAACTAATTTTGATGAAACTTTACAGTAATATTCTTATACATGAAAATAACATATAGGCTATAAAGACACTAGCTTTCTGCCTGCGGCTTCGCCCGCGTTCACTGCACAATTTGTATCGGTACCGCTATAGGTAATATTTTGCATTGATAATAGTTTATGACCTGGAGAGTGACATTATCTACTTTTTATACGCCACCGTTGGTGTGCGATAACTTATTCATAATCCTTAAACGGACGGTTGAACGGATTTTGATGAAATTCAGTACGAAGTAGTCTTAAGGTTCGAAATAGCACAAAGGATACATTTCATCCGGAAAAATACACGGTTACAGAATTTTCTAGAAAATTTCACAATGCCGTAGGCCTAAAGCATGGCGTCCATTTCGCGGTTCCGGTACAACGTGTAGTCCACGCGGGGGGAAATCTAATGTCTAATATATATCATTTATTGTCAAATAGCGGTTCACAAATTCATGTAAGTTTGAAATTTTAAGTCGAAATTCCGAAGTAGGAAATATATATGGGAAAGCGCGATTGTTTGGATTGCTGAAAACCGATACAAACGTCGCAAGTACAAACGAATGAACCATGAAAGAAACATCGGCTCGAATCACGTCTCACGCGTTTCCGCTGATTTTTATAAGCCGTCACGGCCTCGTCAAGCCCTCGTTACATATTCAAAAATCACAATTTCCTGTTTACACCCGTCCTTTGTTGAGTTTCAGTATTTATATACGATAGTAGGTATTTGTACGTGAACTGTGGATAAAAAAAGTATTTCTATTTTTATTTACATATAAATATTAATTTATCGCGATAACTATTGTAATACCTCCCTATATTACCATAAGCTCTGGGTCTATGAAATTCTAGATTAATTGCTGTGCCAATGCCATTATGTGCATTAAAGATTGTTATTGCGGAGGTCAAATTGTTGCAGTAACTTAACGACTGAAGACGAATAATAATTATTATGATGTAACAATACCTTGTAATATTTATTGCAAAACTTTCAAATATTTTAAATAAGTTGATAAATTTTACTTCTTGGTTTTCCCCGTGTGGTGGTGTGACTCGCTGTTAATTCTTTGAAATATCAGCGAGAGTTGTGAGAAGTGACCGGTGTCTAATAAAATTAATTCGCAGTTTTGTAATCTTACAATTTACGGTGTATTTAAAACAAATGATTTCTCACTTATGAACGTATTTCGGTTGCATCTCAACACTCCAGTCTGGACTCTGGACATAGTTAATGTTAGACAATATATTTCCAACAAGTACCGACACGGAAATCGAACTTGGGAGCTGTGGCATTTCGGACGTCGCGCTTGTCCACTGCGCCATGAAGGCTGAAATCTGATACTTCGTCGTATGCAAAAACCTATTGAACCTTGTCCGTCGGCATAGGTAACAATAGGTGTCTAAAGTATACCATTCAGCGGTATGCTAGACGGAGTGCTCATTAAGTCGGGTAGGGATAATTAACACTTGATGTGTTACCGTCCCAGATACGGGAGACGCATCGCAAACTTAACTGGCGCCTCGATTAACTGTACGCCGATGACTGCATTCGCAGTATTACTGTTCGCAATAACTTCTCTGTCCGAACCCTATTATGCAACAAATGTGTCTCAACAACAACGTTATAAGTTACGCTGATTTACTAAGAAAATACTTTTTTCTCTGTACTATCAATTCCCATAGTCCAAACTCTACGACTTGTATGAAATAAAATAAATCCGCACTTTGACACAAATTAACATATCAGATGATGACTGGTTATTTTATTTTCCCACTCGCCGAAATATTATTGTAAAATACTAAATTTTCCTTTTGACTTTACCGCACGTGGTTTTACAATTAGCATTATTTACTTTTCAACCCTTTGCCTTTGTTTCACCTTACAGGTTTAATATTGCTTAATGTACATACATTTAACACATATTAATTCTAAAACAAACTGTTTTTGCAGGGTTAATGTATACTTTGTAAAATGTCGCTCTACATTACTTTTCTTTTTACTGTTGTACTCTATTCAAATGGAAAAGTTTGATCAAAATCGCCTAGTGGTTTTTCAGTTATAAGCTTTAAAAACAAGAAGAAATTGTAAGTATATAAATAAAAGTTATTTTCTTTGACGGTTTTGAAAAACTAAGATTCTAAATAAATCCTAAAATTTCATACGAGTGAAACGGTAATAAAAGTGGAGGGAGATTGTAAATATTATAATATTGTCAGTTTCGTTATTAGCGCCCTAATTCCATTACCTTCCAGACAATTACCATGGCCATTGTAGCGTTTGACAGCCATATCTGTCAATTTAGATGTGTTATTTTTCATAAATATTTTCAGTTTCTAATCAACACCTTCCAAAATGTAGGAAACGAGTACCACGGATAGCTTTGACAGGCGTAATAATTATTTTATTATTCCTTTTTATGTTCCAAAGTGTTGTGTAGGTTGAAAGGTCTTCCCTTACACGTAACAAGATAAGATGTTTTTTTTATTTAGGAGATGAGTAAATAATCGGTTACAATTTTGACAAAAATATCTTCCTTGTGCAGACATTGTTCCGTTGCGGTTTTATAGATAGTTTTTACAATTAATTTAGCAGTGACTACGTAAACCATGCTAAGCGTATTCCACGTAAAAGAAGTCTTATTATCTAGATTGTAAGGAAGGCCTAGTCAAAGGTAGGTACGCGAAGATGTGGAGCAACGATATATGTCCGGCTGCTCTCGAGGCTAGGTCGACGGTCTGAATGATGGGCCGTACCGACCTGAATAGGTTCCACCATAAGCGGGTTAACTGTACCTCACGGAACGACCGAAGACATGGGGACATTCAGTTCTCAATACTCTTTCATTTATTTGCTAATTGACGAGACGGCGACTGTTTTTTGTAATCCGTGGGTTCTATATTTTCGTAGCATTCGTAATTTCTTCATATTATAAAGTTTATACTCGTAATATAGTGAAAAAAGGCCAAATGCGTGTCGGACCCGCGCTCTAAGTTGTCTGTACTGTTTATAACGTATTTTAACGTATTTATATCTACTTAACTTCATTACTACATAACTTCATTTTTTACAGGCTATGAAGCCGCAGCCCTTATACCTTGATATTAATTTCAATTTAATACCTCCACCCGTTCATGAAAGAAAAAGAGTGTACAGACGAACAAAGTGTTCTTACAATATAAGAGTTCCATTTTTTTACCATATTTTCATAAATCTGAAAATGCAAAAGTAACACTTAGCAGTACTTTCCGATTGTTTTAAACATATTCTCGAACACAAATAACATTGGATGTTAATTTACTACCGAGTGGTTGTTTTTTTATCATGTTGCGCAATCTTCTACTTTATTACGATAAATGTTACAAGATTTATTCGTTTAAAGTATCAACTAATTGCTGTTGAACTAAATCGGTCAATTCATAATGACTTCAATTGTAGTAATAAAATTTCAATGAAGATCGTGAGTCAAATTAATATATTTTGAAGTCGTGGTAATTTAACTAGTCCAATGTACAATATATTTCAATTTACCATGAAGATTATTCAATAAAGTAAATTATAGGTTTTATATTTTTCATTATTTTTAAATACTTTGGCACGTGATGCAAATGTATATATATAATGTAGTATCAGAGACCACGAAACTTGATCTATTTCACTCAAGTATCCCTTATGTACGGCGATTATTATCGTCAGCATATTTTGAGCAATAATTGGTAGAACTACATGCCGGCCGATTTATGTCTGTAACTAGTATCATAAGTTGTTTATTCTAGTTCGATCCGAAATTTAAATTTAAGTATGTAGTTCGTAGTTCCTAAGCATAAAAAATTGTATATAAGTGGAAACCTGTAATAGGCTAATCTTTGATTTTATTTTCAAATAATACTGTGTCTTAATAGCTGTTGGTTTTCCCACAATAAATAAATAAATAGCCAATACTAAAACATTTAAGTATTTTTTACCTTATTTATTAATGGCTAAAATTCACGTAATTAAGAATTATTTTATTACTTACCTTAAATAATAATTGTAATTATCAAACCATCAGCAAAAGGGTGTTTGATATAAATGAGCCAGCACAATAGCTACCGTTACATAATATTAATGAGAAGTGCATCACAAGAAAAAGAGCCTATCCGAGGTTGGGTGCAAGGTGGCGGGGAGTCGGCTGCGGTGTCGCTCGTACGGCTCTCACCGCCTTATCTCGCGCGACTTCCAGTGGACGCGCACGCTCGCCTCGCGCACTTCTCGCTGCTTTCCTCACCGACTCACTCGTCGCGCTATCATGTCTTCCCGATCGAGATCGCACGCGAACTACTTATTATTTATCGATTTTCAATTTGTTGGAGTTAGTCCAGAAATAAGCCGATAATTCGTCACGTATTTTAAGACAGTGAAATAGCCTTTTAATTAACTTATTTAAATTAATAACTCGTTTACAATAGTGATAAAGAACCATGGTATCTGAAGGAGCTTTACCTGTGGTGTGGTGTGTCCGTGACAATCAGCTGGTGCCCCACCAGGTATCTGGTGTCAAACTGCAAGGAGCCGTCACCGGCGCACACATAGCCGCCGTCACCGACTTCCTGCGCATGGTGGCAGGCACTCAGATCATCTTACCGCAGACTGCCTTGCAGGCAGACTTTGATAGTAACATGAATCAACAAGTGGAGAGTTCAGGAAGGCGACGCAAAATGTCTATGCAGGTAGAAGTACCCTGTGTGTTTCTAAGCGAAAGTGCTTTGCAAAAGGTTAAATCTAGAAGCAACTCCCTAGAGGAAAAATCTACATTTATCGAAAAAATAAAAAATACTAAAATCAACGACTTGAATACTTCGATCTCTTCACCTAATTTAACCAAAAATATAGAGTTTGAGACGTCGAACTTAAATAAAGGCTCTAGTTTTATAGATGTACAGAATGTAGGTTCAAAATTTTCGAATAATAAAGACCTCTCTATAGAAAATACTGCTCAGAAAATAACGAGAATAATAGAATTAGACGACGATTCGAGATTAACGAATATAATACAATTAGAGAATGAACGCACCCCACAAAGAATAACAAGAATAATAGAATTAGATGAAGATAACACACATTCGTTTCTATCGTGCAATATAGAAACAGATATTGACAAAAGTCACCATAAATTGACAAATACTATGGAGTTAGAAAAAGAAAATTCTTTTCCGAGTTTAGCTAGAATAATAGAGCTCGAAAATGAAATATCTAACGAGCGACGAATATCTCTAACAAACGAACGTGAAACCGGCGGTGGAAAAAACGAAGAGCGTTGCGAGGACGTTATCATCAGATGTAAAGAAATACACAAAAATGCTCCTAGGTTAAGTGTAGACTCTTCAAGCTCCGAAAACTCTTATGTCAACATAGAAGGAATAAAGAGTTTGCTGGACAGCAGAAAAGAAGAAGAGCTAGATTGTGAAATAAACCCGGAGCCGGTGCCGTTGTGCAGGCCAGTACGTTCGCGTTTTCAGAAGAAGAAAACATCTGTATGTTCTATTGGATCCTCGGACTGCGACGATGAGACAGATGTTATATTTAAATCAAAACCGAAATCTAGTCATTGGGTGAGTCTGGATTGGATACCGCCACCGCCCAAGGAAGAGCCAGTGATTACTCAAGTCTGTGATAAAAGTGATTTTATAACAAAGTGGATAAACGATCAAAATTCTCAGGATCGCGGTATCGTACCAGACGAAAGGCGAAAGAGTCTTCCTCCAAAATCGAACGAGCTTTATCTGCAAAGTTTGAGACGATTTAGTGATGGTCTTCAGATATGCAAAGAGGATGCTGCCAGCGATTCTCCTGTGACCGTTAAATCAAAATGGCACGATATTGTTAAACGGCATCTGCAACTGTTGAAAAGTGATAAAGGTCTAAAAAGACAACGAGGTAGTTGGATGAGAACAGCAAGGCGATTATCTGGTACCCAGCTGAACCCAAACGACAGTCAAAACGCACAGCCGCTAGACAACTACATGAAGCTAAACACAATGCCGTAAGTAAAAAATACTGGTTCACTGCTAACAAAAGTGTATTAATATATGATAATCACTCTTCGCATAATGGAACAAGTGCCGGTGGACATTTTTAATTAATTTTTTATTACCAATGCGAATTTTAGTCATTCTTTTAATGGCAAGTAACAAAATTTTGGTAAAATTAAGTTAGATGACAACAATTAGTACCTTTTGAATGTCAATCAGCTACAAAAATGGTTTCGTTCTAATATCCTTAACAATGGGTACAATGCGTCGCTCGCTGGTAGTCTAATATTGTATATCCGACACGCATCGAACATGGGCCTCAGTGACATTTTTTTAAACTAATATTAGTTTGCAATTTGTCTAAAATTTTGTTGGTATAATTTATACTGGGCCACGTTAAACAAATTTTGTTTAAGAAATAGGTATTTGAAATTTTCATCTAATAAAATCGAGGTAAATAAAAAAAAATCACACTTTTCCTGGATAAATTGAAACGATGGTTAAAAAAATTCCGACCATATTTTAGAAATATTTTCTTGGATATTATTTATTTATTATTCATACTTACTGTTATTATTACCTCATTAATTTATTGGATATTATAACTTTACATGCGATTTCTATTTGTTTTTGAACGTAATTAACTCGCAAAAAAGAAATAATTATATCTGCACGGTGTTCAGTGGCCTATTTTCAATTTTTAAAACGCTTGACGTACTTAACTAAAGTTTTCCATAACTATTATATACTGCTACGGTAACTAACTTTCCATTAGTTAAGATTATGTTGTATTATCCCATACTATTTTTGGAATCCGAAGGACAACAAACCGGATGTTGGATTGAATGATATTTTCGAACGGGTAAGCGCCGTTTTTGTTAACCGACTGTCATATTACATTTTATGAAAATCCAAAATAATTTGTAAAAAATAACAAAGATTTCTAAATAAATTGTTGGGCTATAGAAAAATTAAATAACACGTAGTGGAAGTATACAGTTGTTAATTAAATACTCATTGGTTGCTTACTAGTGATTGTGAGTGTGCTGCTTGTGCTACAGATATATCTACCCAGAGCTATGATCAAAATAAATTGGTATCCCGCCATTACGGAATTGATATATGTAAAAGAGGTCCACCGAAAACTGAAGCGGGAAAACTATATTACATGTCTTACATGAAATTTAAAATTATATTATGATTGAAAGAAGAAACCTTGCGTAAATATGCGACGGAAACTAACAGAAATTTAGACATACTCGAAAATGGAAATATAATGCCATTGTTTGTTGTCAATTCATTGCTTAGTGTAAGATCTCGTACATGTTATTATGCACTCGAATATAAAAATCCCGAATCGTTTGCGATACACATTTAGTATTTGTTTACAAAATCTTGACATTCCACCACCGCTCAAAAGTAGGACAGCGTAAATCTAGCATCACTATTATTTTTGTGTTCTGATATAAATAATGTGAACATTGGGACTGGTGCTGAGCTACGAACAACGCAGTACACAGCACAGCTATCTGCTGATCAATTTTAGTGACTGCATGATTATTTAATAATAATAATAATAACACACACAATCACAACAACATCTAGGTCCCAAACTAAGCATTAGCTTGTATTTTGGGTACCAAGCGAAGACACCAGATACATATATAACAACCAAGACCCGGTGCCAGCATTAATATTCATCATATAAATACTGACCCGACCTGGGATTCGAACCCGGGACCTCCAGCTTCGCAGGCAGGGTCGCTGCCCACTAGGCTAAGCGGTCGTCGATTTGAATGAACACTAACTCTTTTAATGTTTAGTAGCCCTTACAGTTTCGTCATATCCTTTCGTCGGTCCTATATAACATTTTTGTAGCGTCTTTTTATAGTAAAATTTTACATGGGATAACTAGGGGAGGTGTCGTTGAAAAAAAAAAAAATAGGAAAAGTGAAACGGCACACGTTTAGATAATATATAACAATTTAGACGTTTAAATGTAGCACTCAATGTTCTGCTATCTAATTCAATCCAAAGGGAGAACGATTGTAAGAGGCTAGTTGTTTATTTATTTATTTTTTTATTATTATTTTATATAAAAGAGTTTTAATAACAATTAATAATATATAACACTGAAAAACTTTTAATAAATAATAATAAATCGTTATTAACAAAGTTATAAATGTTTAAAATGCCCTGTTAGATAGAGAAGGCAATACCGCACGGCGCCGTACCTATGTGTGAGGTCAAGTAATTTAAAATAATGTTAAATATCGTTTTGCAAGAAAGAGACAGGGATACAATTTTAATAGCTTATAATTTCCATTTTTCAACCGAATATAATTTTTTTATAAAGTTCGTTGTTTGAAGTCTATTTTTATATTTTTTTGAATAATTATAGTATATCTAATAGTAATATTAATAATAACGTCTACCTAAATCACAACGACATTTGGCCCCAAACTAAGCATTAACTTGTGTTTTTGGTACCAAGGGAAGACAAGACATACATATAACAATCAAGACCCGGTACCGGTATCAATATTCATCATATAAATACTGACCCGACCTGGGACTCGAACCCGGGCCTCCAGGTTCGTTGGCAGGGTCGCTACCCACTAGGCTAAGCGCTCGTCGAATCGTTACCTTCGATTCGACTAGTAGTCGGGTATTTCTACGACCTACACAAAACAGGGTTGCACTGATCTTTTTTGAAAAATATGCACTGGAAATTTTATTTCTTTAATACAAGACGTGTGTATAACTGTTTTTTTAAATAATACTACAAGATAATTGTTTCAAAAAACGTAATTTATAAATTATATATACCATTAAATCATACGTTTTCATGGTATCCGTTGGGTTATTTTATTATTTTATCTCGAAAGTCAAACAATATAAAAACACGTATAAAAATCTCTATCAAATTAACATTTCCTCATACCAAATACTATCTACTAAAAATTAAATAAGATCAAACAACAAATTTTAAATAAGCGCACGTTATATGCGGAGGTAGGTACATCTTTGAAGACCGAAACTTGTCTTTATCGTCTTTTGAAAAAAAGTAGTCTATGTATAGATGTCTCATTCACTCTAACAAGCCCCCCGCCCGCGAAAGACGCGCAAGTCTTCCATTGTGCTCGGAGTAATGCCCGTCAATGGAGGTATGTTGTTTTATCGACGCAGCAAGTATTATACAAACTTAGTTAAAAAGTGTTGTCCTTTTTGTTTTTTTGTCCTTTTCTTGTCCTGACCAGTTTTAATGTGTCTTTACCGTTTACTATTTAACCTTCTATATTTATTTCAAATCCTTAGGTTCATATAAAAAAAAGTTTTCTTTGGTAGCCTTGGAAGTTTTCGACCAAATAGTATTTAATTTAAGAATGTTTTATAGGTATATTCGTGTCTATAGCCGTTTCTGACGTGTTTTTACCAGTTAATCGTTGCTAAATATTTCTCGAAAACATGAACACAATGAGTGCACCACGGTTTAATAGTTTTGCAAAATACATCTATTATCCATAATGTATACAAATAGCATGTTATCTGAAAGTTTTCACGAAATTGCTGAGTATCCGTATTTCAGAGAAATACCCTATATCTAGCTATGATTCACCAATAGTGATGCTCATGTTTTATTGTTTTCTGTTTCTACACTTCTTTATGTACTTAAATATTTTTTTCAAGTAAATATTTTTCATGTACGGTTCGCCAGTAGAAACGCTATGTTTTCTTCAATTTTTGTACAAAATTACACAGTAGTGGCGCGTCGATATCAGTTTTAGTAGTTGAATTAAAAAATATTCCATTTGAACGTGTTTCGAGGAAAGCGCGTGCCACGATTCCGTTTATCAGTAAGCGATAAATGTCAATTCGGTCGTCCGCGTTACGAGATCGGGCGTCGGGACACGCGCTTCCGCAAGGCCGGTCGATTAGAATGCAGGGAGCTAACCTCCAAGGCTGTATACTGTCGGTCGGTGCACCGTATCCACATACCGACTCTTCCTTCCAAACGTTTTACCGGCACACCGACGACGCTTCGCAGGAAACTATCGGCCGAAGGTAACGCAGTCGAAACAACGAGCGACCGATCGGAAGCAATTACACATGCAATTTTTATGTTCCTTTTGTTATTCTTCCTACTCGATTCTGCTCATGGATTGCTTAATGAGATCGCGTTAAATGAATGACAAGTGCTCGGTATTTCGGTCGCATTGTTGGTATATTGTTTTGCATTTTACAAATTGATTATTCTCACTGAAGATTATGTCCTCAAACTTTTAGTTCCTAAATTCGTTGTTCTTTAATTTTTCTTTTTTCCGTCATTTAAACCATTTATACAGTAACGTATTCGTGTAGTTGTCCGTGATTGTTATCATTATCGTCATAATGGTTATTGAGTTTACAAGCTTGGCGACAATGAACGTTAATTGCACGACAGGTGTTTTGATAACGAAATAGTCTGAAAGCTATGAAACAAGACATTTTATTCATATACTGCGTTCACATTTGTTCATATATGTCGTGATAGCCCAGAGCGCAACGAACCTGTCTCAAATTTATAAGGCTCCATAGGGCCATGGTTCGAATCCGGGCGTGTACCAATGAGTTTTTCTGACTTAAGTACACAATATCACTGACACCGTGCTTCGGAGGGCACATTAAGCAGTCGGTCCCAGACGCTGTCAATAGATGGCGGTCGTTACAGTTCTCAACCCGCAGTGGAGCAGCGTGGGGACTTAAGCTCCAAGCCCCTCCTCACCCTGGGGGAGGCCTAAGCCCCTGCAGTGGGGTAAAAATGGGCTGATGATATTGATGATGATGTTCACATTTGGATTTCGCTTACATTAAAACCATTTGACGACCGCTTAGCCTAGTGGGCAGTGGCCTACGAAGCTGGAGGTCCCGGGTTCGAATCCCAGGTCGGGTCAGTATTTATACGATGAATATTGATACTGGTACTGGGTCTTAGTTGTTATATGTATGGGTGTCTTCGCTTGGTACCCAAAACACAAGCTAATGCTTAGTTTGGGGCTTAGACGTTGTTCTGATGTATACGTTATTATTATTATTTGAACATTTAACATATAGATAATAAAAGCGATATTTATGTTTATACGTAGAATTTAGAATAGTATACTCCTTCGATTTACGGGGGTCTATCCGAGCTTAATGAATGTACATATGCTAAACATAATTATTTTAATATTTGAAATGTTAATATCTTGTACAATGATAATCGCAATCCGTGAGCAAGGAACTGTAGATTGTTAAGCAAGCCAGACGGATGCGTCTGCAAGTATCGGTTTCACTTGTCAACCTTGGCTAGGTTTGCACAACCTGGTGATGCCGTTTGCTATACATTTTTTTCAATTGTACCTATTTAAAAATTTATTAAACTTATGAAACGAAATTCTCGTACGTTCAAAATGATTAAAAATTAAAAAGAAATTCGCAGTAGCAAATTACTTAAATTTTTTTTTTTTTTTTTGCTTTTTAATTTTAATGGCTTTCATAAGGACCGTATTAATAGCATATGTATTGAAAAATTACTTTATGGGACTTTTTTCACCATATAAAATGTTCGTAAAGCAAACAAACCAGAAACAGAAAACGTCACCATCTTAATGGGAGCTACCATGTTCTAGTTCATTTCCCGCAGGTTGATTCCGAACGAGTGTTAAGTAACTTATATCGCCAACGATAAGGCAAAAAGCTATTATAATGTTGCTTAAATTAAAAAAAACATTTATTTTCAGCGAAAGTGTTATATCTGTTATTTATATTCTATATCTGTTATGTTTTTTGTTAAGAAAACTAGCTTTCTATTTATTTGTTTTATTTTAGTTGGAAAACCAACAGCATGTATACATTTAGTAATACATAAAATTTACAAAAATATATCCAAGATTTAGTTTTTAATATCGCCCGTGTTATGTATGGCGTTAGTTCAGAATCACTCCGCTGGGGCGCTAGTGAGGTGTGCGGTCGGAAATGTCAAATATTTTGTTGCAGCGAACAAGTTGTAATTTCGACGATCGTACTGGGGTCCGTACAAAAATTTATTGATTAACAATATTAGAAATTTTTTGACCACACTCCTCACTAGCGCCCCTGGCGGTGAACACGAGCGCGATACCTACCTATAACTCAAGCCAAAGACTTGACATTAGCTAATTTTTCGTCTATTAGTGATCTAGCCGCCATAAACTACAATAGTGGAATTTAAGTAAACAACACTAAACACTAAACAACAGCAAAGCAAATTTTACATTTGGAACACACATACATTTTAGATCATTGGAATCAACTTTATTCGCATATTGTGAAACTGGTCCTAAATCTATAATGTTACAGACGTTGGAATTTAAACATTCAACAAACCGTAAACGGACATTCCAATACTGCTACAACATCAACAATATCGGTTTAAACACTAACACTCTAAAAAAACATGTACGCATTGTTTAAAAATTGTTGATGCGCGATTGATTCCAATTATTACCTGACTACTGTAAAGCAAAATTTACCTGATCTTACTAATCGCCGTATGCGGAAGTGTATAGAATCCTCCAGAGTAATTTTGCTCACGAACGCAAAATGCGATTTCAAGGCAATCTTCTAATTTCATTTTTCAAAAACCGTTCATTCTATGTTGTCGGGTATTTTATACTTTCATCGGCAATATTGGTTTACAAAATCAGTGATTTCCATAAACTTCCGCGGCAATCACTAGAACCTATTATATATTTTAATATAGTTGATTCTAACTGATAATCGTTCTTGGGTCTATAGAATATAATATCCTCTTATTGTAGATCAAGTTTTTATTATCCCTATACTGAAATTCTGTATTTTCTCTATGTAAAACTACGGTATTCCTATTAGGTACAAAAGCTGTTAAGTGTTACTAGAACTCGTCTTTTTAGAAATTCTTAAAATCCGATGGAGCCTGCTCATCCTTCTTATTTAATTTCGGTATCCTATTGTCGAATTCAGCTCTCATTACAGATGATTATTCTAGAAATAATTTCTGTCTCTTTACTCATTTAAAAACCTTTCACAACATTTCGCACGTCGCTCCATGTCGAACGAAGTCAACATTTTAGGGACCCAGGTCGCACTGACCTTGCGTATGCCTAAATATCGATGAATTATTTTTGTTCGCCGGTCTTTTTAAATAGATTTTTTTAAATTTTGTCTCATTTTTGTTGGTAACGACCGACACGGGTCGCTCACCACAGGAGTCGTCTTTGAAGCTCTCACGGCCTTGTTTAAACTGCTTCGACCAAAACTTTGTGATGAAATCAAAGAGCGAGAATCACCGGACACGTTTAACATGCATTGTCTGATTTGCGATGGCGTACAATACCCACCCGGCAATAAATATTGGACATCGGCAATAATCGCATTTCCGAATACAAACGAATGCCAATATCCATGTCCATCAATTATTAGATTTAGCGCGATGACATATGCACCGGAATTCCCGGTCGGTTCTCGGCCAGTATATTCTGGACGGCGCTGATTTCTATGTCGGACGGAAAATATGAGTGCTACCGATATCGCCCGCGCCGGCCGGCAGCTATCTTTCCGTCCGGCGGCGTCGATCCCTCTGTAGATATATGCACAGCAGCATACGCAAATGAACGTTCTGCTGGGCTAACATGCGACGCACGACAAAACTGCCACACGAGACGAGAAAAATTGTCGATGTCGACTTGTCTGTCGTTTTCTCTAACATGCACGACTCACTCGAGAAAATATGTCACCGTGACTTCGCTTTGTCGACACGACAAACAAATGTTACCCTATAATGAAAACATGCCATATTCTAATATAGCAACACTTTATCCGTTCTTTTTTATTCGTTCAATTTATAGTCTAAATTGTGTGATTGACCATAGAATATATTTAATAATTTATTTTAATTGGCCATCGACCGTTTCTGCAACTAGAATTTTCGGCTTTTGTGTTACCCATGGTTAAAAATGTTTTTAAATTAGGTCTTTTAAGCAATAATAATAATAATTTTAAAAATATTAGTAATAATGATAATAATAATAATATTGAAACAGGTTTGCTGCGCTCGGGCTATCACAACACATTACTGTTAAATTTTTTTATTATTAATAATAATAATAGTAATAATAATAATATGAATATTAATAATAATAATATTAATAATAATAATGATGATAATAATATTAATAATATAGAAACTAATTCGCTGCGCTCAGGCTATCACGACACATTATTATTATTATTGTTATTATTATTATTTTATTATTATTATTAATAATAATGAAAATAATAATAATAAGTAAAAATAAAAATAATGATAAATATTAATAATAATAATAAGTATTAATAATAATAATAATAAGTATTAATATTAATAATAATGTGTTGTGATAGCCCGAGCGCAGCGAACCTGTTTCAAATCGATAAGGGCATGTAGCCGTGGTTCGCATTCGAGCGTATACCAATGAGTTTTTGACGTAAGTATGTTAACTATCATTGAAACCATGCCTCGGAAAGCACGTTAAACAGTCGGTTGCTGTCAATAGATGGCGGTCATTACAATCCGCTTATCCGCATTGGAGCGGCGTGGTGAATTTAGATTATATTTATATACATATATTTATATTTTACACCCAGAACTAAAACAAATAGACACGCACAAATATTTGTCTCGTGCGGGAATCAAACCCGCGACCACTGGCTCCGCAGTTAGGGTCTCTAACCACTCGGCTAAGCAGTCATCATCATTATCGATCATCAATTGTTTTTTAATTGTCTGTTTTCGGCGTTACTGTAACGTAAATAATATTTAAATTAAAATAATTAAGTAAAAAAAAGTTTTTCCGAGCTGAATCGGTAACTAAACTTTTTTATGCATAAAATACAACCGATTCAAGCGAAAACAAACGAAAATAAACATTTAACAATTACTTTCTACATAATATTTTTCTCACCGTTGTCGTCAACAAAAATTGCCGACGAGAAATATACCGTTTAAAAATGACAAAATTCGATAAAATGTGGTTCGCATGTTAGGGTTTGTAGACAAAACTACCGTAGACGAGTAATTTCTCTAATTGTGACGGAGCCCGACGAGATAAAAACGTTGCATGTTAGCACTAGTAGACATATAGAGGTATCTCGTTTCGGGACGAGAATTGCCGTCGACAAAATTTTGTCGCGGCGTGCATGTTAGGCCCACTGGACGGAATTCTCAGTTGAATCTGATCGCGTATGGAGAGCGGTCTCGTCTTTTTTTCAATTTTTCTTTACAGTTTATTCGCTATTGCATTAAATGTATCTCTAACCATTCTAAAGTAATAGAAAAATTTCAAATCATTTTGTCTTAATTTTTCGTATAAACTGTAAAAAGAACCATCTACGTAACGTGCAGACATTATACGCTCTAACCAAATGGAACGATTTTTAAAGCTTTGTAATCTCCTCCTTTAACAATAATAAATAAGGAATAAGTAACTGTTTCATAGTTCCAAGTGTTTCCTTTCCACTGGCCTGCAGAACGCGACTGGACAAAATCGTCCGGAGTGCAACACGTGTGTCTATACACTCCGTTTTTTGTCCGAAACTCGATCGATCCGGTCGGTAATATCGGTGCCTATGTCATCGCGCTTGACGTTTATCAGAATTTGAATTCAGAACGAAATACTTTATTGTTGTTTTGTTTTGATTCCCGCGTGAACTATATAAAGCTGTACAACTACTTCCTTTTTAAACAATATTTACTCCTTTTCAACATGTATAGTATACCAAAGAAATTAATAAAAATGAAAATAAAATACATCTTCAACCAACTTTGGAAAATGAGGAGGTTCTTATTTTTGACAGTTAGGTATGCAACTAAAATGAATATTTATCTGATGACTGACGAAGTTTGCCGAGAAACATTAAGAAAATATAAGCACTCCAATGTAATTGTATTTCTGTTTTATCCTTTGAGCGAAGCGTATTTATTTTGAAAATATATGTTATGTTATTACTTCTACCTAGTAGTATGTTTATAGTGTAAATAAAATAATTAATTTCTGTTTTAGGTCGGGAAAAATTAAAATATGCAAAAATAATAAAAAAATATGTTTATATTATGTTTTAATCAGAAAAACTCTCAATTCCTTCCATTTCACCATCTGTGCTCTCATTAAGGTCAATATCACTGTCACTATCAGCCACCTAATTTACCTCAGATAATTTAGCTTTTAATGATTTTATTGTCGGCAGTTCCTTAAAACGTAAGTGTAAATCGTACACGACCACGACTAACAAGCGTCACAGAGGTAGTGTACAATAGATAAAACGCTCTAAAAAGCCGAAATTCGGGGATTGTCTCTTTTCAAAGGTCGATGTGCAATATTACCCGCCGGGTACTGTATTTCTTTATTTAGTTCGATATTTAAAAACTGCTCGATGCTCAATTTTTAACATATCAAAATGGATACACTCCAATGAAAAATAAACTGTATTAAACAAATCAAGCTAGTTTTTTTAAATAGAATAAACTGAGAGTACGACTACATAACGGCCGGTATCATTTTCGTATGACGTGAGGTCAAAAGAAATTACTTTTCAGCGTGCTCTCGTAATGAGCTAGCCGTGTCATTTTTTTCATTTTATAGAAATACTAGCGACCGCCCGCAGCTTCGATTGCGTAGACTACACATTCCTATTTTAGGTAGTATTAACTTTCGAAATGGTTTATACATACTTTTTGCTGAAACTAAAATTGGTTACACCCATTCAAACTTTCGTCGCTGTCAATAGATGGCGGTCGTTACAGTTCCCAACCCGCAGTGGAGCAGCGTGGTGGACTTAAGCTCCAAGCCCCCCTCCTCACCCTGGGGGAGGCCTAAGCCCCTGCAGTGGGGTAAAAATGGGCTGATGATGATGATGATGATGATTCAAACTTTCAATCTTCATTCTCCCCACTCCTTTAGGAAAACCGATACTCCCATACTTTTCACCTCCCGTTTCCCACCCTTAAAATGTGGAAATCCAAAAACCCTAAAAGACATTATTTATTTATGTCAAAATTTTTATGTTTCCAACTTTAAAGAACAAAGACTCATACAAAGCCCATACAAAAATTTGAAATTTCCAAATATACCTTTCATAAAAAATTGATACGTTTCAAAATAAACCACTGTTCCAAATTTCGGCTTCCTAGACTTAGTAGTTTCGCCTTTATTTACGTTGATAGATCAGTGAAGACAAACGACAGACAGACACAAAAAGTAGCTGATGTCACTCTTGACAACCTTCTTTCACGTCTGCAAAGTTTCATTAAAATCTGTTGAGCCGTTTTGAAGATTAGCTTGAATAGACACATAGACGTACAGACAAACAGACGCACAAAAATTAGCGTATGTCACTTTTGACCACCTCCTTTTCATACCCGTGAAATTTCATTAAAGTCGGTTTAACCGTTTTGGAGATTAGCTCGAATGACAGATGGACGTACATACAGACATACAAAAAGTAGTATATGTCACTTTTGACCACTCCCTTTCCATATCTGTGAAGTTTCATCAAAATCAGTTCAGCCGTTTTGGAGATTTGCTCAAATGGACAGACAGGCAGATAGTATTATTTTATACATATAGCCTATAGCCTTCCTCAATAAATAGACTATCCAACACAAAAAGAATTTTTCAATTCGAACCAGTAGTTCCTGAGATTGGCGCGTTCAAACAAACAAACTCTTCAGCTTTATAATATTAGTATAGATTATATATTTATTAGGAAAAACTAAAAAGTGAAAGAATTTTTTTGATATCAACAAAAATGTCGAAGATACAAATTTTTAAAATAAATCGTGCTATGACGTCACTCGGTTACATTACTATTGGCTTACGTGAATAATTTGTACGTAGCGCACCGAGTGACGTCACGAGCGGTCGTAAAAACACAATCTTTGATTTGTTATATCTCCGGTAATAATTGGTATTTTCCCGAAATTCAAAAAGTATAGTCATCAGTTTCTTATACTCTAGACTGTGAAATATCGTATGATACATAATTTTGTTGAAGAGGACGTGCTCATTATCGACGATTTTTAGTTTATTTATTATGAATTAATTTATGAAATAACAAGTCGACATATACCTACGGTGAAGTAATGGCGCAATTTGCTTACCAACTTGTGATTGAAATGTTAATAATTATATAGTTAACAGTCTTTAAACAATGCCTTCTTTTCGTAGTTGTGTGCTGCGACATATTTTGTACGAAAATAAATGCTACGACGTAGAATACGTGTGGAACTAAAAGCATGCAAGAAAGCTTCTTCAATATTTTTCTATTTAGTCAGCAAACATACTAAAGCTTCCAGAATCTGTCTCATCTGTTGTCAAATTATTGACGAAAATATACAAAGTATAATATAAAACATTAATTGTCCACTGTTTCGCTTTCGCCAATTTCAAAGGCAATCATTTTTGTTCCATTCCGTGACGTCGTCGTAGTGGTCGATAATGATGAAATTAGATTGTTTGCTCAGTTCATTTAACATCTCGCTTTCTAACTAAATGTATTATTTGTGATTCAACAAAAGCTTATATTATACTCGGTTCATGCCTGTTAATAATTTTGTTACTGTCTTTGTCACAATGTATATTAAGCGATCTTTGCGAAATTTAAAAATTATATCATTTCACACGTGCTTGAAAATTGATTGATAAGTAAGTGCAAGTTCCGTGTAAAAACAATGACCGTTTATTAATTTCGTTGTGTTAATTTTTTATTTAAAATTACATATATACTAACAGCTAGCTGGATCGGCTCAGCTATCTTTTTTATTACACATTAACAGACTGTCATTCCGCTTCCGAAACATATTGTATGTCTACAGACGAGGAGTGTTCAAAATGAAGTGAAAATTATTGTTACGCCCCATAGGGCGATGGTTCGAATCCGGGCGTGTACCAATGAGTTTTTCTGACTTAGTACACAATATCACTGACACAGTGCTTCGGAGGGCACGTTAAAGCAGTCGGTCCCGGACGCTGTCAATAGATGGCGGTCGTTACAGTTCCCAACCCGCAGTGGAGCAGCGTGGTGGACTTAAGCTCCAAGCCCCCCTCCTCACCCTGGGGAAGGCCTAAGCCCCTGCAGTGGGGTAAAAATGGGCTGATGATGATGATGACTTAACTTACATTAAATGTATTTATATTTTTCAATATAGTCACCTTTTAGGTTCAAATGTATTTAATATGTCTTCATTCCAAATTCTTTTTTACAAACTCTTCGTCCTGATCACCTAAAAGGCTGCATAAGATTTTTGGTCTTTCAGGGGTTCCTTAATACATATAAAATCAGTAGGGTCAAAGTCCGGTGAACATGGAGGGTGTTCCGTTATTTGAAAGTCAGCTTCTTCAATGGCAGATGTCGCAACTGTAAACTTGTGCACCTACCGAGTCGAAGAATTCATCCATTATACTATTCCTTGACTGTCCGAGAAAAAAGAGCTCATGACTTTACCGACATATGGAGTCGCCTTTAACTTCTAGGAGTTGGAGATGACTGTCGTTTTCAGGTCAAGGAATCTTGTTTTATTTCAGAATCGTAATGATGAATCCATATTTCTTTCATAGTTAGGAACACAGCCAAAAAACGGTGAGGTTCTTTTTGTACCAATTCCAAAGAATTTTACGAATTCCTTCTGGTTTTATTTTGCGCTTCTGCAAGCATTTCATTATTCATTATCTGCTTTCATTTTATTATTCATTTTCCAAAATGCATTTCCATTAACTTAACATCAACTCACTGTGTTACCTACACGGCCGTAAGTATGCTTACTTGCTATGGATGGTGAGAGAAAAAATATTATAGACTTTGTGAGTTTGTTTAAATCATTATTTAGCTAAACTTTAACTTCTTCTCCATACAGCTCCGGAATATAGAAAAGCCTCCTTTCAGTATTCGATTTGTCTTGTCGAGCACCATAAATCTTGTTGGTATCGGTAGCATCAATTCAATTATTTATTGAATTGATTCAATTATTCAATTATTTTTTTTTTTTTCGCACAATGGACACCAGGAGTTTTTCGATCAAATAAGTCGTTCGGGCGCTAAAGCGATCTTGCATACTAAACGATCACGGCTTGTATAACGCGCTACGATGACTTCAGAACAAGTTTGCGTATGAAGCACAATAAGGACAGACTTTTAACATCGGATATTTACATTTGACGTACTGTTCATTTTCAACGAGTGTGCCCATAAAGAATCGATAGATAGAAGGCAGTTATATCTAACGACTCATTGTTGATTGTCGCTAATAAATTATACCCAATATGACAATACTTTTATAGCACTGGCCTCGTGTACCTACATGATACCTACATGTTAAACTTAAAATTATTTCAATTTTCTTTATTGATTTTCACTATTTCACTTGAAGTAAATTAATTGAAGTAGATTCTGTATGTCAAAGATGAAAGAAGGGGCATTTATAGGATCACTATGACGTCTACCTGTCCGTCTGTCACAGCCTATTTTCTCCGAATCTACTGGATGAAAAAGTTGAAATTCGATATACGTACAAAGTTAATTATCCCCCTTTGCGGGCAAAGTAGAAAATTAAAAAAAAAAAGTTTTTGTAAAAGCATCATATGATATATCAAATGAAAGTCCTTATTATAAGAGATATATTTTATATATAATTGTGAAATTAATGGTTTCAAAGATATTAAAGAAAATATAGAAAATTTGACAATCCCCACTATCTCCGAAACTTCTGAGTCAAAAATATTGAAGAAGAAAAAATACGGTGTATAGGCCTTAATTTATATTGTGCAGAAAAACCTAAGCCCTAAACGAATTATCACTTTGGGGGGCAAAATTTGTTCTCACATACGTCATGTGACATCGAATGAAAATGATCGATATTTTTGTTTTAGAATTTGTAATGCATAGTTTAATGAAAAAAAATGTACGACCATCGACCAATCGCTCTAAATGTGGGAAAATACTTAGCCTTAAATTTAAAAAAAAATACTTAATGTAGGGCCTTACGAAATTTTTAAATTCCCACAGGAAACGCAAATATTTTTATAGAGAAAATTCATAGGTTTAAATTGTTTAATTTAACAGAGAACTTATAAGTTCAGTTTGTCTGGTAGATAGTATTGTAGCCTACTTTTTCAACATCTAAATCTGATTCAGAGTTAAAAAAAATTACTATGTGAAAAATTAAACGTGATGGTTTATATTAGGGAACCCTCTTCACGCGAGTCCGCCTCGCATTTGACGATTTTATTTTTTTTTGTAGTAAAACAACGGGTGTTATAGACACTAACACATGCTTTTATTTCAGATTCAATCAACGTCGCGATTTGTATGACTGTTATCCTTATCTGTCACTTGTCTGAATACATAACGGACAAACCTATATTGCCCGAGGAAATACCGTTCGCCTTATTATCCGCATTGAGGTTTTTAGTTCACGCATCCGAGCTGAAGATGCATTCATTCTTGTACAAAATAGATTTTGTTTTCCAATTTTACCGACTAATTACACGACAATTTCCGTTAGAACCCATAACAATTTGCTTAAAGGTGGTTCCACCGAGTGCAGACGGAGTCACGGTCGAACAAAATTACCGTCCATGGCCTTATGTTGTCACAGAATTAGCTCTCGTTACGGATATAGTATTTGACTAAACTGTAAGTTCCTCATATACAATAGTTACATAAAAACGGCTAATTCCAAGCCTATATCGGTGTTCATAAACTAAAATATAATTTTATCAAGTTTTAAAAACGATGATATCTGATGGTCTTCGTAGCAAAACATGTAAAATTGTACATATTAGGTAGCGTTACTAATGTAAACCTTTGTTTATATATTGTCTGGATAGAGAGCAAAATGTAAAAATTTGCCTGTCATTTTATTGTATTGCGAGGGTCCATTCAGACATTAATCAAAGATGTACACAATTTTTTATGTTAAAAAAAATTTTGAGCACTTTTTAACATTGTTTCCTAAGATAGGTCATTACGAAAACAAGAAGTTATGTCATAAAAAAAATTATAAATCAAATTAAAAAGATAATACTTCATATAATCGCAAGAACCAATATGGCATATATCATAGTAGTACGCAGATGGACAAATCTGTTTTGGAATGTCAAATCAAATTTGTTCATCTGCGCACTGCAAATCTTATACGCGAATAGTGTCAACTTTAATTTTTTGAAAACGTTCTTAAAAAACAATATTAAACTAGAGACATCGTATAATGGAACATTATAAACCCGGGCATTTTAATTGCTCAAGTTGCTCAGGAACAGAAGACTATGCTTATGAGCATATTTTGAATCTATATCCAGTCATTTTTAAAACGTTAGGAGCACGAAACTGTACTTACGAGGACCATTTGAACTTAAACCCGGCCTAAATGAAAATTACTGCCTATTATTTCATTTATAGAAAATGTATAACTATTGCATTATTTCATTACACATGAAAACATTTTATACAACTATTTTTACATAATTCACTCGACACAATTGCCTTTGTAATTATTGTGTGGACAGACTGGAAAAAAGTTGTGCCGTTAACGTTCGTACACCAGCGTGTTAGAATCTCCAGTACCTATCTAATAGCACGTGTACATATGTTTAGTGAATGATTAATAATAGGGTATTTTTTACCTGCTGTGATTGCACTACCACGCATAATTGTATTTTTTTATTTTAAATTCATTATTAATTGGCGCATAAGTGGGATGTAAATGGTTTAATAATTTTGGTATTTATTAATGTTATTATTCCATAATAATCCCATTATACTATTTAGTTAGCATTATTTATTATGGCGTAGATCTCAAAAACTGTTTGTTCTATGTAAAGTTTGTATAGGTTATAGAGTAAATTTGACAGCAGCGTTTGGTTTTAATAGTCAGAAATATCACTTTATATTATCGAAAATGTCAAACGCGATTTTGCGGGGAAGAAGACCGGCGCGCGGGGACCTCGCGGATTGAAACTCGCCATCTTGCACCAGCTATCCGTCTCAGCTTACCGTCTAACCACGAATACTCTAGGTATTCGTGGTTAGACGGTAAACGCAGCAGAGGGCTTCTAGTCGATTCGTACTTTAATAGTATAGGTATAGATTCAATATTTACAGGAATATAATATAAGCTATCTCACTAACGAGCTTACGTAATCTAACTAAAGATCTATATAATTTTTCTGTATTGAAATTATAAATTTATTTATTACCAATGTTTAGATTAAAGCTTAGGCTAAAGCTGAGGAGGCTTTGATAATGAAAATGTGAATCGCTTTCTGTGAGCGTAAAGAAGATAAATTAAAGTCTGAATCATCAAAATGACTTCCTTCACTTCTGATGCGCTATTTCTCTATTTGTGTGTGTTACAATGTTACTTCAACGTAATAGTAGATTGTTACACAAGGGGTGAAAGTGATCTATTTAGGAACGAGATGGTTAGGCGCACAAGCGTAGCGAGGGCGCTAATAGTTCGAGTGCCTAAATAAGTCTTTCACCCGAGGTAAGCACTCTGCTTTTCATTACGAATATGAGGAAAGTAAAAAAGCGTTAAATCCATATATGAATCTGATGAACTCATTTTATAGAAATATCTATGTTTTTTTTTTTGTGGCATTCTACACAGCCAGTATTTTTTATCATTGATGATGGGGTAAATATGTACGTCAAATCTATATAAATTAAATGTAAATTTAGTTAAAAGATTACCTATTTTTTTGAATTCCGTCACAGATACACAACAGATTAATATCCCGCCAATTTATGTCGACTTTTTTAATTTTAAATATGGAACGCATCGCGTAAATTGTTGCAGCTTATTCCGCTCAAAGAAGTTTGCGCTAAGTTCACACTGGCTGTTTAGAAACTCAGATGGCCGCAGCATTTTTTTTAATTAGTTTTTTTTTTAATAAAAAAACTCTTCACAGCTGACAGCAGTTCTATTTTTGAAGTTCATTCCGGGCCTTAGGTGGAAAGTAATTTATATGAGTTTTTCCCACTCTAGGGAAGGAAGCAGCATTTTCTACCCAATAATCAGATCAAAACAACACTACTTTCCGAGTATGAGAAATGAAAAAAAAAATTATTATATTGCACATTTATCTACTAGTAAATATTGTGTCCGGTCCTTAATTTATACAACTTATTATATCGTGCGTCACTGTTCCCACGATCTACAAATGAATGGTGACGAAAAGCATTCATTATTAGCAAATCACAGCAATTATTCGCACACAAACGGTTTTCAATTGGCTGCTTACGAAGAGGCACGTGTATTTTTTCCATGCGCAATGAAAAATAACTTTTGTTATATAATCATAGAATCTTGGTTTCAATAACATAAGAAACGAATGCTTTTTATTTGAACACGCTTTTATTAGCTTCACTTGTATGTTTGCTTGCTTGTTTGCTTGTATGTAACCGACTTCTTTGAACTTGATTTTGACCCACTTCCACTGTAGCTATCGAGCTGAAATTTGGAAGACGTATATAACTTTGATGACAATACACTAAAATTAAAAACATGACCTGATGCTGCAGCCAGGGTTGTCTCCTCATGATGACACTCCTCAATGGTTAATAGCACGAACACGAAATTTTGCGTATGTGTTGCATTTTGATAGTTAACCTTGATTTTTACCACGAATTGATGCTGAAGTCAAGATTGCCTCCTCATGAGGATACTCCTCAGTGGTTAGTAGCACGGATATGAAATTTTATACGTTACTTCATCGTTTTATAGGTAAAATGTGAGTTACACATGTACGTATGTAAATTTAGGTGAAACGTAGTTTAAAATATTTTAAGACTAAAAATGAAAAAATAAATTATAGTTTAAAAAAAACTAAAACACACGCTTTAAAAGCAAATTGAACTAAAAATCAGGAAATAATCTTTATTAGTATAAGGACAAAGTGATTAACGAGAAAATTAATGTTATTGTGAAAAAGTGTGGGGTGCTCGATGTCAGTTATTATATTTCATTGCACACCACGCTTTTTGCTTCAATTTGCTTTTAAAGCGTGTTTTTTAGTTTTTTTAAACTATAATTAATTTTTTCATTTTTTTTCCATAAAATACACTTGATGTGATGTGACTGTTTATATCATTCGGTGAAATCCTTTTGTCTTAATTTATTTATAGAGTTTTGTAATTGTAAGTTGTCAGCGCTTACAATGTTTCCCCTTCGTTTATAAGCCGTACTTGTTATAGCTATTATATTTCTTGTTAAAGCACTTTTTACTCTAAAACCCATTACGGTAATGTGTTATAGCGGCTTTAAGGCCAGTTAACACATCGCAAATGGAATGTTCGATTCTATTAATAGTGTTCTATCCTTAGCTGTTGACTAGGATTGTGACCACAATGTAAGAACCTAGGTTCAGTATCGTGACTTCATACAGAGTGAAAAAATGTGGCCGTGCTTGTAGAGGTAGCGTCCATAAGTGCAAACAAGCTTCTCGCGCTGTCGACCATGGCTTGTATTTCAGGATGTTTTCTGTTGTGTATTCCGATCACGTTCTATTATATCTTGAATTTAATAAATAGAAGGATGATGGCTTATTTAGAATTCTAAAAATGGTTAAAAAACGATCATACAACAAACTCTGCGACATCGTATCTGGATTATTGTAATACTAGCGACCCGCCCCGGCTTCGCACGGATAGCAGAGCATATAAGCTGTAATGTTTTTTCTGTCGTGGTGTCATATCAGCTTGTTGCGTCGAACACGTGGATTAGATTTAATTACATTTAAATGTGACGTAAGTTCATCCTACTTGGAGTATTTTTAAAGTATTTTATTTCCAATTCTATAAATATTTGAAAAAGTAAAGAATAAATACATATAACCTAACCTAACTACGCGTGTCGCGTCGTGCCGTATGACCGCCCGGCTGGTCGCGCGATATTTATATTTCGCGATAGCTCCTAAGATATTAATTTAACTTGTATAGTGTAAAAGGCAATCATAATGTGCATAAAATGCTGAAGATAAATAACGTTTTTAATTTGATAAGGATTAATACTGTATCCATATAAATTGCTTTCCAATTACCTCATCATATTACACCATTTTTTTAAACATAAAAACAGGTATCGTAAGCAATCCATGAAAGATAGACATATGCCATCGCGGACTATTCTTTAGTTCTATATATGATACATAATTCCTCCATACATTATTTTGTTATATCTTAAAAGGATGAGGCAGCGTTTTCGATGAAAAATCCCAGCCGGCTTGATTTTTTCCGACTTTTTCAACAATAATCGTCATATTTCAACAAATTTAAACAAAACATTAATAAATTATACCCGTAAACCTTCCTCTTGAATCACTCCGTCCATTGGTGCCAATAATATGCCAACCCGTTCGGTAGTTTTTGAGTTAATCGCATTCAGACAAACAGACAGACGCGGCGGGGGACTTTATTTTATAATATGTAGTGATAAGAATAAATCATCTCACAAGAGAGATATATTATACACTTGATGTGATTTTAAAGAAAGACAAAAGGGCGGTTCTTTGTAATGGTGTTCTTGAATTATTAGGGTTCGGTACTTCGAAAGATAAAAAAACGGTACCTATAGGATCCACTTTGTTGTCCGTCTGTTTCTCTGTCTGACTGTCAACATCTTTTTTTTAGAAATGAGTAAAGAATCTATGATCAAATACGAAAGGTTCATAGTCTTGTAAAAAAAGTTTTTAATACCTTTAAAGTACTTCTTACACCTAATTTTTCTCCTATCTTCTCTAGTTAGGCTTGTCCTACGCAGCTGCGGCATCATACTCATCTTACTTACACTTCCACAAGATCAAGTAATAGCAACGGCGGAAAAAAATGCGATTCTATCGTCTCATCTCGCACAGTTTAATGACCGCTGATAAATAAATAACCCCTGCATTATAACACCGAGTGAGCGAAAGTTTTAAATATACTGACTGGGCCGGCGGTTGAGCTCGGAAGTCGGAGGGTTACCGATATTAGGTTAAGTTTATAGTATTTACGCAAGTCTCCATCATCGAAAGCATAGAAGTAGAACTAGGAGCGCTATTAAACTGAACTATTAGAACGTTGTAAGCTGCAAATGCGGGGGGAGATATGCGACGAAATGTGGGAAAGATCAACATGTACAGCGACAGGAAGTCACGGGAAGGGGAAACGGAGCGTCAGAGTTATCGACGTCGCTTTCGATAATTTTTCCTTATTAAAATTAATATTGTATCGGACCTATAACAAGCGCTGTTGCCAAACATATACAACTATATACTGTGAGCGGGCGCGCCTAATTTCAGTGTAGTTCAGGTAAGGCAGAAGGCAGCGTAAGCGTAGTGTGTCTTCTAGTTTTTACCGTATATATTATTCCTACTTCTATGATCGGAAGTAACTGCATAAATCAGATTGACCGCAACAGTATCACCGACCATAGTTATTTTTTTTACTACCGGAGCGTGTCTCAACAATGGCGACAACTCTCGGGGTCTGAATGACCTTTGTTTTATTGTTTTTAGGATTTAGTTCCGAACAAAAAGCAATGACCTGAATGTAAAACGCCACCGGCCGTGTCTTGTGTCTCAATTGTTGACGCTGAAAAGCGATTTAGATTTTAATTTTTTTCATATCACGCCAGGGAATAAAGGCAGATGTGCTAAATCACTTGCTAAATTGAAAGCAACTAAAACTTTAAAATCGTTCATTTTGTAACACTTACGTTCTGTCAATATTTTATGTAAATTGAGAACTTGTTTCTTAATTTGAATAGTCAGAAATATATTTATATGACGGTCGTTATCGTCTATTTTTATTTTGTCACATATTTCAGTTTCTCTTACGCAACAACGATTCTCTTTATAGTCACGATTCCTATTAAGCGCCTTCCATAAATAACCTCAATGTTTTTTTTTTTTTTATATCGCTTTCTTTCTATCTTAATATAACAATTTCCGTGTTAGTCGTTTCTAATATAATAATTACTATGATTAATATGTCTGTGTTTCGACTTCGCATCTCTCACGTTATTTTCGGCTGTTTGCTTTGCTTTGACACTTCGGTGTTTATGATAATACTAAAAGTCTACTCAGAAAAGTCATAAAGTTAGACTGAGTTTGCCTAGCCATGTTTGTACTTTCGAAAATCTCCGATTGCAACTTACCAAAAATAAATATAGTGTCAAATATTCTTGTTTAGATAAGCTTAAGACCTACATCGGTCAAATACGAAACTCATTTTGTTGCGGTGATTTCTTTTGTTAAGTCCTACTTAATCCTTGTTTCTTCAGTATATTGATAATCTATGTGTCGTGTTTGTTATGGTGATTACCGGTCGATGATTTAAATTTAGTAGTTGTTTGGCGAGTGACGGCTTTCAGTCGCTCGCCTGAGAGAACGTGTTAGTATAGCGGTTGGCCGTTGAGGTGGGAGCATCGATCATGGTATTCAGATGACGATTTCTCTTATGGCCGAACCGGGTCAAGGTCGATTGTGCGTCTGTCTGGCGCTGACTCGCCGTCGCTTTGCAAATGTAGTGCGAACTCTAGTGACGATAGCAATGGCATTAATTTGCGCACATAATGTGTGCTGCAATCCGTACGTTACGTTACTTTTATGTTATTATTGATTTTCTTTTCACGACCGATTAAATCTTTTACACTTATCAGTGTTTAATAAGTTTATAGGTTTGTAGTAATACGTATATAAGACCTAAACCACTTACAGTGTACGAGTTTCTCTTATAATAATCATCCGGTTTAAAATCATTTAGCGTCGCCGTATCCTTAACCTTAAAATTGTTCGTTTGCACACCGACCCTATGCAGGGGAGACTGTGGCTGGTTGTGAAATTTTTTTATAAAGTGTTGCAATTATTTGTTTCTGGGATTGTTTTACCGCAATGTAGCTTTGTTTCATTAAGTGACTATTAGGGTTTTAAATTCAAAAACAATTTTAGGTACCAGACTATTACAAATGTTATAAATGAATGAATTCTGGGATTTTTTTTTAAGGACAATCACAGTTTATTATCTTAATTTGAATAAAAACCAATTTTTATGGCTACTTCGTCAAACTACAATGTCTATAAAACAATTTATTGCCTCATTAAAACAAAAACGTATTAACGTCTAGCTTTGATCAAAATTATAATCTTATTTTTTAGTCTTTTGCCTTATAAAAATCACATTAAGGTAACTTCTAACGTATAAGAAAATTATGAATTTCTCTAACTTCAAAAACTTTGTATGAATCAACCAAACATACATTACACGAACAATAAATAGATAAAACCTTTCTTTAAAAAACAATTAGATCCTAGAATGGCCTCTTGTTCGTCGTTGAAAACTTGTCCATTCTTCTGGTAGCCAACTGTAAGAGATAGATGTGCCCTTATCTTTTGCTTGTTTTTGTGTTTTTTAAATATCTCGTTAGCGCCATGTGACACAATCCAAAGTCTTTTGCAATGCCTCGATTTTTTTTAGTTTTATCTTTCTCCAAAATAGCTGCGGCTTTTAGTAAATATATTTAGATAATTTTTCACGCTTCGTTTTTCTTGTATACGTCCTCATCCTATATAAAAAAAAACAACAAATTATGTAACTCCAAACATATCAGTTGTCCAGCCGCAATAGGGGTAGGTAGTGACAAATCACAACCTGCCCCATGCAAATGTCACTTTTACCCCAACGCGAAAACTGACCTTTCAAGTTTAAGTAGTAAAAACACAATGAAATGTAAGCTTTTAAGAAAAAGAGGTTGTAGGCCAATAGTACGAAAAAACTAAAATTTTACTAATCTGCAGTTTTGATAGTAGCATGCACGGAGTGCACTCACAAAAGTGCTTGCGTCACTGGCTCGCGTAGCGTGCTGGCCGGTGGTGGCGTGATCGTTTGTCTGTTTCTAACATCAATATAGCATTCTCTGTTTAGCCACCATCGCCGCTGTAACTACCTACCTCTGTCACAACCAACCCCAGTCTCCCCTACCGATGTATTATGGCGGTATCGAAAAAGGCTACAAAGGACATTATCTCAACGACTATCAACTGAAATAAAATGTCATTTCGTATGTACAATTTTTAAACACCTATCTATAGGTAGCCCACACTTTAATGCGCACTGATAATTTTTCTTTGTTCCTCAGTTACACGTATAACGACCAACCCCAAATAATTTTTAATGTACAGCGGTTCAAACAATACACCTACCTTCAAAATTTCACTATACAGTGCAAATAGTCTCCGAGTCAAAAGGGTGTGACAGAAAAACATATAAAACGAAACTATAAAGGTTCCGTTTTTTGCCATTTGACTACGATACCCTTAAAAAAATACATAACTACAATAAAGCTCACAAGCGAAGTTTATTGCCTCTCATTTTCTTAATTCATTCAATTGCTTAAGAGTTTCCCCCTTTTTAATAAATGACGAGGAAAACTACAAGAGAAACTTTATTACCTCATTGTGTATTCTTATTCGACTTCATAGACCATAAGTGCCAGATTCAAATTATTTACTATGATACGTGAAAAGGTGATCAATGATCTCTATACTGATAATACTTAGCCCTAAGGACTAAGGACGCCCTAGCGCGTGACGAGGTCGGGGCCGAAGGTGCCATAAACACATGATACGGTTGCAGGTCGACACGTTCTAGGGTCAGGGCGAAGGGCTGATTCTCCCTTGACTATTTCTTAATCGATTGTCATAGATATAAAAAAATATGTAATTATTGATAAGAAAGTTATGTACGATGCCAATTATCTTGGCAACAATTCATTTTGTAAGATTAATAAAAATTATGATTTGTGCATATGTGCAGAAATAACGCACTAAAATTTGTAAAAATTATGAATTTTCTATGAAACTTATATCTAACCGTTCGTTTTGTTATGATTAAAATTTAAATCAACTTTATTATGAAGCTGTGTTACTACAATCGCAATACATGATGAATTTGTTTTTAATAGTTAGGCGCGGTCAAATTAGAATGCCGTGTCGTCGTGTCGGTCGCGGATCGTGGCGAAGCGACCGATACAGCCTGTCAATATTTTTTCATAACACTACAGAGAAACTTGTACTGCAACAGAAACATATTCGCTACCGAGGGAGCATAATTAATACGATGTGTAATTACATTTTATATAGCCGTCTTTATAGTCGCAACTTTAAACGAGACGAGAAAGACGGGTCAGGGAGAGACCTTAGAACACGTTCGTTCCTTCCTCAATGGCAAATATATACCGCCATTAAGTAAATCGTTTAATCGATACTGTCATACTATTACTGAACTTTGGCTACCATTAATTGTTTGATCTTTTAACATGAGCGAGCGAAAGATTTCCGCAGTTAGTGTTCATTACCTCCGTCTACCTGTATTATAGAGTGGCAGTGGCTATACAAAATTATTGCACTTTATTTAAAAACTAATTATTTTAAAGGAGTAGAATTGGTGTGCGAGTGACGGTAGGTAGGTACCTATGCTTATTGTCTAATTCTGAAATGCTTATTAAAACTTATTTTTAGACGAAATATGTTTTGTCTTTTTCTTTCAAACATAAGTGTAATAATAATAATAATATCCGGGACATCCCCCAAAACACCATCTAGTCCCCAAGTAAGCAAGTATTATGCTTGTATTATGAGGCACTAGACTACTCTAATTTACTCAAATATTTTTTTTTATTATATACGTATATAGATACTTTTATACCCAGACACGGAACAAATAGACATGTTCATGTACACAAATATTTGTCCCGGGCGGGAATCGAAACCGCTACCCTCGGCTCCGCAGTTACGGTCTCTAACGACTCAGCCAACCGGTCAGTCTATCCTATCAGTACCTAATAACTTATCAGTCAGTAATAATGAAACATAATATGATTTATTGTGATATAGATTTAGAGTCACTTTAATTAAAATGTCATTTTAATTAAACAAGTTAGATCTAAATGAACGTTACTAAATTTAATAGTTAGAATGAACGCATTTACTTTTATATCTGGTTATACACATATAAAATAATTGTATATTTGTAAATAATTTGAGCTATCAATGTTATAGAAACAAGAAAAACGACTGATCAATTGACCGAGTGGTTACTGGTTAGAAAAAAGTGCGCAACCAAAAGTGCAGGTTCGATTCCAGCCCGGCACAAATATTTGTGCGCATGAATATGTCTATTTGTTGCCTGTCTATATAGGTGTAAAATATCTGTATATGTATATATAATAAAGAATATTTAATACTAGTAGGTACTATACTTTTTCCTTCTCGTAAACGCTAAGAAATATACAAACAGCATAGTTCTTGTCTTTGAAGTTTTGCCAACTAGTCGCATTGTTATATGAATAAAAATAATATTTTAATGTTACCTAGGTTTTTAATAATTAAAAAAGTGTTAGGACGAGATAAAGTTGCAGCGCTTCCCTCGGTGATAGTAATCCATGCATGGACACTGTCATCCTATTGACATTCTGCATTCTCTTTATACATCGTCTGTGTTTATCGTTACAGTTCTCGAGAACTTCAAAAGGACGATGGACGTCATAGCATAGCGATTGATTCCATTGTTCTCGTTTTTCATACAATCGTGTCGCTCAAACTTACCGTGTAACATAAATTAATCGGTTTTCTAAGTCCCTTTACGAAAGCTTTGTTACACGTGTCGGATGGTTCGGTATGTTGAGATTTTTCAGACTCAGACTGCCTCAGGCAAATATGCGATTTTGTTCTCTTTCCTCGCACATATTCGTAACGACCAAAGCGTGTGTCAAAGCGACATGACTAGCCATCGACTCCCGTGAAACTAAAATGACCTGAGTCACTGTTCATGATTTTGCTTAAAAGTAATTACATTTCTAACAACTTGTTTAGAAAACTGTTTCCACAATCTACTAGTAGTTTTTCTAACATTTTTAAAAAATATAATTAAAAAAATACACCAAATAGCAAAAACATTTTTTTATATCGAAATTTGTTTATTAAACGTTTTCTTTAATTCACAAGTCATTAAATACTTTTGTCTACTTTCACGCTGTTTTTTTTATATAATTTTATATTTGGTGTTTGAATATAAACTTGTTATACAATGAATATAAATTATGAATGTCTGCCTCTTAATTCCTGCATTCACTGCAGTTATTCCACCGTGTTAATACGATAGTCCACACGAAGTTTATCAACTCGTAGGGTCAACCCATCCCAGATCTTTAAATCAACGGGAATCCTGTGATTACACAATATTATAAACGTATCATCCGTGCTTAAGATTGTCATTAGAAATCGTTATATTAGGTCGTAACCTATGAAGTTGCTGTTCTTCAGTACTGGCCATTTCAAACAAAAAAAAATTTTTTTTGATTGGCTGTGAATTCTAAATTCAAATTAATTTTGTTTTAAAAATATGATATTCTTTTTAGAAAGTCAGTCTTTTGTTTATTTATTGGTGTTGTGTTTTCATCGCATTTGAACATTTTTCGTCATAATGTACACTTTAAAAATTCTTGTAATTATGGAATATGAGTTCTGTCGTGGCACTAATGCGGCACAAACGGCACGTAACATCAGCAACGTTTACGGAGAGAACTTAACAAACGAACGCACGACCCGTTATTAGTTTGCCCGCTCCCGTTCTGGAAATTATGACTTGAATAATGAACCTCGTGGTCGTCCGGACACTTTGGTCAACAATGATGAATTGAAGGCCATTGCGGAAGCTGATGATACTCAAACTACAGCTGAACTCGCAGCAGCTTTTGAAGTTAGCATCAAAACAATATTGGACCATTTGCGACAAATTAGCAAAGTAAAAAACTTGATAGATGGGTGGTACCCAACCAACTTAACGATCGCCAGCGCAATGTACGCGTCGAGACCTGCCTCGCATTGGTCAGTCAATAGACACAGAAATGAAGGAATTTTAAACCGGATTTTTACCTGTGACGAAAAATGGATTCTTTTCGATAATCGAAAGCGCTCAGCAAGTTGGTTAGTTAGATCCTGGTTCAGCACAGAAAGCAATGTGTTAAACGAAAAATAACCCCTAAAAAAGTGATGGTCACTGTTTGGTGGTCTAGTGCCGGTGTGTTTTACAAAGTAGCATGAGCATTACTCCAGATATGTACTGTGAAGAACTGAAGACAATGATGGAGAAGCTCGCACGTCTGTGACCAGCTTTGGTCAATCGGTCGTCCCCGCTGCTCCTTCACGACAACGCACGACCCCATACTGCACAACAAACCGTCTCCAAGCTGCTAGAGTTGGGGTTGGAAGTTCTCTTTCATCCGCCATACTCACTAGACCTTGCACCTACCGACTATTACTTTTTTCAAAATTTGGACAACTTTTTGACGGGAAAAAAATTCAACCCGAGAGATAGTACAAAATGCCTTTGAAGAGTTTGTTACCTCCCGTCCAGTTGATTTTTACAAGAGGGGCATCAATAAACTGCCACTACGTTGGCAAAGATGCATCGATTGCACGGGTGATTACTTTGAATAACAGAAATAAAGATGTTTGAAAAACAATACTTAAACTTATTTCATACAAAACGGCAACTTCGTAGGTTAGGACCTAATATTTTACATTCTCGTAATAATAAGCAATTATTTGCATGCAGCGTCTTCATACAAAATTAAGGCTGTACAATACAATTTTGAGATCTTGTTTGAGCGCTGCTAATTTAAAAGTGTTTGAACAAAAAATGTGAAAAAAATGTCATTCATTCGTCTTTTGTCTATTAGTATCGTTAAGAAAAACGACATTTATTTAAAAAAAAAAAGAAATCCCTTTTATAATATTTCAATGCGGATTTCTCACGCAAATACACGCACGATATAAGCACGCATAGTGTGTTTGAGCTCTATTTTATAGTCGTTCAAGTGTATGGGTTTGGAAGACATCATCTCATGCTACTAAGCTGATGATGAAACCTAAAACATTCCTTAACATTTAAGAGTTTGGTGAAGAATACTGTGATTTGTTGACAGTTTCTTCCAAACTGCACTATTTCATGTGATTAGCGCGTTTAGAAGCCCTGTTCATACTAAATACAAATAAATTACAGTTACTTATAATTAAAAATTAAATATATTTTCCAAAAAAAACTTTAGAAAGTTAATAATAATATTTTTAATTTAAAGAAATGACCATTCAGGTACTTTTAATGGGTAGGTACTTACCAGGTAATAACAATTACCGCATTAGTATATTTACAACTCTAACAAATATAGAATGCTATATAAAGTAAATGACTTGGCTCCGCCCATAATTTTTTTTTTCGTGATTTGTTAAATACATAACACAAAAAACCTCCTTCTTTTTTGAAGCCGTTTAAAAATAGGTAGATATATCGTGTATATACGGAACCCTCGGTGCGCGAGTCCGACTCGCAGTTGGCCAGTTTTTTTTTAATAAAAGATCAATATTGTTTATAATTAAGTTTAAAAAGCTCAATTTTGAAATTTTATTTACATTTCAAGCTTTTTAAACTTAGCTACAGGCAGACAGATAAACATGGCAGGTGAACAACGAAGTGATCCTTTGTTCCTTTTATTGGTGTACATAACCGCAAAAGAAACCCTAACACGAAAAAAATTAACTTTTAAAAAGTTTGAAATATTAAATAAAATTATAATTTTCAAATGGTTTAGAATTTTATGTAACCTTGTAGATAGTACTTAAACACCTATATTTTGTTGAGATCAGACGTAAGGTAATAAAAGATAAGAGTTGAGGTAGTAAGGTTACTAAACGGCCTCTAAGATCAAAAATGATTTTAAACTCCTTATTAGATCTTTATTATTTCACACTTCAAATGTTACTTTTTTTTTTCAATTTGTCACTTTCTAGAGGAAATCTGCCAGTGAAGTCGGATGACGTTATAACAATTTATTAATACCGACATGTCGTGGCGCCGCGTCGTCGGCATTGCCTTCCAAGAAACATTAATGTAAGCCAACTGCGGATCAAAGTCTTTATGACGAATGGGCGTTAATTACTCCGGCTGTTTTGAGAATATCGTTTCAGTTTATTAAAAATCGCCTCCGGGTTAATTGATTCTCTTGAGCTTTTATCTGAAATCACGATTAAGATCCCTGTTTATTCGTTTAGAAGCAATGTATTTATCCATCTTCCTCATACTTCCACTAATTATAGACAAAACAGTTTCATGTGACGTGCCAGTAACAGATTTAATAAGTTGTGTGCAGAAATTGATATAGATCTATTTATTCATCACCACTGGCGTAGCAGCGAGACGATAAACCGAATGCTCTTTGGCACATAATTTGGTTGCTTTCATAGATGGTTAACCAACTACTGAGAGCGCAGCCTAAATTTTGTTGTCATAAATTATAACTGTGTTTTTGTGCATTGTTCTTTTTAGAGTTCCGTATCTCAAAAGGAAAAAAACCGTCCGTCTGTTTGTCAAGGACCTTTATCTCGAGAACGCTTGGAGGTATCGAGTTGAAATTGAAATCATATACTCAGGTCTACAATCCCTTGAAGCTGTGAAAAAATCAAACTTCTAAGTTAACGTAAAAAAATACGGCCGTTTATGCCGCGAAAAACTTATATTTCGACACTCAAGGGAATCAAAAATTATAGGGTACTTTCTGTTGACCTAGAACCTCAGAATAACCAGAAGGCGCCTGTAAGCGTGAAACTGAAGAAACAAAAACCACTCTTAAACAGAGTGGTTTCACTTTGTTACGATTAGTCACTCCGTTGCACTTACCGCGTTATAATGTACAGTACAAGTGTCAATTTTAATTTTAAAATGTCGTCTTGTGTCGTTCCTACATGCAAAAATGCTGCTGGGCTTACGAAGAAATCGGATGGGATCACATTTCATCTGTAATTAACGTATTCAAAAGTGGATTTATTTAATTATTGAATTTGTTTTACATATTGTGATTGACTTAAAAAATGGCGCGTTCATTTTGTGAGTGTTGCCAGTTCCATCGAAAATTTTATCTACTTTTTATTTAATACCTGTTTAGAATACTCTATTGTTTGAGTAATAAAGCACCTGTGTGAACAACAAACAACAAAGAAAATTGAATTGAATGAAAGTCATGCAAAGAGCACGGCTAGATAAGTTTTTGAGACCATCAGAGCGGAACGTAATTTGTTCGATTCACCTTGACGAGCAATATTTTTGTGACGCGAAATGTAGTTTAAAAAAACTAAAGAAATCAGCTATTCCGACTAAGGTAGAATTAGTCAAGATATGTTAGTTAAATATTATTCATATTGCACCTTTCCTGTTCATTATGTAGGTCATAATTATATTATGAAATAATCCAATTTCATTCCATTCCATCATTCCTTTAATACCCCACTACAGGGGCTTAGGCTTCCGGGATGAGGAGGCTTGGAGCTTAATCTACCACGCTGATCCAATGCGGGTTGATGGCGGGTAGGTGGTTGGTGGGTAATCCAATACCGTACTTCGGTGGCTATTATACCAAAAATTTCATTTTTTCCCAGAAAATACAAAGGATATACCTTTATGAATACATTGTATACGTGTTATTGAATCTTCTATGCATTCCGATTAAAATTAAATTTTGGTGAATGGAGTAATATATGAATTATCTAATAATGGCATGCTATTTCGGGATTTGGTATTGACATCACAATTGTCTGAGTCACATATAGAAACATCTGGACCTTCGATTTCGGAAAATGTGCGTAGGTACTTACCTACCTAAAATTTTTATGTTTAATTGATTACATTTGATTTTCTGTTTTTGATTAAGCATTTTGCTTTTTCATTTTATGATAGACTTAAAGTTTTTCATTTCAGGATACACAGCCACAATCGCCTACACGATCAAACTCAGAAATTAGTGATGTCTATATTTCTGATTTGGATTTTCTATGTGATACAACGAAAAAGCTACTCAATAACGATCTATAATAGTGAAAATGGTGGTAGCATTGCAAAATTATTGTCTTAAAATCGCCTCAGCTTCATGATTTGTCAAAATATATCGTAGGTTATTATCGGGAACTGTTGCTTATTACTTGTCGAAATCAATAAAATATTCCTTTTGTGTAGAAGCAATTGGCCTCAGATGTGCTATGGATTCACAAGCTTATTGGTTTGAAAAATAATGGAGTTTATTTCTCTTCCCAAAATTTTAATTACATAAATACCGTATTTGTGAAGCACATGTCCGAAAAATTTCAAATGAAGATTTTGTTATAAGTTCAAATATCAAACGATTAGCAATCGTTCTTTCAATTTTCAAGAAATTCATTGAAAAAAATAATATATTCCTTGTAAATGATGACCACATAAATGGTGAAAGTCATAGAAACGGCGGTTATTGAAAAAGATTTAGATATAAGATTAGGTACCTACATTATTTATCTAAACGTAAAATTCTGCCAATCAGTTCAAATTCTAAAAGAAAATATTATAAAAAGATTACTCAACAAAAGGGTACCTAATAAAAATTTTACTTGCCTTACCTTACCTTTAAAAAGGTACTTTATTGAAGCCGGGTTTTATTTATTGTAATAGGTATAAAAAAAGAAATGTTTATTTCCTTTAGGTATTTAACTAAAATGGTATGTATGCATTTCAAGTTGTAGTGAGTAACTTTCTATTAAATGAAGAACACTTATGTCAGAAGGTCATGCTACTTCCTTTCTATAATTATACTCGTAGTGTACCAAAAAACTCATTGAACTCAAGTAAACACCTGGCGCCTGAAGGAAATTTGAATGTTGTGAGTTTTGACCTAGTACCTGGTATAGTTAAAACTTACTATGAATGAACAAGTACGCAGCGACCGTGCGGCTGCCCCGCAAGAAATAATTTGTGTTATATAAACGCGGCCTAAATATACCTATCTGTTAATATTTTTATTAAACACCTTTTTTCTGATTTTATATGATTATCCCAAAAACAGTAGGAAACCTCTCCCGATCTAGCAACATTACGCGGGCGGGAAGTGAGGCAGGCGCGGGACGTACGTAATGTTTTTGGACACAGTGCGGTATGTGTAATCATAATTGAGCGCGCCACCTGTGCCTAGAACTATGAAATTTGGCAAGTAATACCGTCTTAAGGAAAAAACCTTACAGGAAAAATCTGAAAACTATACATTTGTAATTAAATCATAAAAAATATAGTCTTTATTTAAAGAGTAATCAATCATCGAGGTTAAGCAACAGTATGGGCGGTCATATGTACCTACTTTGTACGGAGCTTCTGACGTAGTTTTCTCTTATCTGTTATACTTTAATATAATAATATGCCCGTACTGTCCTATATTAAATAACAACACTATACTGAACACGGACCACGTTACCTTCACCCAAGACAGCACGAACCACCAATACAACCGTTAGCACAATACGCGGGTCAAAATAAATTGCCCTTGCCACTGACCGCGTGGCGGTGCGGTGGTGACGACGGTGCGATGCAATCAGTTGCATTGTTGGTACCGTTTCTTGTGTTGCAACAGAAATGTCTGACATACTTTAAAGTTATAAAGTGTTAATTCAAAAGTCAATAAATATATGTTATTTATTTAATTGTTCTGCTTGTAATGGGAACAAGATTTCGTGTAATGATCAGATAACATTGCATAACAGCGTGTTCATACGTTTCGGGGACGGGAGAAAAATATAATGAAAAAAATCTTCGGTTGAGGGTGGGGGCGCCGCACAGACAATGTCACTTATTTTCTTTATTTATAATGTTTTATAAATATAAACTTATTGAAAAATAAAACTAAAAGTAATTTTACTTCAAAATTGTTCACATATTTAAAAATCTTTGAGTCACTATTCGTCTTTATGGACTTCAGTACATATAACTGGCGTTTGAGAATTTCTAACACTTCTTTTGGCAGGTTACTTTTTAATTAGTCATATATCGTATATCTCATGTTAGAGCATTGCTGTCGTAAAAATTCCAATTTATTTTATTAAATAAATTTTATGGATATTGGAACCTAAAGTATCATAAGCATGTGGCGAAAGAGATGCAGAAATAATATATAATACATAACTTTTAAAAAGCAACGAACAAACAAGTTTTCGCGTGTTATGAAGAGAATCTGCTTTGTAAGTGAAGTGTCCACAAAAATTTACTTACTGCCGAAGACCATTGTGGTCTTTTGATGGATAATAAAATTATTTTAATAAATTTAAAAACAATGAAACGTACATAGAAGACGTCGAAAAGTGAAACAATATAAACAACTTAGATACATAAAAATTAGTTAGATATAATCATTAAAATAATAATACACTCGTCATATCGTGTATTAACTTATATAAATAAATAACAATCTTATATATAATACTGATAACGACTTAATAGATTTCTTAACCGAATCAAAAAGGTTAAATATTTCAAAACCACTTTAAAGCAGATATCAGTTTTATTTTACGAATTATTTCATAAATCAAATAAAAGGACATGTCTCTTTGCAAAGTAAGTTCGAATTCTGTCATAAATTAGAATGAGGCTATCCTCCACTATACGCCCGAAATTAATAGGTATTTAGCGCGAGCTCGGTGTCTCATCTTAGAAGTAAATTCGAGAATGGGGCCTATGTATGGCCCTTTTTACAAATATTTCAGATCTACACACATTATAAACTGTAATACCACACGTAAATGATTTATTAACTTGTTATCAATCATTATCAATCAGTTGCCTCTGCCAATTAAATCGCTCGTGAACTTTGATGTAACCCAAATGGGTCAATGTGTAGTACCTAGGTTAAAATGACACAGACATTAATCTGTAGGTACTAGCGGAGATGTCCGCTGACGAAGCGAAATTCGAAATGTTCGTTAAGCGCGTGCCACACTCGTCTGCGCCTGCGCCGGGGCATGCGATGCGTTCATGTGTATTAGTTGACTCATTCGCATTTACATTCCAGATATCTATTACACAAAATAATAACTCTCGCAATTTTAACTCATTATCATTCTTCAAACTTCAACATGTCTTTCAGAAATAGTCATTGTTTTTAATACATTACACCATGTAACTGAACCGGTTAGCATAGAGAATAGGGCTTAACATTCCTTAATATGAAACTTATATACTTATATTAAGCATTAAGTTCGTTAACCGAATTCCTTTTTTTACGTTTCAGATGGTACTTCCGTAAAATAAAACGGATCGAGGCCGAGAAGAAGCTACTTCTACCGGAGAACGAGCACGGGGCGTTCCTCATACGTGACTCGGAAAGTCGACACAACGACTTCTCGCTATCAGGTCGGTGGAATGTAGCGTATGCAATCAATTCAGTGGCGGCTTTACGGGTGAAGCGACTCAACTGATTACACTTGACAATCTGAAAATGATCTGTGACGTTCATTCTAGAGCGCATGTCTTACAGTAATTACCTACTATTTAATATATTCAAACGCGACGTTAGTTCTTTGAAGAGCCAACGAATGGCCCTGATCATTTCCTTATATATTATTACCTCAAACGTGTTTTTTCTTTATCGTTTTGAAGAACACCTTCAACGCTTATTACTGAAAAATAAACAGGAATCGGGTAAGTATTAACGGGAATAAATTCTTTGAAATTAATAATCAGAATCTACGTCAACGTCCTTTGGAGCCAACAGATAGTGCTGCATGGTTATTTAAACTCTAGCGTGTGCTAAATTTTTGCATGGGTCGTCTAGTCATAATATATAACTTTGAATGGTTCACATAATAACTAATTTAATAATAATAAAAATGTACAATTTTACATCGTTGCCACCAAATTGCAAAACATTGATTCGAGGATAATTACTTATATAAATAACTAAAAATAACATCCTAACTTGATATGCATCAAGGCAAATTAAAATTGTTGCACAAAAATGTTACAATCCAAGGTCCGAATATTGCATTAAATTTGCTAATTTTAGATGATTTTATTTAACAATGCTCATTATTTTTTAATTGATGACGTACGTAAAGCTAAAACGGAGGCAGACACACACGGTAATTAAATATCGAGCTCCACGTTCCCACGCTGTTCTGTTTAGATGAAAAAATTACATCTATATGTATGTATTGAAACCGGTCAGTTCCGAACCGCACCCCGTTCGTTCGTTTGACCGCTGCTGTGCATGCAGTTTTAATAGCGTTAATGGAATTAACTGAGATTTTTATCGGTAAATAAAACCTCTTGAGTACAACGATATCAGATAATACTCGTACTATTCTTATAGATAAAATTAACGGCCCCCCTTAATTTTTTTCAAATTTCCATTATTCTTGAACAATTTTAGATTCATTTTTAATTAGATTTTAACCATTAATTTGTTTTATTGGTTTTTCGCTTACCTGTTGCATTAGTAGTTTACGAACGAAAAATTATTGACTATCATTTCGGACGTAAACGGCAAAAAATAACACTTTAAACAGTGGACGGTTAATTTTGCTCGTGAGTGGAAATTGGCCTAATTATTGAAATATTGTCTGATGCACGAAATGCTTCTTTATATTTGTCTTATACGTATATACTATGTATGTATAATAGGTATATTTCGCATAATTTGACATACGGATTTTTGAAAAGTATAGTAAATTATACTTCTGCTAGTTTTCAGAATTCTATAACTTTCAGAAGCTTCTTGCAGACAAAGATATTCTTGGTACGAGGTATTTTCACAGAACACCACATATGTTTGATTGAAAAATAGTCACCTAAAAAATTTCTTGTCAGCTGCAAGACTAGTGAAACTTTTACATTTAAATTATACGTATACATATGTACAGGATAGCATATATAAAAAGAAAATTTTATGTAAAACGGAGTTTTGCAAAATATATGAAGTACAAAAACCGTTTATTTTGAGATGTAAAAAATACACGCTCAAAAGCAAATAACACGAATTGTGAAATTCATGTGTTCCAAGTCGTATAATCAAAACTTAGTATACTATACGTTTAAAATAGTAACGATGTGAGATCGTGACTTGTGGTCTCACTCAACTAGTCCCATACATATTGGCATTCGATATTAATTATACTCTACTATATAATTAATCGATGAATAATAATTAAAGGCATCGAGTAATTTCACATACTGAAAAAATCATAACCGTCGTGAAGCGATACAATGTAGAAATTGAATGACTTTCTCTGAACGCCCATTTGTCGATAGACATCAACACGAGCACCTCTGCGAGCACGGTCCTATAACTCTTTCAGTCGAACGTTCATGGAGGTATGAATATCGTTTTCGCGCGCTGCCCCTATGGAGCAAACATAAGACTAAATATATGGAAACACGAGTTGTCCATGGTCCGTAAAGGCGGGATGTGCGACAACCCAAGACGGCTGTCCATAAATCGCTTTGATCTGATCTTATGCTGCTCGTTAAGGAACGGCGTGTACAAACGACGTTCACACTTCCATGCGAATATTATACATATATTCAGTTCGAATCCCAGGTCGGTTTAGTAGGTATTTATATGATGAATATTGATACTGATACCGGGTCTTGGTTGTTACATGTATGTGGTGTCTTCGCTTGGTACCCAAAACACAAGCTGTCATGTATACGTTATTATTATTATTATATGCTAGTTTTTGCTCGTGGCTTCGGCCATATGCACATAGAGAACTTCTCTATGACTATATTTTTTCTACGGCTATTTCCCTTCTTGAGTTCTACTACTATTCTAATTTTCAGAACTCGAAGCAGTGCTAGATATTAATTTCGGATTTTTATTTAGCTTTATATCCTTAAGGCGATAATCTTCGATCTTAAATAGTATGTCCTGTGTTACTCTCCATGTTTTCAACTATATCTTGTGCAGATGTTAGACACCACAGCTACGGTTAAATTGATTTTGCATTCTCAAACCCGGTCGATATTAGAGTTACTTTGTCGGAGATTTAAGATTTGAGCATAAAGTATTTGCACGAAGACTTTCTATTACACGAGTTATAGCCAATAGTTAATAATAGGTAAAATAACTGAAACTATAAACTTTACTTCGCTCGAGGTGACATAGACGGTTAACTCATCTTTGAATATTTCCTTTGTTATCATTTGTGATCTTCATGTTTTGTGAAACTTACAAATTATGGTGTAGTATTTTATCTCTTAACTATTTGTGAGAAGTTCTGTACGTTTTATGAACAAAGTTTTCCGTAGAAAGTATAAAATTCCGTGTTTTGTCCATTTCTTACTATTTCTTCAGTAATTAAATAATGACACTAATACCTGGGACATCCCACACAGCGCCATCTAGTCCCAAAGTAAGCAATATTATGCTTGTATTATGGGGTACTAAACAGCTGGTATGCAAATTTAAATATTCTTTTATAATATATACATAGATAGATATTTTTTATACCCAGACACGGAACAAATAGACATATTCATGCACACAAATCAAACACAAATATTTGTCCCGGGTGAGACTCGAACCCGTGACCCGTGGCTCCGCAGTTAGATTCCTAACCACTCGGCCAATCGGTCAGTCAGTACTGCACCAACTTTATAATTATCGTACGATAATTTGTTCGTCCCTCCGTCCGTTCGCGCTCTATCTAACGTCGTTACTTTCCAACAGATTTTCTTGACCTTTGCATTGAGGGAGGATTGCGGGGGGTATCGTATTGAAGCTGATTAGAAAAAAGGAAGAATTGAGAATTTCGTTATTTTCCAAAGGGTTTTTTTGAAACTTGGCACAGACGTTCCCCTTGATCTCTAGTTTTGCAAGTATCGTTTTGGAGCTGATTGGAGGAATTGGGGATTTCGTTTTTTTCCAACGGATTTTTTTTTAAACTTAGCACAAAGGTTTTTTTTTACATTTAGCTATGCAAGTACAATTTTGGAGCTGATCGGAGGAATCTGAGGATTTTGGATCTGAAAGGCATATGATTATTAAATTGGCTAGTTTTATATATATATATATAAAAGCTTATGTTCGTTGTAACGAAAAAATAAAATCTATTGGTAACTATAACCACGCTAAACGAAATCGTTCTTTCGTAGAAAAGTTTAAGATTTTGAAAGAAATCATAACCTCATAAATGCATGTAATCGTTGGCGATGAGGTCACACATTCATCATTAAAAAGTTTGAGCAAAAGCTATCCAATGTATATTAATTACATATGGCCTGCCTGAGGTGGACTCGTCTCTGATGAGCTTAAAATTACAAGCGAATATTATTAGATATAATATATTTGTGCTCAAAAGTGAAAGTACATCTATCGTTTGCTCTGTCTGTTTGGTAAAAAAGTGCTAATAGATAGGTAGGGTCGCGGGTTTGCAATGGAAACTTTTGGTAACATCGAAAACACAGACCAGTCAACCTTTAGACCACGCTTTAATAAACGTCAGTACAAAAACGAAATCGCCAAAAAGTGGCGGGGTGCGGGGAGAGGTCGGCTAGTTTTCATTGGCTCGTTCAAAATTGACAATTTAATGGCTTCCGACGTGCTTCCAACTTAGGGCTCACTAGTGACGTAGTTATGTAGTGTCACTGCATAGCCTTGGCGAATGCTACTCCCTGTCAAAGCGTGGTCTATAAGGTTGACTTGTCTGTGCCTCGAAAAACACGCACAATAATAATACTGCTTGGAATCAGTATCTAAACCTATTTATTAAATTAGCATCTGTCTGAAGACATTTAAAATAAACATCTTGTGAAATAAAAACTTATAGCACATTTTTGTCAAACAATTTTACTAATTTTTTCTAAAAAAGTAATGGACCAAGTTTCAAAAATTTGGTACCATATAATGTCCCGCGAGCTCCTGCATCTTTTGACACTACTTTTCGTCTACCTTTATAATTTTCTGAAATATAACCGAATATCACTTTCTAGGTTAATTGATCTGATAATCATTCAATGAAAAGCGCATGACCAGCCCACAGTTTTCTACTGATTTCAAAATTTCTTTTTCCAAACGGTAGACAATCCACCTTTCTCGGGAGCTTTTTTTTTCTTCATTTTTTCGATATTGGCTTTCGTTTTCAAAATAATCAACTTTTTGTCCGAGGAATCGGAACATTTCGTCTTTTTTTCTTCATAAATTTCGATTTTCCGAAAAAAGTTACGAACCGATTTTAGAAAATTTGATATCAGACGATACCCCACAAACCCCTACATCTTTTGAAACCACTGCTTTTCGTTAACCGTCATAAATTTCAGAAATATAGTCAAATTACACTCCCCCACGAAAAGGATTTGATAAATATTTTCAGTGTCAAAATATATTTCCATTATTCAAAACATTGAAGCCACGCGTAATTTTTAACGGATGGCGAACATTGTGTAGTTTCACAGTGTGCTCATGGTTATTATTAACAATGTTGTTGTTTCACAGTTCGTGATGGCGACACGGTGAAACATTACCGTATCAGGCAGCTCGATGAAGGCGGATTCTTCATAGCACGTCGGACAACATTCAGGACGCTACAGGAGCTGGTCGAGCACTACAGTAAGGACGCTGATGGCCTCTGCGTGTCACTAAGCAAGCCCTGCGTACAGGTTAGGCGAAACTCTTGTTTATATTTTTGATGGGTATTCATATTCAGGGTTCTGTAGCCAAATGACAAAAAATATTACCAGCGCACATTAACTTGTGGGTTAAGCTAAGCTACAGGTAGAGCTTTAAAAATGATACATAGATTTCAAAATGAAAATCAATAGCTGTTGAGATCGCGTTCCTAAAGTCCTAAAAAATGTGTTTCTCCTTTTTAATTTTTCAACTATGGGGTGGAAAAATCAGAAAAAAATTTACATAGTACAACATAACAGCACTTTCAACGAAAATTGGTTTAAATAAGATATATTTGAACGGCACTTTCAACGAAAATTGGTTTAAATAAGATATATTTGCTGAGTAGTTTTTAAAATATTTGTTTTTAAACTTATAATTTGAATTTCAACAATGTGGGTAGTTTCATCCCGACTACGGAACCATTTACTGTGCGTGGTCCGACACGCACTTGGCCGGTTGCAAGTTCCTGTGTCAAATGAAAAATAAAAGATCACTCAACTTTTGATTAATAACCACCAAAACTGCAGAAGGATGAAATATTATTAAGCTCACACCTGTTTGCCAAAGGGATGGACAGATACCATTATAGATGTCCACTTTCATGCAGTCTCGTCGGTCTCGCGTGTTGTTACGTAGAGTTCCTTAAATAATGGTAACAATGATGTACATGACGCTGGCGTATCCACTTCATAAGGCCACAACCTGACCATACCCATAATTTGTTGCTAATTTGTTACACCAATCCCGATTTTGTAACGGTACTATATCTATAACTATATCTCGAAAACTCTTTGTACAATCTGCCTGTCTCACAAAACTCCCAAATGATCTTCTATACTCCAACGAAATGAAAGTCATTTCCAATGACAAAAAATGAAGTAAAGGTAAATGCGATTTTTTTACCATTAATTTCAAAGATATATTTGAAATAATACATCATTCAATGTTATCGAAATTTTATTAAAAAAACATAAAATTTTCTAATTTCCGAGGTAGTACGTACCTAGGAAACGAAAGTTCTTGTAAAATCGCATGTTTATTCATCAATTAACAGTGCTTACAAAGACTAATTAATTAATTATAACTAAAAAGTTATAATGCATTAGAATCTAATACATAGACGCTGAATAACGTTGCCTCGAAGTCATTATTCGATTAGACCGGTTGTTAATATAATCGATATGGGGTTACGGAGTACCTATTTCAAGAGTGCGAAATATTGTTTCAATCAATCGAAAGCTTCTTACATGGTGTTCGGCTGAACGTAGTCCAAACTTTTAGAGCGTGTAGAGGTTATAGAACTAAATAAAAAGTTAAAGTTAGTTACAGGGGTTGGGTATCTCGGAAACGGCAAGAGCTACAAAATTTGGACTGGTGTAACAAATTAGCAACAAATTCTAGCGTTTGAATAAATAAGTCAATAGGTTCAAAAGTTACAAGGGTGGCTACGCTAGCGTAAGAGCTAGCGTAACTCTTACGCTAGCGTATCAACTATATCTCGAAAACGGCAAGAGCTACAAAATTTGGACTGGTGTAACAAATTAGCAACAAATTCTAGCGTTTGAATAAATAAGTCAATAGGTTCAAAAGTTACAAGGGTGGCTACGCTAGCGTAAGAGCTAGCGTAACTCTTACGCTAGCGTATCAACTATATCTCGAAAACGGCAAGAGCTACAAAATTTGGACTGGTGTAACAAATTAGCAACAAATTCTAGCGTTTGAATAAATAATTCATTAGGTTCAAAAGTTACAGGGGTGGCTACGCTAGCGTAAGTCTTACTATATATATATAATACGTAAGTATCCACTATATCTCGAAAACGGTAAGAGCTACGAAATCGAGATTGATGTAACAAATTAGCAACAAATTATGGGTATGGTTAGGTTGTGGCCTTATAAAGTGGCTACGCCAGCGTAATGTACATGTAACAATGACTGATTCTGACCAACTAAATCGCTCAAACTACTTGTGATAAAAATCATGACGGAAAATCATTCTGAGTTTTTTTCTATGTTTATTCTGTAGGTACTACATAGTAGGTAGCATGAAGAAAATATTAAATCACAATAATTGAATATGTTATTAATTATTTTAGTTTCTCAATGAAAAGTCATTTGTTAATGAATTTATTGCTATGGCACGATAAGAACCGAGTATAAATCAATGTATACATTTGTAAATGCTTTGATCTGATTGACTAATCGTTATCTAATCTAATACCTTATCTTATTTTTATAATTACATGCAATTTAAAATGAACGATAGCGCTGATTTATGGCCCATGTAAAGATATTGATTTTACGTATCGCATTTATGAGCATATTTTACACAGAAAATAATCTGGATTAAATTAGATTAGTATTTTCAGAAATTTGATCAAATTAAATATACAAAATCCGCATTCATAAATTGTTTTCAATGACTATGCCGGCTATACTACCCTTTTCGATGTATGTAAGAAGTCAGTTACATGCACTTTAAGAAGCTGGTTTTTTTTTTGTTTAATTATTACAGCCCTGGTTTCATGCCCTTTTAGGACTATGAACCGACGACGCACTGTTGCCATTCATTGTTGACGTTACCTAAGTCTAGTAGTGGATCAAATATCACAATTAAGCCATTCATACAAGAACTATATGTGATTATTGCTAATGAATTTATTTAATAGTCGAATTTTATTTCAACTAATTAAATCCGTTCAGTTGAAGCTCAAAATAGTTACAAACTTACGCTGTTCCAATAATTAAATTAAACAATATTCGCATACGGACAATTACATTACAGTATGAACGCAATGATAATTAATTTTAACAAAGTTAGAGAAAACGGAAAAAGTATCGAGCTACTACTAAGTCAACGGTTCGTTCAAGAATAATCTTCAAACGGTTATAGATGTATCAGAGAAGTAATAGGAGTCGGTTAACATCGGACGTGGAGGTTTGCCCGAAGTTATCCAACGAACTAATTTTAATGAGAGAAAGTCATAAATTACAACTATAATACTGTAAAAACAACATTATTACTAAATACATCTGGTTCAAAGTGTCTTGCAAATTACAGGTACGTCCAGTCACATTACTTTTCTGATAGATCTGTAACCTCTCTCGCGAGTAACGAAGTTCGTTCGGTCTCACTGTAGGGTCGTTAAACAGCAAGCTCCGCTATCCACCAGTAATTATAATTATTGAAATTATTGAAAAATTATAGGAATTCTTTCCATATGTGCAGGTTTTTGGTGGCGATTATGTAAAAAAACCATTTAAAGAATTTTAATAAAACTTTTTCTTCGTGATACTGGATGTGACTTAAGCTATGTTTTACGATTGTAGGCCTGCAGGCATTGCAGTAGATCTGTTCTTTCAAAACGACAAGGCAGATTTAGAGGTTTTCTGCATTACATAGATACCACTTCAGAGCAAATTCATAGGTTTAAACCATGCGTTGCGCTATCAATTTTTATTTGTACCTTAAATACGGCGATGGCGCATGTGTGATGTCACGTTTTATATGTAAAGTCCTGTAGTTATATGTAGTCGATAACTACGTATCTGATTTCCTTGAAATTTGTTACTTCACATCACAAAACTTATCTAAATCAACAAACGCAAACAGTTTTCGCAACCCTGAATATTTTTCCAACACACGTTATCACAACACACTACCTGTGTTTACGAAAAAATAGCGTCGGCTGGCAACTCCAACAAAAATTATTTTCCAATAAATTCTTCTTCTTCGGCTTCTTCTATTGGTCGAATTCTACCAATCATAAGTATCATTCCTTAGTCTACGAAAATTTTAAACGAATGGGATCAACTTTAAGTAATGCCGCGTAAAAAAAGTTTGAGCCAAATTGCCATGCCGCAAAGCGCACACTGATATTGGAATTGATCTAATCGGCGCACCACCGCAACTAATGCGTTTTTTAACGTTCATTGGCCACCAGAAAGCGCTGCAGTTGATGTGTTTCTCTGAAACGGCTAAGTTTATTTTGAACCAGTTTTTTGCGTTACATAGGTATCACTTCACAGCAAGTCCTTAGACAAGTTTTGCGACTATGGACTACAAGGTTGCTTTGCAGTGGATCAAGTATTAAGTGTACTTTATAAAGGAATCTGTATTAAAAGGATGTAAGAAGAAAATGGATAACGCTAATTGTAGGAACGCAGTTTACAAAGTTGAAGGCTGGATTTTCTTAAAATAATGAAATATGTCGACATTATTTTTATGCCCAATTATAACGAGTTAAAAAAATGCGTTTGAGATTTGATGACTGAAGTACAATCATTAGAACAAATCATTACAGTTTTCGCGTCGCGCCCTCTATAGTTATCATCAACTAAATTTTAATTGAGAACCATTGAGCAATATATGTAGCTCAATAATAAGAAGACGATTGGCGAAATCCGCCCGCGGAATGAAATATACCTTCGAGTGCGACAAAACGAAACAACTGTCATAAAACAAAATGTCCATGATTAAATACAAAAACGACTCTCATTTCGACCTCTCTGAACTTATACGTGCTCCCACGCAACACCATCTAGACCTAAAGTAAACAAGTATTATGTTTGTATTATGGGGTACTAGATAACCGATATACATACTTAAATATTATTTTTTTATATAATATATACATATATGTATAGATACTTTTACACCCAGACACGTAACAAATAGACATGTTCATGCACACAAATATTTGTCCCGGGCGGGAATCGAACCCGCGACCCTTGGCCCTGTAGTTAGGGTCTCTAACCGGCCACTCTGCCAACCGATCAGGGGATATACAATGATACCAGTCCATAGGTCCATCTAACTATATATATATAGGAGGAAATGGCTCCTACATTCATTTATAATATTAATATATATATATATATATTTATATATATTATAAATGAATGTAGGAGCCATTTCCTCCTCTAACTTTTCGCGGAATCGTATGACCGAATCGATATCCCACATGATGCATTCTGCGTACATGCCGATATAAATTGATCGAGGTGTACGGAAGGTACTCAACACATCTCGGCCTGTCCATTTTCTAATGAGATCATGTTGCTGTTCAAATGTTACCATCCAATCAGTTAAGAGCAGAATATAGGTTTAAGCATAGCCAGTACGCCCGATAAGCCTGACGTGGTCATCGAGTGGTCAAACAAAAAATGCATTTAAATAAGAATTGGTCGAGGTCCTAATGCGCTCACTGTCACATACATATTTTTAGCATAACTTGTGCGCCGGAGGTCATGCGAACAATAAACGAATACTCTTTAAATTTTACGCAGTCGCATAAACTACGAAATTCAATATTGAAAACTTTTATAAAATTTATGATACGCGTTAGCAACCTCGTCGGACCACGAAAGAATTATTACGGGGCAATGGAACCACACGAGGGTGTTTTTTTTTTTTTAATTTTAATTCAGCGAAGGCCACGCCCTCTTCGGACCAGGAAAGAGAATCTTGATACGTAAAACTATATACGTGTCCACTGTCCGCCTTAAAAGGTTGGGTGTTTAACATTTTTGTACGCGTATTTTATGGGTGTTATTACCAACGGCGCGTGCGCTTTGTCGCTGTTGTTGGCATTTGATGCGACCGTTTCCTGGATCACAAATAAACGCTTTAAAACCAGTGGTTAAGAAATTTATTTAAGTGATTAAATTTATCTTTATACGAGTCGGAATTCTTTATACGACAAAAAGTGTCTGAAAAATTTTAGATACCTAAGTAGCTGAAAGTGCAAAGCCTTTACGTCAAAGAAGGATTTAAACTACAAGAATAATGGAAAAATTTTCCTGTTATAAAATAATAAATAGTTTCATAATGGCCTTGTACAAGTAATGAATATAGGAGATTTTCTTCCTACTTCGCTTTTGCAACTCACGAGAAAGCACATTTTTTTCTAATAATTATTATATGAAAACCTGTAATTACAAGTATAAAATAAAAAATTATAAATGAAAAAAAAAATTACTAGATAAAAACTTCATAAGATCTGCTATTATATAACAGCACAGAAATTATGAATGTAAGAAAATAATTCCTCTCGTTTACGTAATACCACGGAAACGTTTTAAATAATAACTAGATATGCTCGTTACTAGTTAGTGTCAATGATCTTTACAAAAGGATTCTGTTTATTTTAATAGCGAGCAACCTTTACAGTCTGTTTGGCATTAGCGTGTATGCATTTTTAACAAGGCCTCAAAATGTTCGACCGATTCGCGATACGAGTGAGCGGTATGCCGGATGTCATCTAGACGCACCGCCTCGAAAATTTGTAGTTTTATAACTAATTTATTTTAAACAAGTGCTATCGAGCACTCGTCAATTTAGGGTTGTATATGTTTCTATTTTCTTTAATTTTATTTAAAGTTTTTAATCCCGCGAAAGGTTATGGGGTGGCTACATTATTGGGATGAAATGTATATTATGTGGGGAAATTGGGATTCATTTTGCAGATTATATTGCTTTTACATTTGTTTTACCAAATCTTACTTTCTGAGGCGGACGTGATCATACATTAATATATTTGTTTAATTTTTGTATTTAGTATGATAATTACAAAATAGAACTATAGAAATGATTTAAACAATTTCCTATAGTCCATTCATTCCAAGTCTTAATCAATCTTGAGAGAATGAAAACAGAAAGAATGAAGCTCATATTTCGCGAAATATTCACTTGCATAAATACGCACACAGGAGCCATCATTGTATTTTCAAAGATCTGTCTAATGATACCCCACACTATGAGGTGCGCGAATTTTTTTTTTCTCAGTTGAAAAGAAAGCCACCCGTAAATAATCAATTTTTCCTAATTTCTGTACACTTTGTAAAAGCGGTTCATATAAAACATCTGCTAGTAAAATTTTATCAGGATTAATGGAAAGATGGCGGATGTGACATGCGGACAGACGGGCAGGACGAAATAATGAGGGTTCTATTTTGGTCATAGACTACGGAACCATAAAAAGTAGCCATAGAGTAAAGGTATTGACCTTTTAATTATTGTAAAAACCTTTTACCAGACATTATTTTTTAAAATCAGCGGTTGCTTAGTTTTAAATAAAATTAAAAAATTGTCGATGTTTATGTTTTTTATGATCGTGCAAAGTATTGTGTTTCGAACCTATAAAACAACGAATTGACTAGAAGCCCTCTTCTGCGTTTACCGTCTGACCACTCATACTCTAGCTAGCTGGTGCAAGATGGCGACTTTCAGTCCGCGAGGTCCGTGCGCGCCGGTCTTCACCCCCGGGAAATTGCGTTTGACATTTTCGATATTGTGAAATGACATTTCTGACTCTTATAAAACCAAACGCTGCTGTCAAATTTATTTACATGTTCGAACCATTAAGAGCTCTGGATAATTACAACACAATTTTTTGGCGCAAAAATATCATTTGTTTGTTTAAAATTAGTTCAAAAACAAACAAAACTCCGTTCACCTGGCCTTTAAATGTTTATTTGCGTGTTATAGAATACGGGCGGTTTGATTGTACCCGGTGGGCTGGGCACAAGAAACTGGTGTGTTATTAATTCAACGGCCAAGATTTTTTATCAATAAATACCTATCCACATCGGATCACAATTTCTAAATACAACGATTACAATATTAGTATTGCACTTGTAAGTGTTTCATAATGGTACGCCTATTTCATACCATTATATCATTCACGTGCGTTGATTACGCTAGGCTTCGACTCTATAAAGAAGTAAGTAAATTAAAACTGAAAATTGTGTAACAGATAATATTATTTAATTATACACGAGTGTTTTCTTAAATAACTATTAATGTTAGTTTAAGTGTTTAACTAGCAATTTCTAGTTTCACTCGAGATCACGGAACGTACACATATAAATAGAAACTTGTTGAAATACGTAAGTTATAATAATATATCAAGCCGTTTACGATATTAATAATACACTTAATATCACGTAAATATTGTCGGTGCGCTAAACGGGTACGGGTACACTTTCAGTTTCCTCATTGTATTACGTTGACTGCACATATTTTCAACGTAATTGATTTTTTTTTATTGGCCGCCGATTGGCCGAGTAGTTAGAGACTCTAACTGCGGAGCCAACGGTCGCGGGTTCGATTATCGCCCAGGACAAATATTTGTGTGCGTGAACATGTGTATTTCGTTCTGGGTCTGGATGTAAAATTTTTAAATATGTATATATTACTAAAAAAAAATTTAAGTATGTATGTCAATTGTTTAGTAATCCATAACACAAGCATAATACTTGCTTACTTTAAGACTATATGGCGCTGTGTAGGATGTCCCATTTATTATTATTATTATGTATAAATAAGCCCACCGCACACTATCCAATTTTTTGTTATCAGTTACGTCGCAGAATACATTTTAAGATTATATATGAGTCATCATCATCATCATCAGCCCGTGTCTGTCCACTGCAGGATATAGGCCTTTCCCAAGGTTCGCCACCACACACGGTCCTCCGCCTTATTATATATGAGTACACAGAATAAATCGGTTTCAACTGGACCGTTATACAAAAGGTGGTGCTCATTTCTAGTGTTAAACACGTTTCTGAGCTAAATGATACTTTGTGGTCGATTGTACCTACCTACCAACGATAAGTTGTATAAGTGGATGATATACAACGATCTCAAGCGGCATGTTAGCCAATTGTTTAGCGGTGACAGTTGTACTTAGGCGAACCGTAAACCGAAGATGCAACAGCACAGCAAATCCAACATTTTCACGATGGAAATGCTACGTTAGGCCCGAACATTGAGCTGCTTCACGACAGTCGTTAAGATATCGTCATCTGATAAAGTCGACTTTGTTTAGAATGCTATCTCTGATTTTGGGCATTCTAATTAGTGTGTGAGTAACAAAAGTTGACATTCGATTCTAAACTGCGACGCGACGCCGTTCGCTGTAGGTACATTGGCATGCGATAATGTATTCAAACAGCGTGCTGCTTTTAGTGTGTAAGACGCCACTGATTTTTCAGGTTGGTTGGATGCTTCGCTTTTCGGTGCGTTTGCTGTGTGGCTGCGTTTTCGGTCTGCTGCGGTCCGCCTTAACGAATGCGGCGCCCCCGGACTTTGGTGCTTTCAACTCTGATATTTTGCGGAGGCGTCGTTTGGTCGCATCGACGCGACGTCGCGTTGCGTTAACCACGGCTGCGGATCAGTATGAACGATAAAACGGATTGTACAATCTGCGACGTTATTATGCAATTCTCATCTCAACGGCATAACGCGTAAAGTTTTTCAAAAGAAAAAAATAGGTATGAGTATTTTAATGCCACAGTACCAATATCGCGCAGTGAAATGAAAACTTTTTAAAATACTCAACTCGCCTACTACGACGTCGAAGGGTTCGTTCGACGTCCGTTTTGTCGAAATTTACTGGTTTGAATTTTTGTAAGTGCACTTCCAGTATATGTCTAAGTAATTTTGTAATGTAGAGCACAGCTTGCAGACGCAACAACCGACGCAACTCTTTGTTCATCCTCACAAACTCACAGCATTTCATGTTATGAATAATTTTATCTGAAGTAATACATTCTAGTACATAATATCTTTTCAATATCGTTATTTTGTGTATACCTGCATCTACATAACACTTGTCCTATATATCACTAGTAAATCGATTTCGAACATTTTTAAGTTATATTGTTTTTAATAGTACTGATATGTGTTTTAATACTTTAACTTTTATATAAATATCTCTTTTAATATTATAAAGCGGCATATCTTGCCGCTTTGAAAAAAAAAGTTGACAACCCTATCAAAATTTAAAGAATAATTATCATAATTGGATCGGAGATCGGAATGTGTCTTTTTGTAATGATGTAATGAGACCTTAATTTCGATGTAAATCTTTTCTCAATACTAAATATATAAATTAAAATATAATATACATTACTCTGGTTATTGAAAGAGTTTCGTAAAAGCTTTGAAAGGTGAAGTTTGAAGAGGACTATTGAACTATATTTAACATTTGTTTTTCATTATTATAAATTTCAGTGTATATTTTTTTTAAATTTGTTTCTTAGGTCAATTTTCATTATATTTCATAAATCCGGGTGAGATTTCTATTTTAGCATTTTAAATGATGATTTCTATCAGTTTTTTATAATAAAATTCGATAATTTAAAATATTTTTTGATAGAGGTGTCTCGGTTTGAAGGATTACGTTAAATAACGTATACTTGGTTACGACAAAGTTAAAAGCGGACCAGATGTATTGAAAATAGTCGAGTTGGATTCTAGCTTTATTTATGGGCCCCGTTTGGCATTGATAGAGCAGCAGGATTTCGTTTCGCGCCCTGTGTGCAAACAGACCGGCCTGTCCCCACGTGCCGATTACAATACACCTTTCTATAAATGGGAAACCCTATCTACTACAACACCATTTTTTGTCAATTTCCGTGGAATACTTATATTTCAAGTTTTTCAATCACAAAATTGTAAATAATACTACTATTATTTTAAATCTCAACATAGATATTATTACTATATGGGTCTTCTACGTTTTGAAATTTTGATTTGGAATCGCTTTTCATTTGAAGCATAAATGTCTTATGTTGCTAATTTTATTTTAGTTCTGTTTGTTTTTTCAAAGAATATTAAGTTAGGTACAAACATGGATTACCTATATCGTAATCCGACCTTACATACGAAAATCATTTACTTCGGTTCAATTAATTTCGAATGAATATTTAAAAGTCGAATGTATAAGAATCAAATCTCTGACTGTCTTCGAGCTTTTCGTGAGATGTGGGGTAGGCGAGATGTCGGAATTGTTATTCATCACTAGCCCATTTTACCCCACTGCAAGGGCTTAGGCCTCCCCCAGGATGAGGAGGGGGTTTGAAGCTTAAATCCACCACGCTACTCTACTGCGGATTAGGGATTGTAACGACCGCCATCTATTGACAGCGTCCGGGACCGACTGCTTAACGTGGTTCTCTGAGGCACGGAGTCAGTGATAGTTAAAGTACTTAAGTCAGAAAACTCATTGGTACACGCCCGGATTCGAACCATGGCCCTATGGCCTTATAAATTTGAGACAGGTTCGTTGCGCTCTGGGTTATCACGACACAGACACGGAATTGTTATTGCCATCCTATAACTCGAGCACGATAGTGCAACATCGTGTTTGCAAATATGTACATGACGTCGCGGTCCGTCGCGTCGCTGGCTGCGGCCGACGACGCCGTAAGTCGGTCACGATCTTTGACAAGTTAGACTCTCTATGTAACAATAGTGTATGAAAGTGGTTTGCACTTCAAAAGTCACTAGGGCAGCAAGAAATCGCTAACGTTATTCGCACTCGGGAGTTTTTTTGTCTTTTCTTGTCATGAGGCTTTTCCTTGTTTTCCATTGAGCGACGGAAAGAAAATGAATCCTTTTCAAAGTGTAGTCGTATGTATGTACAATACTGCCTAAAATAATTAAATAATTTTCTATCAGTCGTACGGTATTCGATTCGTACCTAACGGTTTGTGGTCTCACAAATTTCTATTAATTTCAGTCGTCTGTCTATGAATGTGCCTATCAAAATCGTTGGCGTTTCAATTTAGTAATTATTCATTTATAGGTTAGGCTAACGATTAACATAACCTTATCGTGCGTCTGGATTTTTTTCTTAAATTACATATAAATTCATGACGACTATTAGAATAATATTCGAGAATTAGTATTCTTGAATAGCGTAACATATCTAAATAGGCCTTGAAAACCGTCGTGCGGCTGAAGGTAATAGACCTATTGTAACACGAAAAGAGCCTTTAAGACGTAAAACGACGAGTTAACACCGGATTCCGCGTTGCACAGATGTTTTTAGTCACAGTCACATGTTTATGCACAATGCAGGTACAGTATACGCGACGCCTACATTCGCCTCCACCGGGTTTCTCGAGACTGAACACGCGGACTTGGTGTATTTATATATAGTTATAGAAATTTTGTGCTTGTTTATTTTCACTTTGAACAACGGATGTGCTCATCACTATAGTGTGGGTGACATGAAGGAGAAGAGATGAGAGCGGACGACAGCACTATAAAATAAATCACTCGCAATAGCCCTCCGATCGCCCATCACTTCGTATTCACTATTATGTTAATTATTTGAACAGTATCACCGAACAAAACATAATACTTGTGTTAATTTGATTTTTATTGTAATGCTAACAAGTAGAACGAAAATTTAATGCAACACCCCATTACAGTTGGATGACAAATTCACAGAATAGCCAAACTCTGTATTTACTGAAACGTAGGAAGATAACTGCAACAAAGACTGGTTTCACAGCTAGATTTCTGGGCCTTTTTTAAACTGCGAACGTCACAGCTAAAGTAACAAATAAGACAATGGATTGATCACATCGAGCAGTTAGAAATCAATAATGAGTTACATCTGTATGCGCTCTTAAACATTTTACTATTGAATAGCATCCCAAAGGAAGCAACAACGCCACGACTTGCGTGGGTTGGGTGCACTACGACGTATTGCACGAAGTGCGTACAATGGTACGGATTGTGATCACGGTGCATATGATTTCATGGGTTATCGCTACAATGGGTGTTTTTTAGTCGTGGTTTTGTTTTACTGGCAACGTCCGAATCGTCCGTGTATAATGTCGCACGAGTTATGAAAAATTAATTCAAATTTTCCTCTTCCACTACGGAACTACTGTGACCATTCCCAAATTTTTTAACAAAAGTTCGTTGTATTATTTTTCCGAAGAATAGGCATTTTAAGGAACTAATTTGATTTTTTTGTTTTAGATTGGTATGTACGTAGTTAAATCATTTTGAAAATTCTCATAGAGCGTGACGTTACAGGGTGGAATTATAAAGTCAGCCATTGCCGTTGCATATTTATGAAAATAATGTCTTCTTCTTCTTAGTTATGGCGTTCTCTGCATTTAAAGCAATTTCGCCAGAGTCGAGTATTCTGTTCGTATTTTTAATAAAAAATAACAAGAATAGGCAGCGTAGTACGGTTATTATGGAGCTTTTTCAAAATATCGCCAGAAACTACGACGTTCCACGTGCGCCATTTTGAAAAAAACTCCCGAAAATAATGTCACTCTCAGAGTGTTGGCTATTATGTCAACAACTGTCATTATTTCTTCAATGAACTGTCATGGCAGCTAACACTGAGAGTGACATTATTTTTATAAATATGCAACGGCAATGGTTGACCTTGTAATTTCATCCTGTGACGTCACGCTATGAAAATTTTCAAAATGATATAACTACGTAAATACTTATCTAAATCTAAAAAAAATGTAATTACTTTCTTAAAATTGCCTATTCGTCCAAAAAATAAAATAACGGACTTGTGTTCAAAAATTTTGGAATGGTCAATTACTTTTTTTTTTATAGAAACGTCTCTGAATTTTATCTGTTATACGAAAAGAAGCTTCCATTTGTAAGATGTCATATGTAATCTTTGTAATTTGGGTCCGTGTCTCTGAAAATATACTTCTATTTAGAACAAGGTAGTCATTTTTAAATGCTTCGAAGTCAGACCCATAGAAAAAAGGCATAGGGCATTCACAAAATATCTAGCTCTGGCTATCTTATTTCACCGCGGTCAATTCCAGAGGTAATCTTGAAAATGCAATCAATTACCAGCAATCTCACTTCCTGTTCGTCGTTCAGTAACTGCGGCGCAATGGGAATGGCAAACTACGTCAAACTGCAAAAACACATCGTAATGGTTATTATGTAGTTAAAATGTTCCAACCTTGTTTCCATGTATCGTCTCGCTTAAGTTTTCTTTAAATAACAGTACCGCTATGTTAACTAGTTTCAGCCTATTATGCGGTAGTAGTAGCGTAGCACTTGAACGAACGCATGACAGACAGTCGCGATCGACGGATAGGACGGCGTCTGGTTACGAATCAATCTGGTCGCGTCGTGGTGCGATTTAAAAATCGCATATAGGTACATCATTTGTGCTATGACTTGACGTCGTCGCCTGGTCGTCTAGTCTGAGCCTGATACAATGGCGGCTTTGTAGGAAGGTGGCGGGTTCCATTCTCGCGCGGGACAAATATTTGTGTGCATGAACAGAACATGTCTATTTGTTCCGTCTCTGGGTATAAAATATATACCTATGTATGTATTATAGAAAAATATCCAAGTGTGTATATCAGTTGTCTAGTATCCATGATACATGCTTTACCTAGTTTGGAAGTAGTTGGCCGTGCATGAGATGTCCCAGAACTAGCTGTGATCATAATCGAAATTGCATTATGTACATTTACATTTTACACACATCATAGCTCGGTAATGCAATTGAGTCACGGTCGATTGCTGCACGCATGAAACATTATTACAAAGCCAAAACGAATAATCATACGGCGACGTTTATTAATAGATAAAATTGCATTAACGCACACATTGCTTTTTTTTTTATTCTACACAAATTATAAATACAGAATATGCACAAGTAGTTGTGGAAGAGAGATTGTCCTAACTAACGCTAACTCTTTTGTAAAGCTAATTTACAGCTAAATTGATGACATTTACTCACAGACCAATCAACCTATAGACCACGCTTTAATAAACGTCAGGATGAAAACGAAATCGCCAAAAAGTGGCGGGGTGCGGGGAGAGGTCCGCTAGTTTTCATTGGCTCGTTCAAAATTGACAATTTAATGGCTTCCGACCTGCTTCCAACTGACGGCTCACTAGTGATGTAGTTATGTAGTGTCAATACATAGCCTTGGCGAATGCTACTCCCTATCAAAGCGTGGCCTATAAGGTTGACTTGTCTGTGCATTTACTACTTCTTGGAGTGTACAACCATTGGATGACTATTATGTTTCCACACGCTTTTTACTGGTTGGAGTTCAATCAAAAGCGACAATCTTGTACATTACAACTGTCATGCAAAAGTTTATTTATCCACAAAATATCCCTTAGCTAACCGAGTCCGCATTCAGAATTTACCTTGAGTTTTCAAAAACACACAGCCGATGTTATGTCAGAGTTATATCAGAAACTCTCATCAGCTGTGTAACGACTTGTCGCATATAATGGATTTTCGTTGGCGACTCTCGATTGCATAACGTCAAATCGTAATCGACGATGGCTGATTTAAAGTGACGTTTTATCGACTCTCCGACGAATTAGATTAGTATTAATGGCGACGGCATCACTATTTAAACGATATCTTTTTCATTAATTTAGGCGGGCCATAGTTTATGTTTATGGTAGAACTTGTTAAGTGTTTGCTTAGTTTATTTTTAGTAGTATGTTTATATGGTTTTCGTTGCATAACATAATTATATTACCTGGGGCCCTGTTTTTGAATCGCTCGTAATATTATAGTGTAATTATAATATCGCTGAACTAGAATCGGATGCTCAGAATAGAGATCGAATGCTTTATCGATTGATGCGTCAAAAACGTGTTTTTGAATTAAAACGATAAACGATAAAATATCGAGCGATCGAAAATTCTACCAACTGAATTTGTAATCGTTGATTACTTGTATACGATTTCATGCTAATTATTTCACGCTGATTATATTCGATTTGTACTACAACATTTGTACAAATAACATTTATTCGATAAATGTTTATACACAACACAAATCGTATACGAATATTTTTTACAACATATATATACTTTTTTTTTTGTTTGGATGGAACACGACTATCATTGCAAGTGTCACACTTGGTGTGTGTATCATATTGGTATTTATATTTACTTTTTTGCGGTTCGACGGCCGCTTAGCCTAGTAGGTAGCGACCGTGCCTACGAAGCTGGAGGTCCCGGGTTCGAATCCCAGGTCGGGTCATTATTTATATGATGAGTACTGGTACCGGGTCTTGGTTGTTATATATGTATGTGATGTCTTCGCTTGGTACCCAAAACACAAGCTAATGCTTAGTTTGGGGCCTAGACGTTGTTATGATGTATGTGTTATTATTATTATTATTATTAATTCACAGATGATTTTCTTGCAGTGATTTGTTATTAAAATAGTTGGAATTCAGTGAAATAGAAATAAGTATTTAATGAAAGTAACTATGTAGGTAAATTATTACTAGGTTGTCTGAAGATTTTTATATAGACACTTAATATTATAATACATCGTTTAGACCTTGATATGTAGTTACCTACTTTGTTAGTAATGCTACTCAGGTCAAAACATGTTGAGGTATTTTTCACGAAAGGAGAAATTTCAGTGAGAATTTCCCGCACAAGAGTCTTTGTGACGCGAATTTTTTTAAAAAATATTTTTGTAAATAGATCATCGCATAAAGCGAACGAATTCGTTTTATATAAGAATCGAGAAGATGTGGGAACTTCTTCCCCATTGGCAAAAGTTCCATATACATCCGACTTAAAATATTCGTGAAAATTTGCCATATTTTTTAAATCATTAATCAAAGTTTTATTGAAACTTATCATTGTAAGTAAACCAGATTAAATTAATAAAAAAGTGGTAGACAACGACATAACAAAAAAAAAGTATAATAAATTGTTACTAATACCTGTGAAAAAATAGCATACAAAGTCAATGCCGCTTGACAGGTGAACGAAACGCTGATATTGCTGTCAAGTGGTCCACACCATTGTTCAATTTACGCATGCTTTACGCACGATAAATAACGAGTACGATACTCAAATACACTGTTCTAATGAAATCGTTCGATAACTACGTAATTTTCGTGTACGACACCGTGTCGCATGATTCAAAAACAGGGCCCCTGTTCAAGATTGATTTTCTTAACTATCTTGCCTTCTGGTTTTCTGTGAACCGGTATATTTACCTCATCGTTTCAAAAATAACTGAGTTAAAAAAAAAAAACTATTTGTGACGTGAAAAATCGATTGCACGGTTGTTGCCGTAATGTGCCTGATTTTGCCATTTACTATTCTCCCTTCAAGCGAATAAAATTACCGGCACTGCTAGTATAGCCTACAGATCAAAAGTCTTTTCCATCAAACTTGTTGCGGGAGATCACACCATGAGGACAACGTTCTATGTGAAATTGTCAATTATGGAACCTTTACGAACTTACAAGTCAACTATATGACTATGGGTATATACTAGTAATTTATGCGTAATAGGTAATAGGCAAGCAATGTCATTATCTGAAGCGGGTTTTTTTTATATCCACGAGGCACAATTAACGATAAATGTCTGTACCTATTGTTACACTTTAAATACTCATCTATAAATTGTTTTTAATTTTGTCATTACGTTTGTGTCAAGTCGTTAAGAATAAGTAGAAGACGTAATAAGCCATTGGATCCTTAAATTGATTGTAACCCAAAAAATGTGTCGTAGCTGTACACCTTAAAATTAAACTGACAATTTTAAATGTATAATTCTTTCGGAAAGATATAGGTACAGACACAGACTTACTATGAAATTGAAACCAGAATTTGGCAGAAGTATGTCAAATGAAAATCTAAGTGTCTAGTTTCGTAAATAATTATGGCACAAGAACATCTCACTACTTAGTACCCACTTAGTTAGTAGTAGATTTGCCCACGGACGTTAGAGACTCCATTCGTGACACAAATATAAAAATAGTTCTTAATTTTTTTTTTTAGTTTTATAAAATATACATTTTATTTCAATCATCTTTTACCTTACCATATCCTACTGCAACTAATTGTGTACGTACCCACTATTTCACCTTGACTTTTGTAATAATGCATTTCCTGTTGTTTTTGCGTATTTTACATCATTTCTTTTTATGCTAAGATAATTATTTACTATTCACATATTGTCATCGCGAACTCACAACGACAGCCAAACCATTCAATGGTTTCTGCGGGTTGTGTTGGTATATGTTTGCTATAAAAATAATACAATAAAATAAATAAACAAATACTTTGTTCCCGTTTTGTTGAATGTTTAGTATTTTTTAAATAATTTGTTAAAGTCGCCATAAAGCAGTGTCAAATAAGCACTCGTAACAGCCAAGCGTATATGAAACTATTGTTACGTAAGCGACGATAAAGAAGAGTAGGGATAAACCAAGATCTCTTGGGAATGGGAGAGTATGTATCTATGTGAAACCCCTGTTTTCATACTATTGTCTCTTTGTACACAGGTCGAGAAACCGGTTACAGAAGGTCTGTCACACAGAACCCGTGATCAATGGGAGATAGATCGATCCTCACTCAAATTCGTACGCAAACTTGGCCACGGGCAGTTCGGCGAAGTGTGGGAGGGCCTGTGGAACAACACTACTCCAGTAGCTATCAAAACCCTCAAATCCGGCACCATGGACCCCAAGGACTTCCTCGCCGAAGCTCAAATCATGAAAAAGCTCCGTCACTCCAAACTTATTCAGTTGTACGCGGTTTGCACATTGGAAGAACCGATATATATAATCACTGAGCTGATGAAGAATGGATCGCTTTTAGAATATTTACAAGGTAGATATATTTTAGCATCGATAGTCTGTATGGAAATTTCCGGATTCGACTTCCGCGTCAACACAACGCAGTGGTTGATTAGTGTCATGCGGGTATGTTCGTTATGGTTATTTTTTCAGCAATGTGAAAATATTTTAAATCACATAAAGGCTGGAATCTTTATCGCGAGACTGCCACGGCAGTGGCCCATGACGACCATAATCGACTCGCGTGTTTTCTTCGAATCTCGGAATCGCGTCTAATAATTTCAACATGTATATATAGATACGTTCACGCCTCTTGTTTCATTCGTTTCATACAAGTTCGGGAGTGTCGGATGCGTAAAAATTCGTCCTGCTTTGAGATGTGCCACCAAGTTGTTCGTCATGCTTTTTTTAGGCCGCTCCATACTGACCTTTCCATCACTATTTTATGTATTGTTTTTTTTTTTGTCCTTAGGCAAAGGCCGAGGACTGAAACTCCAGCAGCTGATCGACATGGCGGCGCAGATAGCTGCCGGTATGGCATACCTAGAGTCTCAGAACTATATACATCGCGACCTCGCAGCAAGGAACGTGCTAGTCGCGGACGCTAATATAGTCAAGATTGCAGACTTCGGCCTAGCCAGACTGATCAAGGTGATGATTTTATTTAACTCTAAATAAGCTTTTCATTGGCGAGCCGATGGAGTTAATGAATACAGGTGAATGAATCATGAAAATTTATGCATAAAAATGTTTGTTGTGTTGTGGTGATTTAGCCGTGATTGTCTTTCAATATAAACTAAATGAGTTTGTTATTAAAATATGTATAAATCGAACGACATAAAAATTTCTTGCGATTTAGCTGAAAATGAAAAAAGTTTATTTTACAGCAGATTAGCGATCTACAATTATTTAAAAGAGCAGTAAAATACATCAGCAATAGGTTCGCTAACAACAGTAAAGTTAATATAACAACAGAAAGTATGTATCTATAGTGGTCACACTAGGCAGCATGCCTGTATCGTGAGGACCAATAAGCTATCACAAATTACATGGTTACTTCTTTAGCGTTGATTTTTTATATTTAGTTTAATATTCCTAGAATATCCATTAAATCTATGTGATCTATTAGATATTCTAGATTGCGCGATAAGCTTCAAATTTTAAACCAGTTCAAAAAGATCGGTCCAAATTATTACATTTCAAGAAAAAACCGATCCAGTGCCAGTTGACGTACGGTTCCCTACTATTTATTAATTTTGATTGTTGATGGATAACACATTCGCTTTGATACAAACTCGATACCTAGGAATCAATTACTATGTAATTGTGGTACAGTTATCAACACCCCGTGTTCAAAAATATTCTAGTACGTACATGTATTGTATATGCTAAGGCATTTTTGAATAAGACAGTCGCTGTCATCTTGTTAGAAATATAATACAAATTTCTCATATATTTATACCTAATATCTACACTACACTGTTCCTATCTACATATCCTCAAACTCTATCTAACTGTAGTAGGTAGTTTCGAAGCGAGAAAGCGTTCTTGACCATTCCTAGTCAAGTGGCGCGTTTCCCTCATAATTTATTTTTCAATACATTTGCTATTAATACGGTCTTTATGACATCGAAACTTGTACCGTAATGTTGTATTTTATAATACTGGGCCTTTTTACTGTACACCAATCACAAACGAGCATTCTGTTTGTGACGCATGCGTAAACCGCGAAAAGCGACCCGCTGGCGCCGTTAGCTCCCGCATTAATTACATTTAAAGTATTATTTTAATCGCAAATGTAATGTAAAACGTCGTATGACGCTCGTACTCAGTAAGCTGGCTATTACAGTCTCGGTTTATTATAAGATGGATTTTTCCTGTCTTTCATCAATTATTTAAGATAGTAAAACAAAAATCGGAAGTTAGGTAGAGAAACAAATATAAAAAACGGGGTCTTATAAAATATATGTTTCATTTAATTATTTATTTTTATCAGTACGTTACATCCCTTAGTATTGTATTTATATACGTCAAAGTATAAAAGCTAAATATTTTATGTGTGTTTTCATTAATGTAGATAAAAATACTCGGCAGTTACAAACCATGACTAGGGTAATTACTTATGCAGACAGGCAACTAGGCCCATTCACGTTAAAGTCTAAAAGCTGGAATTCACCATATATCGTTAAACCAATTCGAAGATTTCCGAGGTCTCCTCGGTCAGTTCTTAATTTGAAAATGTCAATTTCGATATAATCTATGGAGGTACCAACGTCGTTTTCGCGCCCCACCTATGGAGCTAGCATGAATGTCGTCGTTCCGTGGTATGGATAATAATTTGAATTTACTTATTTTATGAACATCTTTATATTAATGTTTTCCATGTTATCATTTTATAGGAAGATGAATACGAGGCGCGAGTCGGTGCCCGCTTCCCCATCAAGTGGACGGCGCCTGAGGCGGCTAACTACAGCAAATTCTCGATAAAGTCTGACGTGTGGTCGTTCGGGATCATGCTAACTGAGCTCGTCACCTATGGCCGATTACCTTATCCAGGTCTGTTTTTGCACACTGTACTTACCTACTTTGAAATTGACTTTCACGTTAAGAATATACTGCGTTTAGCGAACTACGCAAAACATTAAACAAAAAGATTTTAAGTACGAAAGTACTGTATACACTGAAGCGCACAATGTGCTCCTTTTTTTAAACATTTTTTCGTTTAACAAAGATTTGATAGAATAAAGATTAAAATTACCGGAAATGACGTCATACGAATGACGTATAAAAATAAGATCGCGCTAACCTTGAACCGCGCAAAATATGAAACGTCAATAAGTATTTAAATAAAGTAAGTATATTAACTATGTTTCACCCCGAGTATGCGCATGGAATGTGCAAATCATATTTTTTATTAGAAGTTTATATGGTGCCATTTTGTACAAGGCTTTACTTTGTATTCACTATTCAGGTATGACGAACGCAGAGGTACTGCACCAAGTTGAACACGGATACCGTATGCCGTGTCCGCCAAACTGCCCGGCCGCGTTGTACGACATAATGCTCGAATGCTGGCACAAAGACCCGCTGAAGCGACCAACGTTCGAGACATTGCAGTGGAAGTTGGAAGACTTCTTTACGCTGGACAACAGCGAGTACAAGGAAGCGTCCGCCTACTGAGCCCGGCCCCCCCTGCCGCCCCACCGACACGCACACGCTCATGCCCATGCACACCATGTGAGTATTTAAAGCTGTTTGACATTTTATAGAAATACATTCGAGACAAATACTTAGCGTCTATTCTCTATTTTCGGGACTGTTTAGCGGTATAACGTAGAGTGGGACGAACCAACAAACACTCGCGTTTCCTGGTAAATAAAACGTGCTCGTATTCATCGATCGACTAAATTACATGCGCGTTGCCAATTTACATTGGCCGAAATTAATTTACACAAACGCTCCTACAAAACGGAACAGTTCAACCTTTGGACTGGATAATACTGTAACTTCCGTTTCACTCGCACTACTAGCATCCCTGCCGCATCAACGCACTCTTTCTCATGCGGCCTTCATTAGATAGAGTGTGTGCGCTACTGTAGATGCCTCTTATCCCAGCATTCATTCAAATCCCCAAGATCCGTTGCGCGAACTACACATAGAGGCGATCCTGATTTTACATAGCCAAATGCTCGATTCGTTAGTAGGCGGCTTTGCGCTTTCGCCACGACACCAGCATCTCGCGAGCATATTAATCATGAACAGCGATAGTCACAGACGCTTTGTTGGTTCAGCCAAAACCTAAATACAATCGGACTCTCGGGCTATGTGACGTTATTGGTACAGCTATATATAATACGTGATTACTTATGTATCCTTATCATTATATATTTTCATTACATGAGTGAAATATAATCAAAATATTTCACGTCGTTTCAAATAACTTGATCAGTGTGTTAAAGAGTATCAGTGTCATAAAATGATAAGGTATTTGCAGTCACTTTTTTTTTTAATTTAATATATTCACTGTATATCAAAAATAGTATGCATACAAAAATCATTCACAAAAAACCTATGTTACGCTATACTAAAACAAAATTAGGTGATAGTGTATGATATGCCTATGCTGAGATAGTGCTAATGGCTGTGACTAAAATATTGTCTAAATAGTAGTATCACAAGAATTTTACTGTAATTCAGCAACAATTGATAGTTATTTGTACACACATAAGTTCTTACTTTTTCTTTTTAAAATAAACATTGGTAATTTAAAAAAAAAAAAGTGTTATGAATACTTATTAATGTAACATATTCTGGTAAGACCTTTTACTTATGAAAAAATATTCATAAGAATTCTTAGACCTGCGGAGACGGGGCGTGGCTATTTAAACTACTACCATTTTACACTGGCAAATAAACAAGTTATTTTTTTCGGAGCAGAAGATAATATGATATTTTTCATGTGACAATGTCTCACACTTCACGTTTATAAAAAGTTGGCGTCACGAAAATTTTCTCTCTTTTCCGTGCTGGTTACTACTAAAGATGAACATAAAGATGAGCAGTATGTTATAAATGTGAATGTACAATGTCCTCAATTATGTTTGAACATATCCAGCAGACACCCGGGCTATACCACATGCCGCCGGAGGTGCAACTACTCCACGGCAGCGCTTCGATGCAGCACCTACACCAGCACGCATTGCCCCACCATTCGCTGCAGCCGCTGCAAGCGCCAACGTACAGGCCAACGGCCGTGTGTCACCACCACGCGCCGAGGCACAACACGCTAGGCTACCACCCCGCCTCGTAGGCCCTGAGCAGCGCTGCCACCGCTACATCACGGCTACACCGCTCTACTGCTCCCATACATATAATACTTAATTGGCTATTCAAAATGGAAGTTAAATTATTGGAAAAAAATTGTATTATCGCATATTAAATATACAATTCTGGGCCTATTATACAATACCAAATAATTGTATTTTAAACTGTCTTAACTTGTTTCTTCCATGTTTTTAATGCACAAGTTACCAGTGTTATTTATTTTCGAAGTATTTAATAATACAACTATTTATTCATTGAAAACGAATGAGGCCCCTTCGTATACCAGATAAAACTGGAATAACTTTGTTGTGTATGCGATAATACAAAATGATCCAATGGAATTGGAGATGAAAGTTAGCCAATAACATAAGCACTATTCCCCCTGTGCCAATGCATAGTGACACACAGCAAGCTTATAACAAAAAAAAACACTGCCTACAAAACTCTGATACATATATGTAATTCGTAAACAGAAGTATGCGTAAGTAAAACTTTTTTGCTTGTCATAGAATAACAGTAATTAAAAGCACCTGTTCACGTTATAATATACCGTAACAAACGTTGTAGTATCGATTCTATGAACGATACTATGCCTGCTATAGTATACTGGCGCCAAAATAGTAAATAATATCTACGGTGACATTTCACATAGAGTATCACTTTTGCGATTGCGTTTGCTATCCGCGTTCGATATGAACGTGGCCGCGACGAACTTTGTTGAAGTGGCAACTGTGAACAGTTCTATGTTATTATTTATTTTTGGCGCACACGTGGATCAGGTGCTTGCAGCTCAAAAACTGTTTAACTTCCTTGTAGCAATATTATGGAGTTTTGACCTCATGTCAAAGAATTTTGTAAATTTAAACAAAAGTGAATTCAATTAACAGATGTAGTATAGACACAATCGTTATCCCAACTTTGTAATAACAGTGCGACAAACTATAACTATACAGACTATACTCAGCTCTAACGCTGGGTGTGCAATCTTCGATACACGTTAGGTAGTCCAAGAAATGCTAGTTTTAAGCGATTCATTGACATATATGCATTCACATATGGTTAAAAAGACAAATATTTGTTTTCCTTACGTATATATAAATGCGTATCTCTATATGGACTATCTATACATAATCCTAGAGATATTGTTAAAAAATCATTCATTAGGCATATTGTTGTTTAAAGGTATCATCTACCATGGGATATTTTTTCACATTATATGTCTATGCTGAAGTGTTGGCAATTTGAATCTTTGTGTCGGTTGTTCTTCACACATTCAATTGATCCTTACTCATACTGAAGGCTTACTTACTTAAAGCCTTTTCAAAAGATCGGTCTTTACCTAGCGATTGAAAAATTGCAATCACAACTACTACGGTAAATCCGAGATTTAGGCACCGAACTTTTTACGTTTTACAAGAGGAATCGAGTTATACACTCGAATCGAATTAAAACACTGTTGGAATATGGCAAAGTCTATTCATCAATCCATTAATTTAGTTAAGACGCTGTACGGTTTTTCTAAATGTATTTAGCGTACAATAGGTTAACTTTTTCTATCATTCTATAAATGTTAAATGGACCTCTGTGTGGATGATTATATAAAGAAGCTGCGAGAGGTTGATTATTTTTATTTGTCATGATTGCAATAAAAATGATATTAAATTCGTTTGGATTCCAATAAGTTCGGACGCCTCTTTATCTTTTTAGAGGACGTCTCTTGAATGCAATGAATAAAATTGATGTACTTCACCAATTTACTTGTATGGTTGTAAGCGAGTGTAGGTCTTGTCGCCCGGATGTCGCGAATGGCCGCGGGCCGCGTGTCTGTCCGTATGACTGTGTGTGTGTAAATAGGAGGAAATTTAGGTTCGGCAGGGATCTTATACTGAAATAGAAAAAAAAAAGAAAATTATGTATTAATTGCGTATAGGCAAACGTCTCCTTTAAGATTTCGTTTCTTTGAGGCGCATTAACCGATTTAGGTATTTCATCTCGGTATACCATGTTTAAACGTAGAATATCGGTATTGGTGATAGATGCCAAATAATCCTATTAAAGAACTGAATTTTATATACATATTATAACTGTCCTGAGGGTATTTAGGTATTAGACATTTTATTTATATTATTTAAAATACAATTAGCGATTCGGACTTAATATGAATTATGGAAAAATGTGAGTCATCGATTATTTATCTATATTACTAATATATAAATTATGTATTGGCGTTTTAGTACCGTTAATTTTGGAATATTAAGTTTCGCTACGCACACTTAGCTTTTATTGATATCGCCTTTTCCGACTGATTCGACTTTTCATGCTAAGGTCGTTTTTAAATAGTTTTCTTAAAATTAAAATAATACTACTTTATTTGTGCCAACATGTGTAGTGTAACTCTCGATGTTATCGCTAAACAAAACCTGCTCATTTTTAGATCAGCCTGTGTCGTAGATTCCCTTTAGCATGTGATTTATACTACTGAATATGATGTTGGTCTAATTTATATAAGTATAATTAAATTTGTTCTCTTTATCTTCTATTGTATATAAGTTGTGGAGACTAAGGTGTTAGTTTATAGCTACTAAAAGAAAAGTAACTTTTTACAGTACCTCCCTTTACTACATCAATCCTTGTATTGTAGAAATATTACTTTTTTTTTGTTTTTTAAATTACTGTACATTTAAAGTTCTTCTAACGTAAACAAATATAATGTTCTGTAATGCTACTCGACCACGGTATTTAGAGAAATGTAAAAAATGTGAAATTATAATTATCGTGGTGGAGGAATAATCACAATTTTTATTCGGGTGCTGTTTTATTACTAAATTACAAACGAATACTCAAATAATTTTACGCTGAAATGTTGATAAGAACGGTTTTATATATCAAAATAGAAGATGTAAATAAATATTATTCCTGAATAATTTTATATTTAAAAAAAAAGACATTATTCAAGTTACACCCGTGAACTCACAAAACGCCCAACTTGTAGTTAGTTAAATATATGATTCCGATTTGAATGAGTGGCTGTCCTCAGTTACTAGATGTAGCAAATGATCCCTTGTAATCATTCCAATTGGAGGAAATGTTCCATTGTGCCGACGTATTTGAAATGAATCCGCTAGAATCACTGTAATTTGTTTTAATAGTATTTATAAGTAATATGTGACAGATCCGCACAAAATAGGGACAATCAAGTTTTTGACTTTTGATTGTGGTGCCTGAAATGTTGTATTGATATTTATGTCACAAATATTTGACACTGCACTGTGGATAAGGCACCAATATATGTGTAAAAAAAATTGTTGGAATGTTTTACCTTGTGGCGCTCTGTACTGTACCCACATTTATATATAGTCGAGCAGCAAAAAGAAATATGTCTGTTAGAGTAGATCGTTTTAGGCACGATTCGTTGATATTCTGTGACTCTGATCACTCTGGCAAACGTACAGAGCGATAACGAACATCACTATCCTGTGTTATAGCTGAATAATTTATTTTTCTACATTTGAAAATTTGTGTTTTAAGTCTATAGCTGTAAATTATGCTTTTTAGGCTTGTCGCTTGATGAAAATCGCTACATTTACGCAACATCTCTTCTATATGTTATTATAGTAAATTTATTAGTTTAATTATACTACGCCATCACAATAGCAAAAGTTACAGAAAACTTAGATTTAAGTTCTACGGAGATGATATAGTGTTAGATACGTTTTTGTTTAGAGCGTATCTATTTAGGCTATATAGGTTGATACTATTTGTTCGACTCGTGTGTTATGGTCTTATTACCTCCGAGTATCAAATAAAGATATTTTAAGTTTCTCATATGTATGATTATTATTATTATATTTCACTAACTTGTATAGATTTTTTAACACAACAGTAAAATATAAATGTGAAATAATAAATTATCTTGTTTTATTTATTTATGGTACCATAACCTCTATCGAAGAAATTACTGCATTATATTACTAACTCGCACGTTTACTTCTAAAGGCCGCGTGTACGTAATCTACAATCAAACAACTCAAGTGTCGTGATAGCCCAAAGCGCAACGAACCTGTCTCAAATTTATAAGGCCATAGGGCCACGATTCGAATCCGGGCGTGTACCAATGAGTTTTTCTGACTTAAGTACATGACTATCACTGACTCCGTGCCTCGGAGAACACGTTAAGCAGTCGGTCCCGGACGCTGTCAATAGATGGCGGTCGTTACAATCCCCAACCTGCAGTGGAGCAGCGTGGTGGATTTAAGCTCCAAGCCCCCCCTCTACCTGGGAGAGGCCTAAGCCCCTGCAGTAGGGTAAAAATGGGCAGAGGAAGAAACAACTCAAGTTAACATACAAGATGCATGGATTTCGTTTATCGTTTGGTATCGTTTTTCTCTTTTAGTTTTAACTAATTTAATTCCGATAGACTATCTGAGATGTTATTTTTTCATATAATTCTAGTGTATTGAGGTAGTTCACTAATAATAATTTGTTTTCCGTGAGATTCGGTCATATCAAATTTATATGGTTGAGTGCATTGATAATGTTCATAATGACGAACATCGAATAAATGATTTTGCTACTTCAACCTATTGCAGAGTTTAGGTATAAGTCAACAACTCGGCTACGAGTTAGGCAAAAAGGACACTAAATGATTTTAAGAATTTGAATTTTCGATTTTCGACACGCAACAAACACTAGAAATTATGACTTACTTCAATCAATTCCATTCCATTCAAAGTTATAGGAAAATTCTACACAGCAGCAGAATGGACGCGCGGACGTGGCGAGTGCTTGATTATTGCGTGACGAGACGAAAGCTAAAAGATCTCCCGTTGTACACAGCAGGACCACGGGCAAAACAATATATCGTGGACCAACTGGTAGTACAGATGCCTGCACATATCTGAACACCATCCAAAACGGTCGACGGGCAAACAGATGTGCATCACGAGTCTACCATTCTCGCCCTGCAAGCTAGTTTCAGCATGTAGAGTCCCCCTACCTTCCTGTAGAAGCCTGCACGCGCAGTTTGTGTTTTCACGATTTTAGCTGTTATTCGAAAGTCGTCAAAATAAGTGTTCAGGTTTGAGCGCAAGCGTCCGTACCATGGGTTAGTCATGACGACACAGTGCAAGCTCCTATCACCTATAGACGTCACGTTAATGCAACTGTGTAGATTACAAAGCCCACATAAATTTTTTTTTGCTTTATATTTACCAGTGATTGCTATAAGATAGTGGTGCCCATCTGTAATATCGTAATTTTTACTCTTCGACGACTATTATTACTTCCGTGCTTACGAATGCTAAACTTTAGGTAGAAAAACACATTTTTTGTAAGAAAAATATTTTTATTTACATGTTTCCAATAACGTGCGAAAGTTTTTGACAAACGTTTGCAATCCTAATTTTAAGTTCATGGCTAAAAATGTTATCTTTCATCGTATGAAGCAATTTGGTGTCATTTTCCAATCTGCTGATGATGGTTTCGACTTCGCTTGAATCCAGTTTTGTCTTTTTGCTCGGAGGCGATTCAGGTTCTAATATGCTATCTAAGTCAATTTCAAAGTTACTGCTTGGCCGAACATTTGTTTCAATTTCAGATCTTTGTTGTGTATGCTGTGATACAAAACATTTATGAGAATATTTAATATCGCCAGTTATTTGCAACTGATCTTTCCATGGCAATTCAATGTTACTTTGTAATCGTTTGTGTTTTATAATATATAATAAAGATTCCTTCAGTTTCAAATCGATTTTGAGATGTGATAATTCTAAATTAAGCTCATCTATAATTTGTTTAGGGCAACAATTTAAAATCTCACATACTTTAGCTTGCACTAAACGATTTTCGTTGTTTAACAGTTTTTGTATTATATTGCGCATTTGATAACTGACTTTAGATGAATATCTTGAAGGGGGATAATTTTTGACAAATTTGAGTATGATTCCTAAAAATGCGAGATTAAACGCACTAGGGCAACTGTCATTCATTATAGCAACTATGTTGTGGAAGATCTGAAAGTAAAATAAAATTGTGATATATTTCTATAACACTGGTATCTTTTAGAGTGACAAATTAATAAATGAAAGTTATGAAATTGTTGACAAGATTAAAAATGTTATTAGTGTATAGTTTAAGAAAAATCAAATGTACTGAACATAATGTTTTTCCTTTGTAGTTGTATTTTAATTTTGATTTCTTAGCAATTTTCGTATTTACCTTTTCTATTTTTCCACTGTCGAAACCGGTTTCAGTTATAATTTTCTCAGTTACTGAACAAAGAGTTATAACATATTCAAAGAACCAAGATGTATCCGAGTCTTCTTCTTTGATAAACGTTTGATTCTCCGTGTAATGAATGGATATGATAGGCCAAGTTTTAATAACTTCTATTTTTAAATATGGATCCTTGATTAAATGAGGACAAGATGATGCTAATTCATATACATTGATCTGAAAATAAAATAAAAACTATATCACGGCCACTACTAAAAGAGAAACATCTGTGTTTGTGTTCCTGCTCAAACTTATGTGACAAGACTTTCATCGGAATCTGTTCTGGTATTCAGTTTAGAAAACATAGTGAATAAAAAAATCCATGTACCTTTGTTTAATGTTCTCATGGTATTAAATTAAAGTTAATGAAAATTAATGAATCCGAGTGAAGCATTGAAGTGAATAGGAATGAACATAGAGTAACCACAAGAACAGAATCGGAAGTAGCAAGAGCAGTGTTAGCAAGAGCAGAGCGAGTGGAAACGAGAACGGCAATAGGAGAAGGGCGCCATAGAAGCACAAACGAAAATAATATTGGGACCGTGCTGAGATGGAGTGCGGGCCATAAGAATTAAAATATGAGTAGAAACGGAACAAAATGTGAGAGTCTGAGTTGAAGAAAGAGTGGGAGTAGGACAGGAGCTCAAGATATTTACGCTGGTACGTTCATGTCCATTTACCCATATTCAAGCGATCTTGGAAAGAAATGTGTAATTATTTCATGAATGCTGACAATATACCCATTACCGGTAATATATTATTTGCAAACAATTGATATAACTTACTAGTTTGTCGAAATTTGCAGCAGTATAATTTGTTGAGAGTTTCCTTTTGTTTTCTTGCACCAATCTACTGCCAATATCAGCATGGAGAGGGATGACTATGTCAAGAGGCATATTTTTCACTTTAATAGCTGCCCATAAAGTAATATTAGTATCGTCAAATGGGAATTTCTGCAGTATTTGACTTTGTTCATCTTCAGGTAAAATTTTGTATAATCTCTCTAACAAATAACTAAGATGTATTTTCTGGGGGGAGATCCGAAACAGTCTGTTTGTATACAACTTTTTGTATGCTTCACAGAGAAATACTACTTGATGGTACAATAATTTTTTAGATGTATACCTGAAACACAAAGTAATGAAGATTTTTAAAAAATCCGTATAAGTATAGACTAAAGGAATACCTAGACATAAAATGTAAGTCGATAAGGGTCGACGCAGGGATCTTCATTACGGGCTCAGGGATTCAGGGCTCACGTGACCCTAATTGACCACATGACCGCGTAGATACGCGCGTCATGAGTAGGCGTCCCGGCGAGCACAGGACTTTGTCTCATGAGTCGGCTCCAAGATACTTATCCTCAAGCATCAGAACATGTACCTAGTGATGAACGAGGTGGTGAGGGGTCGAATAGAATACACTAGGACATTAGAACATTTTTCACTGGTCCATGTGTATAATGAATGCATTTTTTATGGTGAACGTTACCATTGACTTCATAGTATAAAAATGTTGTCAGCGATGGATTTAAATAGAAATTCATTGCACGCTGTAAAAGTGGTCAATGAGATCCTTCGTTGCAATCTAGAACAAACATTGTAGTGATGCAACTAACGGTAACTACTTTTAGTTACCGTGGAAGTAACATTGATTGATGTTTCTTGTTATTGAATTTAAAAATTATAAGAATACCTATTGTTTTATTTGTAAACTTATTTTTACTTAGACTCTTTCCAGAGCTCTTGCATAACTCTTAGCCGGGTACTGCAAAGTAACAAACCTTGCCTGTGTAGGATTATTACTTTACTTTTAACCCTCTTCATTTTGCCTGTGGATAGGTTTAAAATCATACAGATGATTGTGGGGCTATGACAGACAAATTGATGAACTTGCTTACAAGATCCGTAACAAATTTAGGACCAAAACAATAGTAGTGGAATAATGCTAACCTGCCCAGTGCTACCCATAAGTCACAAGCAAAGAGCGCCTGCCAAAAATCAACATCTAATATTGCTTCATACATACATTTTTCTACTATAGCATAGTTATCATTGTCATATACGCTTATGAGTGATGTAGCATTAACGAGAAGATACTCATATAAACCAACCGATATTGTTCCATGGCTTGACAAACAATCATAAGATATGTCCAAAATAAACCAAGCATGACCTGAAAAAGTAAAAGAACTTATTTTTTACAACAACCTATTTGTCATCTCGATTTGAGAAGTAATAACTGCAAATATGTGAAATGTTACTCAGATAAATGTGTAACACATATAAGTTAACCTCATGACGGTCACTGATCGGTGGTCAACATTACACTCCAGTGGCCGTCAAATAAACATTCCTTGGCGCTAAATAACTTTAAAGTTATTATTTAGCGCCGATGCGCATACATTACAATTAAACGGATTCTCGATAGTGTGCATGCACTAGTCTACAATTACCTATTTAGGTAATTGTAGACTAGTGGTCATAAAATGGCCAGAATGAAAGCAACATAATTTTGCATCACATTTGCAAACTAAACTGTTTTTCGTAGGCATGCGTTCTGTGTATTTTTCTATTTAGATTAACCGAGACGGTCTTTCTGTAAATATATTATGCAATATGTTCATATGTAATTTTTCTTAATTTATACAAAAGCTTCAATATGCAGTTGCAAAATGCAGGCGGTCAACGTGTTAAATAAATATGTTACTGGTGTATTGAAAATTGATAGTAAAACATGACTAATTTCACTTACAATGTGGTAACAGTCTAAACAATATAGATATTATATTCTCATATTTCGATACATTTAACCATGTTGTTTTGTAACAACTGGTGTTTGTGTTCTCTGCGGTGATTTTCTTCATTATAGATATCATAAGATTTATATAGCCCAGTGTCAAATCTTGTCCTCTTAGTTTTTCAATGTCATAATTTATAAATGCCTGAAAGGGTTAATTCGAACTTAATTTTTAAAAATGTTCCCAGAAATTAAAATTTGTCGTTATTGGTGCATATGATTTACAGTGCGTAGATGGAGGAAATGGAGTCCTCAATCTTCTTGGTTCTTGCATTTGTACGAAAGTTTATACTTTTAATTTTACTAGTGGTCACCCAGTGGTCGAAATTCGACCGTACTAATTTTTTTCCAGCAACCAATAATAATTAGAGGAGATTATTATATAATTAGAATCAATTAAAATTGCAACGTAAGACAGACTATTAGATTATTTTACTATGTGATACTTACACATACAAAGCTTTCATCATCCATTAACAAATTAAGCAAATTATCTATGGCTGCAACAATGTGTACATCTAATTTTTGAAGTAGGCCTACTAATTTATGTTCTGTACACGAAAACTCTGTACAGCCACTGAAACAGAAATTTATAGCAACCTTCAAAAATTAAAAAAAAAAAGATGAAATGCAAGTCAGAACTACAAACTTATGTATGTACCTATCTAATCATTTCATAGCTTTAGATACCACATGAAGATTGCCGATCCCACAAAAATCTTAAAAAGGTTCAAATTGTGAATGAGGCAGAAGGAGGAAGATTGCAATTAATCTACACTATTTTACAATTATAGATGAATATAAAAAACAATGATTTTCTAATTATAAGTATAATCATATTATAAAATTAACTTGTTATGCTGTATATAATATTAACAATTAAAGGTCTGAATTTTCATATAATTGTAGTCAAAATTCACTTGATATACTTAGCTAGAGTCATTTTAAATTATATATCATACTAGGAACATGTACGGTATATATATGTGGAAACGTTTAAATGGTGTTTAGATATAATAATTTTTTATTAATTTTGTTATATATCACTGTATGTTTCCCAAATTAAATAAAATATCTGTGTGGTAATGTGCTATAATTATTTGGTGAAAATGGACAAAAAATGGTGTTATTAATGTTTCCACATTTCAGAAAAGAATATTATTATATTATTCCTCGGTATGAAAAAGTGGATGTAATCGGAATGCATGCCATACATACACCATTACATTACATCATTTTCAAGGTTGACTTGAAGAAACATTAAAATTTCAATAATGCCTTAATTATTCAGATTTTGAAATAAATACCAAATAAAACTTACGTTTTAATATAGATGAGCATATTGATGATATGTTCATATTCTTTCATAGTATAATCCTTAAATATGCGACATATTTTTGTGAGAATTTTAATCAGAAAATTTGTTACTTTCAAAGTCCTTATTATGTACTTTTCCTCGTGGTTACCCTGCAATGCATATAAAAAATTATATATTACACATAACTGCTATACTAATATAACAGCACTTGTTGGTACCACTTTTTATACTTCACATATAAAATTGTACATAAACCACTATTCCATTTCACGATTTGAAGCTTTGTTCGTTATTCAGTTTGAACTTCAATTAGTTTTGTATTCTGTAAGAACCTTTAAGCAAAATAACCAATCTATTCCATTCATTCCATCAATTATTGAAAAAAAATTATTATCGCTTCATCACAATTTGAAGAAGAATCAACAAACAAACAAATGAATTGATGATTGCTAAAACTCCATGTAACAAAAATCTAATTTTACAGGAGAGAACAAAAAGTATATAACTTTAGTAATAGAAAAACAAAGATGTTTTAAAGTACCTTAATCTCTACTTTGCACATTTAAGCATTGTCAGCACCTTATTTTAATTTATAGAATTGTACAAAGAATTTATAAAAAAAAAATATATTAAATTATGTATTTGAGGAGTTGGCGAACAGAACCGGAGTAGTCTACTATAATTCAAAAGTTTTTTTTTTCCAATCGTGATGTTTGACCCTGTTGCGTCGATCCTTGTTAATGTTTTCAATCAAAACTGGCTTTAAGTAGTCAAAAAAGGCTTTAAAAATTGTTTTTTCAAACGAAACCGGATCAGTCTAATATCCAACATAAAGATTTCTAAAAGTTTCATCATTTTCATTCTAAAGCGGACTTGTCCTTTAGAGTATTCATTTCTTTAACACACTTTTAAGCAAAACCGGATTTGTCCTATAATGATAACACCGGACTCGTCACATGTTTGCAGTCACAAGCAGATAAGTCCACCTTTTACAAACAAAACCAGATTAGTCCATTTTTATTTCTGGAATAACTTCTAGAATATAAAAGTAAATAGAGAATTAATTACTCATGCAACAATAGATCTAATTCACCTACCTGCAATAATGCAGTCTTATGTTATTAATCACCTCCATATTAGTTTTTTAACCAGAGTGTAGAATTTATTTTCGCGGACTAATCCGGTTCTGTTCGTCAGCTCCTCAGTTGTGGTGTTATAACATGCAATAGGTTATATAAGGTGCTTTAACACCCTGATCAGTAATATTATTTATTTTGTGCAAAATTATAAAACAAAATATCTACTACATAATAATCCCGAATCAATAAAACAAAAAAAAATTCTATACTTTTTTTTTTGTTATGGTGTTACAACACCCATTACATTATTTTGCAATGGGGTTTTAATGCGTACCCAAAAGACATATTATACAAAAATGCAATAAACTTGTTTTCGGAAAAAATGTTCCTTGTGGTCTTTTAACAATCACCGATTCAAATGTTATTACTTGCATTTATAATATTAGTACGGATAATTACAGAAATTATCACAAGTAATTTATAAACTTCAATTTCTGTTTATTAAAACAACCTGTAGCTATAACATTGCCATTTTTACTGTTTGAAAATACTTCTAACTCAAGAACCAATTAGTTATCTAAGTGATGCCTAGCTTAAAGGCCAGTAAATTTTAACTAGTTTTATGACATTTTTAATCATGAAAATAATGGTGTAATAGCATAAACATTGAATAAGTTAAGTAGACTGTATTTTTAAGAGCTGTGGATTCAGTACTATTATTGAAATAAATAAATAAAAATACATAAAGGACCATGTCCTTGAGTCTAAGTAACTCAGACAATTTATAATGAAATAAATCAAAAATACCTATCACCTCTATTATAGATTTGATGTTTTCCACAAGTAGGTTCACCATACAGTTTGTACTTATATCAAAAATCAAATTGTCTTTTAGGAGTGGAGAGTATTTTTCACACAGAGTTGTATATGCTTTCCATTGTTCTGCCATAGTTTTAACATCTAAACTGATTGCTGCTTCTCCTATTTGTAAGTTCAGGTTCAACACTGTAATATTTAATTTTTATTATAGCTAAATCATAAATTTCCATAAATGTTTAATTAATTCTATTCCTACCTTGAAATAGCATATCCTTTTCTTCATTGATGGACAGATCAAAATTGTAAAATGTTTCCAACAATTTCCAGTAAAGTGTTCGTAACTCATAACAACAATGAAATAGATCTTTTAATACTTTTTCATAGTATACTATACGTTTTCCATAAATTGTTTCACTAGGATAATAAAAAAATAATATAATCTAAATAAATGTATCACTGTTTTACTAATATTACAACATTTTATATAATATACAAAACAAAGCTGGCACGAATAATTTACTAATATATGCAAATTTTACAAATACAGGTCATTACAAAGTGTAAATTTTCTATCATAATAACATATTACATTTATATGTTTATTATTATACACGTATTAATAGCAATATAAGTACATCCTACAACCAACAGAGCAACGAAACAAAGTTAATTTAATAGCTTTAATTCAACAACTACATTTACAGTGTTAGTAAAATTGTTTTTATAACTCGTGGTTTAGACAAGGATCACACTGTCTAATCCGTGACTTATATAAATAATGAACGCATATCTGTTATTTTCATAAGTATACATACAGCTTGCAAAGAAGACAGACAAAGAGAAAAATATTTTTGTTGATGTGAAAGAAAGCTGGGTGCCTATATGTGTAGGTACACTAACACTAGCACATTTTCAATATTGAAATATTGTTCGTGCCAGCTTTGGTCGGACTATTTTGTACCTATGTTTACAATGAGTGAACACAATTAAAATGATTTTCCCTGTCGTTAATGGAAACATTTTTAAATCATCCCATTTCGTTGAATATGTCTCCATTGTATAAACGAGAAAGTTTATAATCATTTGCAATATGACTGTTGCTTCTTCAATATAACAAATCATAGAATTTTCATTGTTTATTGTAGAATCCACCACTGATGATAATGTTTCAAATATCTGTAATAAAAATCTCAGTAAAATATATTTTCATTGAATTTAATTTTGATAAATTATATTTTTACAATATCTGGTGGTCAGTTAAATGTAAACCATTATAAACTACACTTTAAACTTTTGGGTAGGCTTTCCCAACGCAATTCATGTAATTCAGCTTATGTAAATCAGCTGGGTATGAGCCACCCAGAGCTTCTTAAAATTCGACCAAGATTATTGGTGGTCCTACATTTGCTTCTGTGGAACGTAGTACAGATTGCATCACTTTATGGCGGATCGAATCCGAATACAACGCTTTAAGTGTGCTTGCACAGGTACAGTATTATACCCCTCGCTCCACTGCGTTCCGCTACACCTAAAACTGGTTACTGCGATGCGACTTGTGCCTATGTTCGGATTCGCCATAAAGTTTGATTGTAACTGTAGCTGGTTTGAATACCGCTACCGTTTTGGCGATTTTTCCATTCCACCAGCCCATTATACCCAACTGCGGGGTTTTGGCCTCCCCAGGGTGAGTGGACTTGGAGCTTAATTCACCAAGCTGCTCCAGTGCGGGTTGGTAGAATTTAACGACTGCCATTTGTTGATGGCAACCGGGATCATCGTGGTACACGCCCGGAATCGAACCGCGGCCGCACGGCTTTCTAAACTCTAACAAGTTCGCTGCGCTCGGGCTATTACGATACTACACTTTGGAGCTTTATTGCAAACATAACCTTAATTTTTTTTTTTTAATTATTACCACGGAGATTGGGATTTACTAAGGGGAGAGCCCCTTTCCTTCCGCCCAAATATATATTTAACTTTACGTCTTGTACTTTTGGAAAACGCTGCTAAACTTTTGAATGTTTTAAAGAAATCTACCAGCATTGAAAGAAACTTTACCTGTAATATACATTGTTCACAATTCGTTAATATATTTGTTTGATTACTAATAACATTTAACGCATTTGTTTCACTTATTTTGAGAAATTGTTCTTTAATATTTAAAATTAACGTTTTAATTTCGACGTTAAAGAAATTCATATTTAGCACGTAGGTTAAATAAATATATTACCACTTTTCAAATGTTAAAACGATAAAACCAAATAAAATTTATTTTAGCATTAATAATTTAATATGGCTAATCAATGGGTTAAAAACAAAGCTCTGGGCTATTGTCCTGTAGAAGTGGGCGTTTCAAAACGTACATAGTTCTTGAAACTATGTATCACACCAATAACCTAAAACTACGTATTGGTTTGTACTGAAACTGTTTATTGGACGAAACCGGTATCATGTGTCCAAACAGCAACGAAAACAGAAATACCGATACCGATACCGACCAATACCGATAATAACCACAATACCCGATACCGCCTTTACCGACGGATACCGACTGAGAGCCGATACCTGCAATACCGAAAATACCGACATTTCGGACAAAGGGCCGAACCGATATGCCAATACCGAGCAATATAAACTATTTACTGCTGAACTGTTATAGCATTTTAAACCGTAAATTCAACACCACAAGTTTTAATTTTAGTTTTAAATCATAGAAAGTTTTAATTTTTTTTCGTGTGTATTTATGGGCTCCAAATGACTTGAACAGTAAAATAGAAGGCGCCGCGCCGAGCGCCGAGAGCAAACCTTTTTAGTACAAGAGGCGACAGTATTAAGTATATGTGAGATTTAAGCTTAGTAATAATTTTTCTAAATCTACAGGTTTGACAGTACGGTTGTGAAAGATTTTTTTAATAAAAAAACCAGGATAAAATAATAAAAAAATTTTAGAGAATCTTTTTGGAAGTTTTTTGTAGGGATTGATCTACAGGAAATATATAAAAAATTTGGCACTTCCACTCCTGTTTGCCTAACATACCTGCTAGACCTAAATGTAATGTCATTCGTTAAATTATCTATAGCGAAAATACTTTTTAACATAACACGAGTGGGGGACGAATAAAAGATATAAAATTTCCTACAAATTGTTGTCCTGTTTGTTTAAGGGATAATTGGTGAAAATTATTGTTTAACGAGGAATAGGGATGCAAAATGTGATTATTTATTTTATACAAATCAATTTATAAAATATTAAAAAGTATCCTTCAAAGTTTTACAGATTTTTACTTGTATTTTCAATAATTTTCTAAATTTGAAAAAATCTACCAAGATAGGGACTGCCAGACCAATGATTCCTTATTTGTTTAGTATTTACTTCCTAAAAAAGATAATTCTGTACTTAAAACACAACTTTAATCTAATGACCACATTTTTTAAGGTGTCGTCTCTTGTACTATTAGGCAAACACGAAGAAAGTTAAAAAAAAATATACTTGAGACTTGGCAAAAAAAAAAAAACACAGAAACCATTTTTAGATAAAAGAATCAATATAATGTAATTATAATAAGCTTGTCAAACGTTAGTGTTCCGCATATGTAGTGAATTCGCTCGGGTACCTAACTATGATTAGGTAGGTATACCTATATAAAGATAAATTCGTTTTTTAAATAAGTACTTCTTTTGATTCTGCCTGTGTTTTCATTAACTGATTTTAACGGAAAACGGTTATTATTGCTTAACCACATAGGCAATAAGAAATTTAGACTCTCAGTTAATGAACAACCAACAAAGAACTTCCGCCGAGTAAGTAGATAGGTAGGTACCTACCTGTGTATGCACCGACGTTTGAGTGGAACTCCAATAGCGTACTGGCAGTTAGGTAGACTTACTAGGTACGGTATGAGTGTGTTCAAGTTAATGCGTAGGTACCTAGGTACATAGCAAGCTTAATTAATAGGGGTTGTTACATAGTGCTACATATACATATATTACATGTATATAATACGTGTAGTGATAACGTGCTTCCCTAATATTCGGACCTTAGACCTAAGTAATTATTGTAACTACTAACATTAGATTAAGTTGTTGTCTTTTCCCATTCACTATCATTAACAAATAGAATATAAACCGTCCTGTTTCCTGTCCATTTAGTATTCGATATTCATTGCTAGATCTAAGACATAACTCTGTTACTGAAAAAATATTATTAAAATCATTTATTAAATAAAAAATATTTTTTTAAATTACATACGAGCTTCGCCACGTAACAGGGTGCATCAATAGTCAGATATATCTTCGCAAATTTTTTTGCAGGTAATGATGAGCCCTATAAATAAATTACATTATTTTATGTGTCATCAATAATTTTCGTAGCACACTCCAAATTATGACTTTTATGGGCAAATTTTTGATACCTTGGATTACGTTATTGTAAATCAAATATTTTCTTTTTATATTAGTCCAGAAAAAGTAATTTTTGTTATATAAAAAAAGTAAATTGATAAGATCAAAACAATATGACTGCGCAAAAAGCAAACTTAAAAAAACACCGACTTATACGTAGGTACCTACACGTAAAAAAAGATGGAAACAAGATGTCCTACTTTTCTCTTTGCTCACTTTTAGATTTTTTAAATTCAATTGTTTTATTTTCCTTTTTTTATTGACCTCGTTACTACGCCCGGTACCTACCAATATTGCATCATGTTATATCCAGAGTCCATATTGTAACGGAAACAGAAATACCCACATTACCGAAACCAATACCGAGAATACCGACAATATGGATGGATCGAAGGCCGAACCGAAATTTACCAATACCACCTAATACCGTCCAATACCTATTTACAGCTGAACTTTAAGGAAACCTTTCCACATTATTTCAAACCTTAAATACAAGTCATTAAGGTCTGATTTTCATTTTAAATCAAATAAAGCTTTATTTTATAGGTATTTGTCAAGGAAACCTTTCCACATTATTTTAAACCTTAAATACAACTCATTAAGGTCTGATTTTCATTTTAAATAAAATAAAGCTTTATTTTACTGGTATTTGTCCAGGAAACCTTTCCACATTATTTTAAACCTTAAATACAAGTCATTAAGGTCTGATTTTCATTTTAAATAAAATAAAGCTTTATTTTACTGGTATTTGTCAAAGAAACCTTTCCACATTATTTTAAACCTTAAATACAACTCATTAAGGTCTGATTTTCATTTTAAATAAAATAAAGCTTTATTTTACTGGTATTTGTCAAAGAAACCTTTCCACATTATTTTAAACCTTAAATACAACTAATTAAGGTCTGATTTTCATTTTAAATCAAATAAAGCTTTATTTTATTGGTATTTGTCAATGAACTCCAGATGGCTGTAATAAAAAAAAAGAAAGCGGCAAGAGCAATCCCTTTTAGTACGAGCGGCGACTGCAAAAAAATATATAGTTATCAGCTTTAAACGCAGAAATATTTTTTTTTAAGTAAGTAGATTAATATTAGGAAAATATACAAACACTAGTTTGACAGTTTAACCTTTAGGCTTTATTGATTAAAAAAAAACTTTTATTAAAAAAAAAAACAAAATGTAGTAATGGCGGAAAGTACAGAACAAATTTCAAAATGTTGTTGTAAGGTTTGAGCTATAAAAAATAAATAGTTTGGTTTGGTCTCCCCCATTCCTGTTTTGAATGTCTGCTGGATCACCCTTAACATTGACTAATTTCCAATAATATTAAAAATAAAAATATTATATAAGATTATTATTATATATTACAGAGAAATGTCGTTCATTTTTCTTTTTGAACTTAAATTGGTCTGGTGGATCAATGCCTGCACAGAATACCTACCCGAAAATTTATTATCATTCGTCTAATCGTTTATACTTAGTGATTTAATTTTTGAGGTTCTGTACTCAAAGGGTGCCAACAGAATCCTTGCACTAAGCCTGCGCCACGCGCTGTCTGTCTGTCCGTTAGTAAAAGGTAGCGTGTTGAAGTTTTATAGAATTTGGGGTAATTACGGATATCCTAATAGTTAACAAAAATTACAAAAAAAACGGGTTTTTTCCAGAGTCATTTTTGTTTGTTCTGTCGCAAAAGCAGTAATACATGCTACACTTGATGTGATTATAGTACAAACTGTAAAGTAAAAAAAAATATAGTCAAGTACGAATCTACCTCCTGCTAAGAATTCTGAAATAAATGCAAGGAAACACTATCGTACATATCACAAAATGATGTTTTGTAGACCAATTCGTACTTGGCCTGTTTTTTCAACATGTCGTAAAAGAGGGAAGATATAAATTCAAAATTCATTTACTTAAGTTTTTTTAAAGTTTATTGTTAAGAATTATTATTATGCTTAAACACTGAACATGGCTGGCAAATCTAATTATTTTTTTTATGTTATACATCATAACTAAATATTAATATAATTATTAAATTAAAAAGAATAAAGTATTAACCTTTTTGTAATTTTTTATTCTTGACATTTAAAATTTAAAATATATATAAAGGCTGCCAGACAAGTGGTTTTCATTAGCTTGATATATTTAAAAAATTGAGTTTTAAACTTAATGACTACATTTTTTAGCGGTCGTCGCTTGTACTATTAGGTAAACGCTGGGTGACGCAAAATATTGTTCTAAACATACACGATAGCAAAACGTTAGGAAGCATCTTCAGATAATCGACTCATTAGGCTTGTCAGTGATTTTTTTTACATTTTATTTTCACACTTCATTTGGTATCCTGGTATTCAATCACTATTCGGATTAAGAATGTCCGGAAATATTCATAAGATAACAGGTAAGTATTAATTTGTTTTGATATTAGCCGAATGGGTTAAAAATATATCTCGCATTGGATACCATATATCTGTATTTTGTTAATTGTGTTGGACGAACAAAAAATGGTGAAATGAGATTTTATATTTTTCTAAAAGACACATAAATGGCACGCGGGAACATGTCTATCTAGCCGCTCATAGTGCGTTATCCTGTGGTGTGAAAGAAAGAACAATATACTTATTTACAAATACAAACTCGCAAATTTCGAAGCCGTTTCGTCCCCTTTTAATTGTATATTTTCTATAATATTCCTAATATTTAAATATTAAGTTAATTAACTTCCCGACCAATCGCGAGATATATCTTCAGATAATATTACCGTAAAAATGTCCAATTGTGTTTGCAACATGTGTTCTCTTTGTTCTTAACTCAAAGTTTGACCCTTTCCTTGACCAAACCAAACTAAACAGTCAAATCAAACAGTAAATAAATAGACAACCAGACAGACAGTAACAACAATATTGTTATCGTTCGATTGGCTTGTGTATTGTACGCGTAGACAGTGATTTTCTCCTTGGATTTTTTACTGATTTACAAATAGTTTTTAATATTTAATAATAAACGTTTGTGTGTAGTCATAGTGTAAATATTAATCCATATAGTGTAGTATTTTTTTAAATTGTAAAATGGCTCAAACTCGTGTAAATTCTAGTGTGCTTTGGGGCTATTTCGATAAGAACAATGTAACCGAAAAAAAGGCGAAGTGTCGTGTTTGTGGATATTTAAATATAAATTTGTAGGTAAAATGATGTGAGAGAAGCGTAGGTACATAGGATATGCCGACTACCAACGACTGAAATCATGGGGTCTAGTTTCCTCGTTGCGGTTCCTCAACTAGAGGGCAGTTTAAAGTTTAACATATTTTCAGATTAGAGCAATCCTCATAAGAAAATGGATGTGCCCTTGCCTCATAGCTACTCTGCACGTCACTCCAAGGAAGTCCAAGATTTTTTTAAAATTTATTCTAATATCATGTCATGTTTCATAACAATGATTATGCATAAGTTTTAAGTAACAATTTGAAAAGAGCAACTACTGAGTTGAGTTTCTTGTCGGTTCTTCTCAGTAGAATCTGCTAGTGAACCGTCAACCTTAATTTCATATTTTTAGAAGAATAGGGACCTTCTTCAAAATTAAGGGGGGGAATATGTAGCGCTGGGTAGTTACAAGCCAGACGTTTGATTAAAATACATAATTTGAATTTGAATAAATTCAAATTATGTATGTGTTAGGAACACGAGCCCGGGATGGCTCGGCCTTTTTGACAGAGATAACTCTGGGGGTGTTTACCAAGCATTGCGAAGTCTCGTACGAATATATGTTTTATTGTGTTATTGTAATCGCGTTTACGAAATACAAAATCTTTTCCTTTCAGCATTCATATCTTTCATTTCAGCTCTATTAAGCTACGATCCCAAGCAAAACATAATTAATAGAAGAGTAAAATACATACAAAGAGAGATATAAAAATGCACTCTCTACAATGTATATCTTTTTTATCTTTCTTTCGCAAGCTACACAAATCTACTGCGCAGTAGGTCGGGTGGCGCAGGTGTCTGTATGCAAATTCGGCTCTCACTAAATAAAAACAAAAAAAGTAGGTAAACAGACGACGAAGTGTCGACAAAACCAATTTTAAAAGAAATGAAAGTTTCGCCCAGAAATATAATTTCACGTCATAGTAGTAATATTCCTAATTAGCATTGAAAAATGTAATAACAATCTTCACTGATATAAATTACAACGTAAGGACAAGACAATTAGCGTCATGGCATCTCTTTTATAGTTCTATTCTATTGTACATTTTTTCTCCATGCAGTACAGGTCATAAAACAATAAGGTCTGCATTGCATTGTGGGTTTGCGCCCATTAGTGTCAATAAAATAATAACCGTAAAATAAATACGTATAAATATAAAGTTAGTTAAACGGCGGCGATAATTGGTTTAAGGTAGTACGATGTGTCACGCACATGCCAATACATAGTTATCAAAATACATAGTTTTGAAACCCGTTATCGGAAACCAAACCAATAAATAGTTTCGGTATTACGAAAACGCATACCGACCCATGTCTATTGTCCTGTTCCCAACTGTTTTCACTTTCCACCTTTCCGTTTTCCCGCCAATTGCTTTAAAAAATTTAATGCCAAAATAATGACATGTCGATTGAAGTCTGTGATTGAAGTCAATGACGATCAATGACAGAATATCAATGATCAATGCAAATATAAAGAAGATATCCATAGAGATAATAGAATAGAGTAGGGATGCCAGTCCGAAATGCGGACCTCAACAGAAAGAGATAGACCCATGATAGACCTCATTAGTTACAACTCAAGGCGTGATGGTGACCGTTGCCTTCAACCACTGCACTGCAATGCGAATGGCCTCATTATCGAGGAGTGTATCCACATGCGGCGACGGCAGAACATGCAAACACGCCCCAGATTCTAGCTGAGCCACCACTCTTAGTCTAACTAACAACTAAAACCCAGAAGATGCCCCAGAGATAATTCCATTCAGTAAAATCTGGACGGTGTGATTTAGAGTCTCTTCAAAATAAGTAATATCCTGAGGAAACAACCAAGTGGGTGATATTCTTCAATGCATTTATTACGTATTTATATATAAACAAAGAAAGGCCAACGAACCAACCACAGATATTATTAACGAAATGGATTAAATTGAACTGATGAGGGGTCATCCATAAAGTACGTCATACCTACTAATTTCGTGATTTTTTGACTCCTCCTCCGTGCTTGTCACAGTCGGTCACATTTGTGAGACTCCCTCTCACTTGTCTGACGTCACATATATTTCAATTTAACACCTAGAAATTAATAGATAGAAATAGTAGTATGGAAATTAGTTTTATATTTCATTTTAATTAAAATAAATCAATTATTTTTTTATTTAATCAACATTAAATCAAAAATTTTAAAAAATGTACAGAACAATAATTTATTAATTACTAAAGACCCACCCCGACTTCGCGCGAGTGCAATGTACTAATGCGTAGAACGGGAAGAGGAACGTTTCCGTAGTTCACCCGGACTTAGTCGGGTACGACCGCTAGTTATATATATATTAATCTTCCATGAAAATTTATCTAACTGATGGTGAAAATCGCATCAAAATACATACAAATACGTTGCGTGGTTTAGGAGGAGTTAGCGGCTGTACAGACAGACAGACGCCGAAAGCGACTTTGTTTTATACTATGTATGTAAGGATATTATTGGAAGTTACAAACTTAATTATCTTCAGTCCATGGACTTTGAACCCACTCCTTCAAATTATTTATAACTGGCACAGCAGTCACTTCGTTCTCGTTTGGGCTGTTAATGTCGAATATTCGACGTGTCAACATCTTCATCTAATTACATAGCACCATCGTCATCATACAAACAATTTCTCTGACACGTCTAGCAACAATTCTTGAAGACGAATCTTTGCAATGGGCAAAACTTCTTATTGTCCCTTGTGTGGTTGTTTGCGTTTGTTAGTAGCCTATATTACAATACTGACACTGAGGCAATAGTATAAGATTTTGAAATGTGACGTCACGAAACTTAGGACCTCTTCCACCCTTGTCTTACAATGTCACACTTCATCGACCCCTACCCACCCCTTAACGTGTGACGTACTTTATGAATGATGGAAAAATCCCTGATTGAAGATCAAAGTTGTCAAAGATTTTAACTTTTACTGTGATTGTCATCAGGTACTCCAGTAGACGTAATACTATGTTCAGGCTCAGGGTACAGGATAATGCACTCGGCTTTGCGAAAAGAGAAAATAAGATTGCAGGTCCAACCGGTCCAACTAATTGTTCTGAGTATACTGAGGAGTATACAAATACCTTTGTCTCTTTTCTTCTAGGGCTCAGACGTCAAAAACTTCAACTTTGACAACAAACACGTCAAAATTACCTAAATTCTCGTTTTAGTTGCCAGTATAAAACCATAAATTGTTACATCCTTTTTAAATATAACTGAAAATTTTACTACAGTGAAATGTAACGGAATAACTTTCAAAAATATTATAGTCTGATGTAGTGTTTCTATCTTTTAATTTTAAAAATTGAGGTAAGAAATAAATCAATCAATCAATTTCCAAATGTCGCTTTTTTGTTTTAAATTTTAGCTGAAAGCAATAAAATAGATGTGGCAAACTGTCTGTTCCGAATCTTTGACAATCAAATACTGTCAAACACAATGTCAAATACACGTGCGTCCTAGATTATTGCGTCCGACAACGTTAGGTGATAGTTTAGCGAATTTCGTGTTATTTTATTTCGTATATTTCACGTTTTCATTAGATAAGTGCGAATTGTAGTTTTGACTAGGTGTATCGTTGTGAAATAACACGGTATTTCAATATGGCACTAAACAATTTTTTAGAAAATCTAAAATCAATTGAGTTGGAAACTAGAACACCAGATTTACAAAAAACGTGTAATTACATTGCGGTTAGTTTTTATTATTTAATTTTAACCTACACTCCAGATATATAATTTTGTTTAATATTTGATGTAAGATGAATCTGTTATGTATAGTAATTCATCAAAAGCTTAAAGAATAGTTTTTAATTATGTTTTTATAGGCAGTAGATCAAAACCCCTACAACTATTTCAAGTAATAAAATATTTCATTGGGTAGCGCTTTCCAATGTAGCCTGCTGAAAAGTTACAAAATGTTGAATCAAGCTTTAGAGGGAGGGGTGTAGGAACGTATACAGTAATTTTTTTTAAGGAAATGAAAAAAGAATTATATGGCTTATTAGTGGCTTGTCGCTACGCTCCGCTTCGCTTCTCGCATTATCACAAGCAAACCATAACCTAACCTATTTTTTGAAATGATGGACCATCAACCTATCTTAGCCAAATTTCAAATTGATAATTTTTATGTACACAATTTTCATCAGGCAACAATGGAAAGCCGACCCGTTCATTGATCTGCTACCTTCATTGAAACTTTAAATATGTCACCATCACGTTATTTGTTTTGTAACCAAATTATCTTTTTTTTACAGAATTGTCTTTCCAATAAGTCAATGATTTTTCAAGATGCTATTAAACACATGTCTCAATATCTCTTGAAAAGTGAAGATGTTAAACTATTTCGAAAGTATCTTTCAAATATACTTTTAGCACTAGTGTCCGAAAAGATACCACTGAAATCAGTATTTTCCAGTTCAAATTTGCAAGATTGCAAGGCTTCAGAAAAAGTGGTACATTTACAGAATTGCATTACATTGAGTATGCTTGGTGATCATCCTGATGTTTTACAGTATGTATTTTCTTTAAGTTTGTTTTCTATTTATGGTTATAACTAGACCCTTGAGCTTGACCTGGCGCAAACAGGCTTAAATTAAGTTTATTTTCTCTGACTCTTATCACTGTAACACATGTCACATTTCCATGTACTCTCTAAATATCTCATTAGATATTACATAAACACCAATTGCTAGGATTGGGTTTCTAAATTGACCACTCGTCTCATAGCTTCTTAAATATCTATTGTTTATGGGTTGATTATTAGAAGAATGTCACAATCCACCCAGGGGTTTTTTGAACTATTTGAATTTTGGTCAAAACATGTTGATGGTCCACCATTTCTAAATTGATAGGTTAGGTTTCTTTATATCAATGCGAGGAGCAAAACTGAGCAGAACGACGAGCCACCGAGAAGATGAACATTGTAAAAGTAATTTACTGTTATTTTGAAGTGTTTTAATGATAGTGATGCCTTTGTAACGGGTACACATACTTTCATTTTTGTGTTTTACACATTTCCGTATTTTGAAAAATTCTGAGTTGCTTTTGTGCCCTTCTTACGCCCCCACTAAACAATTGTCAATACCTTTAGGGTAGTAGTTTCGAAAATTTGTAGTGCCAATTGCTATTTTAATGCTTATTATTTATATTGTTGTGTGAAAAAATGAATCTTGCATGCGCTATCCAGGGATGTACGTAGAGATATTGCATAGTAACAATAAAAATACGAGCATACGAGCAAATAATACCACTTGATGTTTTGGAATATTTGTACTAGAAAAGAAAAACATTCTGTAATTACATTTTATGTGTAATTTAAACAAAATGTTTGTTTAAGATAATGATAAAGACATAATCGTCGTTTTGATTTTTGATTGAAATAAGTTTTCCTTTGAATTATCTTTTATAGAGCATAATCTACAAAAATAATCTACTACTAAATCTACTAAAAATTTATATAGTTTCCTTGCTTTTATTCAGTGATATAAGTCATTAAGTATTATAGTAATATTTTAATTACTATGTAAAACTTTTTAAAACTTTAATGAAACTTTGATTGTGCTCATTTTCACTTAATTAATTTTACCTTCGAAACGATGACTGAGCCTGACATTTAGCTTACCGATCATTTTGAAGTATGAGATGCTCCATCTTGATTATTATGCAGTCTAAGGCACTAATATTTATTGTTCAAAATGTTTCATTCCACATGAATTAATAACCCAAATAATGATTAACAAAATACAAACAATGAAATATACGAACTTTATTCTAAATGATTTTAAAAGGCTAAAAAATATATTTAATTGTATTAACTTCAGGTACGCCTTAAAATATTTTGAAGTGAACCCTATACCCCCATATGAAATATTTGCACATCAGGAAGAGTCTTACAATGTTGAGTCAAAAAGAAGAAAACTACAAGATGAACCAATTTCAGTGCTCTCTCTTGTGATGTGTTGTCACACATTTCTTAGCAAATTTCCTGGTGAATTATCATCAAAATGGGACTGGTCAAAATTCATTGCTGATTTTAGTAGCCACCAGGACATCAGAATAAGATGGTAAATGTTGAAACGTTTTAGTTGTATTAGTACTGGATTGTGTTGCTTATATAAAAAAATATATATTAGACTGATCGATTGGCCGAGTGGTTAGAGACCCTAACCGTGAAGCCAAAGGTCGCAGGTTCAAATCCCGTCCGGGACAAATATTTGTGGGCATGAACATGTTTATTTCTAGTACCCCATAATACAAGCATAATGCTAGCTTACTTTGGGACTAGATGGCGCTGTGTGGGATGTCCCAGATATTATTATTATTATTATCGCTCAGATCCCAAGATCTGTGTCTCGAACTGTATTTGTACCTATTATAATAAATAATGAACTATAATGGACTTATCTATATTGAAATTATAAAAAAGTTCTTTCTACAGGCTAGCAAAGGAATGTATGACAATTTTGGCTAACATGACAGAGGCCCAATCTAAAAGATTAGCGCTTAATCTAAACATAACTGAAGAAGAAAATATAGAATGTGCTATGAATTCAGCCATTAAGCGCTCAAATCTGTGTGTTGAACATGATGAGTTTAGTGAATTTAATTGTGAGACTAATAATGTTGTTAACATTGATGGGATATTATTGCTTGTATATAATCACACCAATGTACAGACTAGCAAATTAGTTTCTGTGAAATCTACCGAAAATAACTTAAAAAGTTTGGCCTTAGCTGTTGCATCTGGTAAGATTTTTGTGATTTAATAATTAGATTTTTTTTTTATAAAATATAGAATGATAAATTTAAAATAATAATTAAAAATGAAGTAATGTTATTGATTAGTATTTAAAACATTGTAATTTAAATCATAAATAAAATAAAATAAAATTTAATATACATTCTTTATATATAAAATTCAGGTGTGTTCTCATAATTCTACTCCTTCTAAACGGCTTGATAGATGATGCATTTTTTTGTACTTATGAGGTCACCTGAATGGGTCTTAGCTATAATTGGACCCGGTAGCTGACGCTGTTGTTGAGATCCAGAATTATTTTTTTATGTTGCTGACCAATTTATTCATTTATTTTTTTAATTTCTCAAAAAAAAACAATCTCAAATTTTTAGCCTTCCAGTTTTTCATATTCATTACTTAGTAAATAATTTGAGTTTCATTAATAACTGACCGTTTAATTAATTGTGGCAATTGACTTACGTGTCAAGACATAGCAGTCCCAGTAAAACTGTGCATTCCACTCAGGTGAAGTCACGGCCGAAAAGCTAATATCAATTTTTATTTTTGTAAACACATCATTTATAATATTAATAACATCTGGAACATCTCACATACGGTCATCTAATCGCAAACCAAGTACAGCCTGTAATATGGGTATAAGGGTATTGACCGCTTATACTAAAGTCCAAATCAGTGACCCCAATGTCGCAACATTTTCCAATCATTTTCACCGTCATTTAATTTTATTGAAAAACAATATTTCTGCTAGCTCAGTACACGTGACATAGTACGGCTCAAATACTTTGGACTCTCGGATGACACCAAACGTTTTCTGATTGGCCAAAATACAAAACACAAAACGAATAAAATACCTAGCAACAATATGAACTGTTACCAGTAGAAACACCACCGCACTCAGGTACGCAAGTCCCTGTCCAGACTTGTGTTCTATAACATTGTAAATAGTTTTTGTATAAAGTTTATTAAATTTATTTTATTAGTAAATTCATTTTTGTTTTACTACAACATCTACTGGTCGGCGAGGCGCGGCTGAGGACACGACAACCTTCCCTTCTTTCTGCAAGTATTAGAGTCAGACAGATGTCAATTTTCCTAGGAAGTACAAACCCATCCATTCTAACCCCTATAACTGGTGACCCCAACTATCAGTTCGCGCCACGTCAAAATACTGAGAGCGGTTAACTTCACGGCCTCATTGAAGCGACCAGGCCCAGAATTCGGAGTATCTCGTCGCATATACCGTATTAAACGTTTACGGAGATACAAGCTGATTACCGAACAATTTGAACAAGCAATTCACAGCGGCAACGTCGTCCAGAATTTCAGATCTTAATGCGATGCGGACTAAAGACAGATTAAAGAAGTGCTATCTTTATAACACATACATAATAGGTATTCACACCCCTACATGAAACAAATAGATATATTCACACCCAAAATGTTTATCCTGAGTGGGATCGAACTCGCGACCTCTGTAGTCAGCGTCTCCGACCTCTAGACTATGGATCAGTCTAGTCAGAATTAGCTTTAATTCTCAAGTAAGAATCATATTGCCCTGATACACCATGAACACAGATCAAAAGTCTGAATCCTACGATGTATCGGTAATCTTTAATAAAATTTTAACATTTTATCCCTCCAAGATCTTAAAGATTGTGCCACTTGTCACCAATCAATTTTGTTCATTTGTATTATTTTGTAACTTTCAGATAAAGCATTATGCTTAATGGGTCCAGTAGGCTCAGGAAAAACTTCTCTTGTGGAACATTTAGCTGAAATCACTGGCCGTAAGGGTATCGCATTCAAAAAAGTACAGCTTGGTGATCAAACTGACTCTCGAATGCTTCTGGGAACACATCAGTGCACTGACATACCTGGTGAATTTGTGTGGATGCCTGGGGTTTTGACAGAGGTGATTTTTTCAGTATTCTTAGAATACATGTTTATGTACTATCTGGTGGTAAATAGCGATGAAGAATTATACCATAAATCTACCCAAAAAAATCCACACGATGGGTGGATTTCCGGAGTTATGTAATCTTACACTGTTATTAATGTGATCCACCCACAAGATTGTTAATGTGTATAATGGTGCACAATAAAACCCTTCTTATAAAAATGTACAATATTTCTTACAGATTTGCCCACCGGATAGTAATGAAATCAGTTAAACCTAATCACAGTTAAAAAAAAAATTATAAAATCTACAAAAAACCAATCATTCATAAAAACAATCATAGAATACATTTATTACTATTTGTATTGTAAATTTTATCTTGTGGATTGTTTGAAAGTAAATCATATACACACTAGCATTCTTTTGGGTGGATTTCAATGTGAACAAAAATGTGGTGGATTTTTTTTTTAGTGAATTAATGGCATAATTCAGCGATAAACATGTTATATAACAGTACATAACCCTCGAGGCGCGAGTCTAACTCGTGCTTGGCTGGTTTTTATTTAATAAATTTTATAAATCACCAAGATTCATTTTTAACGACTACTGCTTAGCCTAGAGGGTAGCGGTCTTGCCTTTGAAGCTAGAGGTCCCGGGTTTGAATCCCAGGTCGGGTCAGTATTTATATAATGAATATTAATACTGGTACCGGGTCTTGGTTGTTATATGTATGTGGTGTCTTCGCTTGGTACCCAAAACACAAGCTAATGCTTAGTTTGGGGCCTAAAATACTGAAAATCTATAGCCGAACATGAAAAAAAAAATGGGTGAATTCATCTTTGTCTAGATTTGAAGTCTTAACTTGGTATATGGAAATGTTCACGTTTCCAAAGCGAATACAGGAACTATGTGTAAATCTAACGCTAAAGCTGATGCCCTTAACCAACTTTATTTGAGTGTGCTTAAATTCTCATTTGACTGTTAACTTACGAGAATGTAAAATGATCTCATTCAACTTACAGGCAGTTCAGAATGGACACTGGCTTCTATTGGAAGATATAGATTATGCTGCTTTGGACGTTGCATCTACATTGAGTTCATTGCTAGAGAGGAACGCTCTCTCTGTTCCAGGTTATAGGGACTTTTTGCCAGTCACTCCTGGATTCCAGCTATTTGTCACTCAGAGGTATTTATCATTGTTTTCTTGGTTATACTCATAGACGTAATATCGTATTTACGTACCTAGATGAACATAGTGTGAAAGGGAATATCCTAGAAATTAATCCAAATCTGAAAATATTACAACGAAATCTATATGAAAACCGTTAAGATTAATTAAAAGTGTTAAGAGTTATTAAAAGAGAAAGATTTAAAAAAAAAGTGTTTGTTAATAGAAATGCCAGAAAAGTAATATTCTATTAGTTTTTTTTTTAATAAATGTTTATAGTATATATAAATGTACTGTTATATACTATTGATGTTTTGTTCATGAATGTCGTGATAGCCCAAGCGTAGCGAACCTGTTTCAAATCTATAAGGCCATGTGGCCGTGGTTCGAATCCGGGTGTACCAATGAGTTTTTTCTAACTTAAGTACATTAACTATCACTGACTCCGTGCCTCGTAGAGCACGTTAAGCAGCCGTCCCGGTTGTTGTCAATAATAATAATGATAATAATAATGTATACGTGACAACAACGTCTAGGCCCCAAATTAAGCATTAGCTTGTGTTTTGGGTACCAAGCGAAGACACCACATACATATAACAACCAAGACCCGGCACCAGTATTGATATTCATCATATAAATACTGACCCGACCTGAGATTCGAACCCGGGACCTCCAGCTTCGTAAGCAAGGTCGCTACCCACTAGGCTAAGCGGTCGTCGATAGATCAATAGATGGCGGTCGTTACAATCCGCCAACCCGCATTGGAGCAGCGTGGTGGATTTTAGCTCCAAACCTCCTCATCTTGAGGGGAGGGCTAAGCCCCTGCAGTAGGGTATAAAAAAGGGCTGATGGAATGGAAAAAATACTATTGATGTTTTAGTTTAGTCGGATTGGAAGACCTGGCCCTGCTTTTGAAATAAAGTAGTTTTTTATGACTGTTATAATTTCATACTTACCGTTTTTTTATAATTTTTTCAATTAGGTTTGGATAGCAGATAGGGGTCACCGTAACAATCTCGCCCAGGGCGCTAGTAGTGCTTAAACCATCACTGAGCGTCAGCTTGAAATGTCTTAAGTAGAAAATGTTCCAAAGACTAAAAAAGATAATAGAATGTATGTTGGATTTCATACATTGAAAGTTAGTTTGCTTATGAGTTTGGCGCAAATGTATTGTTCGCGGGTCTATCTAACGGATAAATTATAATATAATAAATAAATATATTATGATGTGTAGATGAATCAAGAGGTCACAAACATTATCCCAATTAATATTAAAAAAATACAATACATAATACAATGAATATTGCATTTTTATAAATAGCATTATGAAAAAAGATTCAGTGGCCACTGAAAATAAAAAGACGCCACACGTTTATATAATCTGGAGGAAACCAATTTGGTGTCACCATAGTCACATTAATCTTTCTTTATTACTATGAAGTAAAAAATAATTTGAATTAAAATAGTTTATCTATATAGTGTGTGAAAGCATTATCATGTCTTCATACAAAATATACAGTTAATATTATTATATAATATATTAATGATATTTAATACAATGGTTTTTATGCTTTCCCACATAGTAAATGAGCAACTATAAAACTAAATTCTGTATATAATAAAATAAATAAATAAATAGATACACTGGTACACGAATTTAAATGACCGTCGTTTTGGTATAGTTAAGTACCGACATCTTGATTTCGATGGCACCAAGACAACACTACTAATACACACAAATGTATAACCACGCACACATACGTAATTACTTTTGATCGCGTATTCTTCTGGGCTTTGTTCATCAAAATACGTACGATGCTATATCTATGGTTATAAGTATGCTGAACTCATTTCAATCAGCTCCTATAATGAGTCCTTGCTTCGTCTTCATGAACGCGGTTGTTAAGTTCATCTTTTTTCCATCTTGTGTGGACGAAAATTCTATTTACCCGAATGCGGAGGGTATAGTTTTTCGAGTGTATGTCTATTTCTTTAGCACGTTCTGTGGCTTAAACGGCTAGATGGATTTTAACATATGAGGCGTCGTTAGATTCTTCTTAATTGTAAGTGTGTTATAGTGTGCATAATATTTTAATATGGCGTCTGCAAATCAAAAAATAAAAAGGAAATAAACATTTTTTTTTATTATTAAACAACATAGGTTTAAAATAAAAACAGTTAAAATTTTTTTAAATTTGAATTAAAAAAAAAATATCTGGAGAAAGAAATACAAGCTCTATAATCTATAAAATGGGGGGATTTGCGTGTTTTATAAGGTATTGCAGGGTGTGCAATCATAACTTATGTAACACATCATTTGGTACAATATTTGTTGAAAAAATTAAAAAAGGTTTTTACTTGAAGACCACCACCAAACATATTTTGATAATTAGTTTGTCCCCATATGCAATGCCTTATATAACATTCAAATCATATTTATATAATAGTGAGTTTTATTCACTTTATAGAGCTTTTTTTCTCTTTTCATTTTAAATTTTTTACACTAGTGGATTTTTTAATTTCTCCTTTGGTTCTTGAACAAGACTCCTCCACACACGCAATTTAATAAAAAGGCCCTGTCTAGTCTAGGTCTTGAATAAATAACAATAATTTATTTGGTATATCTTTTTTTGTATAAAATATAATAATTTAATCTATAAGTGTCCATTTTACCAATATACTTTGTTTTCTTCTTAGGAGATTGCCATTTGTATACTTTCAACTTGGTTACAAATTGTTTTTTTCTTTGCAGAACAATGGCTACTAACTATGGTTTTCAAAAAAAGATATCAAACGCCAGTACTTTACTGCAGAAACATTTGACTCAAATAAATGTTGAGCCATTATCTAGGTCAGAATTATCAGAAATCATTCACAGAATATATCCCAGTTTAAAAACAGTATGTCCTAAGATGATTGAAGTATTCATGATGTTTTCTTTTGGGAGTCATGATACATCTCTTCAAACTTCTCTAACTGATAAAAATTCTCCTAACATATCGTTAATAAAAGGATCAAGATTGATTTCTACTAGAGACCTTATGAAATGGTGTTCTCGAGCAGTTGTGGATTATGATGTTACAAAACCCGAAGCAGCCTTGAAAGTTCTTCAAGACGCACTGGACATATTCACCTGCTCCGTGTCATCACCAGAAGACCGATTAGATTTAGCGAAAAAAATAGCATGTTGCTTAGGCATCGTAGAAACAAAAGCGACGTTTTATTGCCAACAATACAAACCTAATGTTTCTTTAAATCCATCCTATGTGGAAGTGGGAAGAGCTAGGATTAAAAGAAAAGAGAAATATCTAGGTTCCGTCAATTTTGATGCGAAACAAGTAGTGTTTTCGTTTACGCGACCATCTGCCTGTTTGCTAGAAAAGATAGCATGTTGTGTAACGTCAAATGAACCGGTACTATTGGTAGGTGAAACTGGTACAGGGAAAACATCGTCAGTTCAGTATTTAGCCAAACAGACGGGCAACAAACTTGTAGTTATCAACATGAATCAGCAATCAGATTCAGCAGATTTACTTGGGGGTTACAAACCAGTCGATTTAAAGTATGTGGTTACTCCTATTGTAAGAGAATTTATAACGTTATTCAAAAGTTTCTACAATGTGGAGAAGAATGAAAAGTTCCTTAGTCATATAGACAATTGTTATGAAACAGAAAATTGGAGTGCTCTTACAATTTTAATGAAACAAAGCCATAAAGCAGCCGTAGCAAGGTTGAAGAATGAGAAAAAATCGAGTATATTAAAAAAATGGTTGCATTTCGATTATAAATTATTAAGATTAGAGCAACAAGTGAAAAAAGTTTCTGGATTAACATTCGCTTTCATAGAGGGATCTTTAGTGAGAGCGATGCAAGATGGTCATTGGGTATTGCTAGATGAAATTAATTTAGCATCGGCTGAAATTTTAGAATGTTTGGCGGGCCTCTTAGAAGATAAAAGTGAATCAATCGAATTATTGGAAAAGAGTGATAAAGTTCCTATAAAGAGGCATCCAAATTTCACACTATTTGCTTGTATGAACCCAGCAACTGATGTAGGTAAAAAAGATTTACCAATTGGTTTAAGAAATAGATTTACCGAGTTCTATATAGATGAGTTAAGTGATAAGAATGACTTGATAACGCTGATAGGAGATTATTTGTATCACATGAATCTAAGCAGCAGTATTTTGGAATCCCTATATCGTTTCTATGCGAATATAAGAAGAGAGGCCAAACTTAAGCTGATTGATGGTTCTGGTATGTACATACTTTATTTATGATTTTCTTATAAAATTTTCGTAATGGATATTTATTTGTAAATAAAAATAAACCTATTCTTTGGATTCATTCCAATTTTTACATTACAGGCAATGCACCACATTATTCTTTGCGGACACTCTGTAGAGCCTTGACTGCGGCAGCCAAAGCCAAATGCGGGACAGTAGCAAGATCACTGTATGAAGCGCTTTGTTTGTCTTTCCTAACTCAACTGGACAGTTCTTCTCACCCAATAGTACAGGCAATGATAGCAAAGTAAGTAGAAATTATTGGATTACGCGTGCAGAATAAGAAGATAGATCAACTTTGCAAATCTATCTAATGAAATTTTTACAAAGCTGGTTTACACTCTTGTAGAATATTTAAATTTAAAGGAATTAATAATCTAAGAAACATTGATTACAACAGATTTTTTTTTCTGATTGCCATTGATCACAAAATATTATTTCTTTCCTTAGGGCAGTGATCGGGAAAAAAGATATCAAATTGATTCTAAATCAAGAAATTCCGGAACCGAGAAGTAGTAATCAAAATTATTTGTTATTCGAAGGGCATTGGATTCCTCATGGAAAATTAGAAGTCGCCGTTCCTGATGATTATATATTAACGCCGACTGTTAAAAAGAATCTGCGTGACATAGCACGAATAATATCATTAGGTAGATTACCAGTACTATTACAGGGTGACACGTCAGTTGGAAAAACTTCGCTTATCACTTTCATTGCAAAGGCGTCTGGAAACTATTGTGTTAGAATCAACAACCATGAACATACCGATTTACAGGAGTACATTGGTTCTTATGCGACAGATGCTAATGGAAAACTATACTTCAAGGAAGGAGTACTTGTCGAAGCTATGAGAAAAGGCTACTGGATAATTCTAGATGAACTTAATTTAGCTCCTAGCGATGTACTAGAAGCTCTAAATCGCGTCCTAGACGATAACAGAGAGTTATATATTTTGGAAACCCAAAAAGTTATCAAAGCAGATCCAAATTTCATGTTGTTTGCCACACAAAATCCCCCGGGATTGTACGGTGGACGTAAAATGCTTTCAAGAGCGTTTAGAAACCGTTTTGTAGAACTGCATTTCGACGAAATTCCTAAAACAGAACTTGAGATCATATTACATAGAAGATGTCATATTCCACAGAGATACTCGAAGAATATGATAGCTGTGATGGCCGAATTACAGATCCGCAGACGTGGATCGGCTGCTGTACAGGGAAAAGATGGCTTCATCACACTCCGTGACTTATTCAGATGGGGTCAACGATATAAACTCACATCCCAGCAAATGCTAACATCAGAAAAATTTTATGATTGGGATCAACATATAGCTGATGAAGGCTATTTGATTTTAGCAGGGAAAGTGAGACAACCCGATGAAAGGGAAATCATCGAACAAGTAATAGAAAAGCATTTAAAGAGAAAAGTAAATCCTCAAAATTTATTTAATCTACATGCCAAAACTTCACCAGTCACTAAATCAATTTTAGAGGAGCTTCTAAATAATGAATTAAAAGAATTCTCACATGTTGTCTGGACATACAATATGAGACGTCTGGCAGTACTGATTGCTAAGTGTTTCATTTTTAATGAACCTGTACTCTTAGTAGGAGAAACAGGTTGCGGAAAAACGACTATTTGTCAAGTTCTTGCCGCTTTGAAGAGAAATCTGTTGCTTACAGTCAACTGCCATATGCATACTGAAAGCGCCGATTTCCTTGGTGGTTTAAGACCAGTACGTCAATATAAAAATGACGGAAAGTTATTTGAATGGGTTGATGGGCCTCTAATAAAGGGTATGGAACAAGGACAAATGTTTCTAGCTGATGAGATTTCACTTGCTGATGATAGCGTATTAGAGAGATTGAATTCATTACTCGAACCTGAAAGACAGCTGCTTTTGTCTGAAAGAGGCACAGGGGATGCGACAGATATTGTAGTTGTTAGGGCTAAAGATGGTTTTCATTTTGTTGGTACTATGAATCCTGGAGGAGATTTTGGTAAGAAGGAATTGTCGCCAGCACTTCGTAACAGGTTCACAGAAATATGGTGTGATAGTGTCACATCGCGAAATGATTTATTACAAGTTCTCGAAAAAAGCGTCAATAAAAACATCTCATTGGGAAACCAACAAGATGGTACATCTGGTTTAGGCAAAAATATTTTAGATTTCACTGATTACTTGAAAAAATCAGAAGTCACTAGTAAATTTCCATTTAGTATAAGAGATCTTCTGTCTTGGGTTCACTTTATTAATAGTGCAGTATCAAGTGGCATTCTAAATATCTCAGACGCATATATTCATGGAGCCTTCATGACATTCCTTGATTGTTTCGGTACGGCTCTGACTGGTCATATTGATATAAAAACCTTGTATGCTCTCAAAGAAAATGCTATTACCTTTTTAGTTCAACAAATGAAACAGTATAAAGTTGGAATATCTAATATCCCAAAAGAAACATTTAGTAATCAACAATGTAATTTCTTGGTAGAATCAATAGGCGGTAAGTTTGGTATAAACCCCTTTTACATAGAAGTTGGTCCGAAATATAAAAATATGAATGCAGATGACAAACAGCCATTTACTTTCTCTGCTCCTACCACTGGAGCAAACACATTGAGGCTCTTGAGAGGCTTACAACTGAAAAAAGCTATCCTTTTAGAAGGAAATCCAGGAGTTGGTAAAACAAGCCTCGTGACTGCCTTAGCAAAAGCTTCAGGACACAAAGTTGTTCGTATCAATTTAAGCGATCAAACAGTAAGTTTAGTTCAATGTTATGTTTCTTTAATATTATACATGTGTTTCATTTTGTATAAAAATATGTTTTAATTTACAGGACATAACTGACTTATTTGGTACTGATTTACCGACCGAAGATGGAAGTTTTACATTCAAAGAGGGGACATTTTTGAAGGCTCTACAGAATGGTACCTGGATCCTATTAGATGAATTAAATTTAGCCCCTCAGCCAGTTTTAGAAGGTCTTAATGCATGTTTAGATCATCGCGGAGAAGTGTTCATTCCAGAGCTTAGGGAGACTTTCAAGGTCTCGGCTCAGACACGCCTTTTTGCCTGCCAGAATCCATTAAAGCAAGGTGGCGCCAGACGTGGACTTCCTGTTTCGTTCCTTAACAGGTTCACTCAGGTATACATTGACCAATTGACACAAGAAGACTTGATTTTTATAGTAGAATCGCAATACCCGTCTATCCCTAAAGACATTCTACATAAAATCGTGAAATTCAATTGCAAAGTGTCGTACGAAATTTCAGAACAACAATATTGGGGCCATAGAGGCAGTCCTTGGGAGATGAATCTACGAGATATTCAAAGATGGTGTAGCGCTATGATCCGAGACCAAGAACATGGTCAAAACATAAAACCTGGTAAATTTGTTGACATACTTTATGTAAACAGAATGAGAACTACAGAAGACAGACTAAAAATGATCGAAGCATATGATGAAATATTCTGCCCGGAATATCCACGAAGCGATAGTACGCCACAATTTTTACTGGATGACGATCGTTTGACGTTTGGAAATGTTTTCTTAGACAGAAACAAAAATAAAAAATCGAGAAGTAGTAGATCATTTGAAAGCAAGATGAGGATAGTAAGACATCAGTTGCCTGTGTTGAGATCTTTGGCACAATGTATTGAAATGAATTGGTTATCAATACTTGTGGGCCCTACAGCAACTGGAAAGAGCAGTGTTGTTCAAATACTAGCTGATCTGACTGGAAGTGAATTACATGTTGTACCTGTGACGTCAGCTTTAGACGTGTCCGATCTACTAGGGGGCTTTGAGCAAATTGATTATAATAGAAATCTAGAGACTTTATTTGAAAAAATTGGAGAGTTAGCCATTGAGACTGTACGTAACATGTGGCTAGCAAATAAAGTGAAGATTTCAGAATCAAACAAAATATTGAGAGATTTGCATCAATATAAGATTTTGCAAAATAAAATCACAACACAAAATATTTCTGACAATGAACTAGAAAACTTTAATACAAAACTCGAGTGTCTACAAAAGCTTTGTAATAGATTACTGTTTTGGAATAAAGAGAATGAACCAAATTATTATGAGTTGCGGAAACTTAAAAATTGTTTAATTCGATTAAAATCAAAAGTCTGTGCAGAGTCATCAGTGAATGTTGGAGGTAAATTTGAATGGATCGACTCTTTACTGGTAAAGACAATGTTGGAAGGTTCCTGGATTTTATTGGACAACGTGAATTTAACTTCGGCATCTGTATTGGATAGGCTCAATGGTTTATTAGAACCAAACGGTGTCTTATCCATGTCGGAAACGGGCGAAAATTACGAAGTCGAACCACATCCAAATTTCAGAATATTTTTTACTATGGACCCAAAATATGGAGAAATTTCTAGGGCGATGAGAAACAGAGGTGTAGAAACATTTGTTCTTAAACCAGATGATTGTAATGTTGCGATCAATGAAACAATTCCTAATTTGGATTTAGTGGCACTGCTTTCCTCATGTGCTCTACCTAGTCACTATCACAATATTTGTATACAATCTCATGAATTGATGACTTCATTTATCCAAGGTGAGTTAAGTACCTTTATTAAATGCACATATTCAAAAAAATAATTTAAAAATTAAAACACGTTGCATTTTAGAAAACTAACACAAAAAAAAATACAAAAAATCATTTTATTTTAGACTCTTAAATTAAATATATGAAAGTTCACTACCACTTCACAAATTGAAAAATAGAATAATTTATTTAAAAAAAAGTATTCTAAATTGATATATATAAATATTTGACTTTGTTTTAGGATTCGACAAGCCTACAATATCTCATTTACTTCAAGCAGCATATTTGTCATGGCAACAAATTGTCAGGGGAATCCCATACAAATTCTCTATGATCAACAGCTTCTCAGATGTTTACATTAAACCGAGATGCGGTGGAGATTTTGTGTCTACATTAAATGCATCTTTGGCTGAAATGAAAAATTCTATGTTGACGGAATTGAAAAAGCTGATCAACGGTCATAGTTTGGATTATGACACAGAGAATACTAATCATACATTAGCAGTGTCGGGTCTATGCAAAAACTTTTGTTATGAATTGGCACAACAATGTGTACATCCCTACATACAACAGATCTCAAATAGAGACAATGCCTATCAAATCCTATGCACTTTGTTTGTGGCTATACAGAAATGTCCCAATTCTTGTTTAAAGTTCCTCTATCATATAATTGACGAAAATTTGAATTACAATTCATATGATTCTATGAAAAAATTGGGAAGAACTTTGCATGTTGCAGTGCACACATTTATTAACAACAAAGAAAATAGTTTAGATATGTTCAAAAGGTTTTACCCAGAAGGATTCAATTTAAATCATGAACAGATCATTGGACTGAATAGAAAGGTTATTATGTTGTACAATGAGTTGATAAAAGCGTTCAATGAAGTAAATTCCACAGTATCAACTTTTTCAGCTTTGGATTATTCCAGAGCCGTTTCATCGGGCAAACTTACTGATGATTTTGTTGACTACCCTATTTTGAAATTGTGCCAACATTTAGTAGACAATGTGGATGCGTTTGTAGATATTATATTGAAAGACGAAAACACAACGCTTACAGATGACAAAGTTTGTAAAATAATTCAACTCGTCAATTGGAGAAATAGATTCATAAAAACCTGTTCACATTCCATCCTTGTGTCAACTCATAAAAGTAAAACCCCTGTGCTTAAAGAAGAAATAGTCACACTAATATATTTGCACAGTAAATGGCTGAACAAATATTTGTTCCAAGGATTGTTAGAAATGTCATCTGGAAGCAAAGAGATATCAATGAAATATGCAGAATTACAGAACCACGTATTCTATGAACAACATACTAATATTATAATGAAAAAACTAGGTAAAAAATTAAGGAAATCATATGGACAACCTAAGTTGTATAAAAGTCAAACTGAATATCATGTTTGTACAAAAAGATCTGAGCTTTATTTAAGTTTAATATTGGACTTGAATCAACCTATCTCTAAGCAGAAAAAATACTTTCATGTAACAGATGTTGCACATGCTTCTTTGGCATTAGATATACCAGAAGAAACTGTAATTCAAAAGCTTGAGGATCATATAAAGTTTAAAGAACTAACTTTTGAAGAAAGCAATGTTATAAATTCTGATATCAAACTACTTCCTATTAGAACTTACATTACACTAAGAGTGTTCAATATTTTGCAAGTACACCTACCAGAAATTGTTTTTGAAATTAAGTCGCTTTCTTATCCCGAGAATCCAAAATTTGTAGCTAAATGTAAAATATTAAATACAGATTACGTTGAATTTCTGAGAAATTTGCTCTATTCGGCAAAGACTATTAGAGGGTTTCCCCCTACTCTACTTAATGTATTGGATCTAATGTGCCAGCTATTGGAGACAACAACCACCGAAAAAGAATTATATGAAAGGTAAGCATATCTTTTTTGCATTATTTGGTAAAGCACATTGCTTAACAATACCCAAAAATGCATGAACGCGACATATTTAGTTAGAGTATATAAATGTGCAACTGTAATATTATTACATGTTTGTTAATATTTAAAACATACTATTCCAGGACTTCCTCATTGCCTACAACATTTTGGGATGAGTTTTACAAGTTCTTGACGAATTCACCTGCTCAATATCCATTAGCTTTTGCTAATGCTACTGTAACTAATCTATTGAAGACTGAAGATAATTTAGAAGAAATCCCGAAACATACCAAGAGATATTCAACTAATCTACCATTACTTCCACAATATGTCCAAATATTAATAATGGGTAGTGACAGAAGTGGTAAATTCTCTATTTTTAATTTAGTACAACACACTGTTTATAGTTTAATTTCGTAATCTGTTATAATTGATAATTTATTAATAATAATTGTGTTTAAGGGCTTAGAAACTTGAATTACGAGTCTGTGGCTTTAAATGATAACTCGGAATATTCAACCGAAATTGGCAATGTGATAAACCTTGTTTGGAAAAATATGGTAACATTAAATACATCAGCAATTTTAAAACTGTAAGTTCATTATAACTTTATATATGCCTTTTTTGTGATAGAAAAGTACTCATTACAAAATAGGGATTTTTTTGTTACAGACAAGCAGATGCAATGTTTGAACTGAACAAATTTGAACAATTTATCTGGCTTTTATATTCAGTTTTGAAATCTGTGAATATAAATGTACAAAATCACAACTGTTGCGATATGGCTACAGAAACAATAAAAATTATACAAAGCCATGGAAATCATGATCTATCTTTCATTCATTTGATAAAAGAAGCGAATGATGTGTACACCGTTTTGGCTGAAAGCATCAAGAAACTAAAAAATGAAACAGTTGGAAACCTGAATGTAAAAATTCTGACAAGTAAACTTTCGTTATTATCAAGTATGTTATGGGTAAAAGCCATGTCAGAAATCAGCTCAGTTGATGAAGTTGAGAAGCATAAAATGAAATGCATCTATTTCATAGAAGACATTCAAATGTTTGAAGCTTTATTAGGGGCTTATTATATTCAAGGTCTGATATCAGGCACCGTAACACAGGTAGAAAGTGTGGAAAAAGTTTCAGACGCTCTACCTAAGTATTATGAAGAGGGAAATCCAAATAGAGATAACTTAGAAAAAATACATCCACACTGTCGTGTTCTTTTACAATTGAGAAACATAACCACTGAGAAAATCAAGAAATATGCCTCAGAAAACACTTTCAGGCCTGCTGAACCTTCTTACAATGCATTTGCTAAGGTATTAATATTTTGAGTCACTTTTTATTCTACTTCAAAAATCAAATGACGTGAATTTTTATACACCGGCAAGTTCAATATATTTTTATTGTATGCGGCGGTATTTTTGGTGTATATTTATGAAATAGTCAAAATTAATATTATTAAAACTTATAAGCTACTAGGGTGGGTTGATAACTACTTAGCCTAACAATGAAATACCTATGTTATCGTTTTAAAACTAACTTTATTTTTCGACGAAGTCCCCGTTGAGTTGTATGCACTTAGTTCAACAAGTGAAACTTCTAAGGTTTCAATACCTCTCCTAAAATAGCTTTTATCGAGTCCTGAAAAATACTTGTCTACAGCAGCTTTGAAGTCATCTCCGTCAGAAAATCATAGCACAGTTCGTTGGTTTTTGCCTTGCCTACAGCACCTGTGTGTACGTGTGCATTGTTTTGGTGAATAATAATTTTTTTATTAAATCCCGGTCTTTTCAGACGAATTTGATCTTGTAATTTATAGTGTAATATGTACTGTTTATAGTTTGGCCTTTTGGAAGATAATATATCAAAATTCCTTTCGCATCCCAAAACACTGATGCCGTGACTTTGCCCACAGATTTCTCCACCTTCGCTTTTTTGGGGCTGAAGGTCCTGTTTCTGTCCACTACTTTGATTGTATTTTTGATTCCGGTGTATGGTAGTGGACGCATGTCTCATCTGTAGTCACAAATCTTAGCATAAAATCATTTCTATTTTTCATAAAACGAGCCATATTATCTTGCGACATTTGCATTTCTGCGTTCAAAACGTTTCTGGTCGATCGATAGTGAGCAAACGCGGCACCCATTTCGCAGATAATTTTTTCATAACCAATTCTTTACTTAAAATGTAATATACCCATTCCTTAAAAATACCTATTGCATCAGCTATCTATAATAATTTCAAACGTCGGTCTACTAAAACCATGTCACGTACTTTAAATACCATTTCGGAATTGTAACCCTTTTTGGATGCCCAGGTCATCCTGGGCATCCAAAAATCACAGCTTATATTGTTATGAAAATAGTTAATACATACTCTAAGTATAAAAATTTTACTTCGTTTCAGGATTGCAAACATTTCGTGAAATCATTGCTGCGATCTGAAAATATTAACTCAGTGTTCGAAAATATTCTGTTAATCATTGACATTGTTGGAACGCATGCCATTGCGAATCGACATTTGGACAAGGTCAAAGTTGAAATGGCGCATAAAATAATAAAAGAAACGGCAACATGGCTGTATTCAGTCGCAACATTTTATAAGAAAGTAAATAACCAGTATTCCCGAGCTTTCCCAGATCTGGTTAAACCTCTATTAAGCTCTATTTCACAGATCACTTATAGTGTAACATCTTTAAACGATTTACTAAAAGAATTATTGATGAAGATAAAACAGGGACCCAAACTGAACGAGTTTGTTACAGACCTAGTGATGTTCCCAATTAAAATCCCACATCCCGAAGATAAAAAACATTATTTAAATAAATATATGTCCAATGATTTCATTAAATTATTTAACAATAATTTATTATCAATTAAAGATGATGTCTATCATAAAGATGTGGAGCATTTGAAGTGAGTAACATTTCACACTAATTTTTCACTTCCTTATAAACCATCATATAATCATTTTCGTCAACCACCAATATTAATCGTTAGTGTAATATTTCCTAAGGATAGCAATAAAAGCTGTTTTTGAGTTATTTATTTATTTATATTAAGGAGAACCAACAGTTACATACAAATGAAAATAATTAGCAGTGAGTGGTTAACAGTTAACCATTTACAGTGTACATATACATTTACAGTGTACATATACAGTACAGTACATAATAAACTCGACTGGGATTTAAAAACTTTTAACCCTTTTCGTTAAACTCATCCAACCACCTACTTATGAATGATATTAGAGCTTGATTCACTGACTGCATGGGATGATTGACTAATAAATTGACATTTACACAATTCATATATTAATATGCTTTTATCTTTAATTTATTGGCTACATGGTTGATTGACTAATAAACTGTCATCTAACACCGTTCATATATTACTATGCATTCATCTTTATTTCACTGGTTGCATGGATGATTAACTAACAAACTGACACCTGATTACACTCATATATTAATATGCTTTTATCTTTAATTTATTGGTTACATGGTTGATTGACTAATAAACTGACATCTAATACCGTTCATATATTACTATAAATTCATCTTCAGTTCACTGACTGTGTGGATGATTAACTAAGAAGCTGACATCTGACACCATCCATATATTAATATGCTTTTTTTAATCTTTGATCCACTAGCTACATGGATGATTGATAAATAAACTGTAAATTAACATATTACACCATTCTTATATCAGTATACATTCATCTTCAGATTGGTCATTTATCCAATCTTGATTGTATATCTGCCGTGACCAAATCATAAAATTGATCATGTCATGATGTCGTTTTCGAATTTATTCAAATTTCGGCCAAGATAGGTTGATGGTCCACCATTTCTAAATTAATAGACTAGCTTATGTTAGGTTTCATTATATCAAAGCCAGGAGCGAAGCAGAGCCTAGCGACGAGCCACCCAAAAAATTAACAGTGTAAAATCAAACACAAGAGAAGCATCAATTTTATGATGTGGCCATGATAAAAAAGCGAACACAATGTGAAATGATCAATTCTAAGATATGGCCACGACATATCTAGTTTGTTTCTAGTACATTCTAGTCTTTTTGTCATTTACGTTTATCTTCACTCATTACCTCACAATAACTAGTTTCGGATCTGGTACAGTTGAACTATCTTGATTAGATACATTGAAAATATTCGTATTTCGAAAATACCCAGTTTCTAAGTACATATTTGTTTTTAAATATGAATTTTATTATTACCATCTTTTCTAATTTTGCCCTTTTATTGTGCCTAGTCAAGATCATTCAACGGTAATTAATGCTTCCATTGTTTTTATGAATTTTTTTAGTAAATCTCGTCTTCCGATAAATAACCAAAATTTTACTATTGCAGAATTTTGAAAATGAATTTAAAGGAATTGAACATATACTGCACTACAATGGAAGAAGTGGATAACAATTCATTTAATTATATAGTCACAGTTCTAAATGCTATAGTAAATGCTTGGGACAAACAAGAAAAAGATATTCAGAAAAAGAAAGAAGAAGATGAAGCTCTTTATGTCACAAAGTAAATTTTATTTAATGTTTATAAAGAAACATGAGTAGGGAAGATACATGGTTTAGTCATCTGCATTTAAAAAAGTTATCTACAAAATATAGTCTATTGAGAGTAAATAAAAAATTTGTTATATTTCAGGTCCAAATGTGAAGATGTCGGTGATGACGAACAAGCTCAACTAGAGATCGCAGAAATGTTTCCTTCGTTTACGGACGTAGATTTCGATCAGTTCAAACCTACGACGCTCGAAAACAAAAACGGAAGAAAAAACACTGGCCAGGAGAAATTGATCATGACACCAGAAGATATTAGCCTTGTATATAAATGGCATTCAGATTTTATCAAACGTATGACATCTACCGAATGGATTAAAAGGCCAGATAAGGGTTCTGTAAAAGATTATGCGGAATCATTTTTAGAGAAATACGACATATTTGCAAAGACTATGGATAATACTTGGGAGGCAATTGACGCTGAGGTTGAAGGAGATATAACTCCAAGCTTAATGTTAATATTATCAAGAATCAAGGCGAAAATCGATGGTTTTGGTAGGTTTCATAAGTAAATTATTTTGGAATGATAAAAAAACTCAACTATCTTTTATAATTATTGGCTTATAGCCACACAACTTAATAAAGATCTGACGATGCAAGGGGTGAGGCGTGCGGTTCGATGGTTGCTTAGTGAAATTTATCGAATCTTATCAGCACAAATGCATTAATATGTTATAATATGTATGGGAAAGTTCACCATCGACATGCTATATCTTATGATATTTTGCTATTCAATGAACAAACAACGATTTTCTTTTTGGATTTAGTTTGCAAACTTTTTTTTTAATGTAGATACAAAATAATTTCGGTAATTAGACCCTTTATGCAAATTTTTCATATTTTTGTGTTAAAAATTCTAATGATGTATTTCTCAAAAATCTAAATGACTTTCATTCTACCACTTAATCTATGACTATGGTAGTATATTTAGTTATCATTGTTTGTAGGTTGAATTTAAGTTAAATTGTTTTTTCTAATTTTACCAGTCCAAACAGTTAAATTAGTGATTTCCACTAGAACTGGTAATTTTAACTAGAATTATTACCCTAAAAATATAGTTGTTTTGACAGTAGTAATATGATAACAGCGGTATAAATAGTCGGTCGGGGTGGTTTCTTCAGATGTATTGCAGTTTTGAAAAGCCCTCCTATCATCATATGCCGAGTGCGAGTTCGAGCCGAATTATTTCAAATTATTTGTTAAGTGATCCAGTGGGAGAGGCCACAATAGTACCTGCATAGAATTTCTTTTAACAAAATTTCAGCTATTTCAATTAATAATCCATAAAACTCTAAACCTAGTAATATTTGAAACTGATCGATATTTTTTTTAATTCATTACTAATGTTTTAATGTAATTTTATGTATATAACAGTACCTTCCGGAGACAAGACAGATTTCTACCATTCTGCATGGGTGTCAGAAACTAAGCAATGCCTTCCGCTGCTCCGTAAAATTAAGGAAACTACTGGTGAACTACTAGAACAATGGCCAGATTTCCCATCACTTAAAGATGTGAGTCCTGCTTGAACATCAATAGTGTTTAATTTAACTCGGATCTTATGGGGAGTTATTCGTTAATAACAGATACCTTAAAAAAATTCTATGTGTCTAGAGTTTCTCGGTAACTAAAAGGAGGCTTTACTAATATTTTTTATTTTTCTATTTATTTAATGTAAGTGGCACGAGTTATGAACGCTGACTTTCGCATGCGCAGTCGTTCATCTTAGGGTCTGTTTGGCCGTAAGAAGTGATATCATGGTAAACTAATAGCGTGATTCGAATAGTTTTTCCGCCCGTCACACCTCATTTCCGACCGTCGAACAAACCCTAAATATTCCATTACACGTGTGAAAGCCAGTGCTCATAAGTCGTGCCGCTTACTATGTCTCTTGCATCTTCCTTAAAGAGATTTATACTATTACATTATATAAGAGTGATGAAATATTTCTATTTCATCCAATCGATTAAGAAGTGACTGGAAAAAAATGGAAACCAAGAAAAGATTTTTTTATTCTTAATATGAAATAATAATTAATAAGGAATTCCAATGCTAAGTTATTGTCTATAATTAACTAACTTTGTAACTTTTACACTTGTATCTATGAAAATTAAACATTACTACAAAACATTACTTAAACAATGCCATTTTCAAGCTGATATGCCAAAAGGGATTTTATTGTTTATACTCACTTTTGGCAGCTCTTGTTTCCTGTTTCTTTTTTTTTTAATATTGAATAGAAAACTCAACTTAAAAAATAACATTAACTTAAGTAATGTCTAATATACATTCATAGATATGAATGTTTTTTGATAAAAAAATGTCTATACTTAATAATGTTTTCTTTATATTATTATAAAGAAAAATGTACCTTATACCACAACACAAAATATTTATATTTCTAGATTATTGTGATTGTGAATAGAATTCTCAGTTTTCCAATAATGAGTCCTGTAGCGAGGTTTTTGACGGGCTTAGAATTATTGAGAGATAAATTAGAGGAGTGGAACAAAAATGCACATAAAGGAAACAATATGATCAACCTTTCGCTTGAAGTCGGACAACAAATTATTAACTGGCGTAAACTAGAGATGACACATTGGAAGGACTGTTTGAAAAATTTATATCTCAAGTAAGTTTGAGTATCTTCAAAGCCATTGAATATTCATTTTATTAATTTAGCTTTTTCTTGAACTATCATTGGTCTCAGATTTCAAGTTATTAATCAAGTATTACAAGGTGATTACAGTTAGAAGTTTTGAAAGATATTTAAACTAAAAATTTAATTTTCGTTAATTAATATTAAAAACTTTCAGGAAACAAGCTGAAGCTCATAAGTACTGGTTTTATTTGTACAACGTTGTTTTATCGTATTTAAATGTCGAAACTAATGACGAGGGAACAGTTAAACAACCAACAAAAGAAGAAGTAATCATTGTGCTCAAGAATTTTGTAGAAAAATCAAATCTGACTGAATTTGAAGTGAAATTAGATTTGCTACATATTTACCATTGCCATTTAGTTCATCTAAAACAAAGTTTACGACGTGGTGAGTTATATACTTTGTTATTAATATAATCTTCAGTGTTTAATACATTTAAAACTTTTATTACATTTTAATAATAACACAGAATAACATTCACATTCAGAAATAACAAATAGTTTTGGTCGATATTTTGGCGCCATTTTCGTAGCATGATATGCTGGCTCAGTACTCAATCAACAGATTTGGTTAATCAATTACAAAAACTTCATCTTGAACTTATATTCTTTCAGATGAACTTCTGGCAATGTTTTGGAATACATACAAATATTATAATCAGTTTTCCACACAAGTGGCGGCCTATATTAGAGATAAACGTGCGCCGATAGAAAAGAAATTGCGTGAATTTGTCAAGATATGCTCTTGGGATCGTGATCTCAGTTACTGGAGTGTCAAAGATACTGTTGAAAAAGTACAAAAAACTCTCCACAAACATACTAAAGAGTTTGAGGTAATTATGTATTAGAGGTTGTTTATTAATTACGTAACGCTCAAATAAAGGTAGAGGGGCCTTGAATATCCTAAGAATCGATCGCAAGGCAGAGGGGTTATAAGATATCAGATGCATTTTTTTTTGTGTGAATCTCTTGAGTTAAAAATTGACGGCCAGCCCTAGTCTCGGCTGGATACCCGCGCTTTGAAATCATACTCAATATCGCAGAATATTACTAAAAACACCGAAAAAGGTATTTTTCAACATATATCTCTATGTGTCACCAAAGAGGAGAAAGGGTATGGTGTAGAATAGCGGAAAAGTAGTTTAAAAATCTCACGTAACTTATGGATGGCCCCTTAGATAGTTGGACAATTTGTCTATAATAATATATAATTTTAATTGGTACAAACTTAACAGATAAGACAGCTCTTACTACTTTTCATATCGGCACTCCACTGCTTCCGCTTCGGTCAAAATTTTAATAAAAAAGTATTTTTCAACATTATCACCACATATCACATTATGTATTATTAAAAAATGTTTAGTATGTATATCAGTTGCTTAGTACCCATAATACAGGCTCTGGTCGTTTGGGACTAGATGACCATGCGTGAGATGTCCCAGGTGTCATGAATGTAAACTGATTAACAAACTTTGACAATGTATATATATAAACCAGACGCCACTCTATAATAAAAAAAAAATTTATTTCTTCAACATTAAATTACATAGTAAAATAACAGAGTAACCACTTAGGTTGCAATAGTACTTGTATTGGGTGACTCAGCACCTCCGTGTCATACAATAATTTCTTGTATTCAAACTATTGAAAATAAGGCTTTGTTACATTAATTTCTTATACCTATTGATCGGTTTTATTTTGCTCACAATAAAAAAAATTAGAAGTGTATATGATTGTACAGTACGAAAATCGAAAAATGCGTTCCGCACTTAGCTTGGACAAATATTTTAAATATTCTGTGGTGGCGAAGTTAATATTACTTATAATTTATGTTAATATTTTATTACAGAAAGTACTAAATGAAAGTGTTGTCAACTGCCTTGTGATTGATCAAAAGACGGAAACAGTGAAAGCTCACGCGAGCGGGCTGGATAGACCTAAAAGGACGTCTGTGGATTCTGGATTCTCTGGGTCATATTCTATAGAATCACAAACCTATATTGTTGGAAATCTTAAGGTAAGATTGACCGGTTGGCCTAGTGGTTAGAGACCTTAATTGCGGAGCCCAGGGTCGTGGGTTCGATTCCCGCCCAGGACAAATATTTGTGTGCATGAACATGTCTATTTGTTCCGTGTCTGGGTGTAAAAGTATCTATATATGTATATATTATTAAAAAAAAGAATACTTAAGTATTTATATCAGTTGTCTGGTAACCCATAATACAAGCATAATACTTGCTTACTTTGGGACTAGATGGTGCTGTGTGGGATGTCCTGGATATTATTATTGTTAAGATTATTATGTTAATAGATTTTGCCCACGGTTCCGTGTATTCTATCTAATTTTTTTTCGGTTTTAAAGTAGTTTTTAAACGGTTTTTTTTGAAACTTGGTACCGACATTCTATTGACCTCTAGTTTTGCAAGTACTGTTTTGGAGCTGATTGGAGTAAATGGAGGAATTGTAGCTAATGATTTGTAGTCAATGGCAGAATTGGAGCAAATGTACGAGTTTGAGCTAATGAAGAAATTGGAGCAAATTGAAGAATCGAGGATTTCTTTATTTACAACGAATTAATTTTAAACTTGGCACAGACTCGGTTCTCTTTCACCATTTTAGAGCTAATTTAGGAATTGGAGAATTTTCGATTTGAAGGGCATATTAAAACCAAGGAGTACTTATCAAACTTTTACATTTAACTTATTTTTGTTTCCCATGGGCCTCCGCCCAGAATGAACAACAGCCCATACTATTTCTATATCCCTTCAACTATTTCTATTAAAAAATCACGTCGCTTCGTTGCTCTTTTCCGACGTGAAAAAGAAAGATAATAATAATAATAATAACATATATATCACAATAACGTCTAGGCCCCAAACTAAGCATTAGTTTGTATCTTGGGTACCAAACAAAGACACAACATACATATAACAATAGATAGATCAACAATACAGTAACAACACAGACCAGTCAACCTATAGACCACGCTTTAATAAACGTCAGTACGAAAACGAAATCGCCAAAAAGTGGCGGAGTGCGGGGAGAGGTCGGCTAGTTTTCATTGGCTCGTTCAAAGTTGACAATTTAATGGCTTCCAACGTGCTTCCAACTGGCGGCTCACTAGTGACTTAGTTATGTAGTGTCACTACTTAGCCTTGGCGAATGCTACTCCCTGTCAAAGGGTGGTCGATAAGGTTGACTTGTCTGTGAGTAACAATAAAGATAGAACAAAGAAATACATTCAATCATGTTGTTACTGTACTTAGGTTATTTAAGTGGAGAACTATCAATAAACATGTTCTGTAATAGATATTTATTTATTAACTACACTGTCAGGACAACCGTTGTCGGGCTGTGTCCGATCCTCCCACAATGCATCGGATCGGAGGATCGGACACGTGACTTGATATGTCACTACAATCACAAAAACGAAGTATCCCATAGAAATCTTCGCCCAGAGTAAACAAAAACTATCTTGTTGTTTATGTTTTCAACTCTCGGTCAAAAACCATGTAGTTTCCTTGTTCCGTTAACACTTGATAAAAGCACAAACACGCTTTTGCGTTTATAATATTGGTATCAATATAGGTCGTAATTAACTATTATACAATTCTGTGCATGCCGTAGATATATACAATATATCATGATCAATGTTTCAAATTGTTACATTCAATGCTTTATTCTCTTTTGGTTTTACTTTTTTTTTTTACTGTTGAATTATAATTTTTCAAAGTTCGATACATAGTTTCTTGATTTGTGACAATTTTAACACCACACAAAAACTTATTTGTTTTCTAAGCTTTCCGTGAAATCCCGATAGAAACATACCCAATATCTATGCCAAGTTCAGATTAGTTTTTAGCATTTGGCTTTGACATAATCGACCACTATTCAGTCTAATAATGCATGCAAAAACTTTAAGCGCTTAGAACAAACAGCTTTATAATAAGGGGAAAATGTAATTTTACTTTCCAGCAATACTTAGATGTCGGCGAAACAACATGTATATTGATACCGAAAGGTAGTTTACTTCTTAAGATCCCAATGTTACTCACGAAAGCGAAAAAATTGTGCAAAGAGACAATCATCAACACAAAATATTCCTGTTCAGTGCAGTCTCTAGATGATTTCGTCAGTCAAGTCATAGCCAGCAGTACACGGTTGAAAAATTTAGAGGTATTTAAATTTTCTTCTAATATGTATTGTAATTTTTTTTCGTGTATTTTAAGTTATTCGTTTGGTATCGAAATCCATTACTGTCACCTAGCTTTGAATTAGGTCGATAGAGAAGTAGTACTGGCCGTTTAATATAATTAATATTTTCCCTAGGTTGATCGTGATTTACCTAAAGAAAAACAAAAAGCTCAAGCGAAACACATTCTTCAGCAAAAGCGTAAGGCTTTAGCGGATTTATTCAGATATTTGACTAGAATGGGTCTGAACTATCGCAAAGGCTTATTGCTCATAGCAACTAGTGATAGCGATCTATATGACTTCACCTTAATGCCTGTGGATCTCGATGCTGCTCTGACATATTTAAAACCAAAGTAAGTTTCAGATATAAGACAGGTGGAGTACATAGTACATATTACCTTAATGTCACGAATTTATAAACCATAGTCATTTCTTAAAAGTGGTTACCCAAAATGGTGATGGGGATACATCCTGCATTTGGAAAAAAATTGTTCCCAATATGTCTCCTCGTCAATATATGCAATTAGCATGAGGGTTGTAGCCTAAATGTCTTACATTTCTTTTTATATGTTCATTGTCTTGCAGGGGCTTATAAAAGCATGAAATCACATTAATTTGGATCTGATGATTTTATCTTTTAGTTCATAATATAAAATGTGATAATAATTATTATTAAAGTTCCAATGAAACATAAAATGTCACGAAAACATTAAACATATATATCATCAGGGTGCAGATGGATAGTCAAAAATGAGAAATATATACGGAATATAGTTCTTAAGTTTTTGCCCATACGTTTTGGCTATCCATCCATCTATTATCTATTACTATTATAAAGCTGAAGAGTTTGTTTGCTTGTTTGTTTGTTTGAACGCGCAAATCTCAGGAACTACTGGTTCGAATTGAAAAATTCTTTTTGTGTTGGATAGTCCACTTAACGAGGAAGGCTTATAGGCTATTATTACATCACGCTACGACCATTAGGAGCGGAACATCAATGAAAAATGTTCCAACAATGGGAAAAAATATTCCTTTTGAAAGCTTCCGTTACGCGCGCTGCGTAAACAGTTGATGTTAAGCAAAAATCATGTATTACGGAATTGTTCCTCTTTAAAAGTTCTAACCAAAAGTCCGCGACAGCATATGTGTATCTTTTAAGGTTGACTTACTATAACCTTTTTAATGGCAACCAAATTTGTTGCTAGACGCGCCAGAGAATTTCTTTGTTTGGATGATGACGATGATACCATAGTGTAATGATACTATACGGTTAGACTAGCGACACACCCCGACTTCGCACGGGTGCAATGTACTAATGCGTGGAACGAGAAGAGGAACGTTTCCGTAGTCCACCCGGGCGAAGCCGGGTACGACCGCTAGTCCTTACATAAAACACGTCTATCTATCAGTCCGTTCGTATATCTGTAACTCGAGAACCCCTGGTCACTGAACTAAATTCTAGTAGAAAGGACGGCACGAACAAAATCTGTGCGCGCGGCTCTGTCTCCTTGTTTCTATCACATTGATTTTTCTACCAATTATAATACACTGTAGGTATTATACATGTCTCATACATGTTACGCTTGGTTTCTTTCCACTAGAATAAACTGAATTGCAAGTATTATACAAGTCTTTACTAGGTTTTATACATGCTGTGACATTACTTGTAGTTAAAACAAGTATGGCGGCAAGTATGACGGCAACGGTAGAAAATAATGTGGGTACAAAAATTAGTTTTGGATGGTTTTAGTTTTGTTTTAATTAATTATCGACCTTAAATTATGCCACTATCTTTTTTCTTCGCAGTTGATTGATTTTTACACGTTTTTAACACACACGACGGCATTTTTGAATTGTTGTTTAATCACGTTTTTGGCACGCGGTCGCGATGAGCATAGGCGAGTGACTGAATGTGTTGTTGCCAGTCGGTTACAACGTTTGGCGCAAACATTTGGTTCGCGGCGGCGATTCTACTAGTAAATAGTTCAGTGCCCCTAGTCCTAGTTACATGATTCTTTTTTTATACGGAAATACGTTATCTGGCCAGATTTTAATATACATTTGATTACATTGCGTCTTTGAGTATTCGTAGTAATAATTTTAGTGCATCGTGTAAGAAGAAAAATCACGGCGTGAGCTTACACAGCGGTGGCGATGTATAGTGGCACCCAGAATACTAGCCGAATGAACGGGAAGGGTCGTGGTCACTCGCTACACACTACCCGCGTCACTAACTACTGCGTGGCGGCACTCGATCCTGTCAAGACATATGTATAAATTTATCATAATTTTACTACAAAATGTGTAATTCATGTGTGCGAAATCGCAGGCGGGAAGCTAGTATACTATATATCTGAGACACTCGAAAATTGTCGTTGTCTAGTGTCAGTGAGTGTACAGTGTGCGCGGCCCGACACAGACAGTGCTGTTATCATTTCCATTTCCAGCTATTGACATGTGCGCTACTGACTTTGTAAAGTGACATGGATACACGTACAAAAGGTAAACCGTTTGCGGTCTGTCTTACGCACGATAGTCGAAAGTTCCACACGTTAGCCACGTTTAATGCTTAAGGCGAAGTTCTTCTGGCCGCTTCAGGTATAAGCACAAAGCGAGCTACTACTGACCGACCACCCCGCGGGGCGATGCTGCTGCGGGCTCAAGTTTTAGTAATTAGTGCATTATTTGTAACAAGATTTTTTCCATGAAATATACAAATTTACAGTAACATGTGTCCACATATTACCAATTATTTACCAAAAAATACGATGACACAATTTTGTTTATATAACTTTAGTTACAATGGAATAAAAACTCTCACCGAGGCAGGCGTACCTAAAATTGATAATTTTGAGGCTACTTTGCTATTTTTTCTGTCGAGTCAAATTAAGCCAGTCGTGTATCTACTCTCATAGTTCATTAACATATATATTTAATTTTCGTTACCAATTTTTTTCAAAGTAATCGTAGTTTTTAAAGTTTAACAATTTTTTTCTTTGCGATGTCTATTTTGGCGTCTACTTCGCCTTAATACTCGTAGTTGATCTTTAAGATCATTAAGAGGGTCTTCCACCAAGTAACAGTTATCATCTAGTTAATTTAGTTAACAGTATCCCTATGTCGTAGAAACGAAATCTGCCAGATAACTGGTAGACTGGATAACTGTTGCTTTAATTGAAGGTGGTGGAAAACCCCCTTACTAACACAAATCTTAACTTTATGCCGCTTGAATACTATCGTGATGAAAACCAACAATTAATAAATAGGTTGATAGCGATATTAGCGGCGTCCAATAGTTTCGTTCTTTCAATAGTTTAGTTGGAGCCCCAAACATCTTGTACTTTTTTAGGTCATATAATAAAGTTTTGTAATTCATTATTGGAATATTCCAGGCGGTCCGATAAACAGTTATCTCTGTTCTGGGATGGCTGCGAAGACTATTATCAGAAAAATATAGCAATGCACAAATTCTTGACAGCAGTTTTACTGAATCCACATAAAGATCTCGGCGTTGGTAATCTAGAAAGATGTAAAGGATTCGCGGCCCAACTTATGGTAACCTACTTTTAGAAAACACTTTCTTATAAGAAATTGAATTTAAATGTAGCTAATACATAAAAAGTTATCACTATTGTACTTCATTAAAATGATGCAGCCGATTCAGATTCACCTGCAACCTCAGATTTTGGAAAAATATGTTTTGTCAATATGTCTGAATCTAAATGTTTGTGGATATGTTTCAATGGCATGGCATGTCATTTATAAACACTTGAAGCAATGTTTATAAATGCCATGTTGGTATACAGTAAATGTGGACGATTTGTAGAAAATTAGTTCAAGATATGTGTTAATCCAGGCATGTCAGGCAAACAATATTTCCTACTTACATACCTACATACAGACGGTCGGACATGGAGAAACTATTAATAAAACTAAAAGCCTAAAATACCAATATTGATATTAAAATCTTAAAATACTATTAAGCTTCAAGAAACAGGGTAATTAATATACAGTTCTTTTTTTCAGACCATAACTATCTCTCAGAAGCGTAAGATCGCGAAATATTCACGCTACCTTTCCATTTTGAGAACTCTGCTTGCAAGGCTTATGAATTCTTTCAGTATAGAATGTGGCTCTACCAACACTCACGGCTTAAAGGAAAAAGTAGAACTTTTATCCGATTGCTATGGAAACTTGGATTTGGTTTTACAACAGTTCAAAGTGCTGCTGAAATCGTGTCCGGAAAGACAAACAGTTACAGAATGTGGTCTCGATTTTGACTCGTCGCTATCCGACTCATTGATAGTCAAATGTTTCCAAAATAGTCAAGAATGGAAAGCTCTATATGAAAAAGTTATTTTGATTTTATCAATAGTGAAGAAACAGAAAACAGCACTAAGCAAAGTCAGACAATCTCTACCTATGGTGCTGGGTGAAATCCGACAGCCAATACCAATATGCACCAAACACGTTACCGTTACCAACGATGCTAAAGGCGCTTTGAGAGTCGTCTATAGCGAGATAACCAACTTGTTAGAAACATACCAATATAAGTTGAAATGGGCCACAATAGAAGGGTTCAAACCCCAACATCCGATATTCAAAAGTCTCACACATTTATCGACTCACATAGATGGCGTGTATTGCAAGATAGATAGTATAGATATTCCCAGATACATAACGAAACTGAACAAGGCGACGTTGCAACGAAAAATGGAAAAATTAATTGAACAAATGGAAGAAGTTGTTGCCACTTCGCTATTGACTATTCAAAAATTATACAAGAAACATTTGCCTAGTACTAATAATACCAGTGTAGATGAAATAATAAAAGCTTTGGACGAATGTATCGAGGAGAAATCTGATGATGCAGCATACAACATTTTCAAAGAAAACTGTCTTAAAGATGATTTACAAGAAAAACTTGCTGCAGACCTAAAACTTCTTGATATAGAAGCCACAATAAATAAAACATATGCATTACTCGAACAGTATTTAGGCATATTGGACAGTGACGTGAAAGATGTGAAAGAATTAAGAAATGAACTCAAAAGAATTTATCCGATTATGTCACAGATTGCGTTATTTGTTCAATATTTTTTGACGCAACAGGTTGCGGCACACCGAGTTTCATGCAAAATGCTTTCGATTTTACTATCGATATTTTCTGATTTGGCTACTAAAGGGTGAGTTCCTTATAATAAAATTATTATTTCGTCGGGTACATATAATACGGTTATGATAAAGCAAATATTCACGAAAATATTGACAAGGAAAGGCGTGGCTAGTTTAATAACCTTAGTTTTAGTTTAGATTTTGTTACAACTGTGCCCAGTCTTCTGTCAGTCTTCAAAAAAGGATCTTTTTTACTTAAATGCAATACATATTATACAAGTATTATACGTTATGACTGTTTTCCTGTGATCGACAGAAGAAATAATGATATTTATTTTAATAGTTTCTGCAATCCATCTGATTTGGACGTGGAAGCTGGCGAAGGTGAAGGTATATCTAATCAAGCGTCTGGCGGGATGGGTCTTGGCGACGGCGAAGGGACCAAAGACGTATCTGACAGGATTGAGAATCAGGTACTGAAATCAGAATGCACTGAATAACATTAGATGAATATAATTTAATAAAATATTTTGTTTCTTTACGCCAATCGGCATTATACATACTTATTAAACAAGTAACCAAAAATTTTGTGAGTATATAGTATCTTATACTATCAAATGAACATATTCTTTGCACACCTCGAAAACGGCTCTAATGATTTGTATGTAATTTTATATTTAGATAAAGTTTTGCTTTTTTATTTTATCTATTATAGTTATATTTCTTAAAAAACACAATTTTAAAGCGAAATTTTTCTTTACTTAACTGTTGAATATACTCGTGGCACGGCGCCATCTCGTAAATTTCTCGTAAATTAAAACCTATACTGTTCCCGATAGATGTGATCAACTGTTAGGTACCCCAAGAGATGGCGCGGCGCCATTTTTAATAAAATAAACTGATTACACTTATAATTTTTTTTAAATTAAACAATCAGTTCATATGTAAGATCGAAAAATATTCAATTTAATCAGTTTTTTATTCACATCTAAATATAGTTTTCAAAAAAACAAGATTTTACAAGAAAACATTAGTACAATCACTGGAATGTTGGAATCTGATGGACGCTAGAGTCGCTAAAAAAATTGCTCGATTTTACTCCATGAATTGAATAACCATAAAACAGCAATGTTGAAAGAAAAATTCTATGAATGGTGATTGTAATAAAACATGACGTTATGCTAAACTTGAGTTTTTAATCCCACAGAAATAATGTAAACAAAGTAATGTCACTGTCAAAGTGGACATTTCAGGGTTTAGCGAACGAAAGTTCTACAGAAAAGATACTACAATTTTCCATAAATAATAATTTATGTAAAATCCAAAATCTGGAAGAGTGTCATAGGAGTCCAGTTACTTTTATGTAAAGAAAATAGCAGTTACATAATATTTTTCATTCACGGTATTATATTGATTTCATAATTTCTATGAGATTAAAAATGCGAGATCAAATTGGCTATGAACAAAGTGTTCACGGTAATATACTTGGTACATTTACAAACTCATGCCTGTTCCTCGTAAGGGTAGGCAGAGACTTTCCAGATCTGCGCTTAATAACGGTCCTTGCATATCTCTTTCGCTTCATCGATATTAATCAATCGTTAAACGTAGGTATATACTAGTTATAACAATAGATTTTTCCCAATTCAGGACCAACTAGATGACGCACGCCGTCCTGGCGAAGAGAAAGACGAACAAGACAGAGATTGCAAAGAAGAAGAGAAAGGCGTCAATATGACTGATGATTTTGATACCCATCTACAGGATGTTGAAAAGAAAGGTATGTACATATTAGAAATAAGAAGTTCATGAATATAATTTCTGTTTCAAATTATAAATCTACAGTTGTTTGATATTGATTCTTGAACGTATATCCGTCAGATGGAGAAAATTCGGATGACGACGACGATGAAGAGGATGCCGATAAACAAATGGGCGATACAGATAAAACCGCTGAAAAGTAAGTTTTAATAAACAACAACCATATTACTATGTCGGAAATTTTAGTTTTATAGTACTCACAGTTTGGTACACGCTATGTTTATATTTGTATTCTAAAGAATTAAGTAAAGCCATTGTTGAAACCATCATACTTGCATCTATTGTATACTTGTATATGTATAATGTCATTTCAAGAGGACTCTACTATCTAGTAGCTAGGTTTAATTTGCTGATGATTCTTTACTTAACAATCGACAACACGTAATATGGTAATCATTGTGCAAACTTGACTTCTAAGAAAATCACACTTTCTAAATTTTAAACTGTGGTTTGATATAATTATTGATATGTTGTACTTTTACTATAAATAATTTATTACAGATTGGACCAACAAATATGGGGTTCTGAAGAGGACGAAAATGATGAAATTGAGCAAAAAGATAAAGAAGAAACAGGTACAGGCGAAAGCACAGGAGAAAAGGAAATGGCAGCCAAAGAACAAGAGCAAGGAGTTGACGACAGTTCGAAAGGGAAAGAAAAAGAGCAGAAAAAAGATATTAATGAAATGCAGGAACCGGAAGTTGACGATGACCATGTAAGCATTAACAATTGTAATTTCTAAAATAAAATGGTAGACTTCTTGCAAAATATAAATGAAAATGTCTATTATATATATGGTATAAATAAGTTAAGTGTATTTTTTTGAGAAAAACAGATCATAACTCGTTTTTTTTTATATATATAAGAGTAATCTTTCTATTATTGATGACATTTGGGCTGTACTAAAGTCAACTGTCAATCATAAAAAAAATACACATTTACATAAAAGGGAAAAATAGAAACCGCAAACATTACGACAGTTATACCACTCGTGACAACAAAACTGGGCATAAGTGAAGGAATATGATAAAATAATAAAATGTTCAAACCAACGCTAGCTTCGGTCTCAGCACTATGAATAAGCTAGCGTGAATCATGAACCGCGCATCGAGTCACCTGCGGGTCATAATTACACAAACTTTGATTTTTTACATCTGCAGTAATAATTGGTGCTTTTCCAAAATTCAAACATTGTAGTGAACCATTGTAGTGACGCGTTCAACATCTAATCCATATATTTTAAAATGTACTTCACAGATTGATCCATACCATGGAAATCAACAGCAGCTTCCAGAACCCGAAGAGTTTGATTTGCCAGAAAACATGAATTTAGATGAAGATCAGACTGGCGACGAAAAGGTTCATTATATGGTCATATATTATTTGGACTTTAGGCTCACTAAAACTCGAAGGCGCCGCGTGCTTTTATCTTTTACTATTTATCAGGAGAGCCATAATTTAATTAAAAAAGTGTAATCTTCAATTTCTTTCTTTTATTTATTTTCTAAGTTTAATGTAGTTTTTTTCTCTTAATATTTCCCTAATGTTTTAGTGTAAATATATTTATTCAGTTCTTAGCAATGAGAGCGAAGCTACGTATTTATACAAATTATTGGCAGATTCAGCTTAACCTAAGACACATTTACGATAATGTAAATTTTAGGATGGAGAGACGGAGACAGAAAATCCATTTGATATTGACGTAATGAAAGACAAAATACCAGAGGAGAAAGAAACAGAAGATAATGAAAATGATGTTAAAGGCGACAAGGACAAAGATAAAAGTGGTATGGATATATCCAGTGACGATGAAGGGCCAAATGAAGATGAACATGATCAGGTATTCTCTAAGATTTCTTGTAAATATAGATATGTGTCACACTCGATGATAGCTTATCATTTTGTACTCTATGAACTTCTGAATTCGAGACTCTCTGAACATTTTTCGTATACAAAAGTATAAAAGCTATATACGTGCGGTGGCGAGAGCGCTTCTTGTTTAAAAGTTCATGGTTCGAATCCCAGGGCATGTACTAGTGAGTTTTTTCTGACTTAAGTACATAACTATCCCTAACTCCATGCCTTGGAGAGCACGTTAATCCGTCGGCCCTGGTTCCCATCACCAAATGGCAATCCTTCAACCCGCACTGGAGCAGCGTGGTGAATTAAGCTTCAAGCTCCTTCATCCCGACGGGAAGGCTAAACCCAGTGGAGTGGGGCATAATGGGCTGAAATGGATGGATATGGTGGACCAAATGATTAATCAGAGCAGTATTAATGTTCAAGCACGATTTGATCAATAAAATCTGATAATATAATAAATGTATAGTTTTAGATGACCATTTATCACATCGCCGCGGTAATTATTAATACCTATTGCTAGTAATGCTACTGTTTGTTTGGGCACTTTGATCTTTTACAGATTAATTAGTTCAGTTAATACCATTTCTAAATTAGTAGATTAGGTTGAGTTTGTTAATGTCCATGTGAGGAGCCATTGAACGCCTTTTCAATCAGTCAATCAATTCAATCAATCAACTATCAATTTCAATTTTGGTCAAGATAGGAAAAAAAATAGTTCTTCACCAATTCTATATTATTAGGTTAGTTTTGTTTATTTTAGTGTTACTTGATATACTATTAAAATTTTTATTTTGACTAAAGGTGTGTTATTAGAGGTATTTTGTTTATACTGCCCATTACACAAAAGCATTATTAATGTGATATTTTCAACACCATTTATTATTTTGCACGGATATTTTAGCCATCTGTCATACGATCCGGGCATTATAAGGAATATTCGGTGAATTACTTGGTCCATAACATAATGTATTCCTATGTTTAACTTCCAGAATGAAGACAATGAAAGTAATGGTGCTGAACAAGACAACCGCGACGAAGAACAAATCGATCAAGGTGAAAATGCTGATGCTGAAGCAGATAATATGGAGACAGATGAAGCTGATAATAAAGAAAATCAAAAAGATCAATCGGAAAACTTACCAAAGAATCCGGATCAAATCACCGATGAGGATGAAATCGAAGAAAAGAAGCAAGATGCAAACCCCAACGTGAATCCGTCCAATGACGATGCATCTAAAGGAGAAAAGGCGGAGAATGCCGAAATGGAGAAAGGGACAGACGATAATGTTCAAACGAATCCGGACCAACAGAAAGATGAAGACTCTGCACCTTTCGTGAGTTTTGTTTCAATGTTAAAAAATATCTGTGTCAAAAAATATCAAGTTTGTTTATTAAAAGTAAATTATTTCATATTTTTTCGATTTTCTCCTTACAACCACAAATTCATTTACTTTTGTTAAATAGAACTTAACGAGCATAGTGTTTATATTTTTAAAGCAATTTTATTCATCTATTTGTATTCGTTATTTGACATCGCAGGAGCAAGCTCAAGAACAGGTAGGCGAGGAGAAACGTGGTACAGGACGAGCTGAGCTAGATCGTAGCGAACGTGGCCACCGTGGGCAAAAACAGACAGCTGCCAAGACTCGGGATACGCCAAAGGATAGACCCAACACACGATCGCAAAACAAACCTGGGCGCACTGAAGAGGAAAGAACTTTAGGTGGGAATGTTTTAACTGTTAAGAGGGTAGTCTTTCTCTACGCGGCTTCGAATTGGCATCGCTGTCTCCGTTTCAATCCTTCTTCCCTGACCTGTTCTTGAGTGACAGAGATAACTAGAGCAATTCCCAGAAATACCTATAATATACCCGTCGAAACAGCTTGCGGGTCGTGACTGTTTACACCCCTGAAATGGAACCAAAATTTCCATGTCATTAAAAAAGCATGTCTCTAAGGTGGTACGTCTTGTTTTTTTTTTAATTCGAAATTGTGGAATTTACGGCTCATTATTTGCAAAAACGGAAAACCGACGAAAATCATGTTGTCCAGGAATTTATTCTAAAATAACTAAACAAGATACCAAAAATAACAAAAATATACCGCCCTGTAACAGTATTTCTCCTATTATATAAATTTTTTCTGTAAATAATGACATAGAAATACAGCAGGATTAGACACGAACGAGCCAAACTCTATTTTTGTATGAAAAGCCTACCCCCTTAACATTAGAATATGGTATTATTTGAACAGATAAAGGATCGAATTATCGTTCCTTCTCTTCTCCACTTATGTTTACTCCACGTTCACACTTATCGCGTTATGTCAATACGCTATCATTTATTATTCATAACTTTATATGCTCGAATAACATAATAGATATGGTTATTGTACTAATAAATCGAAGGCGCATAGAAGGTTATATCTTAGAAACCAATGTTAGTACAATTTAATTTTTGTCTGCCATTTTATTGGTGTTTAACACATCTGATTAGGTGCCATTAGCATGACGTTATTTCTGCCCGTTTTTCTAGGCAGACTTGTCGATTAAATATTTCTAATGTGAAAGTAGTTTTACAATATTTAATTCCATTAAATCAAATATCTTCAAATACGTAACATAATCTTGAAATACGTCACAAGAGTGAATTTATTACTTTGTGGAAAAACGTCATCACAAAGGCGCATTTAAAAAGTACTGGTTCCTATCAGAAGAATACGCAAGAAACTGAGGGATGCTCTTTTTAACAAAAATAAATATATTTTTTTACAATAAGTGCTTAAATATTGATATTATTGAAACAAACCGATGGGCGAGCGGCTTACACCCATGGATTTTTATCATCTAAGTAATCCGATACTTTATAATTAGATTTTGCATAAAGCTTTCGCTTTATTGTAGTCTTGAACTTGTTAAGGGGTAAATGTCAACTTGAATGTCAACTGGGATCTTATTGTAAAAGTGCACACATTGCTGTTTAAAAGATTTTATGCTTTTATTAACGCGGCTAACATGATTAGCAAGTTTGTCTTTGTTTCTTGTGCTGATCACAATTTTTTCTAAATAATGCAAAAATAATTTTTACGTACATTATGTTTTCAAATATACCTATATTCAGACGGCAATGTAATTATATTAATTTCCTTACCCTCTTCTCTGTAAGTGATATTTTAGGTCCTAGTTTATAATGCCTCAAACGGCGCGCTTTTGTAACACGAAGATTGTATTCTCATTGACAGCGTGTCCCCACAGCAGAATGCCATAAATCATTAAACTATGGAACCCACCAAAATACACTAATCTCGCAGTTTCTATCTCCAAAAGGAAACAAATCCTTTTTACAGTGTAAGCTGCAGAACAGATCCTTCTAGCCAAGTTAGTGATATGAGGATCCCATTGCAATTTCGCGTCCAATGTGATTCCCAAGAATACAGTAAAATTCACAATGTTTAATTTCTTGCTTTTAATCACAATATTGGTAGGTGCCTGTTTGACGTTCGGTAGCGAGAATCTTTTGTTTTTTTTCATTTAGTAATAATAATAATAATAAGGATACCTGACACATTTTAAACCTAAAAAATATTGCATCATTATTATTAAACATAAAATTATGTTTAATGTATTATTTTTTTTATGAATCAAAGAAGTTTTAAATTCATCCTTAGAAATACACCAATCACCATTTATTCACAGCGGAAGTTAACAACAGAAAACGTAAAGCTAACCGTACGCTCAATGCAGAGAAAGACGAAAACGCCACAGAAGAAGGTGGAGAAAAGACAGCAGAGGATGCAGAAGCTGATGCGTATCAACACGTAAAACAAGCGCGTAAAGATGATCAACAGGTATAGCATTGCATTTGTAAAGTGCAAAAACAAATTACAAGAAATAAGAACAAGCGTTCTCGTAGTATATAGTCAATCATATACTATATAAGGTACCAAAAGAGATTGCTATTGTATTGCTATGCAAAATTAATGTTGTATTACTAAATACAGCAGTTTTTCAAACCAGTAGGCCTGCGCCTTATCATATAGGCTGGTGACTATGAAAGCCGCTTTCAACATAGTTCTACTGCAGCGCCCCTGGCTGTTTATAGCTGCAAACTAATCTAAAACTTTGCCTAATATCTATGTAAAAACTCGCATCAAATACAGCCCTGAAGTTAAAAAAAAAACATGTTTACTCCCTCATGATGGCTTATGACCGTAAATCCTATTTAGAAACCTGCTCTGAGATGATACTTTGTAATTAAAAAAATCGCATCAAAATCGATCTGGAGAACCTTTTTATATTTTTATTTAATAAATTCACAAAATAATTTCAGTACCAACAGCTTAAAAGATTTAACTTTGAATTAGGTTCGCAATCAGATATGTGATGAACGTGATATCATCAGTGTTACATGAATAAAGTTATACTAAAAATAGCAACTATATTTTAATATGAATAATTACATTTTTCTTCACAATAAAACAGCAGGGTTCTGCGGATGCACCACTTAAATCTACTATTATTACTATTAAAGATATCTGCATGACAAATAGTTACCATCTTTTAAATAAACATGTCTACTGCAGTATCCCCTGGTAGCCGATAACCACATAATTTGCCTAACAACTTGTTCTGATACCTATATAATACAAAAAACCGTAGCAAATTCGATTTAGCCGTTAGAACAGATACTAAGTAAATTCTTTATGCGTTAAATCATCACAAATACACTTATAAAGAATTTTTATAAACTAGTAATATATTATTGTACTGTAATATATTTATTTGAATAAAACAAAAAGCACATATACAATGAAAAGAACACTTACAATGAATTTATATGCACCCTGATTTAGTAGAAAGGTCTGTGCCGGGGAAACCAGTCAGTGGCTCTAATCTGTTATATCAAACATTTCAGTTTCATCTTTATTAAAATTAGTTTTGTGCTCAGTAATTACTTTCTTACGTTATTTTGAGGTTTACCTACATTTATTTCAATGATGGTGGCGGGCCGCTTTTGGTCACTGGTGGCACAAATAATAATAATATGAAGATAATAAGATCTATGTGGAAGGTCTATGTCTAACAATGTACATCCAGTAGCTGAAATGATGATAATGTTGATGATGATAGTAATTCTAACAATTTTTAACTTCTTATTAATCTTGTTGTAAGTGTAAGACAACAAGTTTTTATGTTAGTGAAGCAAGTACTATTTATATATCATAGGAAGAGACCTGTTCTGAGCTAATTCACTTCGTAGGTTACATGAACTCGAAACAGATTTCTTTCTGCGAAGTATTCCGAACTAGTATCATTAAACTTATATTTTAGTGAGTTACAAAGAACAAAGTCCAGGATTGATTCCGAGTATTGATTATTTGTATAAAAATAAACGACTGCTCATTAAAAAAAATAATATCAAAATTAAAGTTGCGCAAAAATACCTTAAATTTCGATTTTGTAATTTTTTATGCAGCGGAGTTTGATGAATTCTGAAAAAAAAAAAATTGTGAAATTGCGGTGGAGTGAATCAACAATTCAATGTGTGTACACAGCGAAATAAACTGCAATCGAATTGATTGCTATACTTTACCGCAGATGGCGCTATTTAGTTATTATTCTTTATAACATAATTATAACGCTATCACTGGAGCTGTCATTTTATACCTTAATTAATCAATTTTTAACACAACATATAAGCTTTCAAACACGGAACATGTGTTATTGCAGAAATATACAAAATGCTTGAAAGAACAACATTCAAATGCAACTGTGTAACATATAACTATGGCGCCATATATATAGGTTTTAATATATATATATATATCACAAAAACGCCGCTTTCATGAAAATATCACATAGCACTTACAATTTAAAAAAAAAACTTTCTTTATATTTTTATATATATTTGTATATATATATATCACAAAAACGCCGCTTTCATGAAAATATCACATAGCACTTACAATTTAAAAAAAAACTTTCTTTTCAATTTCATATCTTTCATTTTGAGGCAATTTATAGTCACATAATAATTACTTGTGTCAATCGCATATGGTGCAATGTGCATTGTCACTTGATAATACTAGTCTGTATACTAATCAGGAAATGCCATATTTTTCTCGGCAACCGTTAGTTTGTGCCATATCTTCACTTGAAACTCTTTGTTTAGTTGTAGAAAGAGATTTGTCCGAACTACAAAGTGAATTATCTCGTGCTGTGTGAGCTGGAAAACAGCGACGCTTATTTCTACATGACTAAAGCACATAGATCAATGTGTATTCTCTAACAACTAACAGCTCAAACTGATTACTAAAAATATTTTTCTAGGCTGTGGACGCAGCGACAAACGAACAGGCGGACGAACAACCTGTGATAAATAATGATGACGAGCAAGCTGAGGAAATAAAATCTGTCGATGAGCTTCCTATGGATGTCAGCGATGAATTACAGGTACAAAACACGCAAATGATCTGTGCGGCTATGAAGTAACTCACAAAAACGTCGCCTTATAATATAATTGCATAGAAGCTTTGCAGAATATCAGACATACGCATGGAACCTCAGAACCGCATAAAATGGTTGCTCGATGCAACCGTTGTTAGAATATATGTTAATTTTAGAAAAAGCAATTCATTTTATGGATCATTTAAAAAAGAGCACAATCTTCAATCTTCATCAGCCCATTTTTACCCTCTTGCGGGGGTTAGGCCTCCCCCAGGGTGAAGGGGTCCTTAAAAAAGAGCACGAATGGTTTAAACTTATTCAGCAATTATTTAATTAATTAATAATTAAGACGTTTGAATATTTAAATTCTTAAATTTAGTCTGCATCTCGCAATCGTTCTGGAAAATTTTTTTTTTAATCCCACCATTGGCATTTAAAGTTTTGATGGGTTTTAAATTATATTTATGCTATTTATGTTTAAAAAAAGTATAGATATCAAACTTGCCCTGAGGGTTCTGCAGGTACTGTTATATAACGTATTTATAACTACTCACTACCAGATTGCTCGAAATAAATGCCAATTTAAATATACTAATAAATATTTTTTTATGTAATAAACTACAAATTAACAATTTTCGGATTTTTTCTTTGACTTGGGCTGTGCGACCTTACTTCTTATCAAATTTCATTACTGTGGGTCAACAGGAAGGTCCCTATAGGTATTAATTTATTTGCGAGTATCAAAATATGCGGCATAAACGGCCGTATTATTTGATTGCGTTAGCATAGAGGCTTGGTTTTTTGCACTCCAAGGGATCAGAGACCTAAGTATTTGATGTCAGTTTACCTTGATACCTCCACGCTTTTCTGAGAAAAAGAGGTCTTGACATACAGGCAGATGGACAACGAAGTGAACCTGCATAAAGGTTCCTTTTCTCCTATAATATTGCTGTTAAATCCTAAAAATATAGATTTATTTCTTCAAATAGTTGAGTGTATAGTTAATTTTAATATTCGGCAGGTGGGCGAAGCAGAAAACGAATTGCTACCAGAAAGACCTGATGATGGATCAACTAAGGACGAAAACAAAAAGTCTGACGTCAACAAGGAAAGTGGAGAGAATCCTACAGGAGAGAGTACTGTCATCGAAGGGGAAGTCGTTTCGACGGCGCTGGCACCCCGCGGGAACGAAACAACATTCCATACTAGGTATGATGTTATGAGACAATCTACTAGTAAAACACAATAAACATTCTCGGTATTGACAGAAACATTCACAAGTTACCATTTACAGTTCGAGGCACGGACATTAGCCGACAAACGCTTTCGTTTCTCGAATGGCTATCAGACGCGCTCGTGTTCACCGATGGGCAAGTTTGCATGCGCGTTGCCTCTTTACTTTGGATGGAAAAATATACATGCGCGGTTCTATTCCCGCCACTGTTGCTCAGACTCCAAGATCCGTGTCTCGAACTGTAGTAATGTTGTGAATCGGTTACAGCTCAACGTACCAAAATCTTGCCTTCACATCTAAGCGTTCAGGCATATCAATTTAGTATGTAGTCTTTTTTAACCGATCGATGTGCGTGCGTGGCTTTAGTTGTGACATAAACCCAAGATGATCTGTCTTCAAGGTATTGGCCCCGTCGTGGCTTTAGTTGTGACATTAAGCCAAGATGATATCTTCAAGATATTGGCCCCGTCGTGGCTTTAGTTATTACATAAAGCCAAGATGATCTATCTTCAAGATATTGGCCCCGTCGTGGCTTTAGTTGTGACATAAAGCCAAGATAATCCGTTTTGGATATTGGACCGGATTCGACAAAACAAAAACCGGTACCGACGAAAATAGTGTGCAAATTTGACCGACCCTCAAATGTAACTAATAAAACTCCAATAGCCTCCTAAACTAAGGAATCGAGTTCAATATATGGGCGCAGCAGCGGACGCGGTTATGAAAGCAGATTACGAATTTGGCGTATTTGCTAACTTTTTAAATTTTTTCCCCATAAACCACACATTACGTTTATTTGTCTCTCTTGTTATTTTATAGAACGGAAGCTTTATCGGTGTCTACAACAGGAGAAGAATTATCAATACATCAATATATGAACATACGTGAATGGCTTTCGGAGGGGCCGCGTAGTACGAGCAGTGCTGGCGATGTTTGGCGTACACTTTGGCACCGCACTGGGCCTCAAGCGCGAGCCTTGACTGAGAGGTTGAGGTTGATATTGGAGCCCACTGGGAGGTCGCGGTTGGCTGGTGAGTTTTAATAAGTTATGGAAAGGAGAGTTCAAAATAAGGGAATATTCAAGTGTTGTGAAATGATGTCATATTGCTATTACCACAGAACAATATAAGTAGATAACGCAAGTCGCTTTGGAAGTACGGATCTCGCCGAACTTTATAGTTGGTCCGAACATAGACAGGAGTCACGTTTTTTATCAAGCACATAGCACATATTATTAATGGGTTGTAGGTATCAGATCCTTTTGATTAAGCACGCGAGAACCGTCCAATATGACAAACATATTTGATATCATTTACAAAAATAAAGTAGTTTTATATCAAAAGTATACCGCATTAGGTTAGTTCTCCATGCGGTAGGTGGGGGTACAAAAATAGGGATCGCGCGCTTTCTATTAGTCCAATAGACTATAGGTAACCAACAGACAGTGCAAAATCACCCTCCCGCACCGCGCAGCTACCGCAAGGAAGGCTTACATTGTGTGTATACCTTTAGATATTACTATAAACTAGCTAGGCTCGTGGTTCTACTGCTGCTGCGGCAGATTATAGAACAAAAGGCTCGCAGAGAAACAATGTCAAACTTGCTGACAACCATCTGTGTGGATGGCGTTGTCAGAACATGTACTTTACTGCCTCACTGTGTATGTGTGTGTAAGGTTGCCAGGGTTATACAAGGCATTTAATTTTTTTCACTGAGGTCGATTTATATTTGTATTTATAGGAATAGGTGTGTTTATTGAATACATAAGCATGAAATGTTTTGGAGGCGTAATGACACATATAACAAGAAAACACGAAACATTAATGTGACGTCACTACTACAAGCGGCGATCACAGCCTTACAAAAAAGTGCAATACGTAGAACATTTCAACTATAATTAATAATTGTGACGTCTTCAGCTATCCATTTTTAACAATTGATTATTCCTTAAAAATTCATTCATAACATTTAAAAAAAATTGCTAAAGTACTCTACATTGCCTATACTTTAATAAAAAAGTATTTAAATGAAATGTCAAAATGTTTGATCAATGCCCATTGTTCATGTGGCTCTAAATAAATCGAAGCATTTAATCGAGTGTTATTATTTAAAGGTGACTATAGAACCGGTCGTCGTATCAACATGCGCCGCGTGATCCCATATGTGGCGTCGCAGTTTCGCCGAGATCGCATCTGGCTGAGGCGCACGCGACCAGCGAAACGCGAATACAAAATCGCCTTGGCGTTAGACGACTCCAGCTCTATGAGCGACAATAAGTCGAAGGAGCTCGCGTTCGAAAGCCTTGCATTAGTTACCCAGGTCATTATGAATATATTTTTTACTAGACCACCTCATATATTGTGGAATGTACGACATGTAATATACAAAACTCTATTACATTCAATTTTTGTAGCGACAGAATTAACGCCTTGATGCTTTTCGTCAATAAGCTATTTGACGAACAAGATTTAACTAACACTTCTGTAATGTCCTAAATCTTCATGGCAATTCATTCAGCCGTTTTAGCATGATGAATAGTCATCCCATAGAAACCTACCTTTTTCAGGTTTCTATGGGATGACTATACCGGGATAAAAAGTGGCCTGTGTCACTCTCCAGCTCAATCTATCATCAAAAAATTACGTCGATCCGTTGCTCCGTAATTGACTGCCAAATTCCAAACTTTCACGTGCATAACGTATATTTAATTAAAACGTCATAACGCAATGCACTCACCCACAAAAAACTTATGTAACTAAAATTCTTTGTTTCAGGCCCTAAACCTGCTTGAATCCGGCGACATTGCCGTGTTAAGTTTTGGAGTCAAACCACAAGTTTTACATCCGTTTTCGGAGCAGTTTTCCGAACAATCTGGCGCGAAAATCCTAGAAAACCTACGCTTTGATCAAACCAAAACTAATATAGCTCAATTGCTTGACTTCGCCACTGTTATGTTTGAGGAAACGACGATCAAAACCGACGCGATAAATGCCAAACTGCTGGTGATAGTTGGAGACGGCCAAGGAATCTATTCCGAAGGAGAGACTATGGTGCAGCAAGCTGTAAGGCGGGCTAGAGAGAAAGGCATATTCCTTGTTTATGTTATCGCGGACAACTTGAACAGAAAGGTGAGGTGTGAATTAGGTGTAAGTCTATCACGTTTTTTTTTTTTCAGATAAATATATTTTTTAATATTCTATCTCAGCTAAGAAGAGTATAAGTAAACGCTACTTAAATTCTTTAGTATCGTAGTTAGATAGAATGTCTACTTTTTTAGCATATTTAGGAATTTGGCCTGATGAGCTCACCATGAAAGTCCAGTGTGAGTTCGGAGCTGTTGACCTCCATAGTTATAAAATTGACGATGTCGGCGGAATTTGTGGTATTTTTTTGACTTACGTTTATGGCGATTTAGTTCGGCAATAATATTCAATTAAGTCTTTTCATTAAAGATATATTGCATCACGTTGACCCACCGCTACGGTGGCTGCGGGAGGGATGGTGCACCGCCGGGAAGGCGTTATGCGATATACTTTTAGCATGACTGATATCTGATTTAAATAGTCTATTATGAATTAAAAGCGATTACACTTCGCGACAAAAAACTTGAAGCGTCAAAGTTACTTGTGAAGATGTGTATTTTTGGAACTGTTCGGCGGTATGACGCGGAGCGGGACGAGCCAACATACTTTTGCGTTTTCTCATTGATCATTAGATACGCTTGTGGTCATCGAATGTATAGTTCACAGGCGCTTTGCTGGTTTACATTAGTCGGCGGAGTGTTTACGTACGCGTTTTGTTCCTATCTCTCGCTCAAACGTTAAGCCGTGTATGAACTATGTACCTACAACTTTACAATAATTGCGACGACCGCCTAGCCTAATGGGTGGCGACCCTGCCTACGAAGCTGCTATAGTTTCAATCAAACTTAATGTCGGATCGGAATACAACGCTTTGAGCGTGCTTGCGCAGGTTCAGTCGTATGCCCCTCGCTTCACTGCGTCCCTCTACACCTAAAACTGGTTACTGCGACGCGACTTGTGCCTATGTTCACATCCGCCATAAAGCTTGATTGGAACTGTACGAACCTGGAGGTCTCGGGTTCGAATCCCAGGTCGGATCATTATTTATATGATGAATATTGATAGTGGTCTTGGTTGTTATATGTATGTGGTGTCTTCGCTTGTTACCCAAAACACTAGCTAATGCTTAGTTTGGAGCCTAGACTTTGTTGTGATGTATATATTATTTAAAAAAATATATAATGTATATTTGTTATAATAACATAATTGTAATTTATCTTCACAGTACTCAGTGATGGACATAAAGAAGGCAATAACTATACCTGGATCAGGTCTGAATCAGAAAGAAGGAGCGAAGATTGAATTTGCATCGTACTTGGACAGTTTTCCATTCCCGTTTTATCTCATCTTGAGAGACTTGTCTGCTTTACCTATGGTCTTAGGAGATGCTTTGAGACAGTGGTTTGAATTAGCGGCCAATACAATAAGTTGATTACAAAATTTAGTTAAATACATTTTGGATATATTGTTAAATAAAATAAGATTTGTTTTAAAAACAAATCTATACTTTCTCGCATTTTCAAATTTATTTAAATTAGTGTTTGTTCAAGTTTATGTAAGAAAATAAGAAAAAATGTGTTATATACTACTAATTAAAGAATCGGTTTACTAGATTAAATAAGATGTTTAGAAAAATAAAGTACCATACTTATTGTATGAATTAATGCCCTCTACTGTGATTATTTAGTACTTTTTCGTGAAACTTGTATTACATTAAGTGTACTGTATGTACCTAATTGCATTATATATTACAAATATTCTTGTATTTAATAAGCAAGATAGGATACTTATTATTTTTATTGTGGAGTGTCTATTTTTTGAGAATAAAGAAGTGATGTTACAAGGTTGTTTAATTATTTATTTTCCTTGTCTAACAAATTCTGTATATAAGTTGTCGTTGACCTTTAATTGTCTGAGAATTCCGCTTCGGTCTGATGGCCCCACTGATCATCTCCACCAGTGGGGTCACGAGGACTTTCAAGTACTGATGTCTCCACTGTAGTAAGCCAGTGGAGCCATGCGGATTTACTAATACTTATGACTCGACTCATATTGTATAAGCACTGATCGCTGTTTAATATACTATAAGCACAACGTAAATTTGCTGTCAATATTTCTTCATAGCCCGTTCCATAGCGCGCTTAGCGACTTTAAATTTGTGGCCCAGTCCTGCCGTGAGAGTCTATGTTTCGGCACCGTATGTCATTATAGGCAGGACGCATTGGTTGAAGACCTTGGTCTTCAGACATTGTGGTAGTGTGATATGTAAATCATATGAAAATTTTATGAGAATGACAGGGAAAGAAAAACCTAGTAGCTTACTGATCTAGCTTTTCGGAAAGAACGACTCTCAAATAGAAAATAAGAAACAAAGACTTGCTACTTTTCTCCGATAATAGAGATCTAGGTTCCATACAGGAGCCGCAATAATGCTTGTAATACAGATAACTTTTGTAAAATAGTACCTCTCCACCTTTTCTAATACTAAATAAATACTAATAAATAAATAAATAGTAAATACTAATTCTAATTGTTCTTCAGAAATTGGCTCCATTTTTCGAAAGCAAAGAGACAATCCGAGCAAATGCAAATTGATTTTCCTATTGACAATTATTTTTACAACAAATATTGACAGCAAATTGACATTGTTTTTATAGTATATTAAATAGCGATCAGTGCTTATACAATATGAGTCGAGTCATAAGTATTAGCAAATCCGCATGGCTCCACTGGCTTACTACAGTGGAGACATCAGTACTTGAAAGTCCTCGTGACCCCACTGGTGGAGATGATCAGTGGGGCCATCAGACCGAAGCGGAGAATTCGAAAGTAATCTTTTGTGCAACCATGTGAGTAAAACAAAACCATGCACAACGGTAGTCACGGTTAAGTCGCTTTGATGAATTTTTTTTTAAATAAATATAGTTCGCCTCAAACCTTATGGTGCATCTGAACATAGGCACAAGTCGCGTCGCAGTAACCAATTTTAGGTGTAGCGGGACGCAGTGGAACGAGGGGTATATGACAGCCCCTGCGCAAGCACGCTTGTAGCGTTGTATTCCGTTCCGCCATAAAGTTTGAGGCGAACTATAAAAAATATACATATATTAATATACATCCGCTCTTCCCCTCGGAGCGCCGTATGGTGTGGACGTTCTTGTGGGTTGGTGTTTTATACAATAAATAAAAGTCAATAGGAGTCTAGGGGTATAGTTTTTACAATGCGCTAAATGAGAACATAGAGTTGTTCCCGATTGGTAACACCCCGTCGTCAACACTTGACGAACCTATGAGTACAATCTACAAACTATGTTATCAATAACAACACCCACTGCGCTGACAATAGCCAACTTGAGCCTGCCTACGAAGCTGGGGGTCCAGGGTTCGAATCCCGGGTCAGTATTTATGTGATGAAAATTAATACTGGTACTGTGTTATATGTGTGTTGTCTTCGCTTGGCACCCAGAACACAAGCCAATGCTTAGTTTGGGACCTAGACGTTGTTGTGATTTGATGTATTATTAATTTAAGAAATTAGATTTCTAGCTGACGCCCATCTTACTGATTGCTTCTGTGGTCTGTCTAATGACAATAGCACCAGGAATGTGTTTTACCGAGTCATCATACATAGAAATGTTAGAGGGATCGAAAATTCATCATAAAATAGCTAGAAATAATTATAATACTTAGAATTTGAAATTTTAGTTGGATCCAGAAAGGAGGCAGATGGGACATGAATTTACATTGCATGAACTATACACAACATTCAGTTCGTATATACAGATATATTAAAACAACAACGCTACGGCAAGTTTTTCAACCAATGCCTTTATTTTCAAAACTGTGTTCAAGCCATGCATTTATGACTTGATGATTCATTCATTCATTCCGCTCCTTCGACCGAGCGCGCGCCACGTGCTGGTAAGACTCGTCGTATAGCCGTCAAACGCAACGGATCGGCATTACCAACCCAGTCAGTCTCAACCCAGTACACCATCTCACTTTCAGCCCATCCACGCATATGAGTCCACTCTTGTGGTCACATAAAGTTATCTAAAGGTTATTTGGGAACAGAAATATTTACAGTCTAATATGGTGCACATTTCACGGATATAGCCCTGTTATGGACAGTGACAACTATAGCAGCTGATTTAAATAACAACGGCGAGTCCCCATACATGTGGTGTACCTGAATTTATTTTAAGTTGTGAAATTATAACAAAAATTTCTTTGTGTTAAAGACACTAGTTAAAGAACATATAGCTTACTAATTTACCTGTACAATTTGACCCTGATTAGATAATTACTAAAATGTTCGAGGAGAAGTTCTTTATCCGCAACACTGTAAACTTCATATTATCTGTCAAATACCACACTAGATTCTACTGTTGTTGTGTTAACGCAGTAAAAAACTTAAACATGATTTAATATTTTTCAATGCCACATCTAGGAATTTTCAAAATCAAACAATCAAACGTCTAACTATTGGTAAAGGTTTCATAATTTCACAATTCAAGGTACGAACTTGCCATCCATCTTTGATGTACAATTAATAATTTTGATTGGATGTTGATTCGAATCCATTAGACCCATCACAAACTATATTTCATTAGGTACCTACTTTATTCTACACTTTGAATCAACTAAATTGACAGATTCGCTGTCCCAGTGTCATTTGCATTATAAAAGTCTACGCCCACTATTTTTCTTAAGTCATTCCCGTTCGCAAACAAAAAATTGACATAAAATTGAAGCTTTTATCCTACATGTCCAATACTCAATGAGGGACTCTTTATACTTTCGTTCTTTAAAATCACGTTAAAGTAGCACTGATTTTTGTATCATTTTTGATACATTAGCTTTGTGAAAAATTTATACCTATAACAAAAATTATACAGGGACAGGGAACCTGTTAAAATGCTGGAATGGTTGCAGGTAGGTAGTAAAAACCCGACCGCGTAAAATCATTAAAATTTAAGTGAAAAACAAGCTCCATACTATATATAGAATTGTGTTTTAGCTATGTGGAGTACACCATGCAATATATATATAAATATATTTTGTATGATACCTAAGCAAATAGTAAAATTTAAAATTTAATTTTTATTTCAAAATTTTTAAACTTAGTTATTTAGTTAAACTAATTCATACATGATTAGACAAAATTATATATATTCGGAATTCGCTATTTACTAGCTTTTATTTAATGCCCTTATTGATTTTGCCATTTTTTGCCGCGTCGGTCGCGTAAGAAGCGGCGAATTTTAATAGCTGTAATCTTTAAAAGTCAACTCCTAAAAATCACAAAGTATGAACTACGAAATTAATCCTGCTCACTTTTTTATAAATTCGTCTAGTAATGTAATTATAAAATTACGAATTTTGTACCTAACTCTCAAACAATCAATCGACGACATTTTATGGAGAGGTCGTAATTAAAACGAATATATTAAAAAATACAATTGTATATTTTCAACTGATAATTAAATCTTAGGACATTATACATAGCAAACTCGATCAAAATACAGGTTTTTTTTGGGTTTGTCTTTATTAATACAACTAGTAATAATTTCTGATTGATTTATCAGTAATTGTTCCGATATAATATTTGGAGGAATTATTAAAATTGTTAATTTCATCAATGCACTAATAACATGAAAAATTAACATTGCCTAAATGGCCCCATAGATCTCAAAAACATAATAAATATGTTACAGAATGCACCTTAATATCGATCTAAACACCTAAAATAAGTAAATGACACTGAATCGATTTTCCAATCGATCCAGCGCTAAGTTTTAACAATTGAAAATAGCAAAATATAAACTATGATAAAAGTCTATAATATAACATATGCTTAATTGCCAAAATATTGAATATGTATTGACAAATAATGACTAAATCTAAAACGTTAAAAAATACCTATACAACTGTATGGTCGATAATATTTAGTACCATAATTGTTAGTGCTCTTAAATAGGTCTAAATATATAAATAAATATTTCTAAACAATAACTCGACGCTCGCGCATCCCGTTTTGACCTATTTAAAGCTGGATTCTCATACTATATCTTTATAGACAAAGTATTTACAAATATTTGAATGTTACAATCAATTTCAATTATACGTACTTTATTAATTATTACTCGCCAAGTTAATTAGGCAACTGTGGAAATTCACCAGTGTCTCATCTTGTTTATCATCCATTCATTGGTCACCATAAACGCGAAACAGACTGACGTCACTTTTGCCGATGGCAGCCGTCGCGTCGGCGTGTCGTCAAGTGCGCGCAATTGGTCGACGACGTATGTATTTTATTAAACTCCAGGATGAACGAGGAAGATCATTAAGGATTTTATTTATTTTAAGAAATCTTTACTCCGTTCTTTTAACTTAAAAAGTTGATTGTAACTTCAAATTTGTCTCACCTACTGAATTAAAAATTGAGCGGAGGTATAAAACTAAATTTTGTAATGTTACATGTTTAAATTACAATAATTAACACGTTTATATATTATCGGTGAAAGATTACAAAAAATTAAAAATTAAATAATTACCATCAGAGTGATAGAATATTTAGTGATATTTTTTTTTTTGTGTTATTGTATACATATATATGTTTTGGTGTTCCAAGTGAACATATAAATATTGTGGGTTTTCCTTTGTGTTGTTTAAAACTAAACTGTTAAACTATAACATTTATTAGGCAAACGCGGTGATATATTCAAAACTGTTTATTTTAATTTTATTTTGTACATAAACCATTATTTGTTATCCTTTCCATTTCCAATACCATTGTTTTTCATTCCATTCTCATATTACTAATGTGGACTATAAATGCTTAATTTAAAAAAAAAAATATTTTACTGTTACAAATTATGAATATGTTGGAATTACAGAATTCAAAATATGATTAGTAATATTTATTGAATATGAAGAATTCTTTACATAGTAGAAAAATGCAAAAATGTGTTTGTTTAACATTCTCATTAACCAGTTGTGAAAAGTAGATGTTCTTTTGTCTAAATATGATATTTTTTCAAAACTTAATCAGTATTTGACACATTTCTGGATTTCTGAGCCATTTCTAAAGATAATTGAATTCTGGCAGGAGTTGGATTATTTAAAACAGAAGAATTTGAAAAAAATCACAATTAAACCAAATTTATACCGCATAACGTTGGCTCTATTCGTCTGTGCGATGCGGTGAATACACGCTGTTTATTAGTCTAATAGACTAATATAATATAATTAATAATAAGGCGACAAATAGAAAGCGCGTGATAACCACTCCCGCACCGTCAAGCTACCTCAGGGAAGGCCAGTGTTATACGGTACACTTTTACATTTAACACAACACCATACCCCCACGTAGTTTTTAACAGTATTAATACAAAATTTATGTATTTAACATTTAAGGTTAAAATTATTGCCTTGAAATTACGGTTTTATTTTGGATCTATAACTGTATAAAATATCTACTTGCTGGCCGGTTCCTTGGACGAATGGTTGTTAGTTTCTTCAGTCTTGTCGCCGTCGCCATAGAATTTTGGCTGCAAATTAAAATTATATTATAACACGCACACAATAGAAACATACTAAGTAAAACGTAGTTACAGTTGTCGCAGATTTTCTTTGTCGGTGTGAAGTTGGCGCATTTGCGAACACGCGCATTTACAATGAATAACAAAATAAAAATTACTTTATGCATTAGAACGAACTTCACACTGGCAAAGAACATCTGCGACAACTGTACATGTGTCAAGTACGTAATTTTTTTCTCGTACACTCATAGGTAAGATTATTAATAGTAATTATGTAGTCGGCTTCCCTTTTTAATATTTTACCCTTCGCCACTGTACCTCACAGTTATCACTGAAGCAAGGGACAAATTGTAATTTAACGTGAAAAAGATTTGTAATTAATTTTACAAATTTACTCCCATATGTGTAATATTGTTTAAGATATGGATAACATTACATACAAGATAATTATAATCACAACATATGTCTGTATGTTTGTTTGTTTAAATGTATAATTTGGACTGGTTCGTAAAATCCCTTAAGTTACGATTTTTAAATACAGTTTTCACTTTAGATTATACCAATTTCCTAATTTTCTTTTGGGATATCTAATCATCATGAAGATTGCATAATCCATGTCATCTTATCCGAGTGAATAAAAATTTTATAAATTAGGAAAAACCCTTGAATGAAATAAACTAAAAATTTGTTTATAAAAACGCTGTATATTTTATATCGGACCAAATTGATACAAATGATAATGTATTGACTGAGTTGACTGATTGAATGTTAAAAACTAAAAATATTAATAAAAATAAAAACTTAATAAAATATAATCTATTTATAATCAATACTGTCTCAGTACGGCGGGTGGATGGTAACGCGAGTGTTACCAAATTAAGAAATCTAAATCAAACTGGTCAGTGATGATGATGACCTAATTTATTGTGCCAGTTATCACCGCCGCGCTTAGACAATGCCAACCATAAATAGTTACTTTTTATTTATTTTTTTGTTACATCTCATTTTAATATCTTTTTTAGACTTGTTAGTCTATGTTTTATCACCTATAACAGTTTGGTCACTAATGAAAGGAATTCATACACAATAATTTTCGAATTATATATGCAATAAATATCAGACATTTATGCATATAAGCCAATGGGTACAACTAGTTTAAAAATGTTGTGTATACAGTTATTGCCATAGTTTGTGATGACTAGATTCCGAAATATAAAAAAAAAATTATCAACACACAGCCTAATTTAATATGAATTTTTTGTACATCTAAAACAAACCAATATCATGTGAAATGTATAGTGCAAATAACATTCCACAACACGGAATTGATAGTGAAAAAAAAAACATCACACAAATCATGATCAGTGGAAAATCTAGCTAAATTCAATACAAAATAAAAATTGAATTTTATCAAAATGATAATTTTTAATAAGTGGGTATAATAGATGGTAACTTTACATGCTATTATGAGAATATATATATATAATATATTCCTTAAATACTCTAAATGAAATTAGCGTTAACCACAAAAATGATGTTTGGTGAACTGACAAACACGCACACAATCAAGAATAAAAACGTAATGGGATGAATGTTGCATTAGAAATCAAACGTCCTACTTACTCCATTATATATTGTACTATACAGAAGTAATTTTATTCCTGAATCCATTTTTAACACCGTTATAACTTGTAAAGCCCTAAAAATAGACAAAATCACTAAATATCAGACAGGCTTAAAAGGTAGGTTTGATGAATAATTAGCAGGAAAATGTAGTAAACGTTTCTAAATGCAATGCATGCAAAACTGTCAACGATAATAGATGTGTAACGTCATAAGGTTATGACAGCTCATTTTGTGACACTTGTCTATTCTATGTTGGTTCCGTTTCCTACAGCACCTTATGTAATGTCGTCCAAGTACTATTGTTATATCTCAATAAATCTGTGTAACCTATGGTTACTTGCTACTTTTAACTAATAATCCTTCAGAAAAAGTATTTCAATTTACTTAAAAAAAAATAATCAAACCTTTAATGTTAATTTGTTTTTTTTATTATTATTATTTGTTTAATAAAAACAAAGTTAAACAATTTTCACATTAACAGTATATATATAACAGTAGTAAAGTTTTCCTGTATACTGAGATCCGTCTGCGGATAGATCGAAATCTTATCAATCTCACTGATTGATTGTTAAATTATCGTAGTCATATAGTAAAACGTTGATTTTAACACAGATCGAAAATGTCAAAATTTATTTTGAAAAAATGAATATCTATTCCCATTTTAGTGAACAGTTATTAAAATTTAATTATATAACCTATATTATTTTAAGAAATATATTATTATCAACAAATATTGGCCATATTTGAAAGCACAGATCAGACAAACATATTTTTACTGTTTCAATATTTTACTATTCAAAATCTAAGTTATCGCAAATTTAAGAAAAATCTCATACCAAAAGCTACGTGTTGCGAAATCATGCAGTTTCATAATATCTACCGACTTTCAAAATAGGGCCATTTCATAAAATTTTATTTGATGAGAACGGTTACAACTGTTAAGGCATGGATACAGATCGGATGATACTTTATGACCGATCCGATCATGGACACGACAGGCGACGCCATAGCAAACCCGTTTTCGCCTCACGTTCAGATTGGCCATAGTTTGGCTCAAACTGTACACCACTGACACCCTAGTACTTTTAAATATTTAGTACTTCCACCATATAAAAGAAAAAACTGAGTGATTAACACATCAATGCACACTTGCACAGCCCAAACCGATGGGTCTAGAAATTCAAACCAGGCGTTCCTTATACAACGTAGTAATCATACACATCTGTACTATGCGGACGAAGTCGTGGGTGGACGTTAATTAGATATGTGGTTGTAACTTACTTCGTCGTGGCTCTGTTCGGCGGTGCGATCATCCTCGTCGTCGCTGTCGTCGTCCTGCGATGACTCGCCACCAGAGCCGGCCAAGTCGCTCGTTTTCACTACACCTGTACAAAGTAACTTCGTGTTACGGTCAAATCAAGTTGTGCCATCTGAATTTTAATCACACTGTGTGTAATTTAATTAGAAAATTTCATGTACACTGAGGAGTGATAAATATCAATCGATTTAAGTTGGCGGAACGACGAACGAAAAGACTTGATTTGACCGTCTACCATCATACTTGGTTTGATAGTCTAGGTCTATAATGCCTAGCGAGGAACCCATGTACAGAACTATTATTCAGTTTATTGGTGCAGTTAAATTAAAATATATATTTATATATATATACGACATAGTGTCGTGATAGCCCAGAGCGCAACGAACCTGTCTCAAATTTATAAGGCCATGGTTTGAATCCGGGCGTGTACCAATGAGTTTTTCTGACTTAAGTACATTAACTATCACTGACTTCGTGCCTCGGAGAGCACGTTAAGCAGTCGGTCCCGGACGCTGTCAATAGATGGCGGTCGTTACAATACCCAACCCGCCGTAGAGTAGTGTGGTGGATTTAAGCTCCAAACCCCCTCCTCACCGCGGGGGAGGCCTAAGCCCCTGCAGTGGGGTAAAATGGGCTGATGATGATGATGATATATATACAATTACAAAGTTATTTCAAATATAATATATAATGTGGTAGGCCATTCGCCTTAAATTGCCATTGTACAAAATCAAAACATATTTGTCCTCAGAATGCCAAGGTCTATATATTTATTTACACTACTTTGTTAATCTAACCTGGCACGGCTGTGTGCGCGGCCTGTGGCGGACGCGCTCGCTCGCGATTTAGACGGTCATAGCACTGCAGGCATACGCGCAGCGGCTTGTCGCTTTGGCCTGGCAGCAAGAAGCGCTTCGACGAACAAGGCCCGCATACTACACTGCCGCACTTGCGACAGTGGTGCTGTAAGCAGAATGGATGTACCAATATGCAATGATGCTTTACTTCATACTTCCCTAATTAAAAAAATGAGTCACAAGCACACACGTCACAAAACATTTTTTTTTCCTAATATAATCGCACTGAACGGAAAACTTGTTCATTCGCCGATTCTAGCGACGCTAACCTAAAACGAGTCAAATGTTAGTTTGCTGCACTTGTGTGGAATGACGGCTAATGGACTTTTGTCTGCTACTGTAGGTATAGGCATCCATCAAATTCATATGATTGCTTGTGGTACTATGCCTTGCAGTTTTATATTTTAAAGGATATTAAAGAAAAATATATAACCAAAGTTATTAACCAATGCATATGAACGAAACAAATTCCTTCTTTAGAATAAGAAGGGATTTGTTTAGTTTATTTAGTTTCTTTTGTTCATCCTTAAATTGGCAACAACAAACACAGAAAATATGGTTAAAGCCTTGTTACTTGTCATGTAAAAGACAAAACTTAAAAAAAGTTTTAATCAGTCCGGAATGCGAATGAATAACTAGAAAGTTTAATTCTATAATTTTGTCAAATGCCTGGGTTGCTAATGATGCGAATAACTGCAAAATAATTTGGTAGCCCTCATGAACAATATCAAATGTAATAATATATCAACATAACTTACTCTCCTGTTGAGTACAGTGAACTGAGTCTTCTTACAATGCATGCATATTGTCGCCTCATTGTCTGGCACCCACACCGCCGCGTGTTCTGACGGTGGCTGCTTACCACCTAACATATAATATAGTTATTGACTAAGACTGCACAAATAATATTGGAATAGGGTCCGTCTATAAAGATACACTCCGTTCACTCAAGATGCACCACAAGCGTTGTCTAAAATCGTGTCATTTCATATACGGATCCGAGAAAGCGATGCATCGCGTAAAAAAGTCTTCTGTTCCTGCTCTGTGTAACGCACAATGTTTTATATCCACAACAGGTATGCAAAAAGTTATGAATCGACTTTTGGCTCCGGTGATCTCATGAAGGAAGTAATGAATATATTTAAACAAACTTAAGTTATTTGAAAAGACGATTAACTAAACTGTGTCTTTAATAAAGTCATTTGCTGTTCTAATATGCTTTGCCTAATTTATTTATACCCAAAGTAATGCTGAAATTAATGCTATATACTCTCACACTTTTCAAAACAATTGTAATTTTTTGTTTTGTTTTATTCCAAGTCTAGGTAAAGAGTAGATAAATTTATAGCCAGTTTAGTTTTGGAGTTGCATCAATAAAATAGTGAGAAATCATCTTTCATCGTTTGTATGGGAAAATGACTGACTTGGATACTACTTTTCCTCTGTAATACTTATCCCTGTCTCATTTTTTTTGCAGCCTAATCACGCTTTGTCGACCCCGTCCAACTTTGACGAGTGCGCGGTGCACTTGGGGGCGCGCAGGAGTGACCTTAGGCGAAAGCAGAACTCTTCATTTATAATGATACTCTTGAACGTGTCATACAAGATACGTTCGTATAATTTCTCTAAGCTCTTAAGGAGACTGACAGGGCGGTAACTAGCGGGGTGGATTGCAGTTAATGAATGTAGATGATTTCGTCCTCTTTCTAGATTTCTAGAAAGATACAGCTGGACAGGCATGGGTTAAAGATCACTAGAGTGGGTGGAAATAATTTTACCAACCAGTTGTTAATATTTTCGGAACCGGAAGTCTATTTTATCCAATCACTGGTCTTCTATGCTATTCGTGAGGCATTCGGCCTTCTCACCATCACCTAGTGCGGACCTTAATTTTATGAGGGGGGACATGACGGTACGGCTGTTTGATTTTAACGTTCTCGCCACCCGCCAGAAAGCGAGATGACTTACATAAGGGCGTTTCAATCACTTTCTCTAAGTTCGCGTATGCGCTTGCGTACTTTGCGTTGGTGCGCGGAGACGAACGCGGTTTGATTCAGTGGGGTATGACCGATTTGCGCGAGTAGCGGCGTTCTTTTCCCTCAAAAAATCCCTCACGTCCTGCAGCAGTTTCCAACGACGGTTATTATATCATTTGAACCTGCTTAGAGGATTCTCGCGTGATGCGTTGAAAGTCATTAATGAGGGAATCGGTGGCCGTGGTTACATCATCGGCGGTATCTACATATGTATCAATCAATCAAATATAAAATTAAATCATAATCATCAAAATAACTTTAGTAACTTACTTTTCCTTAACAAGTCTTCTATGCATTTCTCTATGTGTGCCATCCATTCTTCTTTTTCTGTGGCAGTAGCAGCGTATACAGCGAATGACTTTGATGCAGTACGAATAAGCCAACCATTACGATATTCTGAAAAAAACAATGCTTACCATCAATTCAGTATTGAAGGTAAACCTATGCATAACATGGTGTTTGTACATAATATTTTTAATATTCTAAATTTTAGGGTGGCAAAAGGGCATCCAAGTTTGTATACACAATACTATTGGTTAAGCAAGAAGAATTATCAAACAACATCCAAACTAGCTCACAGTTTTAATCTCAATAAATCACAGCACCGTTACTAACACCATTATACAGGATGATTTTTTCATCACCCTCCAAATTTTAATCTTTGGTGGAAATAATAATACTCGTGTTTTTTCTTTTAGTATAACAGGAGTTAAATTTTAAGATATGGCGCCACAAAATTATCGTATTGCCATAGAGATGCGCGGGCGACTGACAATTACGTCGGTCGACGGCCGCCGGGGGTAACCCTGCCCGCTACACCCACGGTCGTCTTTTACTCATACGTCGTATTTATAGTTGACTTGGTAACGATGTATCAATAATTTTTCCAGGAAAAATTTTGAGTGAGATGAAAAAATATCAATGTATTCTCACAGTAAATTACATTTTCGGTGATTTTGAATCACATTGGACGCAGTCAATCGTGATATGGTGTGATATGATTGATTGAACTAATTAAAAAGCTACTGACTCTGAGCTAATGTAGTCGTTGCTGAAAAACAGTCTGTTTACCAAGGGCCTCACAATTTTTAACGATCAATGAAATCTAAATTATTCAGCTCCATAATTATTTTTATACAGCTCCATATTCATTTTTTATTTGTGTACATAGTGAGGTATGTTTAGGGAAGCAATTGTAAATATAATGCCCTAGTTTATAACAACATATATTGTAAATTTATTGTTTCTGTATTATCACCAATCTAAATCTAAATTTTTTTCCATAAAGTTATCCTGATTGCAGAAAAAATGGTAGTCAGTATTACTGACTACCATTTTCTTTATAATTTGGACAACTTGTACGGCCCAAGTCTACAGAGTAGGGAAGGTAAAGGTTTTCAGTTGTAACTTCTGTAGTGATTAAATGTTTCTTATGCAGGGAAGTATGAGGTATTGCATTATCATGAAGTAATAATGGTGATAGATTAACCAATCAAGGATGTTCTTTTATAATTTCGCCGATTTGGTGCCAGTGGATCAACATTGTGGATAAGCTAACCTAAAATTCTGTTGATATTTCTGCAGTAGATTGATATAGTTTAACTTTCATCATAGCTTGCAAATCTCCATTATTAACTCTAGTGGCTGGCCTACCTCTTAGTTCGTTTTCAACTCAAAACTTCTTACCACACTACTTTCAACTTAACCAAAAACGCACATTATGTTCAATAGTCAAATTGTGCCAAAACGGAACTCTTTTTTAAAAACTCGTACGATTGACGAGCCCATATCAAATGGAGTCATGATTGAGATAACAATTGAGAAACAATTACCAAACTGTTTTATGAATTTTTAAATTTAGAAGACAGAGGATTTTATTTCTAAAAGATTCAAATTAAAAACTTCCATCATGCAGATTATATATATACAATAAGAATGTCCAGTCCCTAAAACCAGGATTCCATACTTAAACTCTTATTTACTAAACATCAATGAAATGTCAATAAACTGGAAAACACTACAGCATTAGTCATGTTTATACACAATGCTGACTCATTGAAACCACAATACTTTTTTAAATTATCAATGGCCATAGTTCATTGCTACTACACAAGTATTTTAAATGCCCAGTTTCGGTGATAATAAATTTATTTAAAGAGGATATTAATTTGTAGAACAAATATGTTGTAAAACTAATTTTCAAATATAATGTTACAGCTACCATGAATAATGTTGCTTTTGTACTGACTTTAAGAATGCAAATATGAGTTCTTAACCTTGGTCGGAGCTGCATCCAATTAAGTCACTTGATAAATATTTTTTACTCTAAGTACACAATGAATTTATTGCTGTGTTATTTAATTACATTAATTAATGCATGTGGAAATCAAGAGTTTGAAACACAAAATGGTACTCACGGCCTTCATCTTTGAGTGACTCCAATTTTACTTCTTCGAGTGGAATGACATGTTGTTTGTTGTACTTCTTCTTGTTGATAACAATGTTACCGTATACAAGAATATCATTAAATAAGAAAAACTGCCTTGCTTTTGGTTTCTTACGGCACATTTTTGTCAATACACCCTCACCGACAAGTACTCTGCCTTGTTCTGCTAATGGCTGGGATGCAAAAAACATTAAATATTAACGTTATACATAGCTAGTCTAAATTTCACAAGTACAAATTCAGTACAAATTAACAATGACGACCGCTTAGCCTAGTGGGTAGCTACCCTGCCTGCGAAGCTGGAGGTCCAGGGTTCGAATCCCAGGTCGGGTCAGTATTTATATGATGAATATCGATACTGGTACCGGTACTGGTCACGACCAGTACCACATACATATAACAACCATGGTTGTTATATGTATGTGGTGTCTTCGCTTGGTACCCAAAACACAAGCTAATGCTTAGTTTGGGGCCTAGAAGTTGTTGTCATGTATACGTTATTATTATTATTATAGTGCTAATCCTATTTTGACATATCTAGTGCATAAATTTTATTGTTTCACAAGACAATAAGCTATAAAATTAGTATTCTGGATCGACTTTTGAAACATGCTTGATTGATACCTACCATGTTTGTATAAATGATCAATTTAAAATTCAGCCAAAAACTAAATTGTTGGTCTATCATTTTACAAAAATAGGTTGCATTAGGTTTTGTATCAATGCGAGGAGCAAAGAGCAGCAGAGCATCAAGGAAACCAAAACGCCTTATATTTCCATTATAAAATATTTTGTGCAGGAGATTCCCACATCTCTTACGATCTAGGGTTAGCTTGTTTACGACTTGTAACTGATAAAGGTAATCCATAAATCCATTTTGAACAAACTCATATCTTCGTGTCTCGCCCTTCAACTCTTTGGTTTTTTTTTTCAGATCCAAATATGCACTTTTAACTTTTCACTAGGCAAACTTGTAAAGCAGTGCCTTAGCATATTTGAAATCAGTAATAAGCTTTGAGATAGGCATAAGAATAACTCTACTGGAAGATTTTAATAATAATTTTAATGCACAGTTATTTCAAAATCTTCAAGTGAGCAGTTCCAGCTTTACAAAGTGAATGTTGTTTTTCAGGAATAATTCATTTAGTAGAGCATTAAATACATCCAGGGTCGGCTTTCCCATGCTGCCTGATGAAAATTGTGTTCACAACAATGATCAATTTGAAATCCGGCTAAGATAAGGTTAAGGGTCAATCATTTAAAAAAAAATATTAAATTAGGGCTTACTTGTAATGATACGAAAAGCGATGAGCCACCAATAAGCCATATATTTTTTTGCATTTTCTTAAAAAAATATTTACTGCATGAGATTTCTACACCCTTCCCCTATAGGGGCTTATAAGTCTGATTAAATACTTTGTAACTTTCTCAGCAGGGAACATTGGAAAAATTCTTTAGCAGGGAACATTGGAAAACGCTACCTACATCCATTAAATGGACATATAATTTGGATATCAAGAAAATCAATTATAAAACGTTATTTTCGAGTGTTATTTATACTCTAATGTAACATAAAATAAGACTAATATATCAGCAATTCTTAAAATACTCTCAAAAAAATATTTATAAAACTATAAAACACTAGCAAATTCAGAAAATGATAATTAGGTATATTATCTTTAGTCAGTTCAGCGTCAAATCGAACACTTATCTCTGTTAGTTTGTCGGTTGATAAAAGTACAGTAGCGAACTTCGAAAGTTATGCACTCAGTTTATAAGTAACGGGATCTCTAACCTGGCCAGAGCTGCCGAAACAACTCTCCACCATAGCAATTCTTCGGGCATTAGCTTCACTATTTACTGTAATAAAACATATTAATTGTTATTAATGCGATTATTCGAAAATAAAAGTTGACGTCAAATGAAAATTATCATCTCTATTTACATAAGTGTGGCATTTATGTACATTATAGAATTGTAAAAAAGGGATGAAATTAAAAACTTGTTACGAGTAAACGAAAAATATACTTAGTTTATAAATAATGAACATTATGTTTTCACCTAAACGATCCACCATTTTTGTGAATATATTTCTCTGATTCTCTGGTCCACTTGGTCGTCACTTTTCACTTCACCAGTCACCACAGATACACTTCACACCACAGAACAACAACCAATACATATAGCTTTACTTACACCACTTTATACCTTCAATTTCGCTTGATTTTGCCACAGATGATTTTGCTCAACAATGCTCAGCAACACTGCAACACTCAACCAACTCAGCCACAGAACAATTATTCAACTCTCTCGTTCTCCTCAGCTCTCAGCAAGTTTACAACAGACAGTATTGCCACATCCATTTTAATTTATAGTTAGGACTGTTAGGAGCTAAAGCAAATAGAAAAAAAGGCTTGATTCCGGCAATTATGGAGTGCAACAAAGGTCCAAAAAAGAAGAGAGCTAACTGATTAGGTAATTATTTAAAGTTTAAAAAAAAGTTTTTGTATGAGTAAATGAATTATAACGTAAAATAAACTGAACACAAAAATCAATCTAATTGATTACTGTCTTACTCCATATAATCTGGTTGATAGCTACTATGGAGCTTATTTAGCTTGGTCCAAGATTTTGGCCTTTTTGCTTTCGTTTATATTTTTATATAAAAACTAAATAAATCGATAATATTGTAAAGAGATCTTAATTCTCAATATTCAATAATAAAATTGACTTTTTAAATATACATCGAATAATTTTCTCCTACTTTGTTTATGGTCGGGAAATTCCAGAATGGATTGGATCGATATATGAGTGGTGAAGGACCCGGGAATCCAGGACAAACCAGGACAATTACAATAAATGCAAGAAATATCGACAAAACGATGTGTTTCAAACGAAAGGTAGAGGGCGACTGCTGTCAACTCGCTGTCACAACTCGGATGTTGGTTTTTGGCAATCTCGATTCTGATTGGCGCTCTCGACCGTGGCCGTGACAGCCCGAAACCGACCAATAGTGAAGTAGTACATCCGGAGTTAGGTTTACTAAACAGTCATAAAATAAATAAGTGCGCACTGTTTTTTTAACTGAATATTATTTCCTATTGCTCCAGGCCTATTTTGATCATATTCTCGCACAGACAAGTCAACCTTATAGACCACGCTTTGACAGGAAGTAGCATTCGCCAAGGCTATGTAGTGACACTACATAACTACGTCGCTAGTGAGCCGTCAGTTGGAAGCACGTCGGAAGCCATTAAATTGTCAATTTTGAACGAGCCAATGAAAACTAACCGACCTCTCTCCGCACCCCGCCACTTTTTGGCGATTTCGTTTTCGTACTGACGTTTATTAAAGCGTGGTCTATAGGTTGACTGGTCTGTGTATTCTCGTCAATCACGATTCAAAATCATTTGAAACTGTAAATATGTTTAGGTTTCCGTACATGGATGTGTATATTTGTATATATTACATTTGTATATGTATATAAATATGCTTTACTTATTCATTATATGTATATTTCATTTTTAACACCCACCGACTCTTTAGTTTTGTTATATTTGTTCTGCTATATTCCTTTGTATATTAAGATGTAAAGCTGGCAAAATACATATTCTTGTGCGACTGCCAAATTATTAAAAAGAAAAAACAAACAACTGAATATTGTGTTTAGATTGCCATTAAAAATGATATATAAAAAAAATCTGCAATAAAAAAAATAAAAACTCAGTATAAACTGTTAAAATACAATTTATTTGTAATATGAACCAAACGATTGAAAAAAGGACTAAATTTTGAGCTAGGTACTAAGTAATGTACTTGGGGGCTAGAGCACCAAAAAAAGGCTAGTTTTAGCCCCTAAAGTGCTAAAGTGGCAACACTTACTGACAAGGTAAGCCAAATGTACAGAGTACTCTACTAGGGAAGTATATATTGTTCTGTGACTCTACTACTCTAAACCTAGGGGCTAAGCATCATGGCGATGAAACTCTCATACAAACCCAAAAATAAAAAATGAAAGCGCCATCTTTTGATCGGATAAAGCTTAGTTCTCAAATGATTTGTTATACTATTTGACTCAAGATGACACTATTCTCATTATCTGTAGATCTATATCTAGTTAACTAATTTATTATATTTTCTTATTGAATTTTTTTGAAATATTGTATTAACATTCTTTTAAAATTATTTTTACATTTATTTTCATCAGTACATTTAAATTCAATGCGGAAGAAAAATGTTAAAAACGTAATGATTTGACCATTGACAGGAAAAGAACGAAAAGTCATTGTTGGTCATAGGGTGGATGCCCCGAATACCAGCCAATTAACACTAAAACATTTTTCTAGTTTTATACTAGAAAAATTTGCGCATATATGTTTTGTTTAATCAACTCAGCACACTGTACAGAATATAGTATTTGCTACGGTATATGAATAAAGTTCATAAATAATAATTAGAAAAATGTTAAAACTAATTTGAAAATGGATCGAATTGCAGCCACTTCGTATCTATTGCCAGCCAAATACGTACATAATACCAGCCCCTGCTAGGGTTCTCTCATAACAGATATTGAGTTATAGGTGAAATATAATTATTTGGAATATGGTAGTTTACTATTTTTTTAAAACATGCAATATTCTGTATTTTTTCAAATTTTTACGCTCAGTAGTTGCGGGATAAGATAGGGGGAATGTTTGATTTTCGTATATATTGTTTAATACTGTCCATATTGAAATTATTTATAAAAATGTTTCTGTTTCTCATAAGGACCTTTTAATTTGATAGGTAATTGCTTGACGCACTTTATTTTTGTACAGATGGACACAACAAAAAGGTTTTTTTTGGGTTTCTTCGTAGATTAACCACGTGGGCAAACTTGACCGATACAAATTATAATTTAATATCAACTTCATGTCGCACACATTAAGGTCTATAATAAATTGTTCAACTACTGCGGCTAAGCAGCGCCACACTTTGAAGTGAAAAAATTGCTAAGCTAGATTGTTTTATATCCGTGCTACTAACCACTGAGGAGTTCCCTCGTGAGCAAACTATCCTACATGAATCATCACTTCAAGATGCACATCAAAGTTAACTATTAGAAACCAACCTGAATACAAAGTTATGTAACCGTGCCACTAACAGTTGAGGAGTGCCCTCATGAGGAGATAATCTTAGTTTCTGCATCGATTCGTGGTGAAAATTATTGTTAACTATCAAAATCCAACATATGTACAAAGTTTCGTGTCCGTGCTATGAATCGTTGAGTGTCCTCATGAGGAGACAATCTTTCCTTCAGCATCAATTCGTGGTGAAAACCATAGTTAATATCTAAATGCAACGTATATGTAAAGTTTCGTATTCGTGCTATTAATCACTAATGAGTGTCCTCATGAGGAGACAACCCTGACTGCAGCATCAGATTATGTTTATCATTTTAGGGTATTGTCATCAAAGTTACATACAAGTACGTCTTATAAATTTCAACCCGATAGCTTTAGTGGAAGTGGGTGAAAATCGCTTTCTAAAATTCCATTACATACAAACAAACATGCAGGTGAAACTAATATAAGCCTGTTAAAAATTAAATTATTACACATAAAAACTGTTTAGTGATAGCCCTTATATAAATGACCTGGCTGGAATTAAATAATACATACAGTTTAATATCAGCCCTCCCGGCTGATATTAAAACCATCATACTAGTAATGTACCTATTATCGGCCACCCAATTACATTAAATAAGAGCATTTATGGAGCAATTTAATTCAGAAATGTATTACTTAGTCTTAGTCTTGAGCCTTAAACATAAAAAGTCAATGCATAAACTTCAAAATAACGAAATTCCACTTTACTTTGTCAGGACCAAAAGTTACGAAATTAAATATGGCAGGCGTTATCTCTCTCGCACTTTCAATCTGACACTGAGGGATACTGTTTTGTTCCTTCAAAATAGGTAGGAATTCCGTTTCCTTAAGTTATATAGATTTTTATAAGTTTGTCGCGCTATCTCTACAATATGATCCTTATTACCGGAGGAAAAGTATTAGGTGAGTGGCTGGTAATCGGGGCATCCACCCTATTATTGATAAAATCAACAAACGTTCAATCGTTTGTATTCAAATTAAAAAAATTTCAAAGTAGCCCTTGTGGCTTATATTTACGTTTCGGGCCGTTTTTTTTTTGGATTCTGTGATCCCTTTTGTGAACATCTAACCCAGGTTTTCAACACCGATAGGAATTGGATAGAAGGAACCTGTAGAAGAAACCATCATGGAAACAAAAATATTACCTGGCTTTGATTTCGTTCGGTATTTCATTTATCAAAGAAGGTATTTTATATTTTAGTGTGTTTTTGCCATACAACTTGTTATATTGAAATTACTTATATGAATTTTTTGATATGTTGACGGTGTACCCGACTATCATTACCCACAGGGAGTCAATAACTTTTCGTTGAAAAATTGTTCACTTAATTGGTTTATTTTTGTAATCACTGCAGAAAAATAAATGATTAAAAGAAATGAAAAAGGCAAGAGATATGCACAATTGCTCAGCAATAATTATTTTACTTGTCACACATTAACAAGTAGATACACTTTTGTCATGAAAGCAACTTTATTAAATATTGATATGATTAAATGTTCATTAAATAATTTATAGTTGACGCAATAGATAATGTAAACAAAATATTGAATGACAAAATAAATAATACAGCCAACGATGACTTATTTAATTAAAAGCTTGTAATTTGTTTTAAAACACAGAAATAAAGAAAGTGAAAGCTTGTTGGTTTTTCATTATTTTCCCTCTTGTTTTCTTTCAGTAACGCGTCATGCTTCATAACTTGCATACGACCACTTTTTAAAACGCTTTTCTGTGAATTCTGTTATTAAATAATTTACCGATTTAAATGTTAATGAATCACAGAAAAGCATTTTAAAAAGTGGTCGTATGGAAGTTATACATTTTTTTAAATAGAACTTAAAGGGTGTCCTCTAGCGGTAAACAGAATAACTAAAAGCGCCCTCCGACGGTAAAAAGTATAACTAAACAAGCCATCTATCGATCGGATAAAACAAACAGAGGAAAAAAATTTAAAAATTAGAGTTGCATATCTATAACCTATATATATACTGTATTATCTATGCTAAGCATGGAGGACTGTGTCACTGTTTAGTTTGTTTACAACCAATTTTCAAAGAAATTGAAGAGGATGTCACATAAAAGACAAAGTAATTTTAACATTGAAAATGTTTAACAGATTGTTTTCGTGGGGAGTGTAATATTCCGCTGTATTTCCGGACAATAGGTAGTGGTGTCAAAAGATGCAAGGGCTTGTGGGTGGGGCATGGTATGATACAAAATTTTCTAAAATCAGCCCGTATTTTTTTTTTCGGAAAATTGAAAATGGTGAAAAAATAACAGAATTTCCCAATTTTTCCTACAAAAACTTGATTATTTCGAAAACGAAATCCAATATTGAAAAAACGAAAAAGCTCCCGCGGCAGATAGAATGTCTACCGATTCGAAAAAGTTTAGAAATTGGTCAAAAACTATGGGTTGGGCAGAGATATCATTTACATTGAATGATTATCAAATCCATTACCCCGGAGAGTGAGTTTCGGCTATATTTCAGAAAGTTATAAAGGTAGACAAAAAGTAATAAGTATTGTCAAAAGATGCAGGTTGCAGGACCTTGCGGGGCATAGCATATAACACCAAGTATCCAAAAATTGGTCCATACATTTTTTTTTAATTTAATAGAAATGGGTTAAGCATAAGTTTTTATTTTTAATGTTCATTTTCAATGTTCCCGATAGTTGGGAGAAACGCGAAATCTGTAGATTTTTATTTAATTTATTATGTATAATAAATATAATTTGCCATTATAACTTGTTTTTTCGGAGTTAATCACTTTTTTCTTATTAAAAATAAACATTTGTTACAAAAATATTTTTATTATTATTGACACAATATGTAGCGGTCTATCAATCAGTATTTTAATTTTATTGCTAAGACAAAATGGAAACACCAAGAAGAACCAGAGAGAAAAATTGATCACATGAAGAATATCAGCTTTTTGCAATTTTAACTTTGTTCGGCTGTCAGCTGATAAATCTCAATTTATTGATTAATTTTCCTTCCGTAAATTACATACAAAATCAAAAGAAAATGAAAATCTGCGGTCCTAAACTATCCCTGTGTGGACTTGTATTAAGCGTCTGGGGTATCATTCAACTGGTGAGCGATAATTTTAATTACCACCGAATTTCAATCATATAATTTCTTTGATTAATAATTTTATATTTCAGACTTTGATGGGCGTATTTTACTATATTGGAGCTGTAGCATTACTAGAAGATTTACCACTCGAAGAGGAGCATAATGAAACAATGTCTATTGATACTTTCGTAGCTAAAGCTGAGCACGGGTATACTCAGGTTGGGACAAATTGTGTATTGAATTTTTTTCATTATCAGTTTTTATCATGTTTTAAGTACAGGTATTTAGGTATAATGTAACCTCTGTACCTAGCCTATGATGGACTGGTCAGTCAGTGGTTGGATACACTTAGTGCAGAGTCAAAGGGTTTGATCCCCACCTCAATATATTTGTGTGTCTGGACATGCTGTGTTCTGGTTATAGGTGTAAAACGTGTAGACATGTATGTATTATAAAGATATTTAAGTATGTATATAAGTTAACTTGTACCCATAGTAGGCTCTGCCCAGTTGACCTGCCTAGATGATGTGTGAGATGTCACCAATATTATTATTCTTAATAGCTTATTGCAAAAAGACCACTACGGGCTGTGACTACTTAAGGCCTCATTAACGTATCAAATGTCAGTATTCGTTTTTAAAATTTATTTTAACACATTATTGGTTATACATTCCCTTGATTAATGCTTTAGGTAACTTTTTTGCACCTCCCCGTAAAACATTAATAAATCTCCATTATTATTTATTTACTTTAACTTTTAAACCTAAAGATGAAGGTGCACAGTCCATACAAAATAAACCCACATCCTACAGGTAATATTAGGTGTTGGAATTAATTTGTAGCGTATTACAAGAGATGACGTAGGTAGTACAGTATTTCATTGTTATCGTCAGTAATGTATTCATCTTGAAACAGGCATCATTGAACGTCATTTGCTGTATGTAACCTCTCTTTAAATCGTAATTAACAATATTTTATAATTTATTGACCATGTCAGCATTTGTGCCGAATAAAGTGTTTTTGTAGGGAGTTTTACTTCATTATTTTAATATAAAAAAAGTGCTGCTGACGCTCATCATATTTTAGGGAAGTATATACATGCTCTAGCTGAGCAAACGTGTCGGAAGTGGTTTGCACATTTTAAAGCTGGTAATTTCGACTTAGATGACAAGGAGCAACCTGGCCAGCCAAAAAAATTTGAAGATAAAGAGTTGGAAGCATTGCTCAATGAAGACTCATCACAAACACTTCAAGAATTATCTACATCATTGGGAGTTGACTTATCAATGGTATGAAAACATCTTCAAACTTTAGGCATAATCCAGAAGGAAGGACATTGGGTCCTACATGAGTTGAAACCAAGGGACATTGAGAGGCGTCTTTTGACATGGGAATTGCTGCTTCAACGGGAGGAAAGAAAAGGTTTTTTGCATCAAATTATCACTGGTGATGAAAAATGGATCTATTATGACAATCCGAAGAGTAGATAGTCATGGGTTAAGTCCGGTCAACCATCAACATCAGTGACAAAGTGTAATATCCACGGATCTAAGCTCCTGCTCTGTATTTGGTGGGATCAGAAGGGTGTGATTTATTATGAACTGCTGAAACCGAATGAAACCGTAATTGGGGATCGCCACCAACTGCAATTGATGCGATTGAGTCGTGCGTTGAAAGGAAAACGGTCGAATACTCGAAAAGACATGACAAAGTCAATTTGCTTCACGACAATGCTCGTCTGCACGTCGTAAAATCAGTACAAACTTACCTGAAGACACTTAAATGGGAAGTCTTGACCCACCCACCGTATTCTGCAGATATCGCTCCTTCAGATTACCATTTGTATCGTTCGATGGCTCATAGCCTGTCTGAGCAGAAGTTCACTTATTACGAAGATTGTGAAAAATGGATCGATTCGTGGATTGCATCGAAAGACGAGGCGTTCTTCTCCCACGGTATTCGTACCCTGCCCGAAAGATGGTCTAAAGTAGTTGAAAGCGATGGGCAATACTTTAATGTATGTTTTTATTACCATTTAAAATATTTTTTTTTTCATTAAAAAAACGCTACGAATTAATTCCAACACCGAATACAAGTATCTTAAAAAAAGGTAAAGTTGCGTTCAAATTGATGGCATTATTCTGTTCGCCATCCTTACAGTATAACTTATAAAAAAAAATTGCTATGAAAATTTGTTCAGGAGGGTCAATATGTACCTACTAATACTGTTTTACAGTATTACAAAATACTTGGATATCTTGACTTGACATCAATTATGGAGTTTCATTATTGAACAACTAAGGCTTTTTTTACTTGTTTGGCCACCAAACATATTAGTGTCAATCAAAACTTGATTTTTTGATCGTTATTGTTAGCATTAACGGATGGGATAATAATGTCCTGATAAGGTGCCGGATTTAATCACGACACGTTCGTAGAAGAGAGTAAGTACTATACATATGTGCTTTACAATACAGAACTTGAAGGGAGAAACACTGTAGTTGAGTACATTGTTCATGCATACATGGCCGCAGGAGACTAGGTGTATGCGCCCATGTTATGACGGTAATATATTACTTAGGTTGGATGAGAAATATTCTATGGACCACGCGGCACAATATTCTTAAACAATGTATTAAGACATTGAAATTGAATAAAAGTTTTATAAAAAAAAATGTTATATTTTTGTGGACGCTCTTTAGACTTATAAAAGTAAGGTCTTGTCATGGAACACTTCCCCTAAATGAATTTTCGTAGCAATTTCTTAATATTTTAGACTACATATAAATCGGTAGTTAGACTGTAAGGATGGATTTTTAAAGTATGTTATTTTTTATACTCAATTTTATATATTTTTGTGATACTTCTCTTTGCTGTAGGAAGTGGGTGAATTTTGCACTTTTTTCTTTATAATATTAATACAATAGGCTTGAGTATCCAAATTAATTATTCAGTTTTTATGAATAATCTCTGAAAATAGTAATTTTATAGGAGTAAATATGTTGGATGCCACAATTTGATTGAAGATGTCTAGTCATTGAAATTATGCAATTGAGACTAATTTGCCAATAAAATAGACCCATGCATGTGCACTGAAGGCAAGGTCTAATCATAGAAGCTGAAAGGCTGTTGGTATGTGTTAATTGCCCTACATGCTACTGTTTAAGTGGAAGTCAAACAAAGTTGCCACAATATTTTGATTGCGGTCATGCCACTAAAAACACTCCTTTAAAATTGCATGTAATATGCATTAGGGATTAAATGTACCTATGTGTCAATACTACATATTGTGCATTAATTTGATGATTCTTTTAGTATTTGCCGTATTGTGAATTTTATGTTATAGTAACTGGATTGTTATTTTGTTATTCCAGAATGCTTACAACTGCTGGATCGCTGCACTCTTGTATGTAATAACATTAGCAGTTTCGGCTCATCAGTTTTGGATGAACAACCGCTCCTCAGTGAGCATGTAAACAATTTTAAAATGGCCAGTGGTATGAAATAATGCACACAAAATTATTTTATTCCATTCCATATAAATTATTTATTTTATTTAGATTGTATAAAGTGCTGCTGTATCAAATGTTTACCACTGACTATGTCGATTCACACATACTATTCAGTAGAATTTTAATTAATTTAACTAGTAAATGTTACACAAATACACATTGATACATTTAAAAAAAAACGGCATTACTATATTGATGTACCAATTTAAGTGAATGGGCTGTCCGCATTCTAAAGTGTTCATGCAGAAAGCCCACCAAAACGTAAGAAGTGCACCAACCGACTTTTAGTCAGTGTAATGACTTAGCGCCGAATAAACGTGCACGATGCTGACTTGTGTTGTAAAAATTTGCAAAAACTACTCGCCAAAGACGCAAAAAAAAGATTAGTATCGTATTTGCGGTAAATAAACATTTTAATTTAATTAGTTTATGTCAGCGGACGGTCAATCGATTATTTATCGATTTAATTTGAACTTTATCACGATTTCCTTCTCGTCACATTCTCATAAACAGTGTTACACGTCCGACTCGTAATAAGTATTCGTATGACTGACACACACATCGGCCGATGCGGCCGGCGCGGCGGCCTGTCCGGATAAGTCTATCCTAAAAGGTCTTATAATTTCTCTCAGCGAATACATGCCATAAGCGTTAAGAATAGAGCTCAATTTCCATGCTTCATGTAAAAAAAGTACATATAATGTAACGAACTATAATATGCACGTTGCGAACGCTTATATTTCGCTTTTGTTTACCGACTCCGAATCTTTACTAAAATTGGTACATTAAAATAAATTGCATTACAAACATGTACATGGATTGTAGTTCCCGAAATACCTTTCATCAAAATATATTGGCTTGATATTTTTGTATAATAATTTGTCTCCTGTAAACTGCCATCTGGTAAAGAGATAATAAAATTGATGTGCACTCCAATCATTCGATAAATTATAGAATAAAAATTATAATTAAAAATAAATTATTTACATTGATATGTGACTAAGGCAAAATGTATTTAGCAGAAAACCAAAATGTAAATCAGAAAATGATTTTGTAGACAAAACAGATAATCAACAAATTGTTAATAAAATCAACTTTTATTAATTTGAAACTACTTCCATTAAAAGTGTTATCTCGCAAGTAAAATTTTATTGTTTTAATATTGTACATAATTATGTATTATAAGAAAACTTAAATGTTTCTCTATAAGTAAAGAATTTAATGTTAGGTATGTGTTTTGTTTTTTTATTCCCATTATGTAAAAACTATAATCAATGCAACCCAAAATTTTTCAGTATTTTTTGAGATTTTATTTTGTATGACCGATATAGGAGGCTGAAATATATATTTTGCAAATTACCGTAAAATCAGCCTTTTTTTGTCAAATACCAAAGATTCTTGATTTTTATTTTTAATCCAATCAATATGCAGACTCTATGACAGCTGCAGTATCTATGACAACTGTTTTGTTTTTGTCTAGATGTCAATTTGGTATCATGGTGTATGCTTAGAGCTTTGGCCACCCGCTTAGGTCTAAATATATATATTGCAATAATTCATTGAGTACATATACAAATAAGAAACTAGTACGTACCTAAGAATAAAATGAAATTAAAACCACTTTGTGGATTCAAATGTGCCCTTTGTTGTATTTTGCTTAGTATCTGGGCAATAATTCAATTGGTAAGATCGTTTCCTTCTAATTATTTCTGCCAATTCATACTGATGATAATCTGGAAATATTTGTGCAGGCAATAATGGGAGTGTTCTATCATCTAGAATCGGTCACTTTATTAAAAGACACTGCTCATGAGACAGCCGAAAATAAAGAAGCATTTATTACAAAAACAAAGAAAAACTATAAAGCTGTAAGTCATTACGAGAAATTGATTTTATTAAGTATATTACTAACTGCTGTCCAAGGCTTCATAAGTGTGGACTACTGGATTCGCAACTATTTCATTCTCTGTTCCCACCATCATGTCCCCATGGTTAAGTATATTCCTTAATAATTACTGTGGTGTCTTTTTATGTTCCAAGTAGTATATAAGTCAATGGTTCCAAGTTATTTCTCTGCCGAATGTCATTAAATTTGTTTTGTAGTTTATACAAACATACCAAACCGACAAAACCATTTTCACATTTTTATGTATAATATGGCTTATCGTTCTTTAAGAGCTTATTAGTCAGCCTAACTCCATAGAATCCTAATTCCATGAATACTCAGTAACTAATTTGTTGTAGTAACAAATTTTAAATATGCACTCATAATATGGCTAATGGCCCGTTTTTACAGAAATCAATTTTATGTTAAGTCTTAGAGACTTGTTGCTTTCATGCTTTTTATTTCAAGCAACTTCAAGCGTGAATATCTTATTAAAATATTCACAAAATAATAAAATTCAAGTAATTTTATGATTTTGGGTCATTACCCAGATAGTTTAACATAGAATCAAAATAAATTTACTTCAAGTTGTTATTCTAAATTTCACAATCGTGGAACTCGTGAAAGCCGTTTCGTTTGATTTGGCGATAGAAATTTTCAGTACCGTTGTCTATCGTAACTTACCTATTTACTGAACGACGACGTTAGATGAAACGGCATCTGTTCACGTTGGCCGCGCATTTGAGTTCGGTGCCTTGCAGTGAGGCCCCTTAAGATAAATTCAGCGATTTCGTGAAAACGTAATGAAACACTTACATACCCAAATCTGTGGTAAAAGTAGTACATATTTAGTCTTCAGAGCATTGACATTGAAACATTCATGAAACGCCGTGGAATCTAACACGTCGTGAAATATAAAATTCGATATACGAAACGTCAATACGTCTGTACACAAATAAGAAAACTTCATGGCGAAATTGGTATGCGCAGAAAACGCCATAATTAAGAAGAAAACTTCAATAAAATGCGCGAAACATTACGCCTAAAACACCAATGAAATGCTCAAAATGTGAAATTTATCTAAGTAAATAAAATGCGCGAATATGAAACGTCAATAAAAATCACGACTGTTACACATCCTGGAACATCAATAAAATGAGCAAAAGGAAAATATTAAAAGATGAATAATAATAATAACATACCTACATCACAACAACGTCTAGGCCCCAAACTAAGCATTAGCTTTTGAGTACCGAGCGAAGACACTACAGACATATAACTACCATGACCCGGTACCAATATCAATATTCATCATATAAATACTGACCCGACCTGGGATTCGAACCCGGGACCTCTAGCTTCGTAGACAGGGTCGCTACCCACTAGGCTAAGCGGTCGTCGAATGTTATTGTAGTACGTATATTAGAAAATAGGGTTCGAGTTCCTATGAAATTGCCGTTCTAGCTACACGCCTAAGTTTATAATTTAGTAATTTTTCAAATAAAAGCTTTTAAAATCAATGGAATAATTTGATAATTGCTTTTCAATTTCAATACATTTTTCTAGACGTCGTCATTCCGAATCCAATGATCTATCACGAATTACCTAACACTTTTTTGAACTTGTGAATTAGACTAGCGTGGACTACACATTTGTACTGCTGAGGTAGCATTGTAAAGAGACGCGACGTTCTTAGAACGTTCTAGGACTTCCTGGAAAATCCTAAAGCTCGACCCCTTTTTTAAGGCTGGTGATGATGAAAAAGTCATACAAATATCTAATACAACTCCTCCTGGTGGCCTATAATCACATAAAACCTTTTTGTAATAAGACACTAATATTTGTTTTTTTTTTTTAGGTTTTACACTTTCATACAGTAAAAAAAAAAGGTGTTGGTATAGACTCATCTTTGTCATATAAGTAATCTGTTTAGATTATTGTTTTATGTTCTCTCGAAATTTCTTAAAAGGGCGCTTTTCCAGCCTTTCAAATTGATGAAACTTTCAGAGTCAAAAAGTAGTCAACTATGTCACCCCTGACAACCTCCTTTGCACATCTGCAAAGTTTTATTATGATTATCCCGGACAAATAGACAAATAAACGGTTATATCACTCCTAAAAACCTTTGCATGTCTGCCGAGTTTCATTAAAATCGGTTGAGCCCTTTTGAAGATTAGTTGAAACAGACCGCCATGGCCTACGAGTTCATGTAGGTATGTAGAAAGGTACATATTTCGATTATAGTAGATATAAATTAAATAATATAAAATATAACAAAGGCGGCTCAAATTCCTTATTCATCAATCATGCCATTATTATAACGAAATCCTTGCTACTAATCTTTATGCTTACTAATTTTTATGAATGCGAAAGTGTGTAGGTTTGTACTTCTTTCACGCAGTAACGCGGATCAAAGTGATTATGAGCCGGAGAGTGACAAGACTACTTTTTATTATCCCAGAAAAATGCACTTACTGTGGGATAGACTGGAAGATACTTCAGTGACTGGAAGCCGAATTTTTATTACCTTTCAGAACGCCTTAACACTGCTAAAGTGGGATTGGGTACGGTCCACGCAAGCTAAAACTAGATAACAATTATTACGTCACCTTTATATTGAAACGTATTTCATCACAAATCTAGTCTAGGATTTTCTTTCATCAAAACCCTGTATTTCTCTAGGGATATATTGTTTTGATTATAATAGATTTTGATCTAACTCCATAAGTTTTAATGAAAACCCAGATTTCATCTTAAATATACTACATGCATATACCTACAATAGGTAGGTATATACAGGTGAAATTTTAATAACCATCCAAATAAATTCTAGATGTTAGGTATCACAAATAGACCGCATTACGTAAATAAAAAATGTAGGTTACATTTTCATAATAAATTATTTTATCTACAGTGTTATTTTATAGCGTTTGGTTGCCTTCTTTTTTACGACGCGTCCGAGACCTTGAAGCCGAAACGGGGCGGAGCGTGTTGCGGTCGTGAATGGTAACGAGAGCTATTGGTTTTTTCGGGAAAGGTTTGTGTAGTCATCTCAATATTTTTCTATTGAACGATACTAAAAGTAAACAAGATAGCCAACGGTTTTTTATCAAAGATCATTATATAAAAAAGTGGATAGTTGTTAAAATTTCACCTTGTATATAGATTGCATTTTTATTCAAAAGATCACCAGGTAACTAGAAACAAGTCATTTAGTTAAAATAATAATACTACTTGGGACATCTCACACAGCGCCATCTAGTCCCAAACCAAGCAAGGCTTGTATTATGGGTACCAGATAACTGATATACTAAATTTCAAACAAATAGACATATGCACACAAATATTTGTCCTGGGCGGGAATCGAACCCGCGACCCATGCTCCGCAGTTAGCGGTCTCTAACCACTCGGCAAATCGTTCAGTTACCATGAGTGTTTTCAGGTGGCTATAAACTGTTGGATAGCAGCAGCGATGTACATTGTGACGCTTTTAATCGCCGTATGGCAATGTACATGGTCGCAGAAAGTCAACCGTGCCGCTCAAGAGAAAGCAGAAGAAGAATTGTGTAAAGAAACATAGATTTAAAATAAACCAACAAGTGTGAAGTTATGTTTACTCGGCTAGATCATGGAATTTAAAATACCTACTTGTATTGTGTTCTATTATACTACTTACCTATTTTTAATTGAATAATAATTTTGCTTTTTTATACACGCTGTACTTTTTTGTAATCATGATGCCATATGCCTACCTACATATATATCCATGATAGCATGGCCTCAGAAATAAATAGTAATTAAAAACAAATATAGGTAAGTAAATTAAAAACAGGACTTGCCCGTGGTAGTAGGTATAATACTAGGGTCGTAAAATTTATATATTTAAAAAACCAGCCAAGTTCGATTAGGACTCGCTTTCGAAGGGTTGCCAGCCACCATACAATATTAGAAAAATACGTTTCTTATATGGGGACTCCCTTTAATTTTTAAGTTTTTTTTTTTTATTATTTGTTATAGCGGCCATAATAATAATACACATTGTGAAAATTTTAAGTGTGTCCCGTCGGTGCTCCATGGTACGTTCGAAACAGTCTGCTTCACAGCGATTTCGACTTACCAACCATCTCCCAATACATGAAGGACGCGTCAGAGCGCTTCTTCGCCGCCGCGGTCGCGCACCCCAACCCGCTACTTTCGGCAGCGGCCTCTTACGAGCCCCCGCCCGCCACCCACTTTCTCAGACGCCCACGGAATGTACTAACAGATCCTCCTGATGATCTTACCACCGAGGTTGAGAGTCTCAGGACTTCAGGCAGATCAGACCTTCAGTCTGACATAGGAGAGCAGTACCTAGCACCCGATATCACCTAGTTAACGTAATAAATCTGCTCGAATGGCATCTGAGCCTTGTTTGTTCACAGTCGGGCTGTCCAGCTCGAACTGCCCTCCATTGCCGAGGGACCGACACGCGTCGGCCCTCATCCCTATTTTTAATCATACGCCTACGAGACAGCGCCCTTAAGGCACCGCCCGTCAAAGGCACTAACACACCGAAGCATCCTCAATGCGTCCGGTCGTTGTTCATGCCAAGCCCTATACGCTCTCCGGAGTATAGGTTGAGGAGTCGTTTAGCCGGTCGGGCTGCACCTTCTGTGTAGAAATTCCAACCCGGCACTACCTGCGCGGTAGGTCGGGCGCGCAGGTGTCTGTATTCAGATTCGGCCCTCACTAAACAAAAAAAAAAAGTGTGTCCACACGATACAGCCTTGTGACAGACGGACGAACGGATAGATGGACAGCGGAGTCTTAGGTTGGTACCCTTTGGGTACAGAACCCTAAAATCAAGAAACTCAACTGGAAAACTACTTAACTGAAAAAGAAAAAAGCTATATCTATAGAATTTGGTCTGAACAACAACATGGAATGCACCATGCAATGTTTTCGATACTTTGGCAGATTGATATTAAAATCTATTATCATGTGGGTATCATGTCTTTTTTCGTAATATTCATAAAAATGAAATAAAAAATCTCCAGATTAACTTAAAAATAGAGTTCAAACACACTAAGCGTGCCCATACAATTTGAGGGTTTCCCTAGATTTCCTTGGCATTTAATAATCAGAACCTGATATGGTGACGATGTGGTCAAACGGAAAGTGTATCCTCCCTAACAAAAGAAGAATTTTCCTTATCAGTTAGGCTGTATAAGCACTAGTGGGACGGGTGGCGGAGAGCGAACCGCTGGAGACGGCGGGCGACAGGACGGTTTTCCGCGGCGAAAACCATCCCGCCATCCGCTAGTCTTCCCGCCTTCATAAGGGGGTTTTAAGCAGGTGTTTTGTCAGTTTAAAATGGACACCATAGAGGCAGCATGTATTATTTATATATACACAGAAAGCTGTGATAGCACTCCAAATGATCCTATACGTCCGCCGTCGCCGAAAACGCCGAGCCCAAAATTGAACAGGATTTAACTGAATCAGCGGGAATCGCAGCGGACACTGCTGCGTCCTGCCGCTCCATTTCTCCCGCCGCGGAAACTGTTCCACCGTTGTTATATGTAATGCGTAATAGACCAACGGTTTCATATAAATAATCAGCACTGGCGAATATCCGCCACGCCAACCGCTCCGCTAACCGCGAGTGAGGCCTTCTTAATAAATGACTGAGTTTTGAGGTAACAAAGATTAAAAAAATATATATATTGTAAAATGTAGATGTATATGTAAAAGTATCTATATTTTACAATATATATAAGTAATGTTATATGTAAAAGTATCGATAACCTCCTCCATTTTTGATGTCTATTAAAAACAGCAAACTAATGCGATGCACAAAAACCAAATTTAAGAAAAAAAATCTTTATTTTGAAACTTTGATATAGAAATGTTAAAATTCAAAATAATCTTAATTTTTTTTATTTTTAGAAAATCTTTTTTTATTTATAACGCAGTATGTATTGATTTATTAAAAAAAAAAAAACAATTTTTAGCTTGATTTGCCTTTTTTTTAGTTCCTTTTCACTAATAACGTTGAATTTGTTTCTTCGTATGTTTTTTCAAAAGTGAGTGTGCCAATGTTCACAGCTTTCATTTTATCTTTGCTGAATTGCGCGTGATCCTGAAACGCCGTCAAATAGAACGTTACATTAAAAAATTAAAGCATTGCGGGTTTCGTGAACATAAACTAGGCGTTATTATTCTTTACCACTCAACCGCTTTGTCTCACATTACAACAATAGTAAGTATTTATTGTTTAAAATTAAAATTACTTTTATTATTAAAAACGTTTAAATACAGACTAACTTCCGAAATAAATCGACGGTAAAACGTTTAATGTAAAATGGCGGAAACACGAAATACGCATTACACGTGGAACCTTAAAGAAAATTCGCGTAAACTGATAAACGTCATTTAAATGTGTTAAAAATTTCAACGTCAATTAAATACGTGAAATGAAACGTAAATATGAATTTAAATAGAGTACATATGTACATTTCCAATGTTTTCTAAATACGCACGAATGTGTAAATCACATTTTTCATATTTTATATTCTTATATTATAAACCGCTGAACCCGGAATTTATTATTGAGTCAAGCGTCGATATTAATTTTATTACTGTCAAACTTTATATTACCTATGTGAAAAAAAATTTGCGTCGTCGGCCAGTTTCATTCACCACTAAAACAAAAGAAATCTGAAACACTTTTGAAAATAGCTTGCCCAATTAAAATCCAAGAATCGACTAAGTTCCAATTTAAATTTTCAACTTTTGATAATAAAGTTAAACTTTGCATAATTTTAGAATTTTTGGTTTTTTGATGGCACAGGTAAATTGATTGCTGAGAATTCAATACTGTTTTTGCGATAATACAATTTTTTGCTATTGGCGGACCCACTTATTGACTCCAAGTTCGAAACGCTGTCATTGAACCTAATTTGGCGCTTGACCAACCATCTAAACTAAACATATTCAACAAAGCACCAACAGTCTCTTAAAATAAGAGAACTGTGTCCAATAGTATACTTTTGGCCAATACGTGTACCCGCCGTAAGATAACAATTTTTGCGGGATTAAAATTAATTGCATATTAGCAATACCTATGTACTATACTATACTACTACTGAGGCAAGGCAAGGGGTGAGTTGGTTCGTGTACTCGTAAATATACACACGGCGTGCGCGACAACTGGCTGGCGTATTGCGTGCACTTGTAGAACCCCCTTGATGACTCACTTGGGTGTCGACCTCCTGGTCTTTTACCGTTGGGTTTTGCTTCAACCACACATCTTCAAGTATTTGAGGTATCTGTGCGCGAGTCTTCACAGGTGCGAGGATGCGTGTGATAAGGTTACGGCATTCGACTGACACTTTCGGTTCGCGAGGAAACGTCACCTTGCTCTGGACCTGCTGCAGATGTTTGAGAAATTATTTAAAAAATAAAATTTTGAATGGTGATAAAAATTTTACCTTGTGTATTACTTTAAGGGGGGAAATGGGAGAGGGCTGTGTATGAAAGTCTTTGTCCTTTGAAGTTTGACACACGAAAATTTGATTAATAGCTACTGAGCATAATAAATAATAATAACATGTTTCAGGGTATTTGGATTTTCACATTTGAATGGGAGGAAATGGGGGTGAAAATGTATATGGGAGCACCGGTTTTTTAAAGATATGAAAAGGAAGTTGTAGGGAGTGACACAGGATACTTTTTATTTCTTTGTCTGTTTTCGTTTCGGAAATGAAGACAGATTAGAAATCATGAAACCACGCGAACGAAGTCATGGGCAGTAACCAGTATAGATTTGTATTTGTCATAACAAGCCCTAAAATTATCCCCCAAAATGAGAATTTGTCAACTTTTGGCCGTGTATGTAAATTCAGGAAAAATAAGCAGTGACAGATGGACAGACGGACAGACAGACATAACAACGAGAGAGTGATTAAGTAAGTTTTTTTTTGTTTCGGATGTACGAAACCCTAAAAAAGATCTCATACGTAGACCAACATGTCTTAATTTTCTTTTTCTAACTGTGCTGCCCTTTTTGCATTATGAGTCACCATAAAAGTACGAATTTACTAGTAGCCCTCTTCTGCGTTTACCGTCTAACCACTCATACTATAGCTAGCTGGTGTAAGATGGAGAGTTTTAGTCCGAGATTCACAAGTGTGCAAGGTCACCGCGCGCCGCTCTTCACCCCCGATAAATCCCCGCGCGGGTATCACCCCCCCCCCCCCAAATTGCGTAGTGTCACTTCGGTACTGTGAACTGACATGTATAACTCTATCATAATATTGATACTGGTATCGGGTCTTGGTTGTTATATGTATGTGGTGTCTTCTCCTGGTACCCAAAACACAAGCTAATGCTTAATTTGGGGCCTAGACGTTGTCGTGATGTATACGTTATTATTATTGAAACCAAACGCTGCTGTCAAATTAATTTACTCTACGTGGGTCACAATATACCTAATAATGGATAATCTTTGTATTCAATGAATGGGGCATAGAGGTGACATGCGTTTTAGATCGGTCATGCCTCCGAGAGATGATTCGAAAAAGTTATGTTTTTGGGCTCCATGTAAAAGTACCATGCGTAATAAGGCTGTAATTTCCATTATTTACTAAAGTGTAATAATCCATACCTTTAAAAGTTGTGTATAATTCGTATCGTCAAAAGGAAGACGCCCAAATACGATGGCGTATAGAACAACTCCCATGCTCCATACATCAGAATCCTGAGGTCTGTATGGCACCCCTTTCAGAATTTCCGGCGAAGCGTACGCATAACTGCCGCAGAATGTTTCGCTTAATGCGTATACCCCGTTCTTTGGTTTCATATGACCTCTTGCGAATCCAAAATCTGATAATTTTATGTTTAGGCCACTATCCATCAATAAGTTTTCACATTTTATGTCCCTGAATACAAGTGTTACTTACATTAGTGAACTCGAATAACAAATTAAGTAGGTACAGTTAATAAAATACATTATTCTTATAATTTCAACGGGAATAATTTATTTTCAATTGGATTCATTTATTGACTCTAGATTAGAGTTAGTTTATAACACAATAAATTTTAAAATTAATGAAAAGCCCAAAAAAACACGATATGCATTTACTTAGATAAATTTGTTTTTATTTAAGAAAAAAAAGTATACCTACATAGCATTACATACAGGTGAGGTTTTAATGACCAGCCAAATTTTAATACAATGATCTTTGGTAAAAAATTGATAGCCGTCTTGTTTCCTTTTAGTATCGTCCTATAGAAAAATATTGAGATATGACTACACAAACCTTTCCCGAAAAAACCAATAACTCGAGTCACCATTGGCGCCCGCTGTCCCATTCCGTTTCAAGGCCTCGGGCGTGCACGTTTACTATAGCGTTAGGAAGGCAACCAAACGTTATAAAATTACACTGTAGATAAAATAATTTATTATGAAAATGTAACCTATATTTTTTATTTACGCAATGAGGTCTATTGGTGATACCTAACATCTAGAAAAATTTTGGCCGGTGACTAAAATCTCATCCTGTATAAGAAGTGTTTACATAAATAATTATTGTTAAGCAAAAGTCGGTTTACCTGGACCTGACAATATTCATTTTCATTTACGGTACCTACTCGTCATAATATATATGCGGCTCTGAAGTTAGTCACAAAAATGTTACACTATCATAATTTCATAGAATCTGTGGGGCGGGAAGTATGGTGCACCTCGGGCATGCGCATCGCACTTCAGACCCGCCCATATACTATAACTGTAGTACATGTATTAACAATGATAAGCTCACCGATGTACCACACCTCGTTCATGACAATAATCAACAGCCTCTACAAGCTGCCGGAACCAGCGGCTACCACGAATTTCATCAATATATTGATCTTTTCTGATGATATCCAAGAGACTGCCGTTTTCTGCATATTCCATAACAATATAGACCCTAAATACAAAACGAAATGTTTAAAAAGTGTAAGCACGTATTATTTTACATGTTTGAAATTGATGCTTTGCCTAACTAGAGACAGCCCTCGGCTTCGCCCGCGTGGACCACAGTGCGTCCGCTCAAATGGTTTGCAGTACACCCACAGGGTATTTTGGAAACTACGTATGTAAAAATAGATCAATTAATCATTTAGTAGGTACCTAATTTTTTCTTATTTTTACATCAAGTACTATAATGAAACAATGGAAAATCAAATAACATATTTATATATTAGTCATCCGAATCCTTTGAATCTCTTTGTGTCTTGTGTGTTTATTATAAAAGCGCTTCCAGCGCCAACACACACTGTAAGGACATGAATACTGAATTGTGCTGCAGGTGTACAGTGCGGACGGATTCTTTCAAGTAGCCGCCCCGCCGCCGCGCCACCCGACGCTTTTGACGCGAGTCGGCGGTAACTGAAGACGATAGATATTGTTCACGTGATAAAAGTTACCGAGGTTCGGTTTTTTGTCTGTCTTTTCAGCTATCCTTTTTGTAAAACAGGGTTGTCATTAGTTGCACCTTCATAAGTTTTTAATAGTGACGGAACAGAACAGACAAAAAGGCGAGAATTGAGGTTTGCGTTTGTGTGTGCGTTGTGTGTGTGATAACGTGGTGAGAACACACCGATTGTTTAGAAGATAAACCTACCTAAGCCGCAGCCTTGCCGTGCTAAATAAACTGAACTCGGATTGTCTTCGGTGCCACAACCCAGTTATCTTTAAACTCCTGCGCATCGGCGTCTTCATAGTATTTCTGACGTCGTGAACACACACGAAAACCTCTTGAGGTGTTACTCAGACCGCATGGTTCATGTAGATATCATGAGACTATTTGAAAATTTGGATATACCTATGCGTATCTTTTCTTTATAAAATCATTGCATATACAATCACAGTATACAGTACGGTAATGATGAGCTAACCAAAAACTTTTGCAAAGATGTGCGTTATTTTTAGATAAGAAATATGGGAAAGGAAAGCAATACCTGTGTGTTGTCTCTATTGCTTGTAGGAAACGTATCAGATTTTCATGTTTCAGACCTTTTACTACTTCAATTTCTCGTGGTAAAAACTTTTTCAGATAGTCACCGGGTGCTTGGAATTTACTTATTATCTTGATGGCTACTTGACAATTGTGCCTGTTACTGGTTGCCACCTGTTGGGAGTTATTATGGTATATTTACTAAATATTATTAAAACAATCAAACTTTTCAATGACATCCGACAGTATATATATATTCAACATAAATAAATAAGTGAAGTTCGAATAGTTTCATCTACTTCAATTAGGTACCGGGGTAAAACTACTTGGTAAATATTTGGTAAGTAAATCGTCGTATTGTGAAATAATTTTATTTAGAGAGACGTGGAAGGACATGTTCATTAGGTACTGTTCGTTCAAAACTGAAATAATTTGCCTATTTGCATCCGATAGGGGAATGATCAGCAGCACAGCTAGCTACGCTATTCGGATTTGTTTTGGTATGCGCTGCTAAAAATATAATAATAAACATTAATGTATATTAGAAAAACCTGTGTGTTTAGTTTTTTCTTCAAAAAATGTGCCTTAGAAAAATCAACGCATAATACAAATAAATTAATTTTGCGATTTGCAATACTTGCGTGTTCATTTCCTTTCATGTATATTACTATAAGAGCAAAAGAGTAACCTTAACAGTAGCATATGATCCGGATCCAATGGTCTTGCCTAAAACATATCCATGTGTTTCTAGAACGGTTAGTTTTTTTTCAGGTTTTAGTTCTGCTCCGCTATGAGTGATAGCAGCAGGAGGTTCAGTCGACATGTCGGCAAGAACATTGCATTGGGTCTCACTTTTGGTAACGGCACACCATAGTAAATTTAAAAAGAACTGAAAATTTGCGATCTGTTACATTGCCATTATTTTTATTGGCACTGAATGAGAAAATAGTACAGGTTAAAATTTTAATATAACGTTACAATGCCATTTTGTCAATTTGATTAATATTTTGACGTGTAAATAACAATTATTTTTTCAATCAATATTCTTTAATATACCTCCTACATACCTAGCATTAGTGCGAAGAGGACGCTAGAAGGAGGTCAAAAGAATTTGAACAGCGAAAAAACTATTATTACACATTCTGTAGGTAGGTATACATGTGTAGAATAGGAAGACTAAGTTTCTTATAAAATGGTTCCCCAAGATTATTGATGTGGTTTAAACACAGAGGGAATACCTAGATGACGCCACGTTTAGGTATATATTGGCTTCAATTTAAATGTAACGTTTATGATTCCAACATACTTACTTGAAAGAAGAGCACCACATTATTTCAGTCGTAGACTTTTGGCCATTCAGTAAACGCATCGTAATGAAGTTACTACAATGCGTGTCCTATACTTTTACTCGCCACCGTTTTCATAGTAATATTCGGCAATAAAAAATGCGTAAGTAATTGTGCTATAGATTGAGATAGCGGAATCAAGATGGAGCGTTTCATACTTAGAATTTTTTGAAAACTCGAACAAAATGACAGACTGAGATTAGACTTGCGGAATATGAAGTTGGAAATATTTTGTCGAAACCATCTCGGAACTCGATATTGTTTACGAAAGTACCGCCAATATAACAGGATTGATAATGATAATGATTTACTTACATACGTTACCTGTTATATTATCTATTTTAATTTTCAGTTGAGTAGGTACCTACCTAATTTGTCATAGAGCTCTCGTTAACTGTATTTTTATGATTTTAATTTTTATAATACCTATGCGGCGCAACGGGGCGGAGCGTGCGCCGCCCGTGAATGGTGACTAGACATATTGGTTGTTTTGGGAAACTAGGTTTATAAAGTCATATCTCAATATTTTCCTATTGAACATAGTCATTTGCTTTTTACCAAAGAAAGTTATATTAATATTTGGATGGTGATAAAAATTCCACTGTGTTATATTCCGCGCCCAGTTCATGAATCGATGTAAATAATAAAAAAATACACTTTTATTCAAAATCAAATACTTATTACAATTTCATTATTTGTATTGTAAAAGTGCTGCGCAAGGATCCGACCTGTTGCCAGGTCGGGGTTCCTCCTTGGGATAGAGCATCCCTGGTAATGGACAGGGGGGGGGGCGATCGCTCCACCTCTTGACCGGCGCTGGCCGGCGTCCGCTTCGTACATACCTGTACGTGCACACCCCACCCCAGCAGGCACCACTCACACCTTCTTAACCCTGGCGGTGGCAGCGAAGGAGTTAAGGCGGCAGCGAACAGGTTAATGAAACACCGGTTCACTTAGGAGAAAACGGCTGCTCGGCTCGTCTACCCCAAAACGCGACCCTGACACGGTACTGTCTTCGTCCGCGGGTCCCGGTGCCACTCTTCCTCTTCACTGGATCTGGTTCCTTTTCTCAGGATCCGGTCCGCTTCCTCGGGATCTGGTTCCAATGCTCAGGCTCCTCTTTTCTGGTTCCTGGGTTCCAGTCCTTCTGCCTTTTCCTTTTTCTTCTTCTTCTTCTTGTTCGCCACGGCCGAGTTGATTTGAATGGAAACCGGAGTAAGATCCGTTGACCGCGGCAATACTGTTTAGATAGCCACCCCGTTTCGGGTCCCTTTGCCCGTATCACGTAACCGAGCCGCACCCAATTTTCATCGTTTATTTGCAACTAGCGACCGCCCACAGCTTCGCTTGCGTAGACTACACATTTGTGTTTTAGGTAGTATTAACATTCGAAACGGTTTATACGTACTTTTTGCTGAAACTAATATTGGGTACACCCATTCAAACTTTCAGTCTTCATTCTCCCCACTCCGTTAAGAAAACCGATACTCTCATACTTTTCACCTCCCGTTTCCCACCCTAAAATGTGGAAATCCAAAAACCCTGAAACACGTCATTATTTATTTATGTTAAAATTTTTATGTTTCTAACTTTAAAGAACAAAGACTCTCATACAAAGCCCTTCCATCCCTCCCTCCTTAAATTTGAAATTTCCAAATATTCCTTTCTTAAAAAATTAATACGTTATAAAATAAACCTCTGTTTCAAATTTCAGCTTCCTAGACTTAGTAGTTACAGCTCTACGTTGATAGATCAGTGAAGACAAACGACAGACAGACACAGAAAGTACCTGATTTCACTCTTGACAACCTTCTTTCACGTCTGCAAAGTTTCATTAAAATCTGTTTAGCCATTTTGGAAATTTGCTCGAATAGACACATAGACGTACAAACAGACAGACGGACAAAAAGTAGCGTATGTCACTTTTGACTACCTCCTTTTCATACCCGTGAAATTTCATTAAAATCGGTTTAACCGTTTTGGAGATTAGCTCGAATAGACAGATGGACGTACATACAGACACAAAAAGTAGTGTATGTCACTTTTGACCACTTTTTTTCCATATCTGTGAAGTTTCATCAAAATCAATTTAGCCGTTTTGGAGATTTGCTCGAATAGACAGACAGACATAAAGTATTATTTTATACATATAGCTTATAGCCTTTCTCAATAAATAGACTATCCAACACAAAAAGAATTTTTTAATTCGAACCAGTAGTTCCTGAGATTTGCGCGTTCAAACAAACAAACTCTTCAGCTTTATAATATTAAGTATAGATATGCACATAACTTACAATAAAGTATTATACATCAAAAGAAAGGTCTTAATTGTACCTATCCATACATATATATCTTCCCCGTTAGTTATGGCATCCCAGTTATTAATGGACACGTGTGAAATTTCAGCGCGTCGCACGTGGTTTTCTCCCATTTAACCCTTATATCTAGACAACGCTCTGCACTATGGCTACGCATTCTATATAATTTTATTCGTAATTAGGAGCCCGTCATAGTCATATAAAAACCATTACAATATCTTTCACATGTTTCAAACTACACCGCTTTGAAGCGGTCACTCAACGAGATTTCTACAAATGAATCTCAACGAAATCTGGCAAAATCTTACTTTTAAAAAAAATGTGTTTAACACATGCCTAAAGGGCTGTTGGCTAAATGGACCTTAAAACTCCTAGGCACAGCTAAAAAACTACTTTTACAGACATTTGAAATTTTCAACATAAAATCATAAAAACTCTAAAAACTATTACAATCTATAAATAATTCCTCACATATTAACAAACCGATATTCATTTTTCATATAACTAAACAGATTTCACGTAATTAACGTTCAAAGTGTGTATTGCTTTTTTCTAATAAATAAATTCTAAAATAAATTCTAAATTCTAAAATTCTAAAGTTCTCGATTTTACGTAACGTAGGCAAGAGAGAGGCATGTGCTAGCGAGGGGAAAGACGACCCACCCCACACCTCGGCCTGTCGTGCGCCGGCGGTGGGAGCTACATTCAGCTACATTACTATACTCTTTGGAGCTACACCGCGCATGCGCGATGCGTTTACGGCAAACAACTTGAGCAACGACCTTGAATGCGCAGGTTTGAAAAATAGGCCTGTTTGTTTCATATTTCAACTTATTTTAATTGTTAATTTACCAATAAGGATGTCTGTTGTGGTAATAAGAATGTCTGTTTTAATTTTCAATGAAATAATATTTTTGCACGTAAATGTACATGCGCAAACTTTCTCCCACCACCTCACGCGATGCTCAAGTTGTTTGCCGGTCACATTTTTTAAATTATTTATTTAAAACGTCGCCAACAAAAAAAAAAAAAAAACAGGCAAGGCTCAGCCTAGTTTTGTATACAGGTAGGTCGTTAGAAATGTTTAGTTAGGTAATTATGAAGGCATGTCTATTAGATATTATCTAGATATAATTGACTGGTCGGTTGCCTGAGTGGTTAGAAACCCTAACTGCGGAGCCGAGGGTAGCGGGTTACCCGCCCGAGGTAAATATTTGTGTGCATGAACATGTCTATTTCAGAACAACTCATTGGTACACGCCAGGGTTCGAACCATGGCCCTACAGCCTTATAAATTAGAGACAGGTTCGTTGCGCTCTGGGCTATCACGACACGATTAGATATATTATAGGTAATATTATTATTTTGTTTTTATACAATTAGTAAGTATAGTTACCTATTTCACATCTCAGATTTGCCTTTTGGCCTCATAGTTATAATCAGTGGTTATAATTTACTTTTATTTTATTATTATTATTATGATATGACTATAAAGTGTGTCTATTCTTTTGCCCAAAAAAGCATGAACCCAGAAACAGAGCCCCATAAACTAAAAAAAAAAAAAACAGTAAGTGTCAACTGCACAGGTCAACTGTGTGAAAAGGAAACAAAATCAAAATGGTGGTGTAATAAACAATAACAAACACTGATTTTAATGGAATATATGTATGGAAGACTTTGAACGTGGACAATTTTTATGTGAATTTACATTACGAACTTCAACAACGTAAAACTGTTCTAGTTTTTGTGGAGAACAGAGTGTAAACGATTTTATAAATACTTCTCTAGTTCGTTGTGTAAGTGTTAATTTCAACCAGTTCGATTACTAAGCATGTCGCTATATGTTTCGTAATTTAGGCTATCAAATGCAATTAGAATAGATAATATGTCGTATGCTAAGAAATCTTTAGTTATAGATGTTATTATGGTCATATTTTCATAAGTATATTTAGTTAGGGCGGCCATATGTGTTGTGATAAATCTAAATATACTGAAAATCTAATGAATTTAGCGATATTTGTCATAATTCAGTTGTACTAGTTGAGACTGCAAACGAAGAAAATAGACGAGTCCAATAAAAACTTGCTTAAATAAAAAAAAACAATTACCAAACATTTTTTTTTTGTTTTGGTTTACTATTTTCTGTTTTCATGTATATAATTGTAATTCTATAGATACATATCATTATGTAATTGAAAATACATTGAATAGTGCTCTCCACTGTGCTTACATTCAATGAATTTTGTCCCTTTGTCCACTGCGAACATATCAATGAATTGATGAAACTATTTTTTCACCTCTGCATTGTGACCAAGGATCATGGCCCCCACAAAGGGGAAGGAAGCTGACAGGGCTTTAGCCTAGGGGCCTGGAAGTAGATGGGCCCAACATTGACAGTTAAAAATGTAATTGCGACAATGGTACATTCAACCAAGTTGACCGACACGTGAGGGCCGAGTGAGCGGAAATGTGCATACTCTCATGCACTCTTCATGTTCAAGGTCGGCTTTACAAAGAGGGAATGGATCTTCAAAATTATAGTAAACTGAAAGCAGTAAAATATGCTAAGAGACACTATTCAACAAAAAAATTACCATGAGAAAACTAATAATATGTTGACAAATAGGAAAAAAAAATTAAATCATTAGATATTTAAAATCAATTTTAAACATGTACAATAACTTACAAAGCCACCAATCCATAAAAAGAACATTATAGTAACAAGATAACACTATAACAAAAAACAAAATATTGAAAACACTATATTTATGTACAGTAATTCAAATTAAAAGAAAGTACAAGTTTCTTAACCTAAATTCAGTAACGGGTGAAAATTTGATTTGCATTTTTATGTTCCTAGTGGGTTGGAATAGTAGTCGGAGTGCCCATATATTCGGTTTTTATTGTATTTTTTTTCTATTTTACTCAGGTTTTAGGGGTTATCTTTTAAATAATTTTTTCAAATTTATTTTGACCCTCTTAGGATCGGTTGACACTCCAGCAATTTTTGATGCCAGAGTCATTGTAGATGGTTAAAAGGTGCTTTTCATTAGTATAAAATACTTGCCATATTAAAGAATGGATATATAAATTATAGATCCACTCAAGACATTCAATAAAGTTTGCACTTAAACATAAATATTACTCCTTCTTTATAAAGCTGAGCCGACTAGCCTGGGGCCCAGGTTTCAGGATATGGGGGCCATGCCCAGGGTTGTAAATAATTGTTGGAATATTGGGTACCTCTAATTCCCATTCCTTCTCGTTGACTGCGCCTGTGGAGCAGCCACAACTGATTGTGTTCTAATATATTTAATTTTCAAAACAGACAGTTGACTGGAACTTTTGACAACCTTAATCTAGTTTTACGCTTTTTACAAATATGCAAAAAAATATTGTCGAGTTAAATGCTCTTCCAAAACGCAATAGATATAGCATCCTAATGTCAAAACATAATTTTCCATGTCATATAACTCATACATATCAGTCTAATGATTATGTAAAATAGGTATATGTAGATGAGTTAGTGTGCTTGAACATATATATAAACTGAGGGGGTGACTGCACAAGGCATTGTCTTAAGAAGAGAAGTTAAATCCCCAAAAAAATACCAATCCTAGCAGAGATAGTTTCCGTTGAATAAGACAGTTGTCAGCAAATTAATATTGAATAGGTTTTCATTCAACAAAATTTGTTTTTCTCCAAAAGTAGAAAATTTCTTTGTTGGCAGTTGGTCTAATTTTTATTTTATCATGGACGATGTAGAGATAGTTTTATTTTAATATAGTATTTATTTTAATTTAATTTATAATGCATGGGGGGAGGGGGGATACCAAAAGATCTCGCCCCACATAGAAAATGATTTAGGATCTGGGCATAAATTTCATAAGTTTCACACTGTAAGTTCAAATGTAACGATATCCATTAATAACACTGAAATCATAATTATGATTTTGTGTTTCATACAATATGTTTTTAAAATTGATTGTTAAATTGCTATACTACTACATCCATGAAAATGTGGGTTTCCCATTTAATTTCATAGTCTGAAAGCATGTCTCTTGACTTTCTAAAATATATAATCGATTGGAACTTATGTTCCTTTACACTGAATAGGTAAATAATGTTTTTAAGTATAACAACATTTTGTGGTTCTTTCCAGTTTTTTTACTGAGTGAACCACAATCAATAGCCTAATATTGTTTTCTAGAAATTTCATTTCATATCGAATTAATTTGATGATTTAAATATGTAGTTATAATCATAAGAAAATTAATTAATTAAATTTAATATTATGTTTAATTTGGTAATTTAGAAACCATGAGGTGATCGATAGACAAGAGAATTATGTGAGAATCACTTATATACCAATACAGTTCTGTTATCTGTTAATAAATATGATGCAGTGTAATTATTGTCTATTCTTTGAGGGAAATGTTAATTTTATTTTTATTGCAAATTTATTCTAATCTATTGACAGAATTGAGTTATTTGCAATCGCTTTTATATCAAACGTTTTATATCAAAGGTAATTATGTACTGTTACTGTTAGTATTTAAATTTTGACTGAAACTCTCTGTATAGCTTTTATTACAATTTGGTACCAGATGTGTTTAATTTTAAAATGAATTTGCACATGGTTTCTCATTCTAAACTTTCTAGTAGATATCTACTTATAAGTTTTATATATAACTTTTTTTAGGCAATTTTTTTTTGTCATTATGTGATACTGCTTTATAGTTATGAATAAGACCATGTAACTTTCACATTTCAATTTTAAAATTTTATCTCATTATATTATATTTTTTATTGAAACATGTTACATGATTCATATTCTTAACCAATGCAATATGTGTGCTTTAGTGTGTGTATACGTGCTTATATTTTATTTACAGCATGAAAATAAAGTTTCAATTTAATTATTTAGTTGTTTTATTTACTCTTTCATTTCATTTGTTTTTAGTAAAAAAAGACTTGTCAGGCCATTACTTGGTTTGATAGTATGCATGTGCTTTTTTCTTTGAATAGTATCAAATTTTTGCAGTCTTAGTAACAAGTACAATACTTCACTTCAAGTATTGGTGTATTTGCTCTAGACATAATTTTAACTTGGATTCATAAAATGCAATTGAACAAACTTATTTCAACACATAATGATTGAAGAACTACACTATTAAATAAATCTACATGTAAGTATAATTCTATCATCATCATCAGCCCATTTTTACCCCACTGCAGGGGCTTAGGCCTCCCCCAGGGTGAGGAGGGGGGCTTGGAGCTTAAGTCCACCACGCTGTTCCACTGCGGGTTGGGAACTGTAACGACCGCCATCTATTGACAGCGTCCGGGACCGACTGCTTAACGTGCCCTCCGAAGCACGGTGTCAGTGACAGTTAATGTACTTAAGTCAGAAAACTCATTGGTACACGCCCGGATTCGAACCATGGCCCGATGGGGCCAAATTTTAGACATGCTCGTTGCGCTCTGGGCTATCACGACAACTAATTCTATACTGAGTGAAAACTGCCCGATCTAAGGAAAGTACATTTTCAGAAATTTTACAAAATATATATACATTTTGGGGACTTTAAAAATGTTTTAAATTTAAAAAATTTGTATGGTCGTTTTCAGAAATAAAAATTTACCTTACATTGTTGAACTATTATGATGCACATTTTGAAAATTAGTTCATAACTATAAAGCTTCAATAAATCAACCATCTAGCGCCTGTGGTCCATCTATGTAGTCCACCCAGGTGGATCATGGGAAATTATTATTTTCTGTTGTACACCAAAGGCTACTCCCACAGAGATGGTATATATAAATAAAACAGTTCATTTAATTAGTATATTTTCCACTTACTATATGTATATAATATTTATACAATAATAATAATATATGAGACATTTCACACAGCGCCATCTAGTCTCACACTAAGCAAAGCTTGTATTATGGGTACTAAACAACTGGTATACATACTTAAATATTTTTTATAATGTATATACAGGCTGTTTGGTACAGCGACCCCCGATTTTTTTTCCTGCATAGTAAAACTTATTTACAATCAGATTAAGTCAACTTACCTCTATGAAAAGTCTTAAGGTTTTTTTTAAAATCTTATTTTTGTGTATTTTCATCAATACCCTGACTTATCGCACATTACTTGAATTATCTCATGAATTGAACATACTGTACTTCTCCAATTATTTTCATTCATTTCTCTAATTACTAATCTAATATTTAAATACACAATTGGTTCCGTATTTATCTTCGTGACAACACTGACAATGGTCAAAGTTATATAATGTCGAATCAATAAAATAAAACATAACATTTAAAAAATTTAATTAAAGTAAATAAACTTCTTTTATGTGTTCAACCTATGTCAAAAAATACTTTGGTTATTTTACTTTTCAGAAATGTATCACATGTGCAGGTTTGAGATCTGTCTTTAATAGCAAAACATAAACATACCAATTTGAGGTATAAAAATGAAAATACATTAATTTCTGTTCGACTATGAGTAGTGGGGGCGTGTAGTTATGGGTTGTGCGAGGGGAGGAGAATAACATTCGTTGTGTTTTGTCGCGTCCTCACCGACCAGTGTGGCCAGATGTACGATTTTTTAGACTTATTTCAAAAACAAAATTCATGAATTGAATCATGGCTGAATGAATGTTCCGTAATAATTACGAATTCTCGTAATAAAATTTCGCATTATTGGCGAAATACAAACTATCACGCCACCTTAAAATAAAAATCCATTTATTTTCAAGTAGAACTCTGCTGTCACTTTTAAACATCATTCATAGCTAATTTTATGCATAGAGAAATTTAAAGTGGTTAATTTTTTTTAGTGACGGCGCTGCAAACCATTCTCTTAAAAACCGAGAACCTTCATCAACCTTCATTGAATATATTAAAAAAATTACATGTTAAAAATCAAATTTTTCATATTTTTCTTATTATTTTTTACGATTAATTTGTGTCTTATTTTATTTTACATCACTTATGAACTTTTGCTGACATGCTGTCGGCGCCTATCAGCTCCACTGAAGCCGATGGAGGCGACCAACAGAAGCGTTTTGTTTAGTGGACTGTATAGGTTTTGAATTACAAAGACGGGCGTTCGCACCATGCATTAAGGAAGGAAACTAACCTTGGTTGACCGCACCTCTCCTGCAGCTCCTCGGCTTCTGGTCAGCTTCCGCGGCAAATGCACTTCACGCAGCGATTTCACCACGTGTTTTTGCGTTGACACATAATAGGCGTACCACACATTTAAGTAAACGGAACTAATTAGCGTTTAATTTGTGATTAGCGTATTTTTGGCGACCGACACCGTTCGCGTGCCGAGCGTAGCGACGAAGTGCGGGGGAGTCAAAATTATAGGAATAGCGGGTAGGTAATGATTATACGGAATAGAAAAGAAGGGATGCATTGGCGCAAACACATGCTGTATACAAGTTATTATGAGTGACACAACCATTTTAATCAGACGCTATAGTATAGGTAGGACCATAGAACTGAAACTTGAAAAATGAAATCTTTGTAACTGCTACATGTGAGTACAGCATGTAGGTACTATCGTTATATAACAGTACGGAACCCTCAGGACGCTGATTTTTTTACGTATATGACCAACAGAAATAAAACTTTTAAATATCTTTCCGTTATAATAATAATAATAATAATACATGGGCCTTCCCACACAGCGTCATTTAGTCCCAAATTAAGCAAGTATTATGCTTGTGTTATGGGTTACTAGACAACTGATATACATACTTAAATATTCTTTATAATATATACATATATAAATATTTTTGCGAAGACACCACACACATATAACAACCAAGACCCGGTACCAGTATCAATATTCATATCATATCATATCATATTAATACTGACCCGACCTGGGATTCGAACCCGGGACCTCCAGCTTCGTAGGCAGGGTCGCTACCCACTAGGCTAAGCGGTCGTCATTTATTTGTCGTTATACCAACGCCGGTGTTAACAATATTTGTATTTATTGTCACAAACGTAACACAATAAATAGGTATTTTACGTCACAAATTAATCCAAGTTTTTGGGTTGTGACATTTAGCTTTTACAATTCATGAAAAGTTTGAGAGCGTTTATGGCAGATGTTCGCATCGAAATACAGATGTTGGGTCTGCCTTATGACAATCTCGTCTTGTGAATTAGGTTAACAAACTTTGTTTCGCCCTTTCTGTTTCAATATAGGGAAGTATTAATTCGAATTACATGAATGTATCCGATTTTCGGTCCCTGTACCCAAACATATAGAAATGTTATATACCCTTATCACTAATTTCCATCATCAGTTAGTTCTTTTAATCTTTAAAATATAACATCTGAATGTATCACTCGCAAAATTAATAATATTTATTTTTAACAATTTATGTCAGTTGGGAGACCGGTCGAAGGCGACGACTACCTATATCTTGCACATCACAGAAGAAAAAAAGAATTCTGGTATCAAGAAAATACAGTTTTCAATATATATACGCATATTCTTGGACCAATGCAATTTGCATTGATATAAGGATTTTTTTTTAATGTGTACACAAAAGGAAAAATAATTTGCTATTTGTTATGACAATGACACGTATTTTGAAAAACACCACTATAATTCTGAACCTCCTATAGACACACGACCCTTGTTGGGCAATAATAGTCCATTACATTTATATTGCTATACTAGCGACCGCCCGCAGCTTCGCTTGCGTAGACTACGAATTTCTGTTATAGGTACTATTAGCGTTCGAGATGGTTTATACGTACTTTTTGCTGGAACCAATTTTGGTTACACTCATTCAAACTTTCAATCTTCAATCCCCTTCCACCCTTTAAAAAAACCGATACAATTTTTCATCTCCCGTTTCCCACCCTTAAAATGTGGAAATCTAAAAACCCTGAAACACGTCATTATTTGAGTCCCTCCATTCCCATCCTTAAGTTTGAAATTTCTAAAAAAGCCTTTCTTAACTTAATGCTCACGTTATAAAATAAACCTATGTTCCAAATTTAAGCTTCCTAGACTTAGTAGTTTTGGCTGTAGTAGTTGATAGATCAGTGTGGACAAACGACAGACAGATAGACAGACAAATAAACACAAAAAGTTGCTTATGACACTCTTGACAATCTTCTTTCACGTCTGCAAAGTTTCATTAAAATCTGTTCAGCCGTAGTGGAAATTAGCTCGAATAGATAAAATTGAATTGAATAGACACATAGACGTACAGACAAACAGACGGACAAAAAGTAGCTAATGTCAAATCTCTTGACAACCTTCTTTCCCGTCTGCAAAGTTTCCTTAAAATCTGCTTAGCCGTTTTGGAGATTAGCTCAAATAGACAGATACACGTACAGACAGACAGACGGACAAAAAGTAACATTTGTTAGTTTTGACGACCTTACACGTACAGACAGACAGACGGACAAAAAGTAACATTTGTTAGTTTTGACGACCTTCTTTTCATACTTGTGATGTTTCATTAAAATTGGTTTAGACAGATGGACGTACAGACAGACATACAAAAAGTTCTGTATGTCACTTTTGACTACATCCTTTCCATATGTGTAAAGTTGCATCAAAATCGGTTAAGCTGTTTTGGCCGAAACCTATTTGCTGGAATAGACAGACAGTTCGTTTTCATATACATAGCCTATAACCCTCTGCTAGATTCAGGCTATCAAAGGCAAAAAAAAAATTTCAAATCCGACTGGTAGTTTCAGAGATTAGCGCATTCAAACAAACAAACAAACTCTTCAGCTTTATAATAAGTATTTCTATTATATAGATTAATAGATTATAAGATAATAAGAAAATAAGATAATACTGAAAACCGTATCAAAGTCTATTGCGTGGTTTGGAAGTAAAAAGTTAACGAACAGAGGCAGACAGCGAATTTATTTTCTCCCGCTATAGTTTTCATATTTCGATAAAAACTGCTAAGATATTAATTTAAATTGTGTGGTGTAAAGGGCAATTATAATATGCATGAAATGCTTAAGACAACTAACGTATTTAATTTGATAAGGATTAATATTAAGTTTAAAAAACATCTTCGCAAATAGTACATAATGTTAGAACAAATTTGATTGTCATAAAAAAGGTTATAGTAAGTTAACCTTAAAAGATACACATATGCTGTCGCGGACTTTTGGTCAGAACTTTTAAAGGGGAACAATTCCGTAGTACATGATTTTTGGTTAACATCAACCGTTTACGCAGCGCGCGCGACGGAAGCTCTCAAAAGGAATAATTTTTACCCGTTTTTGCAATATTTTTCATTGATGCTCCACTCCTATTGGTCGTAGCGTGATGTAATATAGCCTATAGCCTTCCTCGATAAATGGACTATCCAACACAACTATAACTTTTCAATTTGAACCAGTAGTTCCTGAGCTTTGCGCGTTCAAACAAACAAACAAACAAACAAACAAACTCTTCAGCTTTATAATATTAGTATAGATGATAATGTGCTATGAAACTTTCGCTCAAAATTCGCTAAAAACGCGAAAGTTTTTAAGCTAATAACGACTACTTATAAGCCAGAAATTTTCGAATTTTAATTTCCCAATAAGCATTGAAATATTTGTTTAATAAGTAATTGAAATGTATCGACGCAAACAGTCAACAGTAGGTATACATAAACAGTCAAGTTCCTATGTATGTATACACAGTACAAAAAAAAAAGATCGAAGTGCATTGTTTTAATAAATTTTAGGTCTTTACGTATATTAATATTTAAAGAAAACTAACAAAGTAATTTTCTTTTAATTGTTTAGATTGCGATGGAAGTTGCTAGTCATAACTGAAACTAACAGTAGAAGTAAAAAAGTCATCACATCCCTTAAGATCTAAGCATTTTAAAATATATTTAAAACGTAAATTACGTATATCATATATAATACATAATTAAAATACTTCCCAACTAAAAAAATATCATTCAAATTATTCACTATCCCGAACCCAATAATTATAATACCAGCTGTAAAGACAGCTGGTACAGCGCACATGTATACACTCGATATGTAGTGTGTTCGACGTTCACATGGAAACTAAGATTCTCATTGGATTACTCGTTTCGCGACATTATGTTTGTTATTTTTGGGGCCTACTCTACAAGATTTTCTATTATTATTATATTTATAAATTTCATTGCTCTTTACTAAAGGGGATTTTATGTTAAAACTGAAAATACTATACAAAGCCATTAAAATTATAGTAATAGTGACGCATACATCACAACAACGTCTAGGCCCCAAACTAAGCATTAGCTTGTGTTTTGGGTACCAAGGGTACCCGACCTGGTAGTCGCACCCCGGACCTCCAGCTTCGTAGGCAGGGTCGCTACCCACTAGGCTAAGCGGTCGTCAATCAAGATTATTAATTTGAATTAATATTCTGTAAACTGTGAAGAATTGATCGTATTATTTAAGAGCACTCCACCCAAGCGCTCGAGAACACGCCCCCGCAATACCCAGTACTTATATGATCCACGATTATCTGGTAATAAAATCATTATTCATACTTTTACATGCAAAATTTTTGTCGTTTGTCCTAAATATTAATACCTACTTGGGCTGAAAATTTTTTGCGATATCCATTGAGCTGATCCACTTCGTTCAACTGTGTCGTTTAAGAGGGTAAAGCAGGTCTTGGATATCTGCGAATCAGATTTTTGATGTATTTTGTCTTTTTTTCGCAAATCCGGAATTATTACACATTAGAAACATTAGAAAACGCTATCTGTTACACCATAAAACCAGTGTTATTTATTATTCTATAAATATGGTTTGTTAATTTCACCGTTTTAAAATTTTATTTATAAAAATCTTTTATATTAAACCATAAAACTACGAATTGACTAGAAGCCCTTTTCTGCGGTTACCGTCTAATCACTCATGCTCTAGCTAGGTGATGCAAGATGGCGACTTTCAGTACGCGAGGGCCCCGCGCGCCAGCCCTCGCCCCCGCTAAATTGCGTTTGAAAGTTTCGATACTGTGAAGTAACATTTCTGACTATTAAAACCAAATGCTGCTGTCAAATTTATTTACTTTATGCATTAAATGATACGGCCGAAGATATCGCACAAACAACTGTCAAAAATAAATCACTTTCCATGACTGTAATTTTGCTTTGATTCTGATTTCCAAAAAGCTGGTGCTGTACACAGATAGGTACATTTTATCCAAACCTACTTGTGAGTATCATTTGAATCCGTTCAGCCAATTTCAAATAAGAGGTACACTTCTACGATTGTATAAAATGCAGACCTTCTGACCATTCTCAAGGATTTCGTATTTTGTTAGAAACCCTTGGAGTAATAATACACGTAATGTATTTATAAATTAATATTTCTTTTTACGGTTGAAACATGAATATTTTCATGCACATTTACAATTTTTATGAGGCAAGCTGGTATTTAAGACATTTTTTTCTAAAATATTAGAAGTAGGTTTATTAGTAGTTAATTAATAAACAGATCCAAACAGTGAAGGCATTGGACACTATAAAGCTCATTGTTATCACGCTGCATGGATGTGCCACGATGACTTGAAGACGCATATAACAAACAGCTGAAGATAATTATGTTATTTCACATTATATCATTCACGGAAAAAAATTTAAAAAAATCACAAAAACGAAAGACTTTTGTATATTATTATGGGTTCTTGGTCTAACTTATCGTTTATTCGTTATAATGGGCGTAAAGTTTATATTGACGAATACTACTTAACAGTTTGACTTGGATGTGTGAATATTATATATGTTTAGCTCCAATTCAGGTACTAACTAAATCTCTGATAATTCTAAATGAAATTTTATATAATAGAAATACCTAATTTAGAAAATGTACCGCCATCCTGACGTCAAAATGGCGATACACTTTAAATCTCAAATAGTTTTGAAAGTAGGCAGGTACAAATTTTTTGATGAAAAGTACTAAATAGTACAAATTAGGACTAAATCTACAGCATAATCACAACCCTAAACGGTATCCTTGTACGACCTCGTACCGCCATTCTGACGCACACGAAATTGTAAGTTCTTCAAATACAATACCCACATAAAATTGATGGCCTATTCTAGGCCTACCAGTGTTCATAAACAAAAAGGTTATTTATTCCGTATGAATTTAACATAAACATAGATTTCCGATGGTTATCGTAGATATAAATAATCGATGTATAAATAAAAACTTTAATTCCAAACTACAAGAGTACCCCTAGTATGTCAGCTTGCTATACATTGTACGCACGTGTCAGCATATTACCATAGTATGTCGCCGGCCACCAGTACGCTGCAAAGTTCCAGTCACACACTTACGCGGCCGCCTTTGGTTGTTTGTTTTGTGGTGGTTATTTAGTGAAAGTCAGCCTAGAGTTTTTTTTAATGCATCTATACGGGTATTTGACCCCTTATAAGTTCAAATCGAGGACTTTGATTTAAAAATAAAATTTTCGAGTCGGGTACGCATTATTTTACAGGATCGATAAATTTTGAAACAAACGTCCTTTTCGCTGATTTCCAAATCAGTCAAACCAGTGGCCTAAATTCTAGGTAAACTTTGGAACGCACCAATTTTTTCTGATTCGCCCAACGCACAGTCTCCAAAATTTGTCAAGCCAATCAGATGGCGATACGCCCCTTCATTAGTTCCAAACTTATAAAAACCCTGACATGATCCAAAACACCACCAGTGGAACCACCGCCCTCAGGCGCGCAAGGCTTCCTCTAGTTATCATTTTTGTGTTAAAGTTTACTAGTTTAGTGCTAGTGATTTTGTCTACAATGTAACTTTCATTTATATAATATTGGTCCTACGGCGAAGAGGCGTAACTGTGAACACGATTACCTTCCCCTGTTAAGTGGATAAACCAGTCAGACAGATGGCAACTTTATTAGAAAGTCAAGTGAAACGTATCATTACCCTATAAATCATATACAGTCCTGTATAATTGGTGACTATTACAACATTTCGCGCCCCGTTAACATCTTGAGAGCGGTTATCTTCACAGGTTCGGTGACACAAGCAATAATTTGGTGTATCTCAGCCATATACTATACTGTAACGACTAAATGGTTGCGGAGATAGAGTCTGTATACTACAGAATAAACTGCACACACAGCAATCACAACAGTAACTGTCAGTAATTCCAGATTTTTGGGATGACTGATAACGATTACGGTTCACGCAATTCAGACTGATTATCAACGAAGAAATGAAATTCAATCTTACTACGGTGTTAAAATTGCAGACAAAGCAACTAACACAAGTAGCAGATGTACGAACACAAGAGGTCATAAAAAAATAAAGGAATAACCCATCATATCATAGAGTAAATTAATTTGACAGCAGCGTTTGGTTTTAATCGAGTCATAAATGTCACTTCACAGTTTCGAAGTGACATTACGCTATTTTGCGGGGTTGAAGACCGGCGCGCGGAGAGCTTGCGCACTGAAATTCGAACTAAAATCTCGCCATCTTGCACCAACTAGCTACAGCATGAATAGTTAGACGGTAAACGCAGAAGAGGGCTCCTAGTCAATTCGTACTTTTATGGATCATGTAGACACAAGAACCAATATGCATATCGCTATTATATATATGCGCTAAAAACGGGCGATTTCCATTGTGAGCATGTCCTTAAGTCTATTGCGAACAAACAGCTAAAAATATTGGAGGAGTAAATGTAGCTATCTTTATACGGTTGCACGGTTGGGAGATTTTTTTCCGAGTAAGCTACTATAATGTGAGACGAAAAAAAAATCGCCTACGATCCAGTAAACGTGAGCAATTGGCGCCCATTGTGTGGACCTCTTTTTGAATACGGCAAAAATTGTCCCGAATTTGAATCTGACTGGCGTAGTCGAGCGGTAAATGATTGGCGATGTGTCAATAGTATATGGGCATCGGTTATAGGTAAAATGGCTTTTTTATTACACCGATGTGCGATATAAAGCACCTATTTAAACCGATAGCGTACGCGACGAGCTTTATATATTTCATGCATACAGAATAGTGGTGTAAAGGTACGTGAACATTACACCTTGTCGTTTGACATCAATTTACAGTTAAGGAATATTTATCGTCAGTTCGACTGTATCCCATACGTAATAGATACGTAAACATTGTCGTTCATTGAATTATATCTAGTAATTTAAGAGCGTGAGAGTTTTGGAAATTTAAATATTTTTAGTAACAAAAACTATCAAAAGACTGGATGAGCCTCAATTTTGTTTAAATAATGATATAAGTAGCAGAGGCTTAAGTATGAAATTGCATTGCCCGCCGTTGGTCATTTTTAATGGACGACCGCTTAGCCTAGTGGGTAGCGACCTAAAATACTGGCCTACTGAAGCTGGAGGTCCCGAGTCCGAATCCCAGGTCGGGTCAGTATTTATATTATGATTATTGATATTGGTACAGGGTCTTGGTTGTTATATGTATGTGGTGTGTTCGCTTGGCACCTAGAACACAAGCTAATGCTTAGTTTGGGGCCTAGATGTTGTTGTTGTGTATATATTATTTAAAAAAAAAATTATGAAATTATAATATGTATAATAATAACGTATACAACACAACAACGTCTAGGCTCCAAACTAAGCATTAGCTTGTGTTTTGGGTACCAAGCGAAGACAACACATACATATAACAACCAAGACCAGGTACCCGGTACCCACTAGGCTCAGCGGTCGTCGAATCAACCGAATAAAAGTAGCATGGTGAAAATTTTTAATTTGGGATTTTTTTCAAATATAAGCCACTGTTTTTTAAATTCAAAATCAACTGAACAATTTATAATATCGATTTTCAATTGTTATCATGCGAAAATAAATTTAGATCCCGAAAAGCAGTAGAAATCGCTTTTATAAACTTTGTTGAGTCCTGCTCTCAAAATTCTGTCGCAACTCGTATTCATGATCTCAGATAACAGAAATATGTAGAGCATATCGATAACAACTCCAATTAAATAAATATTTTTAGTTATTTCCAGTATAATTTTTTACAAGCTTTTATTTAGCTTCATCTGCATCAAATCTTACTTGTAGAATTTGACTCACTTCCCGATGTTTGATTGAGCTGATATTTTTTGCATAATATTTAACGTACATAAGCTGATAATACATTAGAATGATGACCGTGATCTGATGCTGCATTCAGAATTTTCTCCTTGCGAGGAAATTCTTCAACAGTTAATAGCACGGTCTCGAAACGTTCAATATACGTTAATTTTTGATAGTTAACCATGACTTTCACCATGAACTGATTATGCAGTCAGGCTTGCCTCTTCACGAGGGCACTCCTCAACGGTTAGTAGCCCTTTCAACGTGTATTTGCTATCACATGTCGTGCCCGTAACGAAGAGCGATATGATTATTATATCTATGACTATTATATATACTTATACTATTGTCGGCCTAAACTCTTTGTGTAAAAATTACAAATTATAAAATTCCAATATAGGTACCGAGTACAATTACGTGTCAATTACACTATTTATGACTTAATTGCACTAGACCTAAGGGTAGGTAATCTTTTCTATTTCTATTTCAATGACGTTTATTCATTATAGACTAGAATGTGGGTTAGCTCTACAATAGAACAGATTAAAAAAAAAGGCCAAGTAGTCGTACTAAAATTCATGTATTTAGGCTGACAGTAACGTGGCGCTACAAAGCGTGATAAATACTGACCATTTATGGCCTGCTCCGCCACGGACTACGGTTTAGTTTACCGCGTAATACTGTCGCGAGTAGCGTAATTATATGAACAGCCAGGGGGATTACACATATTTAAATTAGGCGTGTAGGATTGGGCGAAAAGGTCACCAAGCATCATAGTACGGAAACTATACCTGTAGCGTATCTACAGAAATAAAATAAGGTAGGCTGTATAGATAAATGTCTCAAGTTTTCGATGGTATGGGTCACGTTACTATAGGTAATGGGAATCAGTTGAAAAAAATTTATTTCTGACTTTTCTATATATATTTTTTTACCACGATGGTCCGGTGTCATCCGGTGTGTTTCAAAAACTGTTGGCTTCCAGCGTCACAGAAGTGACGATGTCGACGTAACTTGTATTATTATTATTATTTCTATATCCTGGCTCTTCCTTATGTTTATATACATATAACACAGATAGTGAGCTAAAATTAAAATTAATCAGATGAAACCATGCGTCAAACGCACCAGCTTGTCAAACGTCAGATAAATATAAATATTACGATAATAAAATCACCGGAGAAGTTCTTCCAGGAGGTGATCAATAGCAATATTGTTGTTGTTGTTGTTGTTGAAGTTGTAGCTCGCGTGAATTTGAACATTTGAAATCGTGACACGGGTACCACTAGCGAACAGTAAAGTAGCCGCAGAGCCTAGCACAACGTCAAATGGCGAGCGCTTTGTCGACCATCAAACCAGCAATGGGCGGCGGCCCGTGGCGGTAACCTAAACGATTGTTTTTCACAAGTGAAGCTCGGCAAACTGAAGTCCCACAGAAAACCAGTGTGATAAGTAGTAAGGCCTAATAAAAAGATAAACAGCCGGAAATTTAGCTGTTTTGCTCGAGAAGTGTATCCCATACAGACGTGTTCGAGCTTTAGTTTGGGACGCTACCTGTGTCGACACACTTTGTGCTTCCCACGTTGTCACCTGCCACAGGGTAGCTGGTGTTAGTGTTCGCAGTGGAAACGATGGGTCCATGGTCCGGGAATGCTGTTGCGTTCTCGCGTGAAATTGGCGCAAGGCTCCGATTGGTGTCTGGTGAACCTCTGAGCAAAAAATATTTTGTTCATAGGATCAGCCTAGCCAGCCATTCAGGGTGGAAACGCTGTTTGCGTTTTCGGCAATTTGCGCTCAACATCACTAATAAATTTTTTATAAGTATATAAGAAATATTCACATTGTGTACAATTGGTATATTTAACTCTAGTTTTTATACATTAAAAAGTAATTAATCGAATACGTTACGCCCATGACGGGAATCGAACCCACGAACTTTGTATGTAAGACGAGATGATTAGCCACTCGGCAACGACAGCTGATTGCATTGTTAACGTAACTCCTTTAATTACTAAACTGTTTTCTGAATACAATGCCTATACTCTATGGTTAATAAAGTTTTAGAACATTGTACCAGTGACTGAAATACCCTACGTGTCACTTACAGTTCTTATCCAAACCGTTATCCTTTAAGGAATTTAATTGTTAGCAAAACGAACTCGAATCTCGAAAAATAGTCCTAAAATCTAGTTACAGCAGTAATAGCCCGGTTATTTCCGCCCCGAAAACAGAATAAGCCCTTTAAGTACTCTCGCCAAGTAACTAGAAGCAGTTTATGAAACAAGTCGCGGTCCGAGTAGCAATTTTAGTAATCGTACTTTCAAACCGTAATCATTGTAACTGCTAAAAGAGGATTGTGAAGGTACTTTTAAGATACGCCATCTCGTTACTGTTAACAGAACAAACTGAATAGCCTATATAGATTCAGATATATTCTAGAATCGTTAAATAAACCGTTTATCATAGTCTAATCTTTATATTAAGTTATTACTTTATATTAAGAAACAGTGCACCTAGCAACAAAATAATATTTAACCCACAGACCAGTCAACCTATAGACCATGCTTTAATAAACGTCAGTACGAAAACGAAATCGCCAAAAAGTGGCGGGGTGCGGGGAGAGGTCGGCTAGTTTTCATTGGCTCGTTCAAAATTGACAATTTAATGGCTTCCGTCGTGCTTCCAACTGACGGCTCACTAGTGACGTAGTTATGTAGTGTCACTACATAGCCTTGGCGAATGCTACTCCCTGTCAAAGCGTGATCTATAAGGTTGACTTGTCTGTGTATTTAACCATATTTAATCTATAGAGTCTTATATTGTTCAGCGGTCTAACACTCTTCTTCTAGTTGCTGGTGTTTCTTTGACATGTCTCAGTCCGTGAGATCGGCGCGCGCCAGCCTTCACCCCCGCGAAATTGCGTTTGACAGTTTCGATACTGTGAAGTGACATTTCTGACTCTATTAAAACTAAACGCAGCTGTCAAATTTATTTACTATATGTTCCGTTCAGATTTTTGAAATGGTAGCATACTCTAGATTACTAATTATTTTTTTAATCTCATTCAACACCACGTCAAACATTGAGCAGTCATTTTGTGTTGTATCGCAAACAGGTTTTTTTTATAATATAAATCGTATGTAGTAACAGTAATAAAGTATAAGTAGTGCGCTATTTTGAGTTTCACACAATAAATAGGTGGAGACCACGGGCTGTTGGAGCCTCGAGGCGAGAAATTTAATTAAGAGCATCGGTCGCCGAATTAAGGAGAGGGGGTGTGACCCTCGCTCGGGGTCGTTTCTGATGCAGAGGCTCGCCATAGCGATCCAGCGCGGTAATGCCGCGAGCGTTATGGGTACCTTTGCATCAGGTTCGCCAGGCTTTGGTTATTTTTAGCTTATATTATTGTATAAATAGACCTTATATTTAAATTTATAACTACTAATAAATTAACGACTTTCGGTCAAAAGTATTTTCACGAATCTTAACAACTAACCGTATAAATAAAAACTGTTACAAAATATATATGTCCTTGGCACATCGTTGTCCTCTGCAAATTTTATATTGTTTTTTACTCTATTTTTTGTTGGTGCAGTACTCGACGCGACGCTTTTCGACTGCGTCGTTTAATTAATCACACAAAAAGCCGTTACGAGCGTTCCAAATAAGTTTTATTGCCGCTATCATTGCTCGAATGGCGTTTTGATATTTTTAATTCGAATCCAGCAAATATTTCAAGTTTTATTTTAATTTTGTTGACCTAAAACCAATCATCAGCGTCTCAGTCTAGCTGTATAGTTTTGCCATAAAGCAACAGCTTTGTAAACCACTATTTGTAACCGTTTCGTTGCAAAAAAATAAAAAATGTTTTGTAGACTCAGAATTCCGAAGTGCTTCAAATATTTGAATATCTTCTAAAATATTCTTAGAAGATTTAGTTTTTAGCCGTCTATTTGATAATATTTCGTTTCTACCACGCTACCACTTAACAATTTTGAAGCGAATCGCTAGAGAAGTTCTTAACAAGTGGAACGAACCGAGGCACGTAGCCACGTCTCGTAGCGTTCTACGTCGCATCAAACAATTAAGAGTTATCTCAGAAGTTCCGAGGCTACCTATATTGCGGCCTTGATTACTTTCATCTGTTAAAAAAACTAATAAAAGTTGACCAATATTAATGTAGAAGTTTCTAACTTACGGCGTCTCATACGGATCATTAAGCGGCTTTAAAACTATCGTATTGATTGGATATACCCGATTAATAATTTCATTATTTAGCTAGTATTCGTGTGAGATTACTAAGTAATTTTAATTATATGTGATTCCACTATCTAATAATTTTGTATGCGAATGAACGCGCGCTGTATTCGTCTCATTTTTATTAAAGTTTTGTAGTAACGAAATTGACACTAGCGTGTAGGTATTACATAGAGATAGCATGATTGTTCCGTCCAACCACTTATACACCAGTTTAGTGGTGTTTACTTTGCCTGTTTGTAGGCAAAACACATAAAAGTGCGAATCGACTAGAAGCACTCTTCTACGCTTACCGTCTAACCACTCTTCTTTTAGTTAGCTGGTGTATCTTTGGCATGTTACAGTCCGCGAGGTCCCCGCGCGCCAGCTTTCATCCCCGCGAAATTGCGTTTGACAGTTTCGATACTGTAGAGTGACATTTCTGGCTCTATTAAAACCAAACGTTGCTGTGAAATTTATTTACCCTATGGCAAAACAGCTAACGACGAGTTTTTCGACACCCGCGCGACCCTCGCACACCCGAAACTTGAGTAGGTCAGTTCAAATATGGTTCAAACAAGAATGCACACTCTAAATAAAACAAACGCGGCTATTTTGTTCCTAAAACAAAATGAACGTAACGTAACATAACGTAAGAACGTAAAAAATGAACAGTCTAAACTAGTCCTGTAAATGGATTGAAATATGCATTTTTAAACAACGTATACCTAATAAATAGCACTAAACGTGCGCACTTGAAGTCTAATATAAGCAAACAATAGAGTATCATTTTAAACATTAAGTTACTAATAGAGCATGTACGAACTATTTCCTATTAATAAACATTCATCCATGAGAGGTTTTAGACAATTTATTTCAGAGTCAACCAATATAATTTTATTTCTGTAGTGCTTTGTGTGTTCTTGCCAATTAAAAAGTTCTTGGCACCAGAAACCTGCCACATAACAACTGAAGCCTTTGACTTTATCTTTTTGTACGCTATAACGTCAATTTGACGAACTTGGCTTAACAATGAACTTCTTTTAGATAGGTTATAATTTAACTTTTTTTAATCATTTGCTTAAAACTTGTCAACTGACATTTTGATTTGCGAAATCATGTTACTTAATAGCTTTTCAGCATTCATAATAATTCATTCATAATCCATTGTAAAACCATGATATTATAATAAAACAACACATGTACATGTAAAAAATAATGAATTATCGGAACAAAAATTTATGTGTTATATCTACAAATAATCGACTTTAGGATTTTTCCCTTTCCTTGTGCTGTGAAATCTTGCTTCTTGTAAAATCCATGATTCTAGGTCAACGGAAAGTAGATTTTGATTTATTTGCGCGTATCCAAAGTATGCGGCATGAATGGCCGTATTTTGTGGTTGCCTTGATTTAGAAACTTGATTTTTTTACGGCTCCAAGGGACTAAACATTTGATGTTAATTTTGACTTGATACCTCTACGCGTTTCTAAGAAATATGATCTTAACAGACACACAGACAGACAGACAACGACGTGATACTATAAAGATTCCTTTTGAGCTGGGAAGCACTAAAAACAGATATTGTTATTTGGTACAGTTAAAAAATACACTATTACACTTTTTTTCATGTTTGCACCATTTTTCGATATGTTGTTTCCAACTGTACATACGAAATAACATTTGCATCGGTTCAGCTAATTTAGAATAAATACAGAACTACGATTTTATGAAAAAAACACTTTTATGAGCTTTTCTAACAATGTTCCGAACCGATTTTATGAATTTGTACTTTTACAAAAGGAAAGTCGAATTAACAAAAAAAAGTGTCATTACTAATATCACAGTAAGTGACCGTACAGTTAATATGTAGAGCCAAACGTTCGTGCATGTAGCTCATTCTATACGAACTAAACTGCGCGAACTTTGTGCGAACTTTTACGCTGCACGAGAAGTCGATTTATTTTTGCTACTTTCCTATTCACAGAGCTTTATAAGGTTCCAGGGCCAAAAAAAGGGACTTTCTAATTTCATCATTTCCATTTGTCCGTCTGTCTTGTCTGTCTGTAACACTCTTGTAGTTTTTACATTTATGGACACACGGAAAAAAATAATCTGCATATACCATCAAGTGTGGTGTCATGGAAAAAAAATCCTTTTTGTTTTAGCCTCCCGTTTCTAAAATGTGCGCCTCCAGCTTTCTCCGTATCCTGATCTTTTTAAACGAAACCATTTAAAATTTTCAAAAAATCTTGTAGATAGATCTTCACTAAAATATTGACTCCAGTTAATAAATTCATTCAAAATTGATTCCAGTGACTTCACTACATTAGTTTCGTAATAATCGAAAAATAATCGGCCAAGTGCTTGTCGCAGTACGCACAGTGGAAGGTTAAGGAGTGGAAGGTGGAAGGTAGTTAGTACGACTATACAATCACATATAGCCTATACATCCGTACTGCATGAGATTCAAAAGTTTACTCATAGCGATGACGTAAAAAAATTGTTTGAAAAATTGTGCAGCACCTCTGGTACGTAAAAGCGAAAGTACGTCTGTTTGTTATCTGGCTAAATCACTGAATAGATCTTGATTAAATTTGGAAGCAAGATAGTTGAACAGGTGGAATACTTTCCATAGACAGGTTACTGTTTTTCCCGTTCGAAGGCACCCATGGGATACAAGTCATTTCTGCGCATCGTTCCAAAGCACCGAAATGAAGTGCTTATGAAGGTAAAGCTACTTTTTAATGAAAATATAGTTTTTTTATTTTTAAAAGTTTTGAATTCGGTGCAATAAAAAAATTCTTTACACAAGAATGTTAAGTGGAAATATTGGCTTTGGTGAAATAAGCGTTTGTTCACAGGAAGAACGAATATACAGGGAAGGTCGCCGGAAGTGCGGTTCAGTGCCATTGTTTCTGTAAACCGTACTCTAGCAGCTTCCGGTACGCTAGGAAACAAGTGCAGTACAAAGAGTTTTGTCATATAAAAAAAATGTCGGCCTTTGTAACTTTGTAAACCTTTGGTTAAGGCCTCACTAGTCGTTCAACTCCCATACAGTTGTAATTATATGATTGAAAAACGACATTGGTTTCGGTTCATGTCACCACACTGATTTTCTGACTTTTCTTTCTTTAGTAGGTCAGTGTTCATAGGAACGTTCCGTGTTTCACTTGTTTTCGGTCTATGACAATAATTTTTTACCTCATTAGCTCAAAAATCGGGCCTTTGTTCCTTAAAACCAGTGAGCAAATTTCTATTTTACTCACTCAATGAAGAAAAATGTTTTGCATTTAGAACGCTATGGATTGGTATTTTATGATTTCATTAGCTCACGAAATATGCAGAAACTCTGATATTCTAACATTTTGTACATATACAATATTTTTACATGATGTATTATTATAAAAAAAACTGATGAATTTTTGATTAATTTGTATTTTGAAGACTGTATTTCCCTAAAAGTATCGTTTCAATTGAAAAAAAAAACATCAGACATAAAGTACAAAACATAAATTATTTAGTAACATTTTTATTTAAAGCTTATTTGATTTTACATTCTCACTAGATTTCTGGAATTTTGAAAATTTTATTAACCATCAATATTTTCGGACTACTAGAATTTCAAAAAGCTTTCTGTGCGTTCTGTTTTTGGAATTTGATTGCCATTCAAAGACAGAAGTCGACGTTTAAAAAAAATCAACGGATCTCCTGCTTTCCAAACGGAATAAAGTAAACACACATATTTCGGATAATATTTTTCGAAAAAAAAAAATTTTTCGCAAAAAAAATAATACAACTGTATCTGCATAAGCTTAAAACTTCGAAATATAACATTCTGTACGACATTTCGATCGAAGAAACGGAATTAGTACGAAATGTAACACTGACGCATATCCGACTTCCAACTATGGGCACCCTTAACCACTACTTCCGGTTATCCGATTCTAACAATTTTAGTCTCAATCGATCCCCCGTCTAATTACCCTGAGCTGTTTTTTCATTTTTTTTCTTATTCGGACCTAGTTCTCGAGATATCGGGCTCCCAAAATAAAAATCGGGGAAAAAATTGCGATTTTTTTCGTTTTTTGCCGATAATTTTATTCTTTTTAAACTTTTTTCAAATTCTCTTATGCCATCTTGAAGAACTCACCAAGCTGCGTCTTTTGACACCGCGTTCGTCCCGATATCTTGAAAACTTTTTGTGCAATCTGCCTGTCTCACAAAACTCCACTATACTCCAACGAAATGAAAGTCATTTCCAATGACAACATTTCCAATGACAAAAAAATACTTGAATGACACTTATGGACAGATCTAGAAATACTGCACATCTACGATTACACCTGAAGAAATGTTAGTTAACTACTTTTTCAATTCTCTGAAAAATCGTAATATTGTTCAATTCTTCTCCGATTCGTTCAAACAATAGCAATAACTTATGCCATTATTTGGTGGATATGAATAGTGCATACGATATTGATTGTACCATAATATTAAACAACATTTACAGTATGTCCCGCGGCCATACGATCACTTTCATGTTACATCTTTCAATTACATTCAAGACTTATTGCTTGGTAGTACCACGGCCAAGTAAAAAATCATGATTTATCTTTCGTTGTACAACCAGTTGGTCCACGGGCAAAAAAATCTCCCGTGGACCAACTGATTGGACCCCGGCAAATCATGGAATCGGTTAATATCGGACGCGTAGGTTTGTCCAAAGTTATCTAATGAAATAATTTTACTAAGAAAAAGTCATAAATTATAACGAAAATACTGTAAAAAAACTTTATTACTAAATACATTTGGTCCAAATTGTCTTGCAAATTTCATATTGCAGATTCGGCCAGTCACATTACTTTTCTGATAGATCTGTATACTCAAATATGACGTAGATTTGAGCCATATTGAAGGAAATACTATAATTTCTATAAAAAACTCAAAAATATTTCACCAAATTATACAAATATATTTAAAAATTTATTACTTCCAACGTCGTCAAAGACGCGTTCAATCACGAACAACTTGATACGTTTAATTACTAGACCCGCCCCTTTTCAAAAGGGGCGGGCCCTTTTCATTATGATAAGTTATAAGCTCAAGCGAATCCCGGAGCGGACAACTATTGTCATATAAACGCCGACCTTTCGTTCATGTTCCGGTGAAAGTGTAAATAACTGCCACCATATTACCTAAATTCTTTCACTGACATTAGACAAGCAGTCCAGGTAAAGAGACAAGGGCCGTGAACAGCATTTTGTCCCTTTTGTTATTTGCAGAATTTTAATGGAAGGAGGCTGTTGTAATGTGCGATTCTGCTATTCCGACCCAAACTATTTTCAGTGCGGAATTACGTAGCCTTCGGTCAAAATACACAATCACTATCACTACATATTATAAAATAAAGTCTCTCGCCGATTTTCCAGTTGCCCTCTCGATCTCCCCCTCCTCTCTACCCTATTCTGTGACGTAATTATAGTATATACCTTCCAATGTTGTAAAGAAACACACACACACACACATACATTTGTTTCATTCTGCTCAAAGAGTTTTAAATGTATCCTGATTGGTCTATAATTTAATTATATTTTCTTAAGAGCAGGTACTTTATCTTATTGACAGCACGTTCGCAATTAGTTCCTTCAAAGTGCATGCTCCACTACTGTTATAGTTTATTTAGCTGCGCTATCTCTTTCGCCACCTGCACTCGATTCTATAAATTGAAACGTTTTTGCTGACGTGAATTGCTTCGCGCTCAAGGTAGACTTGCACGATTGCTGAAACTCGAACAGCGCATACTTTCTTTGTTTATTATTTTAGGGAATACTTTTATACATGCGGCCCATAATAACGCCATTGGCAGATCGCCGACGCTACTAAATGCAGAAATGAATCAACAATAAATAAACGGTCAGCGACTACGCATTTTTTTCAAAATGATTAGCACCATTTTGAGTAAAGCATCTCAAATTTCAAAACTTGTCGCCTTAAAATGCAATGTACCACAGAGGTTACACACATTTTAACCAACAAAAGAAATAAGTTTTGCTTTTATTCTTATGTTATTATTTTTGTATTTATAGCCTCAACATTAAAAGTTATACAAACAAGAACCGCTACGGGTGGTAGGGTTTTTAAACGGAAAAATTCAATTGGGCTCATTTTATTCTAGAATCTTTTGTCATTATTTTACTAGTAAATATAGCATGATAATAAACCCGTTGTAGTTAATTCTCCTGACAACATTTAACTATTTTTAAATTATACGTCTACCTATGTATTAAATAAAACGTAATAATAAAAAAAATACAATTAAATCCTATAATTTTAACAACTCAAAAATTTGAATCAATAAAATTAGTTTAAGCTCTATTATAATGTTTAAATTAATATTAAGTATGTTATTAAATGTATCCCCTAAAGTACGTAGGGAAACAATAAACTACGACGAAAAAACTACACCATTATGCGTGTTTTTGTAGCGTAATTTTTTTTAATGAATATTCCTGAATAAGAGACGCCGTACTTTGTCGTCGCCATTTTGCTTAATTATTCTTGGTTTAAAATGTTACCCTTTTGAGATGAAACCGACTATTAAACCGCACCGCACCACCTGTGCACTGTAGGCTTAAAAGACAATGTTCAAAAATTCAATTAAATAATTATGTTTTTATTGTGTCCCGTAATATTTTTACGGGACGAGTTCGCTGGCGTGGATTACAAAATAACAGTGAAAATACTTGTCATAGATTAAAGGCATTTTACCATAACATAATGTGTCCGTGTTTTCTAGACGACTTAACTTGAAAAAAATTACGGGTTTTAAGATTTATTTTTTTAAAATGTGCCGTATGATTCTAGAAATGACAGGCTAGTTTTCCGATTGCAGACCACTAGCAGGCGCTGCATAAGATATGTTTCTCTAAAACGGCGAAGCTGATTTTAATGTAGTTTTTTGCATTATATAGGTATCACAGCAGAACAGGTTCCTAGACAAGTGTTACGGTTATATACTGCAGTGGGTGCTGCGGTAGATGTGTTTCTCTAAAACGGCTAATCCGATTTTGATACGTAGGATTTTTTTGCGAAGACATGTTTTACGGTTATGAACCACCAGGGGTTGACGCAGTAGATGTTTCTTTAAACCTAGTCCGCCATATATGTAATGATAATTGTAACATAAAGAATATATTGGTACAAAAACATTGCAAGGACGATCTATCACAATACAGCTTCGAAGAAATATTAACATATGATTTGGCCTTTACCTTACAAGGCGGATCAAAGGAATGAGTAATGTAGATAAACAACTATTAAAAAGCATTGCATCCTTTTTATAACAAAAGTTATTCATGAGCGCAATGTATGGAAAAGACAAATCTAACACTTAATCATCCTCGCTTCTTGAAATTAATTTTATGATTTCGAATTTCATCAAGTTTAGCATTACGATATTGTGCTAACATAACCATTGTTAAAGTATCAACCCTATTTGCAATAATTTAAACATTTGATTAATCCGTTGTTTTTGCATATGGAAAGTATTAAACAAAAGCCATCGACATATCGGGTCTTGGTTGTTATATGTATGTGGTGTCTTCGCAAAAATATTTGTATATGTATATATTATAAAGAATATTTATGTATTTATATCAGTTGTCTAGTAACCCATAACACAAGCATAATACTTGCTTACTTTGGGACCATTGGCGATGTGTGGGAAGTCACATGTATTATGTATTATATTTGTAGATGACTCATAGAAAATGTTCTATCTAGTAGATGTTATTGATAAATTGTCTCTCACTGAGATCAGAAGATTGGCCGAACTGACGGTATAATTATGCACGGTACAGGTTGGCCCAGTGTTCTGCAATTTTTGTTCATATATCTTTTGTTATTATGGGTTGTAAAAGGTAAATTGCGTTAAACCGCCTACCTTATGTCGGCACGGAAAATACCTACTTGGGTTCTACAATATTGCCCACCTATCGAATAAAGCTTTCATTAGTTTTGCATGGCATTGTATTTACAAATAAAAATGTTAACATTTTTTTGTAATTAATATATAATACGGGATTGGTTTGAATGCAAGACGCGCTTATAATAAATACCAGCTTAATGATAATCACCAATATGCTAGTGAATTTTGCTTCTCACATCGCTCTGATGCGTGATTGTAAGGTCGCAAGCGACTGCTACCAACTACAATGGAGACAAAAGGGCGTATGTAAAAGTAATATCACGCGAGAGAGGACACCGAACCGAAACTAACTTTTATAGTCGTGCCAGTTTAATCGGCGTGAATAAAAGTTGCAAAGTTTAATTTTCGGGACAAAACAGGGAGCGTTTTTTAATAATGATATACTTTAGGGGTCGGCGCGTAAAGGATAGTTTTTGATTGAAATTTACGATTACATTGTAGTTTGGAAATTATTTTGTATTTTTAGGGCTAATTTCAATTATATTAATAGGGAAAAGGCTTAACTGTTTCCGCAACCTCCCACTACCGTCGCTTTGTCCCCTTCCTCAAAGAGTATTCCACCCATGGCTTCACCTATATCCCATTATATTGGTTGGCATATAAATAATGAACGATCACAACGGATTAAAAAAAATTGTAATGTTTTGCAAATAACATAACCGCCGACGCCTTCACCTATCTGGCAAAGAATGAAAAGCGTCTGCGTAGAATTGTAGTTTTCATTGAAGAATTCATCTAAGAACTGTCGTAGGTGACCATCCATCGAAATTTTTCAAATAATCCACTGCTTTAGGGATCTAAATAAACAATAATCCGTTGGTGCTAAGACTGTAGAGTATGGCAGATGAGCAATTATTTTTCAACCAATATTCCGTAACTTGTGTTGAACTATTTTTGATGTATGTGGTCGAGCGTTGTCGTGCAGAAAGAATTTTATATTGTGTTCTTGGGCTACGCATTAGATTGTCAGCGTCATGGCAGTAATACTAGAAAGGACGTTCTCAATATATAATTCCGGATATATCCATCCGGACACATAACATGATTTTTTTCTTTATTCACGGTTGGTTTTCCTAGTTCATTTAGGCCTAACCATTGACGTATTCGAGTATGGTTAACATGCATAACCTACTTTTCATCTCCAGTTTTAGGTGGTCGAATCAGCTAAATGTACGGTGAAAAAATAAAAATTACGTACAAACGTGTGCGCGATACTTGAGTTGACTCAGACTTAACTCAAGCATCCCAATACCAAATAATTATGTACCTTTTCCCAATTAGAGAAAAAGTCGTTCTATTATGGTATGAAGTATTTTAAATGAGTAGACAATGTACGCTTTGTAAGTCTGGGATCTTCCTCGATTATTTTAATTTATCGATATTTACTTCCACTGACCGGTTAGATCTAGCTTGACAGTTCAACGTGTAGTTGCCACTACGAAATCTTTTTTGCTATGTTTTTGCTGTAGCTTCCGATGCGGCATGGGGATCTCCACGTTGACTTATGTTGCGCACAACTTCGGCCACCGAGTGTCGAGATACGTATTTATAGAGCGAACAATGTCTTATATGAGTTTTGATATCGTCCATTTTTTATGTAATGTTTATACTTTGAGATTTAAATTGTTACTGTGATCGACAACGTCACCCCTCAACGGTAGAATATTCTAGACGTTTCTCGAAAAAGCTAGAATTTATTTATGGAACGCTCATTATTTATATGCCAACCAATATTATAATATCTCAACTTATAAATATCTATGGGTTAGTTAAAATTGCTGTGTCAAGAAATCATTATCGCGAGAAAAGAAATGATTTCACACGTCTACTACTGACTACTTCAATCTAATACGTCATATAAGAATCTTGAAAGAACTTAATACTTGTAGTCCAAATAATCTGTTGTTCGACACGTCTCATTTCTTACGACTGTACTATGATGATTGTAGTGTCGTTTTACGGGCGATGCTTTATTAGTGGAAGTGGTGGTGTCATTTCAGCGTAGGTAATGTTAAAAGTGCATCTTTTACGATGTCTCCACACGACCGCTCTTCAATTATTCTTCAGCACGAAAATAATGTAACGTGAGCCAAAAGATAACCTCTTACGTGTACTTGTAAATTTTATAATTTATCTGAAACCAAATTTTAGCCACTGTCTTAATATCTACACAGATGAAGACGGATTGACGCATTTTTGTTTTCTATGTATAAAAGTCATCCAGTTCCCGTCGACGTACTCTATAACTGTATTGTAAAATAAAACGCTTCAAATTGAAAAAAAGAACTTTACATTTTTCTAGAGTGCACTGCAATAAAAACATTCTGGAAAGTTTTATAATTAAAAAAATTCATAAAGCACAGAAAAAAAGTTTTCAGTTCCGTTCAGAATTAATCCAGGACGACAAATTCTTTATGAATGTTAAAACTTTCTTAACACTAAAAATAGTATAAGTTAAAATTAAGGGACTGAGTTTCAACATCTATTTTAAAATGGTACTAATTTGTAATTGTCATTGGGAATCGTAATGTTTGCTTGTGTTCGTCTGTCAATAGATGACGTTTCCTCTTTCCTTCATTTGAAAAAATCACTCGTTTCGAATGATCGGAAATAGTAGGTTGTTATTAACCAAGGGACTAAAATAGTATATTTACAGCCAAGGTAAATTGTTGAATCCAGACCGTAGCAAGGGATTCAATCCAAATTAAACACTGTGCTTTTCAGTCCTTGCAGTACCTAACTACAATAACAGTACTATCGTGAGGAATATCCATAGAGTCATAAATAGAGATGGTAATAACGGCTTAAAATTTACAACGATTTCAAGCGTGTTGCTTAAAAAAATAGCAGGCTATGTAAAACGCTTAAAAAGCTTATATATTATATATATATATTACACATATATAAATATATATTATAAATATTAATATACGGCACCAAAAAATAACATTTTCTTTAAGTACTGAAATACAATCTTTTGAAGCAATCAACACTTTTACAAATGCTCAGGTTAACTTTTTGTGTAACGGCCGACGCAGCTAAAAAATATAAAGTTACCATAAACAAAAAAATTAAGTTTCAGTTTATTTCCTTAATGTTTAAGGTATTTTTTAAATACAGTAATGATACAAATGTATTGAATTTATTACATAAATATGATTCACTCTGCTACTAACACACACAACGTATCTACCTACCCTACGAACGTAAAAGCTTATAACGAAATATACTTATTAGTATAAATGTTACAAAAGCTTTAATAAGCGTGGTTTATTAAAAGCTTTTCGTTTAAGCGTGCATCTCTAGTCATAAATGTCATTTCACAGTATCGAAAATGTCAAACGCAATTTCACTGGGGTGAAAACCAGTGTGCGGGGACCTCGCGGACTGAAACTCGCCATCTTGCACCACCTAGCTAGAGTATGAGTGATTAGACGGTAAACGCAAAAGAGGGCTTCTAGTAACTTCGAACTTTCATGGATAATTCCCATGTTGTCTATGTTTTTTACTGTCACCTCGGTAGATTAAATGTTTATTTAAGTTTGGAAATGACTTCTGAACTATGTAAGCTTCATTTCTACCTAACCCAGTTAATTACAACTCGATACAACAGGCCGTTGACAAACGGACTAACACACAAGTCAAGATATTTGTTTCCTTACCACCTCTTTGATACCTATTATTAATTATCCAAGTAAATAAAACTTATAAAACTAGTAGATCTGGAGAAATAGCGAGTGGAAGGATGTGATATGCAAGCCTTATGTACGTATGTACTCCAGGCGACACGAACAGTTAACAAAACAATATATGTGTTACGCAAGTCATCTCGCCTTTGGCATTAAAACCTTTCATGTATACTAATTATATTCACTTTACGCAAAGGAGCAGGCAACTGCCTTAATAGAATTGAATTTAAAATCGATATAACCAAAGCTGTTGTAATTACCTCAAACGTCGGTGAACGTTAATTGGTCCCGATCCCGATGGGATGTTTGGAGGCCCGGTCGCCGGTTGCCGCAGACTGATACTGGGTTCAAGGGCGTAGCGGACCGATTTCAATATAAATATTATTGCAACAACGCGGCGCGTTAAACGCAGAATAACATTTGCATATTTATAAGAGCCCTCTGCAAACATGGAGGGAATGGGCTTCGCGGGGTCGGTTTGTTTTTGACATAATCGACCCCTTCGCTCATGGTTCGCAGTCATTACTTAGAATCCGACTATACTGAAGGCGGGGCGATGGACGCGCGTTTACCAAACGTTATGAAAACAAGCATCTACGAGTACAATAATTGGAAATGCGTCCGCTACCGTTACAGAAACGAACTCTTGTCGCAAATGACGCCTTTGTATTATGGAACACCACAACGCATTTTGGCCCATAGCAAGTCCAATTGTTTGCTGCTCCCTGGGCAGGTTAGCAGTAGATCCACGGTTTCCCGCATACTAGGTGGGCGAAAACCGAAAGCCACTGCGTGCACAGGCTGGTGCTTTTGTCGCAATTTCAGTTAGCATTTCGAAACGATGTATTTCTAAAATCTGTTAATTTAACTAGAGTATTTTTTACTTTTACTGTAAGTTACTACAAATCGATTACAAATGTTTTCTATTTGAAACCGCGAAACCTGCGACTTTGCGAGCCTCCAACCAGCGACTACCAGAGTTTTAAATAAGTTTTATACCATGCCGCGGCGGCTGCAGCCGAAGATGGCATCGTGAATTCCTATCGCCACAAACCACAACCACACATGTCCGTAATTCCAATCACAGTCACAGACCTGATACGATCGATAAAAATAAATCGCTGTTTAGGAAAGTTTTCAGCACGCTCGGTTATGGCCAGAGACAGCCTCCACAGGCGCCGTCTATGCGTGAGTCGGCAAAACCATATCTTGAGGACAATGTGGAACTTTCGACGGTGGACTCATCGTAATATAACTTTGTTGCTCCGTCATTAATTTTTCGTTGTAATTTATTTAAGCCTTTCTCAAATCAATCATAGTAGGCTGTTTGTTACAAGAGATGATATTGTTTCAGTGACGTAGGAAAATTTAGTACGTTAACATATTTCGATAACGACTTCGTATTATAAGTAAATTTTTTTTGCATCATTACAAAATAAATATATCAAAGGTATTTTTGTGTAACATAATTTTTGATATTGATTTTATTTTTTATTTTTAAACAAATAATAAATAGTGTGGATTAATAGGTACTGAACTTCGTTCTTTAAGTATAACTTCGGTCGTAAATAAATTATGCTTTGAATGAATTAAGTTAGGCATAAGCCCTTGTAGTGGGGCTTTAATGAGCTATGGTGATGGTATATGAGCTGATGGTATGGTATGGTGAGTTTTGCGCCCGCTCTCAATCCTCATACCCGCTTTTTGTTTGATTCAGAGTCAAAGTCAAATATCTTTATTTCGTAATTATGTAACATAATCTTGAAATACGTCACAAGAGTGAATTTATTATTACTTTATGAAAGAACCTCACCACAAGGGGTATTCAGAAAGTACTTATTAAATGAATTATTCACATGGGCAAAGGTGAATTAATCCCTAAATTTCTTTCTGAAGACGAGAAAAATGTTCGATCTTCAGAAATCAAACATTATATCTATATATTTGATATGTACTTGTTTCTGGTTTATGTAGTATATTTTTTCGGCATGGTCAGACAAAAAGTATAAGTTACGTACAAACGTATGTGTCATGTCGTGATAGCCCAGAGCGCAACGAACCTGTCTCAAATTTATAAGGCCATAGGGCCATGGTTCGAATCCAGGCGTGTACCAATGAGTTTTTCTGACTTAAGCACATTAACTATCACTGATTCCGTGCCTCGGAGAGCACGTTAAGCAGTCGGTCCCGGACACTGTCAATAGATGGCGGTCATTACAATCCCCAACCCGCAGTGGAGTAACGTGGTGGATTTAAGCTCCAAACCCCCTCCTTACCCTGGGGGAGGCCTGAGCCCCTGTAGTGGGGTAATATGGGCTGATGATGATGATGTATGTGTCAAGCTCGACAATGTTGCAATTTCTGCAATGCGAAATTTCATTGCAATAGTTCATAGCGACATTATTATCAGTGTTTCTTTATTATTTCTATACATTTTCTCTATATATTATCTCTTTTCTATATATTTCTCACTTCATTTCATTATCGTCACTCACTCAAAGCTGATACTTGGGTACATAAGTGAGCCGCTTTATATATTCGAAGATTTGGACGCTCGAGCGCTTTCCATAAAACTCCCATGAAATCAAATCCTTCGTTATTTGATCAATACAAAACGATGTTCTTTATCAGTTTGTCAGCTATACCGTAACTACTCATAGGTTGATCTGAGTCCGCTTTTTTAAAGATTTTATCGGTTATAAAGTGTCCAGAGCGAGCTGCATCTATCGTGTTAAAAGGATCCACATTGTACTAATTTTATTGATACCGCAATAGGTCCATAAATTTCGTGAATCTATGAATCGATCAATGAATTTTTTTTCGGCTTGAAATGAATTGTTTTTTTTTTTGTAATGAAATTGTACAGTATAGTGAAATTCTTAAGCACTTTCACTTATTCCACAGACTGAAAAACAATAAGAAAATAACGGAAATTAGCTTAAGGATGTCATCTTTTAATGGTATCAAAACCAGTCAGTTACCAAAAGTAAAATCAGAGAAATATAATTAAAACATGTGACGTACTAAAGACAAAAACCCCTACCCTAATAAAACATATTCTAACGTATTTATTTGTTACTTATCGCCAGATTACACGAAAACATTCACCAATTTTAAACAATACTTAAAAACTTGAAATTAGAGACTAATTTTCAGATTTTCCCTACCTTTATACCAAATGTCAAGATTCTAGGTCAAAGGAACGTACTACTTTAGGTTTTGATGATGTGAAGATACGCAATATCTTTTAGGGGCCGCAGGCGTTCGTATTTGATGTTAGTCTCAACGTGATACCTCTATCTCTTCCTGAAAAAGGGCGCTGATAGACAGACAGACAAACGTACAACAAAGTGATTTCATACAACATAAGGATTCCGTTCTCTTACCTTTTGATTTACGAAACCCTAAAAAATATATTCGATTTCGAAATCTCCTCATCCTCGGTTCTGAAATTAGAATTGAGCTGGCAGTGTCATGCAGTGATTCTTCAAAAACCTCGAGGAGTAATTTGATTGGACGTATGCGAATAACAAAATTAATAAAAGTAAACGAAGTCGTTTGACTGTTCAACTTCATACGAATGCTATGTCTTTTTTTACATAGACAGGCATTTATCTAAGCTTGTAAATAGAAATGTCTCACCAAATACGTTGCGGAATTTTGTGACATTCACGAGCATTGCATATGCTAAATTGTAAATTGCTTGTCATACAAGAAGGGTGCATTGCACTCCTTTGACATGGACTGTTTTAATTAGCGCAATGTACTGGGCGAATACAGTTTATAAACCTGCAGCTTTGTATACCTGCAGTTAGCATCAGTCACCCTTAAAATGCGTTTAAATTAATCTATTCATCACAAAAATTCTTAAGGTCTGGTAATACGACAAGAAATCCTCTCGATTAGTTGATTTATGAAATTATGTCACACCACTCAAAATTTTGAATTTCGATTGTTGGCAAAATAAAATAAAACTTTTTTTAAATGTTTCCTCAATATTAAATATGCAATGAACGCAAAAAGAGGATCGGGCCGCGGTAATTGCGTTACATCGCTGCGGTTTCGCGCCAACTGAAATTTTCAAACTTTGCGAAGGTCTAAAAATAACGGAGATATTTGTTTATCGTAACATTAAACGATACCGGGAAGATTTTTTGAGTTAAAAAGATAGAAAAAGAAGCGGTCGTCTTCGCACGGTTAGGACTGAATTCGGAGAAATTCCCTGCGCAAGCAAAAACTATTCTAATAGTATTCCAGGTCTGTCTTCGAAACTGAAATTCGTTATGTAATCTTCCTATTTTCAAAGAGATATGTATTTTTCTATATCTACTTAAGTTCCCGCTTAGGTCGTTTTCAGACTGGTGGCGCGGCGTTCTATACTGTGTATTTCATAGAACTTCGTCAAAGATACACATGTAAGTGCAAAACCTTGCAAGTACCAAATTTATAAATTGAAATTTATAAACAAAATTAAATGTGTTACATAAGGTGTTACGCTGTAAATGATATACCTGCCGAGTCCAGATTTCTGAAACATGTTCACATTTTGCTTTCTGTCGCAAGCAAAATATCGGGATCGGGTATTTATTTAGAATGCTGGTAACCCGTAAGTACGTATATGTCTAGAAAATGTTTTAAATAATTCTGATTCTTTAGAGAATTTCCTATCTTCGTTGAATTCTTTAAAAAAATTACAAGTAAATTTATGAATTTCATCTTACAATTATAAGATGGAACTCGTAAATTTACTCGTTAACTTCTCGACAATATGCAGGGCAAGACTCACAAATTGGCCTTGGAGGCAAAATATCGGAAACATTAAAGTAATCAAATTGAACTCAGAGAAAACTTTATTTTATTTTTAAACATTAAATTCTGCATTCATGGAATTTTGAAAAGTCACTTGACTGAGCCGGGATCGATCCGACACAAATTAAAAAATCTTCGTATGTTTTGTGACACCAGATTAATCATAGGGATTAAATCCTTCCAATAAATATTGTGTCTAAAATCAAGAGAAGACCGTACAAGTGAATAAATAAATCTAAATAATAAAGTCATAATTAATTTATTTGTTAATATCTTGCGGGAAACGAAAAAACGAAAACTCGTTTCGCACAACTTGTGATGTAACAAAGTTTATTACAAAATAAAGATAGCCCGTAACTTCATTCGTGTGATTTTCATAATTTATTGTTTTTCAAGTTTACGCAAGGAATCCTAAATATTTCCGGAATGAAAAGTAGCCTATAATATTCTCTACAAAAATTCTTCTGCACGCCAGCGAAAGTTCCATCAAAATTGGTTCAATCGTTTCGGAGATTAACCCGGACAAATAAACAGACAGGCAAAAAAATTTAAAAACGCCAGTTTGGGTTTTGGTTAGTCGCAAACAAACATATGAACAAAAAAAAGTCTTTATTTTGATATCGCAGGCAGACATATTATCCATTGTAGTAATGTTAGATTTCATGGTTTTCCATTGATTTTAGACGCAATGTTTGTTAAAGAAATTTAATACACATCGAATGGCGTCAGAGAAATACAAGTAGATTTTTCTTTTAATTTGTGTGTTTGCGATTTCCGGTTCAGGCAAGTAACTTTTCAAAGTTTTATGAAATTTCGTGTTATTTATCTTAAAACAATAAAAAGTTCGTTTGAATAGCTTCGTATGTAGCTTTATTTTCATCGATTGCAATGAAATTGATATAAATTAACAATCTGTCGTCATGACCCGTAAAACATTATAATGCTATAGAAGTTGAGCCAGGTTTGTGTAGCGGTCCGCCATGCTCTGCGGCCATCTCGAATTCCATTACCGTCCTCCAGAATTCCTGTCCTGTCTTTGGTAATCTTACCCGTGTCCTGTTCTGTTTCAGGCTTACAAACTGACAGTATAGTTTGTACACATTGTTCTATTATATAACTGTTGGATAATGAATAATTTTGGAAAGTTGCTTTCGTCATGAGTATTATGTTTTGTTTAATCATTTCTCAGTAACTATTCAGTGTCCATTGACATAAGAAAGATGTCAATTTGTTTGAGCCCAACATCAAAATACTTAATATTTTGTACCAGTTTGCTTTTGTTTATACGCTTGTAAATTGATAGTGACGAAACTTTAACATTTAAACATTTAAATGTACGAATATGATTCATCTTATTACAAGGTACAGGGCCGTAACTAACTTTATATTATAGGTACGTCTATGCGCCTGCACCCTTGAAAAATGTTCTATGTTAACTCCAAATAGTAAATAATAGAATTAACAATGTCTATAAAAATAAATCTATCGCCTAAAAACTTCATTATTGATTATTTACAGGCGCTTAGTAGAATTTGGAATATATTTAAATTGGGTGCCGGAGGAGGCCTAAGCCCCTGCAGTGGGGTAAGAATGGGTTGATGAAGAAAAAGAAGAAAGTGCAAAAACGTTTATTTAAAAATATTCGTCAAAATATTCGTTAATATAACATACGAAGACACTAAACACAAATTCTCGTTGGTAGAGTTGGTAAGGACAAAAGTACCCAAGGCTAAGGCAAATTAAATAAAATTAAATAAATAATAAAATTATCACGAACAAAAAATCGGCTACGTGCATGTCTGGCCGTGAAGGGTTCCGTGGTCGAGATGAACGTTCATGGTTAAAATTCGCATTTTCAACCACGATAATTGACTTAAACAAAAAAGTCTCTTCAAATTTTTATACCATGTTCTACCCTCCAAATGTCATCTATACACCGTGTTTTGCTGAACGTAATTCAAAATGATAGAGCGCGTAGAGCTTATTGAACTAAACAAAAAGTTTGAAGTAAGCAGGTGACGCAAGCTGACGTTCACCGAGAAATTTGAAAACTGTCACAACACGGACAGATAGCATTTATTTTTGCCTTTGTAATTATTGATACAGCGTCAGACAGCGTGTATCGATAATTCTTTCGAAAAAAAATCTAATGTGAAAATTTAACCCATATTAATTGTTTTTTTCAAAATGGAGATATTAGATTGGTACTACCTAACAGCTACAAAAAATTTGGGAAGTAATAAAAAAAATTTCCCACGTGTAAAATTATCCAAATGCACTTATTCAGTGTGATAGGCGTGAATGAAGAAAAATTATGATGTGAAATGTGATCAACAATTTTGAGCTTTTTAGAACTTTAAATGAAATTTTAATATTCTAACTCACAACTCTATTTGACGTCGAAAGATTTTCTCGATCGCCCGGAGCAACCACACGCACGAACAATTTATAGCATGGTATTAAACGTATTTGAAATTTTCCGTCGTTTTAATAGATAGAACAAATCAAGTCTAATTAAATACATCTCTGTAAATGAGAGATTTCACCACAGTTTGAATGATCGAGTTTAACATTACGGTACACGACCCTAAAAAAGTTACCACGAAAGCTTAGTTATTTATAATCAATGATCTCCCGTCGCTAATATTTGACATTAGTATTTACCAACTTATTTGTTATTAAAAAGGGAGACTTGTGGAACGAACACACGAATCCCTCGTGACCAGTATGAAATTTAACATAGCAATTTATTTTTATGGTGTCGTAAATAGAGGGAGGCTGTGTCGACGTCTCCTTTAGATGTATTCGAACCAATTTATTCTACGTCCAACTACCGTAAGTTCCCGATTCTATCTGCGTAATCTACACTATACATGCTGCAATTTTATTTGTTTCATGACTGCCGACATCTAAGCTGACTTACAGCTAAGGAAATGTACGGAATGCCTAGTATCATACCCAACGAAAATTTTATTAATTACAAAAAATTTAATTAAAGAAATTCTGATTCAGTGTTATCTAAGAATTAGCCTGTGTGCGGATAATTCAACTTGCGACATGCAAAGACGAAACAACATTCACTTTTGGGAAATGGTAGCTCGTGTATGATTGGATATTAGTCCACGTGTAGTTCCGTGCTATGTGCTGCGATTGACTGATGCCCTTTATTTTATAAAAAAGTACTTAAGTTTTCTAAACAAAACATGCTGAATTTCATTTTTATTTCATAAATTTGTATGACGTTTCGTTTTCGATTGTTTTATGATAAATACAGTTTAAATATTATGACTGGATGATGGGATATTCCGTTTCCGATATGTTGTAGTACAATTCGCTGCTGTCAAATTTATTTACTCTATGATAAGCACATATTTTTTCTTCATATCGTCTTTTAAAGATCGTTGTTTATAGTACTATATTAATGACCGCCCTGATCGAAATTCGACAGTAATTTATTGGCTTTTTTATGTTTAAATGTTAGGTATTGAGATTTTTTTGTTATATAATCATTGCATTTATCTAATTTCTTTGAATGTAATATGAAAGTACGACAAATAGAAACTTATAAATATAGGCTTCGATTCCAATTCGAAGGTGATGAAAAATAATGTTTAAAAAAAAAACTTTATTAAAAAAGGTTGAGGAACAGAGGAGAAAAGGTAATTATTAATTATTATTAACTATTTTGTCTTTGCCTATTTATATATAGCGATAATAGCTGCGGAAATATGACGCAGGGACTAATCGATAGACGAAGAGACAGCCTGACGAATGATTATTAACGGTTTCCTTTTCAAACTCGTACCTGAGAAATCACTCAAATATTATCGTCGATCTTAGCAACTTAGCTGAGTTCAAGGAACCTTTTTACTGAGGCAAGGTACAGTATATTATTAAAAAATTACAGATAACAGTCCACAAGAGCGAAGCCTCGAGCGAGCACTACTTAATTATATTTTCTGCACGATAGTTCTGCTCTAGCGTTTTAGGTTAATAAATGTATCAGTTTTTGTAGTGAAATAGGCAAAAAAGACCTTCAGTTACTTGTACTAAGCAAAATTACCAGGAATGCTGGTAACAAAAAGTGTTTGCTTTATGTATTAAAAATATGTGCAAATAACGAACTTAAAATCGTAATGAATAAATACTTCTGCTAAAGTGCAGGTCACAGTTACTTCCAACTATAACCGTAGCTGTGGTTTGCGGTTAGACTGACTTAATAAGAACACCCGATACGGTATATCGGTGGCATGTACATGTGCCAAAATCATAGATTATGCATATAAGAGTGCCTTATGCTTATGTGGTTTACAAGCTGCTTAAACGTTCACAGCTCTTTTACTATATGCCCATTATACTCCTAACAATAACTTAATTATAGGTTTACTGCAGCAAAGACGTTTATATAATAGATATACGCCAGACGCCTTCATTTGAGAGATTTGATAGTCGAAGTTGTTTTCGTAAATTTTTGTATTAATTTGCTATAAGTATATTAATTGAGATCTCCTTCTGAAGCATCAAACGCTTCAAGAGGGAAACCAAAAGTAAAGCAAATACACATAATATTTCAAGTGAACGTTATTTTAACACTTAAATAGTATAAGCCTTTAGCAAAGTACTTGGAGCGCGCGGCCCCCAATAAGTAAGTCATCTTCGGTACTAACGCCGGTTTACGAATATTTAGCGCGAGACACACGTGTAGGAATGTCGACATAGCGTCACTACGAACAGGTATCTTTTTCGTTCGTAGCTTCGCATATATATCAAATCTATTAGACACACGTAAACTTCTATGACATTTTAATACCTTTTTTTTAAATAAACTAATTTTTTTTGTCGGCTCTCCCGACACTCGCGGTAGTGATTGTCGGGAAGCGTCCTTTACCCCACCGCACCGCTTCTTCCCACTTGTGTCGCCTGTTTATTGCGAAGATGTTCTACTTATAGAATCTTAACCTACTTTGCCTTGAGACAGTAAGTGAATCGAATTATACGTCCACGCAGGTCTGTTATGGTCCATTTCACCAATCAGGAAATATGCTTTTAAGAAATGCAGGCATCGGAACGAAGATGTTTACAAATACATTAAATAGAAAATTGCCAGAATTGTATAGTAAAATATCACCAAAATTAGTCGAAGCAAAGCCATATGCCATATATATGTATATATATACATTATTTAAATTTATCACCTGTTACAACAAATAAACTCTGTATATGTACGCTCATCATGAGTATGTTTTAAAGTAGTTTTCTATAAATTTTACGAAGGAATTTTATTCTGAACTGACTCATAGTGGGCAGGCATTATTTTAGCCATGTACTTATCCAATATGAAATAATGTTCGTTCCAAACAAATAGGCCTTCTTTCATCCTCTATAAAGTTATAAGTACCAAAAGGTTATTCGAAAACAACGTTTATTTTTAAATGTAAAGAGAACTTACTCACTGGTATACAGTTACCGATACTTTAAAAAATAAACTTAAGTCGACGTTGTCTTGTTTTTTCCCCTAGTAAGTATAGATGAAATTCGCTGAAGTTTTGAAGATTTTTCCCTTTAATTAGGTTAAGTAGGTCCCCCCTACCCCACCGCAGGGTAATTCTGTACGCCTCGGTGTAACTCAACGCGACACCGGCAACGTAGTGGAGCGCTTTTAACGCTGGCAAATTAACGACACCCCTCTTATTAAGCCTTCACCCCTCTGTGAACTATGTTAAGCAGACGCCAGGATGACTTGGTGATCGTGACTTAGTTTATCTAACACTAAAGGCATGATAATCTTTCTCGATAATTAAAATGTCGGATGTGTTTCGAGGCGAAATTGTTTTTGATTTATAAATACTGGCCGAGTTCGTGTTGGACACGCATTAAACCTGTCTGACACGAACTTCCGTAGCTTTTCCAGAGTCGAGAAAGAATAAAACCGTGGTCTGATAGCCAAATGGCGAGAGATAATTTTTCTAAAATATGTATTTTCGTAACCTATCAATTGGAAAGTTGGATAATAAGAAACCCATTGCAACTAACTTCGGAGGCTCATATTTTGCGACTGAAGCGTTTATTAAAAAGTATTGTGTAACACGGTACTTTTTAATTATCCTTTCAACGAAACACCACTGGATGTGATGTGTGAAAAAAAGTTTTAGTTTCCACTTTGCGCGTGTAAGGAGCTACCTAAAATAAATTACCGAATGAGCCATTAAAGACCAATAATTTATCTGAGGAACCAGGAGGACCCTAGAGAACGCGGCAAGTGCATGTCATAGTACGAATCAAAGTAAAGGTGTAGTTACAGGCAGTGAATAGAACACATTTGGGATTGTATTTAAAATACAATTAAAAACGAAAGCTTTGTGCAAAAGCTTATTGTAAAGTATCAGACTACTTATTAGATTAGATGATAAAAATCCATGGGTGTAAGCCGCTCGCCTATCAGTTTGTTTCAATAATATTATTCTTTAAGCACTTATTGTTAATTTTTTTTTATAATTTTGTTAAAAAGAGCGTCCCTCACTTTCTTGCGTATTCTTCTAAGAGGAACCAGCATTTTTGAATGCGCTTTTGTGGTGAAGTTCTTCTACAAAGTAATAAAATTCACTCTTATGACGTATTTCAAGATTACGTTACATAACTACGAAATAAAGATATTTTGGTTTGATTTGATTTGAATTATTCTCGCTATTGATGTTATTATTTGAACGCAATATCACGTAGGTACAAAATATTTACTTCCATAATTGCTATGCGGAAATGGTATGTATGATACAATCACAAAAAATTTGATATTATATCCGTTTTGGGTAAAAATCCTAGTGCAGCATCTCCGGTGGCTTACAACCGTATAGTAATCAATAACTTGTTCTGAGGTGATGTTACCTACATAACACGACATGTGAAATTGCGATGCTAAAATGTAACCGCATCTAAACTTGCTTAGCCCTTTCAGAGATATACAACTACCGCAGCGTACTATGGTGACCTATAACCGGTAAATATATCTACGACCCTAGGCTGAAATGTTAGGCTATGGTTATGTAAAAAAAAGAACTGCATAAAAATTGGACGAGCCGTTTTAAACAAACACATTTACTGCAGCGCCCCTTGGTGGCTCATAACAGTCAAACATGTCTATATAAGAACTTGCTCTGACGTAATATCGGTGATATCGGTTGGATAATCGATTCAGCCGTTTTAGAAACACAAATCAACTGCAGCGTCTCTGGTGACCGTAACTGTAAAACATATTTAAAAACTTGGCCTGAAGTAATATGCAATAGATACAAAAAACTGCCGTTTTAGGGAAACTCATTTACTACAGCGCCTCTTAGTCGCCTTCATCCGTAAAACATGCCTATGAACTTACTCTGAAGTAAGTAAGTGATATAAACAATAAAACACTTAAGTAACACATCCGTATCCGTATCCGTAATGCAAATCGGTCCAGTAGTTTTTGAGGAAAATGCTAACAACAAAAGCTCAAATACGACCTCTAACGCATATATCGTCTCTGTTCCGTCGTGGATAATAAAACAAAAAATAATAGAACTGTGTTAACATAACTGGTTTTTTTTTTTGTTTCATTTGTCATAGAAATTGAATAATTTTCTGGTTGACTTATATTCGTATATTTACCACAAGCTTTTTATATTAATAAAAATACAAGATAATAGAATTTTGTAACAACAGTTTTAAGATACTCCATTAGATCGAGTGCACTAATTTTTATTTTGCAAACGCTTATTGCAACATCCACAACGTCCAGACTCGTTTCGAAAAGTGAAAGTTGAACTTTATCCTACTGACAACACGTATCACTTGTGTATTAAGTAGTAGAGAAGCCAGTTCGTGTTCAATACCAGGTCTGTGGAACATAAACTGGATCTACAGTGATAATTTTTCAACATTTTTCATTGTTGAATGAAACCGAAAAAAAAACAACATCAACAACAACATTTCAACATCAACACGCGAACCGTGACGGTAGATAAATCTATACTGATAAGACGATATTAGCAGAAACTGGTAAAGTACCTATTGAAAATGAAAAGTAGAGTACGAAAAAAATAAAAACTGTACCCATATACAAAGTTCTTTACACTAAAAAGTCAGAAATAATATTTTCACTTCAAAAAAAAGAGCATTGTCTGCCATTTCCATCATCAGATCAGCTCTAGATCACTATAACATTCTATATTTTATGGAACTACACCTATGGGTCCAGTTTTATTAAAATTAGTCAACGGGAAGTGGGTGAAATTTAAATAAACGAAATTCTTTGTTTTTAGAGGAGGAATATTTTCGAATTCAATTAAAAAAGTTCCGAAAGTCGAATGAAGTTTAAAATTTTATTTCGTTCTTTTATCTTAATACCATGTTTAAAGAACATTTTCAAGCCGTCAAAGGATTTTTAAAATAAATCATAACAGTTTGTTCTCCCTTCGCGCTGACTATAAATATTTAAAAAAACGAACCAAATAAAAAAGTCTTTAGTTTTATTTTTCAGATAAACCAAATTAAAAACGACTTTACGTACTGACAAGAGAAAAAAAAATCTTAAATTTGATTAACAAAGTTAACTGTGAGATAAAACACAAGTTTCTTTAGAGAAACGAATGAACCGACGCGTTAATTTGATTCGACGGACTTACGCACCGAGATTTTGTATACAGGTGAACTTTTCTACGCTGCCGCTGTATATAAAATGCCACAAATGAGGAATTAGTGTTATATACATAGAGAAAATTATGGTTTTGGATTTTAATACGAATTGTTAACTTAGTGCATTTCTTTCTTACATACCAATATCGATGCATAGAAAAACTGAAATGTGGTTAGCTTGACAGAGGGAAATATACCCTGTCCCTTGCACCTCACTTTGATTAATTTACAAATTTATCAACTTACTTATCAACGAATTTAAATAAAATATGAGAATTCATTTAAGTAGTTTCTTTACAATAGAGGCCCAAGAGAGCCAATCCCATTTTTATGGTAACTCTTTGAAAAAAATTAAAATGCTTATGTCATCAATTCCAAGCATTCGCAGCCCTTTGTGTGTCATCGGAAAGTTTATTAATAGATAATTAACAAGTTAAAAGTAAGTGATGTTATTTGTTTTTCGATCAGACTGCTGGCTAGTATGACAGTAAAAATGACATTACATTATAGGTTTTGGATATATTCACATGAGAGATATAAAATTTTACAGACGGAGAAATAAAAAAGTAAGTCTGTGATAAAAACTGCCGTACTTGTAGAACGAAATATTGGCCCTTATAAGGATGAATGAAATACGATTGCAGATACCTGAAATGAGAATGTTAAGATGGATGTGCGATGTAATTATAATGTGTAAGATATATGTGTAAAATATAATGGGTAAGATACGAGTGAGTGTTTTAGTGACAATATAGGAGTAACCTCAGATAAGACGAAACCGTTTGTCGTGACATCTTCGTTTAAATAGGAGGAGTTAACGCCATGGGGCTCTAAGAGTGATGAGCATGAAGGTCGATGGATGTACAGAAAGAGGAAGACTGATGACAACATGGATGGGCTGTGCAAGGAACAGATAAGAAGTGGATGCCCAGATAAAGTATAGAAAGCAGAAATGGAAAAGACGTACAAACTGTGTTAACCCCAATCGATTGGGAGCAGGCAGGTAGATGATAATAAAATCGGGAAAAACACAAAATAAACCTTTACAAAAACCCTATGTCACCTTAGTTTTAAGGCTAATCAGATCACAACCACAACCAAAAACAACATCTCATAATTAAAGATACTGAAACCATAATTTTTGCGTTGACTGTAAAATTCTAAGTCGTCGTAACTCTTGGTAACCTCCAGCTATACCGGTCGGTAAATACTTTTCATAAAAGTACAAAAATATCTAAATTTGAGTTTTTCAAATTCACTATTACTAAAAGGAATTTTAAATTATCTAAATAACTTTATCGATTTTACTTATTGACACACCCTTTCTAATTAATACTATTTATAGAATTATGTTTTTAATTAATACCTGTTTTTAATAAAATCGTAATCAATATTGCTATAAATTGTTATAAAACAAAGATAAACCCGTTAAATCTGTATGATGCAATGGGAAATTTCTGAAATCATTAAGTTCCCTTGAATATTTGCGACGAAAAGATTTCTATTTAAAGTTTATTTTTCCAGTTGAAATTACAAGCCCATTGCGCCATAATGCAATTGATCCCTATAACGTACCACAAATTAAAACATATGTCATTGAAAAGATCGTCTTTCTTGAAAATTGTAAGTAGAATGTAATATTTACAAGAAAACGACGTTTCTGAGATATATATTAAAACTTATACATGAGGCGCCATTTTGATATATTACACAGTTGCATTCAAGTGTTTTTATTTCAAACAATATGTACTTTTTTTTAAAATAAACATGTTAGGTCTTTGAAAGCTTATAATTTTCAATAAGGTTTCAACGTAATATACAAAAAAAAATGTGTTTCTTTCATTTAATTTGAAATTCGAAAGTAGAAAAAAATTAAACTGCAAATTACTAATAAAAAAGCATTCATTAAATGAAAATAATTACCCATACTACGTCTTTCCTATACAACTTTGGAAAGCACGACTCAATAAAATTCTTAAGGGTAATTTCTAGTGCTTCTTGGTAAACAATTTCTTACACGAAGAAAGTTGTGCAAATTGCTGAAAAAATGGTAGTCGGTAGAAGCCAAGTCCGGAGGGTTTCTGATAGTAACTCCTGTAGCGCTGAAACGTGTTCTCGGTCAGATTTGAGGTCTTGGGTTATTGAAAAGCAAACATAGTGAAGATCGCTTGACCAGTCGAGGCTGTTAAATTTCGTCAATTTGGCGTACACAGATCGACATTGTGAGTACGCTAACGTCAAACCATGTTGCTAAACAATACACTGGTACGAATTAGCTTTCATCATGGTTTGCAATTCTTCATTAATAACTTTAGTGGCTGGCCTACCTCTTGGTTCATTTTACAAGTCGAAATCTCCACCACGAAAGCCACTAAACTAAAAACGGACCGTGTATTTAGTATATCATATTTTCTACAAACGCAGCATCAATGTTACGAGCTGTGTCTGCACAACGAAACTCGTTAGGATCACATCTCAGGACCTGAATTTGTGGCAACGATACTTAAATAGACGTATTTCACACCGGTATTATTATATAGCAACCACGTATTATTAGATGCAATATGATAAAAATTAAAATAATAAATTATTTTGTATCATTATTTTTTATAACGAAAGAGTTCTTGAACGAAATATAGGTTTAAATCACATAAGGAATTTACGTGCAATGAATGCACTTGTATTGTAACCCGCATATGGTAATCGTAATTAAAGTTAAACACGTCTTAATAGGTTAAGGGGTGATCCATTTTCTATAGTCCTCTTATATTGGTCATTTTTTTCTCCGCTTTTTGCTTGTTTTCCACTTCCTACAGCTCCTGTAAAGAAATATTTAAAATTTTATATTATGTCTATGTGTTAAGAGAAGCGAAACTTATTGAGATACGTTACGGAGTATTGTAATCGGGTTAAATAACGGGTTAATTAAAGGACGATATTACTCTCATTTCGAGAAGGAGATTGATTGTTTTACGGGAAGGAGATATATTGTTGTTGAATGATCAGGACACCATCACACTGTCAGGTTAGAAAATTCAGCTAGTTTTGTTTTTTATCTTACTGGAAACTTAAATAATTTCATTATAAATGTATTTACAACACTATATAAAAAGACGTCCACTGAAAACTAACGAAGTTTTTTCTGAGCTTAAAACAACTTACCAACGTAAGTGGAAACAGGATGTTCATTGGACCGTGAGGACTCACTTCTGACTGTTCATTTTTTGCAGTCAGTAGCATTGGACGCTTGATTTTCTAAAAAGAATAAAAAAGTATCGCAGAATCTGTTCTCGCCTGGACAGTGACAGCGCGCGGCAGTAGAATCAAAGTTTTTCTTTCACAAATAAAAAAAGAATACGCTCTATACAATTTAAAACGTTTAATTGGTATTGTGACTGTAAATAATAAAAAAATCGTTTTGTAGAAATTGTCACTAAACCTTCATCTGGTATTATATAAATACGTTGACAATTTTAAAGTTATTTGGACAGATGTAATAACATCAATATATCAATAGACTTTCATTTGATCTCAAGTTTATCATAAATTGTAAAAGATAGAGTTGAGGTAGAGTTGTGATGGAGACCAAATATATTAAAAACTGTGAAAATGCCCAATAACAAATTGTAATAATAATAAATCAGTGATACTGTGACAGTTCTTGCACTCGCAGTGTCATGTAATAGACCGTTGGCCGAGGCAATTTTTCTGAAGTATCCTATCGCGCCTAAATAACATGATATAGCTGATTTGTAAAGCCCTCCTGTCTTCAAATGTGCTCGTCTTTCACTCCGGAGAAGAAGAATTAAGAAATAACACTATTTAAAAAATGCGGCAGCATTAAAAAATCTCTTTTTAAAACAATTATATCTAAGATTTCTGATTTCTGTTGTACAAATCGAAACACTAAATCAAAACAAACCACTTTTTCCTTTCAAAAATTGAGACAAGCGGAAACCCGGTGTGATTTACTTTTTTTATTCCAGACAGAATTATTGAGAAGTGCATAACTTCCTAAATCTTCCTAAATTGATAGTAAAACATTTGATTATGAGAAAGCTTTTCAAAACTACCGTATATACATTAAAAAAAGGACGACGGTCTATAAGAAAACTGTAGCGTTGCGTCGTCGTTTGCGGTTGACGCCGCCACCGCCGGTGATTTAGAAGGTGATATAATTAAACACTTATTAAAGTAATTGAAATTAATTGAGTAAGCATATGCATGTTTAACAAATGTTTTGTTTGTTCATCTTGACTACACAAATCAAGTCTGTAGAGTACCTATTTTGCAATCCAATTTTTCAAATAGTTTTTATAAAACTATCAATCTCTAAGTCTACTCAACGGAAAATGCCTTCATATCGTCCCATTTATTTGTTGACTGTATATCATCGTTTAGTGCTGAAATAACTAAAACCCAAACCAAAAAAGATAATTCAATAACTTATTGCTATATTTTAATACGTACAATTATGAAAATTCTAGTAATACATTTAGCATTGAGTTGCTATCAAGAATCGCCATTTTTGTATGATGTTTGGTCCTATAGTGGCACGATTGATAAAATATACTTCAATAAACATTTCATTAAGCAAAACCCAAAAAAGTGATCGCATCGATTTTAATCTTGTCACAGACAAAAATCTCTATTTTATTGTTTACACAAATTAGTATTACACTAATTATATTGTAGAAGTTGTACCTAACAGAGAGCGGAAATAGACGCACTATTCACTGAGTTTCATGTATTTTATTAACGACTAGCTTTCCGGCTTCGCTCGCGTGGACTATACAGTTGTACCGGGACAACCAAATGGGACGCGGCGCTCCAAAACATTGTAATATTTTCTAGAACATTCTTAAACTTAACCACCTAAGAAATCTTTATACCTAATTTCATCAAAATCCATTTAGCCATTTCAGCATAGCTAATAGCTATCCCACAGGTCGGTCCCAAAATCGGTTAGCGGTTATAAACAAACACACAGACAAACTTATATCACACCTGATAACCTCCTTTTTATGACTGCGAAAATCCATTGAAATGGTCTAGTCGTTTTGGAGCTTAGCCGGAACAAAAAGACAGACGGACAAAAAGTTACCTATATCACTCCTGATAACCTATAACCAACGTTATGTCTGTATAGTTTCATTAAAATCTTTAAAAGTTTAGCTCGAACATGCAGATAGACAAACAGACAGACAAACAAACAAGAAGTAGCGTATTTCACTCTTCACACTCCTTTGCACGTCTGTGAAGTAACATCAAAATCGGTTTAGCTGTTTTAGAGTTTAGCTCGAACAGACAGAGAGACGGACAGACAGACAAACAAAAAGTATTGTATGTCACTTCTAGCAACCTTTTTATCACATTTGTGAAGTTTCATTGAAATCGGTTCAGTCGTTTTGGAGATTAGCTTAACAAACAGACAGACAGACAAAAAGTAGTCTATATCACCCATGATAATTCCCTCTATATGTCTGCAAAGTTTCATTAAAATCCGTTCAGCCGTTTTGGAGATTAGCTCGCGCAGACAGACAGACAGACAGACAAAAATATCCTATGTCATTCCCGATAATGCTCTCTGTACGTCTGCAAAGTTTCATTGAAATCGGTTCAGCCGTTTCGAAGATTAGCCGGAACAGACAGACAGACAGACAAGCAGACAGACCCTATAATTTAATAAAATAGATTATTATAATAACAATATATTTATATCGCTTGGCTCACTAGAAATTATAATACCTTAAAATATATGATGTTGTTTATGGCCTGTACGTTAAGTGGCCAGTTACATACGCTACAATATTATGAACATTTTCTTACTTTTTTGTTACAGTTTTGAAGGTGATTAGATTTCGGTAGGATTTCGCCTTAAAAATTTTAGTGAAGGAATAATAATAATAGTTATTGACGAAAGCAATGTACAGAATTTTGGTCTATGATTTCTAAACTATTGGTAAGACTGTATTTTAGAAACCAGAGTCTTTCTTCCGAACTTTACAATTTCAGTTATCATGCAGTTTATCAATAAGGACCCGGTATACATTTATTTTATTACGATATACAATGAGAGAAAGCATGCTTGATAGTAAAAGATATAAATAAAAATCAAACGATAAATGTTAATAAATAAATGTAAATAAATGATGTAAATGTAATGTAAATAAATGTAAGTAGGTAGGTATAAAAATATAAAGCGACAATCATGTATGCGCTGGTTGTGTAAGTAATGTATATTGGTAGTGGATGACACAGGTATCTACACGGAGTGTGGATGACGGTACCTAAGCAAGAGTACGGTATGTAAATTTGTTTATAAATATGTCTACGATCTCTTGAAATCTATAAAATCAATATAAAACTGTACCAAAATTCTATATTAATGTACATACTAAATAGGATAATAAGTAGACATTATGTGCGTATAACAATAGAAAAGTTAACGGAAATACTTCATGGATGAATTTCTTTTCGTATATATATATTTTTGTGACATATTTAAATCCGAGGAACTGGCCATTACCGGGACTTAAAACGTGTAGAGTCTTTTCTATATTCTATGTATTAAATAAAATCTTAATAACTTTGTTAGTGAAAGTTAAACTTGCTTTATTTTCTTTGACATATTTGACAATATTTTTATGATTACTTAATAGATAACTAGTTCCAAGGCGAATAATATGGCATTTCAGCAAATATTTTTTGTGTCGTCCTGTGTGCGACGTGGGAATTTTTCTACGTTCTGTGCGTGTGACAGGTAGTTGATATACAGGGCTGAAAGTAACCGATTTCCATTTTCATGTGCAGTGACGATTTTAGAGTTCAGCCCGGAAAGCCCAGGCTTAGTATGGCAAAATTTAAAAGGCGCCCAAATTTTAAGTATTACAAAATGTTTAAGGGCAATTATTTTTTTGATAATTTAATATTCACGATTAAAAGAATGAATATTTGTTGTTTTATATTTATAAATAAATGTTTATGAAACTAAGAGAACGTCAGATAATAGGTCTTAATCTATGAATTTGCCGTTCTTCAGTATCGTTTTAAAACAAAAAAAATTTGATTGGCTTAAAATTCTAAATTCAAATTAATTTTGTCTTAAAAACATGACATTCTTTTTACAAAGTCAGTCTTTTGTTTATTGACTACGGTTGTGTTTTCATTACATTTGAACATTTTCGTCATAATGGACACTTTAAAAATTCGTGTAATAATGGAATATGAGTTCTGTCGTGGCACTAATGCGGCACAAACGGCATATAACATCAACAACGTTTACGGAGAGAACTTAACAAACGAACACACAACCCGTTCTTGGTTTGCCCGCTTCCGTTCTGGAAATTATGACTTGAATAATGAACCTCGAGGTCGTCCGGACACTTTGGTCAACAATGATGAATTGCAGGCATTTGTGGAAGCTTATGACACTCAAACTACAGTTGAACTAGCAGCAGCTATTGATGTTAGCATCAAAACAATATTGGACCATTTGCGTCAAATTGGAAAAGTAAAAAACTTGATAGATACCCATCTACCACGGGTACCCACTCCACGAACTTAACGATCGCCAGCGCAACGTACGCGTCGAGACATAACCTCGCGTTGTTCAACAGGCACAGAAATTAAGGAATTTTGAACCGGATTGTTTGTTATCTGTGATGAAAAATGGATTCTGTTCAACAATCGAAAGCGCTCAGCAAGTTGGTTAGATCCTGGTTCAGCACCAAAGCAATGTGTTAAACGAAAAATAACCCCTAAAAAGGTGATGGTTATTGTTTAGTGGTCTAGTGCCGGTATGATTCATCACAGCTTTTTACAAAATAGCATGAGCATTACTGCAGATGTGTACTGTGAAGAACTGAAGACAATGATGGAGAAGCTAGCACGTCTGCGATCAGCTTTGGTCAATCGGTCGTCCCTGTTGTTCCTTCACGACAACGCGCGACCCCATATTGCACAACAAACAGTCTCCAAGCTGCTAGAGCTGGGGTTGGAAGTTCTCCCTCATCCACCGTACTCACCAGACCTTGCACATACCGACTATTACTTTTTCAAAATTTGAACAACTTTTTATGAATAATAACAGAAATGATGAGGTTTGAAAAAAAAAATACTTTAACTTATTTCATACAAAACGGCAACTTCATAGGTTAAGACCAAATATACTATTAGCCTGAACCGCCAACTAGTGAAAACACATTCATAATAATTTTTCAGAGTTCAGTCGTTGACCTCGTTTTACCTATATTATAGTGCTGATTACCGCCTCGCTGGCGTCCACCTATTGCACCGACACACTTGTTATACGTAACATTAAATAGTCGTTATTTGGAAGAAAATTCACGTAGATTTGTTAAAATTTTCAAATTTATTTCATGAGAATGTATGTAATCGTGGGCGAAGTAATTGATAAAATTACTTGATTACGAAAACTTGGTATTTAGGCACATTTTCCTCGGTTTTTTAATTTTTAGTTATGTGAATCAAAGATGAGATAGCGAAACCTATCGATCTGTTGATGTCTGGTTCAGTATGTAGTTATGGCAGAAAACGAAATTCCATGCTAGACTGGAATGGAAAAGCAGGGAACTGTTAAAATGACAAGATCTAAAACATATAAAAAATAATTATAAGTATGTTAAGTCAGTTAAGTCATTGGGAAATGTGATTCCTACATCTCCATCGTGGATCTTGGAAAATATGTAACTTTTACATGTTGTCATAACACGTACAAGCACTATAAACATCTTTTTACACAATTTCTACTTTTCAAGCAACCACCACAGAACCCAACCACAAAGCAAAACTACATTTGTGTTTGTGTGGAAAGACTGGAATACAAAGTTATGCAGTTAGCTCAAGTCTGCCGTGTTGGATCACCAGTCTATGTATGTGTTAACTCAGTAGAAAAAGTTTTCAAACGGGGCAGAAATACCTACATACATTAATGAGCGAATCAAGTTCTTAGATATGGAGTCTAAGCGTGTGTTTTTCTCAGTATGTACTTTTGATTTTATTTATTAAATAAAAAAATTGTAACCATAAATTATTCACTCTCTTGTGTACGTATGTGTATGAATTTTAATATCTTCATCAGGCGAGGAAACTTGGTAGTGTAGGTATGTAGGAACACTGAAATATGTAAAAGAACTATATAATACTGAATATACATAGTTTATGCTCAGCGTTGGACGCCTCCCGGCTAGGTGGATAGGTGACCTGCAGCACCATACCGGGGGTGGTTGGATGCCAAAAGCGGAGGACCGTATGTGGTGGCGAGCCTTGGGAGAGACCTATATCCTGCAATGGAGAGAAACGGGCTGATGTTGAAGCTCATTTTTGCTGTCCAAATATATTTGGCGGCATCTGCAATGATATAAACACATTATTAACAATAGCTAGTCGCTCTGAGCCGCTGTTTATCTAAACGGCGACGTCTTATATTAACAGCTAATCTGTTTACAGTTTACATTTTCACCTTGTAAGTGGAGGCAACTTGGCTCAAGGTATCCACCGTGTTTAATCTCCAAAATCACTCTTTACTTAGGGTCCGATTCTGTGTAGACAGCGCCTATCGGGTGCTACTTCAAAGCGGCCGCCCCGCCAACGCCGTCAGCGAAATTAATCCCAGATCAAAAGTTTCTCATTTGCCAGCAACGCGCCTCGCCATTGCCTACCGAAAAGTGAACTTTTATTTATGCCTCGTACGGAGGCCTCATAAAAACCACGTCTTTTTTGTAGGTTTCCGTTCGCCTTGCCATAAATCATTTCTAATATATGACAAAATTTTACAAACTCATGTGAATATACGTGTAGTAAGGCAGACACATCGAGGAAGATCGTATTGATAAATCAAGTTTGACCTCTAGATTCTATCAATTTATTGAAAGCACCAGCTAGCTTTTCTTCAGCTAGCCTTCGGCTTCGAAAAATGATACCGCTATAACAATGTTACCTAGTCACATGGTCCGCTAATTTTTGGAGTTATGTGACGAAATGTCACTCGTAACTCTACATCACTAAAGCCTCTTTCATCAGCCTTTCTTTGTTTTTGTTTATATGAAATTTTGCTCACATCCCTAGCTATGGTGACAACCGATCTATAATAGTGATAAATAACTCTAGGAGTGATCAAAAATTAGTGAGAATGCCTATATACTCCTTGGTAATAGAAAAAAATAAATACTGGCAGCCATAGCTCAGATATTTGTTATATTCATAAAGAAAAAGTCTTCGATTCTCTTTTTTTTTCTGAATGTAGTCGTTTGTTTGCTTCGTGTCAGAACGTGTTCTCGAAAATGGAGAAAAACGAGGTGCGAGCCGTTATTATATATTTCTGTTTAAAAAGTTAACGACGCAAGAGATTCAGTTCGATTTGGAGGCAACATTAGGAGAGTCTGCTCCACCGTATTCCACTGTCGCAAGGTGGGCTTCTCAATTTCGAGTAGGGAGAAAAAGCACGGAAAAAGAGCATCATTGCGGCCGCCTGTCGACGTCAGTCACCCAAGAAAATGTTGTTAAAGTCAAGAAAATTATATTGAGCCATCGAAAAGTTACCATCCGTTACTTAGTTCAAGAAACGGGCGTTTCACATGGAAGTATTCAATCCATATTGAAACGATCTTTGAATATGAGAAAAGTCTCCACAAGATGGGTGCCGAAAATGTCAATAAACAGTCAAAAACAAAATCGACTTGATATTTCGAAGACATTGTTGGACAAGTTTCAAGAAGATTCTGAAAACTTCTTGTCTCGTTTCATAACCATGGACGAAACATGGGTCCATTATTTTGATCCCGAGATAAAAACAGCAATACAATGGAAATGGCTATCATCACCGTCCCCGAAAAATTTTCGTGGCGTGGCATCAGCTGGCAAGATTATGGCCTCAATATTTTGGAACTCAGAAGGGATTTTGATGATTGATTACCTGGAGCGTGGAACCACTATTACAGGCCAATATTATGCAGCATTAATTCTAAAGTTGAGAAATACCATCAAAGATAAAAGGACAGTGAATCTTCGAAGGGGCGTGCCGTTTCATCACGAGAACGCACCCGCGCACAGCTCGGCAGTTGCGATGGCTGCCATTTAATAAACTGGCTTGGTTGACACCCCCCTTATTCACCAGATCTGGCGCCTATCGATTTTCATCTGTTCCCCAAATTGAAAGAATACTTAAGAGGAAACAGGTACGAAGATGATAACGAGGTGATGGATGCGGTGGAGAGCTTTTTGCAGGACCAAGACAAAACATTTTTTTTGAAAGGGATTGAAGCCTTGGAAAAGCGCTGGACCAGTGTGTAGAGAGACTCGGAGACTATGCAGAAAAATAAATTATTAAGTTATCAATAGTCATTATATTCTATCTCGTTCTCACTACTTTTTGATTTGTCCGTATGGTACCCACAAAAGTACAAATGACTAGAAACTTTCTTCTGCGTTTACCATCTAACCACTCATATTCTAGCTAGCTTGTGCAATATGACGAGTTTCAGTCCGTGAGGTCTCCGGACGCCAGTCTTCACCACCGTGAAAATGCGTTTGACATTTTCGATGCTGTGAAAATTGTGTGAAGTGACGTTTCTGACTCTATCAAAACTAAACGCTGCTGTAAAATTTATTTACTCTATGATGGTATGGTCCGGTTTGTTCGTTTAAATAGAGATTCTGTTTAGAACAGATTCATTCGCTTTAAGACGGATTTTCTACAGGCAAGAGAAATGGTTTCGATTTGTTCTGGTCAGGAACGTTTTTAGGAAACGTCCTATGAATATGCATTTACGAATAAGAGGTTTGCTTTGCGTTAGAACAATATGAACAAAAATCCAATTCGTTCTACTGTTCAGTATGACGCACTGGGTTTAAATCAATTTAGTCCAACAGGAAGAAGGGGGTAATTTTCCTGTTTTGACTAGGTACTTAATTACCTATCAATGAAATACTCGGCAACTACCAAACAACGTGCTATGAATACGCGTAGGTAACAAAATTTTGCACAGCATGAGCGTAGTAGGTCCCATGTCAGCAGAAATTGAAAGGAGTTTGCATACTTTGATTATAATAACAATAGCTTATAAGTAAACTTCCTATTCGTAAACGCATATTCAGGGGACGTTTGTTGAAAACGTATCTGTTTTTAACGGAACAAATCGAAACCTTTTCGCTTGCCTGTACGAAATCCGTCTCAAAGCGAATCTGTCCTAAACAGAATCTGTCCTTAAACGAACAAACCGATGGTTCCACTTCTTATAATTAACTTATTCAATTGTATTATTATTAACTAAATTTATTAGTTAACTATATAACTCGAAACTTTGCTCGTTATTAATTTCGAATCTTGATTAATTATACTAAACTAATTTGACGACCGCTTAGCCTAGTGGGCAGCGACCCTGCCTGCGAAGCTGGAGGTCCCGGGTTCGAATCCCAGGTCGGGTCAGTATTTATATGATGAATATTAATACTGGCACCGGGTCTTGGTTGTTATATGTATGTGGTGTCTTCGTTTGGTACCCAAAATACAAGCTAATGCTTAGTTTGGGACTTAGGCGTTGTTGTGATTGTGTGTGTTATTATTATTATTATTATTAATTATATGTAAGGTATAGACTGCAAAGTAATTTTATCAGGAGCAAATTTTAGTTAATAATATTTTTATAAAACTTCCTTTTTTCCAAACTTTTAAAGTTTCCTTAAATACATTCATTACCTTCATGAAACTTACAGCCAATGGTGGATTCAAAACTTTTTGCAGACTCATTTTCGGTATAAAACGTTGTGCGTTTCACAACAATATTTTTTGGCAATGTTTCACTGCTTAGTTAGAACAGATGGACTCTTATACACAGTGTACCTCTATCTCGGATCCGCAAATGAAATGATGCTTGATTTCAGCCCGCTCTTGCGCCGCAGTTTGAATTGACGAAGGGCGTATCCTTATTTATTCTATAACTTTGTAATAAAGACAGAATAGATCAAAATATCACAATTGTCGATAAGGTTCAAATTCGTTTGTTATCCTGTATTGCACGGAAACCATCGACTAAAACAAAAAGTGGTCTACTCATGTTACTGTCCGTTCATTTCTTTGTTTCGTTACAACAATGCGAAGAAGCTGTATCCTGTAAGAAGGACACTTTTATATTGACGTGAAAGGAAGAAAATCAACCGTTAATGATTGTGATATCATATTATGATATATTTGTAACCGTGACGTCAAACTGCCGCTTATTTTAAAATACAAAATATGCCATTACAATCTTTAACAGTTGATTTTCTTCCTTTCACATCAATATAAAAGTGTCCTTCTTACAGGATATAGGCCAGTTGAGATGACGGACACAAATGATTCGCAACACTTCGAAATATTTTCCCGGCGCTCGTTAGGCTTTTACGATCTGAATGTTATTTTTTTTTTAAATATCCTTTGAAGCAGAAATAAAACTCGTATTTTATTGTTGCTTGACGGCAATCAAGCCCGAGACGGTACACGAGCCATAAATCAAGGGAAAATACTCGTGGCAATCTGAAGGCAACTCTCCTAAACTCGCCTACGAACGATCTTTGTATCGTATAACAAATATGTTATTTGATAGACTTAACGGAATTGTGAAAAATGGAATGTTTCCAATGGAACCAGTACAATCTTAACTTATTAGAAATCTTTTCTCTCTATTTCGTAACGAACCAACAAAAGGATGTGATTTTTGGCACGAAGATAGTTGAAAGGATTGTATGAGAAACCAATTAAGATTCGCCTCGAGTTGTGAACGGAATATAAGTGGAAGAAAAGCTCAAACTCAAAAAGTCAAAAATAATAAATGGGAAGGCTTACAGGAACGGAAACGGGAAAATAAATTGTTATTATAAGGTGTAATTTGATATCGTCCATTTATTAAAAATATATGCCTGACTAAAAATAGGTAATTCAATTATAAGTAGCATATGCATTTCATCGCAAAAATACACTAAAGTAGTTCACGAAATCCTATACTCAACAGCAGAGGGTACAAGATGTACAGTTTCAATCAAACTTTATGGCGGATGTGAACATAGGCACAAGTCGCGTCGTAGTAACCAGTTTTAGGTGTAGCGGGACGCAGTGGTGCGAGGGTATATGACTGTACCTGCGCAAGAACACTTATAGCGTTGTATTTGATTTGCCATAAAGTTTGAGGCGAACTATAACTATTGCATAATCCGAACATATATTTCATCGTTTTATTTATCAAAACGCTATAACATATTATCATATTATGACGACCGCTTAACCTAGTGGGTAGCGACCCTGCATACGATGCTGAAGGTCCCGGGTTCGAATCCCAGGTTGGGTCAGTATTTATATGATGAATATTAATACTGGTACCGGGTCTTGGTTGTTATATGCATGTGGTGTCTTCGCTTGGTACCCAAAACACAAGACGGGCCTAGACGTTGTTGTTCATGTATAAGAAAAAAAAAATATTGGTCGATTTCTAAAGGGAATGATTAATATCTCAGAAGTCTGTAATATGGGATTTTCGCGTTTATTTTATTTTAAGGAATGATTATGTTGAAAAATATCAGATCTCAAATTACAAGCCATATATGCCACGCTAGTATAAATAACGTACCATCGGAAATTTTAATGGCTTGCATTAAAAAAAATATCTATGTATATAAATCTGTGTGTGGTGGCGAGCCTTGGGGGAGGCCTATATCCTGCAGTGGAGAGACACGGGCTGATGATGATGATAAATCTGTATAAGATTGTTTAAGTTTATATATATATATATATATATCAGTTGTTTGGTACCCATAGTACAAGTTTTGCTTAGTTTGGAACTAGATGGTGCTGTGTGGGATGTCCGAGGTATTATTATCTAGCGTCACCTACAAAAAGGAATGACTTTAGGCAAGTACAAATGCCAATGACCCTTTAGAACTTTATCGTATAAAAAACAAGATCGGAAAATTCTACTAATTTCGACAAAAATTCCCCATTGTAAAATTATTTCTATCGAAAAGTACCGCAATCAACGAGGCAAGGTCTACAGTCTGTGCTGTAACCAAATCGTCATGAATCGAATCGAGAGAGATGTCAAAATTGTACAAAAAGCGAAATTGTACTACTATGCAGCGCCCTCAAATTCTATGCTGATTCTCTTTCCGCGCTGAGTCTACTAAGTTAGGGTTACTAATTTTTATTTAAAGTTGAATTTATTTAAAAATCTCTTACACCAGTTTTAAATAATAGAATTGTACATGTTCAACCTTCCCATAGAGTTAGATATCTTAGGGAGACGAGGGGGAAAGGCCCACCAGGGGTCCACTTTTAGTCGTTATTTATAATTTATTCCCTCAATTAATACGACTTGACGGCAGTTGTTCCCTCTCATTTTCGTCTATCTCGACTTATGGAGCTATATGGTGTATGATGGGACAAAAGTTTTTATCTTTGAACATAGAGTATAGGTTCTGTAATTTGTCCAATGTTTTATATAACGATTAGGCTACATACCTACTGTGATAGACCAAACAATACATGATTTTAGGATCACTAATAATAAAAATTGACCGATACATACAATATGATTTCATTAAAAAACATTCAGAGCCATACACACCAGACCGATTAATAAAAAAAAAATGTAACAGAAACATGAATTAACTTAGAGCACTTTTTCCTGAATTAAAATTATTTTCATTTTGCCACTGAATAAATTAAAATATATAACCATATACAAAACTAATTGAAACAAGCAAGCAATTGAAAGCATTCTTATCGAGATATGTTAAAAAAATTTTTCGGAGATTTTTAGTCGATTTTATAATATATTCAAAAAGAAATGATATCACACTTGACATAGTTCACAGACCTTAATTTTTTTCTTTGTCACAACATGGCGTTCGGTAGTCGCCATATAGACATTTGATTACTGGCTGTGTTTAGTGACACTCACAAGATTAAGACAAATTGATTGTAGTAAGAATCATCCAAATCGGTCCACGCGTTTCGCCTCTCGACCATACATACATATAGGCAGATGAACACATTACTCCTCATTTGCGTCGCACGGTGGGGTAAAAAAGCTATTATTATTTTGGTAAACCCTTTGTGTCGTGATAGCCCAGAGCGCAACGAACCTGTCTCAAATTTATAAGGCCATAAGAACATGGTTCGAATCCGGGCGTGTACCAATGAGTTTTTCTGACTTAAGTACATTAACTATCACTGACTCCGTGCCTCGGAGAGCACGTTAAGCAGTCGGTCCCGGACGCTGTCAATGAATGGCGGTCGTTACAATCCCCAACGCGCAGTGGAGTAGCGTGGTGGATTTAAGCTCCAAACCCCCTCCTCACCCCGGGGGAGGCCTAAGCCCCTGCAGTGGGGTAAAATGGGCTGATGATGATGAAACCCTTTTATATAGTTTATCATTCTCAAAGAATCATGTTCCTTTTTTGGAAACAAACATAGAAAATGATTATATAAAAAATTCCAAAGTTCTTTGTACGTGATTCAAAGACATTATATAGCCCATAATAACTCTTTGATAAAAACATTTCATGCTCTGATACTCAACTACATCTGACTAAGTCTGAAGCTCCTAAGGAAAAACCGTTTTAAATAATTACGACAGTCACGAGTTGAAAGTTTTAAAATTCTCGTCTCTCTCGTTTTTTTTTTGCAGTTGCAGTGTCGGTGTGCATATTTTAATTTTTAACTAACTGAATTATCGCCTTAATTGTAACTTAGTACATATTTTTTATCACATGTTTTCTGCTCTGTTTATAAAATTTTATTAGCTGAAGGTTTGGTTCTTAAAACTTTTAAATAGTCTAATTCTTAAATAGTCTCCGGAAATCTAAAATAAATTATCTAAATTTAAAAAGAAAAAATACTACTCGCACATCTTCCATATATATAAAATCTTAGTGTTTGTCTGTTCCGGCTAATCTCCGAAACGGCTGAACCGATTTTAATGAAACTTTGCAGACCTGAAGGGAATGTTGTCAGAAGTGATATACTTTTTGTCTGTCTGTATGTCTGTTTTAGCTAATCTCAAAACGGATGAACAGATTTTAATGAAACTTCGCGTGCATAATAAGGAGATAGGTAGTCGGGAGTGACGTGGGGTACTTTTTGTTTATCTATCTGTTTATCTGGGCTGATATCCGAATCGGCGGAACCGGAATTCTTATCATTCCGGATATATTTAGGGTTCCTGCGTAAACTTTCGAAATTGTAGAAACAGCATAAATCGGGAAACCACCCGAACGAAGTCGCGGACGGTCGCTAGTTGTAATAATAAACGCGAACACTCAAACGAAAGTGTTCTGTTATAAAGTTACTATGAAATGTATACTAGTATCAATTTAATTTACCATTTTATTTTGGTTTTATTGCGTTCCTTCCGCTCAGCAGTATAAAGCAATCGGGAGGAGTTATGCACCGTAAATGTTTATTTTATTGATTTTCACACGGGACCCAACACAATGGATCTCACTGGTGAACTAGTACCGAACACATTTAATACTACATAGTTCCATGTGCTTATACAAACAGATTATAAGTTAAACTTTTGTGCATTCACAGCAGCATGCATAACGCTAAATGCACCCCACTATATGGGGCTCGAGTGTGTTTGCTTTGAAACAGTTCTAAGTATCGTTTAGGAAAATGTCGTGTCGGACTTTTTATATCAATTAGTAATTTCATTGTGTTAGTTTTATAAGCGTTTCGTTTAATTCCGAGGTTGTAACTGATTAATTTTACGATGCGTGTAATCACGGAACACAAGTACAAGGCGACACTTTTTCTTTTGGTTTTTCAACGTTTTTACACTAAGTTTTCACGTGGTTTTTACACCAACCCCTATTTTCTTGTGCGTTTAATTTAAACAATGACTTTTTTTATATCTCAACTTGATCATATCCATATTTGGTTATCCAAATACATACCTATTTAATCTGCTATTTGCTTGGAGAAATACAGTATACCTAACTGTCAAATATATTAATATCAGCAAAGTGCTCTAGATTTAAAAAGATCATTAAGTAGGTAAGCCCATAAAAGCTTTACCTACTATGTTACTGTTAAATGATGCACACAAAATTAACTTGGCCAATTAACTTGAACGTATTAATTGTTCAGATGTCAGTAAATCTGTTTTTCGTTATTGACATGGAAAAGGAATAATAGAGCTGACGTTGCGGATTTTATCCTCAGTCCCTATTCTAATCATTAAAGTCGTAATTGCGACCTTACGATTCGCTGAACTGTCGTCACGCCCTCGACTTGTCTACGGGGCGGCTCTAACGAATTTGTAATACCCCCGAAATCGTCGATAAACAAAGCCAAGTCGCCGGCGGCAGTGGCGGCGGCGCGCCCTCGCTTTAATTGCAGGTTTAGTGTCGGCGTTCATTAGTACTCGCATGCGTTTTTTTTAACACGATTATGACGTCGCAGGACGATCGAGGCTCGGAGGGCTGTGGGCGCCGGGGAGGGCTGCGTCACGTGCGAGGTCCGCACTCCGCAGCCCCACGCATGCGAGACCGCGGGGCGCCACCCGCGCCTGCGCGCCCTTCGCCCGCGCCCCTCATCCTCGCCGCGCCAGTCCGCCGCCGGTCGCCGCGCACTCGTATCGTGCTGCGCCACCCGCGAGTGATCCCAAGTGATGTCGCCCTGTGACTAGTGCGATGCTCGTGCTGCGCTGTGCCGTGCTCGCGGCGCTAGTGGCCGCCGCCGCGCCTGTCGCCGCCGCCGCCTGGCAGGAGAACGTGCGCCCGAAAGTCTTCGCACAATTAGGTGAGTCATCAAGACACCATGCGGCCCGTATCGCCAGCCATGCCGGCCCCCTGCCCTTGTTGCCGCTTCCTCTTTAGTCTTTCGAGATATATAACTGGTCACAACTCTTGAGAAGTTGATTCATTCAACGTCGATGACTCATTACTAAAACTTATCTAGAGAATACTAATGAAAACATTACTCTGTGAGAATACAATTGCTGAAACAAAGTATTTCCAATTAGTAAATTCATTAAGCTATTAGATTCCATAGATCTCGGATCGGATGGATTCGAATGAGATTCTTTTTAATGAAAACTCAGACTGATGCGAAAAAGTTTTGTGTTGTCATTCTAAAATTCGCAAACCATATTGGGACAACAACATCGAGTACAGCAAATACTGTAAGTATATAGACTAATATACCTTTACATTCAAACATAAATATTTTTCTAAGGATAAATCATGTGTCCAAAATGCTATATACTTAAGTACCTACTTATTGCGTCAGGATATTAAGATAATCATTATGAAAAGTTAGGAGGGAAAATTCTATTCGAATTTTACATACGAAAATATAGAATTGGTCCTATTTTTCTCTACAATAAGTCAACCAGTCGAAAAAACCAGACGACACGGAAAGTTAAATCAGAAGGCATTTTAATTGGAATTTGGAATATTTTCATCAGTGATGCTTCAGACGGATCTTAAACCTATGCTTAATAATTTTAAGTTTAATAAATATCTATATTATGTAACAGTAGGTCAATTTTATTATCGTTAACGCGAAACGTTCAATGGAAATCATATTAGAAATACTCAAGTTAAAACCTGTTGAACCAAAACTTATAAAGCAGATAAGCCTTATCTGCCCAATAACATTTCTAGTTACAAATAAAAGTAATGTGAAGCTGTCTCAAATTAATTCAACACAACTCAATGTAGGTATGTCGGTATAGTAGAGGGTGTAGGGATGTGTGTCTTCATTGGACAAACAGCCGGCGCATTCACGCGACAATTCTTGGTGCAATAAAGTGCGAGTGCAGCTTTCCATTGTTTTATTGTGGTTGGAGTCTGCATTGCGGGGGACAGCCACGGCCACGTGGCACTCATTACGGCACAAAGCCACGCAGTTTGTTCTACGTTTTGCCGCTGCTATGGCCGGATTAACAGGCACACTAAAGCTAATTTTAACTGTGGTTTAGTGGACTTTGCAAATGTTCTTTTTGAAGAATTGGTTTTGAATATATCAGGAATGCAAAGTACAAATTGTACTAATATCTTGTCTATCTGGGTACAATAAATTGTTACTAAATGGTAGTAGAAAAAAATTAAAAATTGATGATTCAGTATATCACTAAACAGTATATAAGATAAAGTCACTATCCGCATCTGTCTGTTTGTGTGCTTAGTTCTTCTAAACCACGCAACGGATTTTGATACGGTTTCCACATCATTAATTTAGAGAACTTATTCGGGAAGGTTTACATCCAGTCCAATACATACATATTATATTCATAGAAAGTTAGTGAAAAGTCAAAGTTTACTAAAACCACATTTCTTCCATCTTCCATTTTTGCAAGTTCAGATAAATTATTTCCGACACATCTGATCTGTTTTCTGAAACTTCGTTTTAAATTACTTTTCTTCTAATTGCTTTGCTTCTAGAAATGGGCAGTAGCATGCTTTATACATATGTAGAATCATGATTTCATTTAAGTCTGGAAGTTTCATTAAAACCGATTTAATAGTTTTTGAGTTACAAGCGTTAAATGATGGACAGAGAAACAAATAAACAAATTTAAAAATATATTTCACTAATTAGTCGTTTAAAATAAATTTCCCCACAATAACAATAAAGTACAGATATCACTCCATTTTATTAGTTTTATGAGGGAAATATGACAATAATAAGTTGCTTGCTGTCATCTATAAGACTTGTTCGGCAGTGTATCCATAACATCGTTCCATCTACTTACATCGATGTAAAAAACAAAGAATTTCATGCTAATAACATCTTGAATTTGTGCCGAATTAAACCGACGACATATTGAATTTCCCAGAACGGTTTCATAAATGATTAATATATAGTAATATCTGGGACATCCCACACAACGCCATCTATTCCCAAAGTAAGCAAGTATTATGCTTGTGTTATGGGATACCAGACAACTGATGTACATACTTAAATATTCTTTTTTTATAATATATGCATATATAGATACTTTTCCACCCAGCCACGGAACAAATATACATGTTCATGCACACAAATATATGTCCCGGGCGGGAATCGAACCCACGACCCTCGGGCTCCGTAGTTAGGGTCTCTAACCACTCGGCCAAACGGTCAGATATTGCAATGATTGACTGTTACGCTATGTCATGGCGATATAAAATCCTCTAATAAAAGTTCATTAACAGCTGTTCCATCACCCATTATTCGCCATAGAAATATATAATTATAATAATAATAATAACACACACAATCACAACAACGTCTAGGTCCCAAACTAAGCATTTGCTTGTATTTTGGGTACCAAGCGAAGACACCACATACATATAACAACCAAGACCCGGTGCTAGTATTAATATTCATCATATAAATACTGACCCGACCTGGGATTCGAACACGGGACCTCCAATTTCGCAGGCAGGGTCACTGCCCACTAGGCGAAGCGGTCGTCAAAATTGACTTGACAAAATTGATTGATTGCGATGACGATTTGCTGGAAAACTTCTCGCTTTTAAAAATTGAAGATCGGCCGATGCACTTTCATATAAATATTTTACGATTAATTTAAATCTGACCACCGGTTAAATGTACATCTGCATTCCCTGAGCTCAGACAACGCCATAAATTAATTAATGACTACACAAAATTAGTCTCGCTCGCGTCACGATGCAAATTAACAAATCAAATGGCCTGTGCTATGCGTCCGGCCATTGTTCGCCGCTGCAGTAATGCAGCTGACTGTCACAGAATGTATTTTAAAACGGAAAGCGGCTAGCAAGATTCCATAATATTCACAGTTAATTTTTTTTTTTTAAATATTAAGTATAAAACGAGTCATCATCAGCCCATTTTTACCCCACTGCAGGGGCTTAGGCCTCCCCCAGGGTGAGGAGGGGGGCTTGGAGCTTAAGTCCACCACGCTGCTCCACTGCGGGTTGGGAACTGTAACGACCGCCATCTATTGACAGCGGCCGGGACCGACTGCTTAACGTGCCCTCCGAAGCACGGTGTCAGTGATATTGTGTACTTAAGTCAGAAAACTCATTGGTACACGCCCGGATTCGAACCATGGCCCTGTGGGGCCTTATAAATTTGAGACAGGTTCGTTGCGCTCTGGGCTATCACGACACTTAACGAATAAAAATTATAAAAAGATCGAATGTAAATGTTGTTGATGGATTTAAATTTGAAACATGATCTAATACTTTTTTTGTCACTATTGAAGTGTCGAGATTTATAACGTAATATGATAGCGTGCCATGTCGAAACCGAAGCCATCGAAACTGGTATTTTAACTCGAAGTTAACCACATGTAATACGATCACATGAACGGTGAGTGGGTTTTAAGAATCTCGATTTGGTACAACTCTTTTCATTCATGCACTGTTTTGTAATCAAGTTAATAGGTAAGTAGATACTTAATTCTATGGGTATTTATCCAGAATTACGATAGAAAATATTTCTATGACGGAAGAAGGGGATAAAATATTTTTCGGTGAAATCATCTTTCGACAAATTATTCAAATGCATATACATTTTTTTATGAAGTAGAAATAACTGATTCAAAAAATATAATTGAGAAATATAACCATGTGGATGTATATAATTGACAGCGTCCGGGACCGACTGCTTAACGTGCTCGTCGAGGCATGGAGTCAGTGATAGTTAATGTACTTAAGTCAGAAAAACTCATTTGTACACGCCCGGATTCGAACCATGGCCCTATAGCCTTATAAGATCAATAGATGGCGGTCGTTACAATCCCCAACCCGCAGTGGAGTAGCGTGGTAAATGTAAGCTCCCCCCCCCCGCTCACCCTAGGGGAGGCCTAAGCCCCTGCAGTGGGGTAAAATGGGCTGATGATGATGATGTATATAACTCTTCTAAGCGAGTTAATATAATTGCGGCTAGCTTGTAATTCGAAACATCCGTTCTGCAACCATATCCACGTACTAATTCGAAGAATGCTAGCAACTCCAGAACTTTACTCCTTGAAATAATATACAAGAGTTGATACATAACATTTATATCATTTATTTCACCGTAGCAGCGTAGATTTTTAAAAGTAAACATCGTGAGTTTGTCAATTTAGCATTGATTGATGTTTCATTAAAATTATTCCAGGTAAATAATAAATATTGGCACACAACTGATTCATTAATAGTCGCGTATCATTAAAAACGTATGGATAACCTTTTTAATGATTAGGTAAAATAAGTTGTAACGACTGTCGCAAAGTAATAACTTTAAACTATGTACAGATCCATGAATCCTAATATTCAAAAGTACTTCCCTAACGTAACTTTATCAAGCTTTCTTTCGAACAGTCGTTGTTCATTAAAGCGATGGTAATTTTAATGTGTCGTAAATAAGCAACTGTGCCACTAAAATTATCAGTTTTGGTGATAATTAAGAAATATGGAACAAAATGCGTGATAGTGCATTGCTAGAAATGATACTAACCTAAATTGCGGGTGATGATACTGCACTCAACATCCGTTTATAATTGATAAGAACACAATTTGTGGTGTAGTCGAATTAATTTACTTCTTTTCCTTTTCTAATTAGTTCAAAAATTCGTCCATTTGAAAAATTATATTCTAATGTCTATATATAGATAATATAATAACGTACACTACACAATAACGTCTAGGCACGAAACTAAGCATTAGCTTGTTTGGGTACCAAGCGAAGACACTATATATATTATTCTATATATATTCATCATATAAATACTGAACCGACCTGGGATTCGAACCCGGGACCCCCAGCTTCGTAAGCAAGGTTGCTACCCACTAGGCCAAGCGGTCGTCGACTTCTCATATTTCTAATATTTCTCGTGCATGTTTGTATTTGTAAGTTACTTTCTTGTTTTGTCCGATTTCTACTGCTTGTGTACTTATTATACTGTATACTTGTATTGTATACTTACTGATTGTATTCTTTTGCTAAAAAATATCCTTATGTAATAACAATGCTAAAGTACGAAAGTTGTTAGAAGTAGTGCCATCTCCCAGTCTCGACCGGTTCATTTATGTGTGGGCTGCGGAACAGGCAATGACCGCAGTAAACTCAACCGGCGGCGCCTCAATTACTTAAAGAGAAATTGTTCTTGAGATAGGTCGCTTTCTTAGGTCATAGACAAAGGTTTCCATTGATCTGCTAACAGCATCCAAGTGTTTGATATATTTTTTTAAAAGACCATCGATTTTTATTACATTTTGACAAAGGAAGGGCAATAAGTCTGTTTAAATGCGCTAACCTCTTTCCAATCCCATAATCCCATAAAATCAATTCGTGATAGTTTAATGAGGTTGATTTAAGAATAAGAAGTAAGATTTAAGGCTATGAATAAATGATTAGTAGGTTCCAATAAAGTTTCTCAACCTTGAAATTATTTTAAATAGACTTCAAAAGGTATTATAAAGTACCTACCTACGCACGTAGGCCCAGGGGCTCCGCAGAGGCAAGATTTATTTATTGCTCAGACTTAAGTAAGTCTCTGCTACAAAATATAAATCCCACAAATTTTTTTTCACGTTTATGGTATTGCGTTATGATGGGGCCGACACCCCTCTTCATGCTTTAAACGGTGGGATTATAGAGCGTTCAAGTGCACCCATAAAATAAGTGTTCAGTTATTACCTGAAGAAGAAATAAATTACTTAACAGGATAATGCTTTTATATCCTGGAATGTTTTGTACGTGTCGCGTATGAAGTCGGAGAATTTATTGGGTTATTCATCAGAGGCCAATAGGCTGGGGAGCCGTTTTGTGGTTAGGGTGCATAACAGAAGACCGACACTGCAATGAAGTCTACCGCTATTAATTTATTGGTGCTGTAATTTGACTTTATAGGATTTTATTTTAGACTAATAAATTGCCGCAGCGTAGAAATTAAGTTTTTCGTTTAGTTACCCGTGTAATTACTTCAATTCATTGTGGTAATAAAATTCCTTTTCGGGTTTAATAAACAATTAGAGAAAATTATTTTGATGGTTGGAAAAATACGCGTCAATGCAAAATACCAGTTAACTAAGTTTGCGTAATTTTAATAGATGTTTGTTGTTTTCCCAGTATTTAAGAATTACCTACAATGATATGACTGTTGAAGTGTATTGAAACTTACAAGTTTACCCAAAAATTTCTGAAAAGTCAAAGTTATAAGTTAATTTTTCTAACTTTAATAACTTTATTACATACTTCAGACTATAATAGGTAATCAAATTTATTTTTAATTACCAAAATAATAAAATTTCTGTCTTTGGTCATAATACTTGTATAGATGTACACGCAAGCGTTGCGATGAAACTGAATGAATCTCTAGTCAATAAAAATCGTACCCACACCACAACGATACCGCTAATCAAAAAAGGACAAAAGTTCAAGTATTCATCGAAGAACACAATCGCTGGAATGCGATGGTGTAACTAGGATAACAAACGAAAGAAAGAAATCCATCCTTATATCTAAAGTAGTAAGGTCTTCAGTGCTTGTTTGAGGTATCCATTTCTTGACTCTAGAAAAAACGAAATAGTTCTTAGTGTGTTACAAATAAGGTGGGTTTTTTGTCGAAACTCCACGGAAGACAGATGTGCGAAGCGGCGCGACACGCACGTGCGTCACGCGGCTGCGGGTTTTTGGAGGACGAGGGGTGAGGAGGAAGGGGGCGGAGGGCTACGGGAAGCGATACGACCGGCGCCTGGCGGGAGGGTGAACAAGTTTATGACGATACGATGTATTGTCTTCGCCCTGTGTGGGATTTATGGTTCCTTTTGTTTTTGTCCTCAGGGGGGCCCGCCAATTAATTTCTTTTAGTGGTTTGAACTATGAAACTGTTTCGACACTTATTATTTTATTATACCTACCAAAAGCTATGGGAATTACGTAACTTTTTTACTAATAGATATTACTGGATTCTCATGCGGAACCGGAAGATTACTTATGCTACCTACCACAAATAATTTATAATTTCCGTTTCAAAATTTTAACTTCATATTTTCGAATATCGAATCAATACAAAGAAACTATTCCACTTTGAACTATTAATAATTCATCCACGAGTACCTCAGACGTCATGACTAATCGGAAATGCATCAACAGCTACCGTGGTAGCTGTATAGAATTCGAATTCTACCAACCCCTGCTTGTCAGGGGAAACGCAAACATTGGTTTAGTAATAAAAATATTTGTTGAGATCTACAACGGCAAACACGGAGGTTTTTTTGCAGGAGAGTATTGTGATTGTGAGCACAATGTCGAGCAGTTTTTAGCACAGGATTAAAATGAAGCTAATCATGACCGGAAGCTGTAGGGGGCTGACAGGGGTCGTGGCTTTATTACATACCGATTGTGATTTCAGTTTCTTTTCAAAGAACTATGTTTAATAATATTAAAAAATAAAATAAGAAACCCGACTACTAAAAAAAATTACTGAAAAGATAACAGCAACTTCTATAACCTATGTGAATGTGAATAAAATACACTATCATATAAATAGGAATATGATTTAACTGTTTAATAAAGTATTGCAGACAAGGATAAACCAATTTACCAAAATATGTTTGGTAGTCTTTATGTGAAAATTTATTTTCATTTGTAAAACAAATTTAAGCCTTTTTATACGTCTCTCTTTTTGATTCGTAGTTAAATATTATACACCCTATGTCACTCCTACAATTAAGAAGAACATACACAACCACAGACACCCCATATCTTAAAATCTGTCAAGTCGCTGAAAGTTGCCAATGAAATAAACTAAACATACAAACATTCATCCATATATACATTCATACATACATATAGTTATATATACATTCGAAAAACATTAACCTCTGCAGTCGGATAAAAAACGATGACAGAAATTACGAAAGTTTAAATTTCGATTATAAAATTTACGATTTTGTTCTTCAAAATTGAACACAAATTGATACCAAAACTGTACCTCATGTTCGGCTGAACGTAGTCCAAACTTATAGACCGTGTAGAGCTTACCGAACTAAACAAAAACTTTAAAAAAAATGCCAGAAATGAAAATAAACATGTTTTTTCGGTAACCGTTGCGTTAGTTAGTAGTTATGCGCCATCTGCTCACTTGTAACTTCTTGTTTAGTTCGGTAAGCTCACAGACTATAAGTTTGGACTACGGTCAGCCGAACACTCGGTATATCACTTAGAATAATTGAATGTAATACAAGTTGACAAGCTGTACCGGTATACCTACCTAAAATGAACAAAAAGACAAAACTTAACCAACAAGCGATACCGGGCGGGAGTAATCTTTTTTAAAATAATTTCCCTATTTATTGACGACGCTGAAGACGTTCGTTATTGCTGAACCCAATATTTTGCCATTAAAGTAATATGACACTGATTTGGTAATTTAATTAAATTTAATTAAAAAAATAAAAATTAATTAAATAATGTATAGTATAATGATGCAGGAAAAGGTATATAAAATACTTAGATGTACTAAACTCTCTATCTACCAGATTTTAAATCTTGAATTATCGCGGCACTTTTCTATTATTTAAATCAGTGAAATGAATCGCTCGGTTTTAAAGCCTTTCAAACGACTTGCGAGTCAATAGGTCGGAGTCAATGGCTCGTAAGAAATGGGCCAGTGGAGTTGCGTTGGCAAGTGGAACGTACGGAGCTACAGCCCGCGCTAATGAGCCAGGTGGTTCGAACACAATACCCTCCATATAACAATACCGCGAACGGTCTGGGGCAATCGCACCCTTACAGAAACTCCGGCGCAATATGTGAGTGTCCCATAATAAGTTTTGCGTCACCGTGGTTACAATATGTGGGTTTATACGCCACGCGGCATGTACGGCCATTCCGCTTAACAGTTGTGTGCGGAGTGACAGAGCACTTTTTAATTAAACGAAGTCGAGTTAGTAGTGGGTCATTGGTCATTTATCTAAGTCGTGTTACGTTGGTGGGAACTCAATTCTAGTTTAATCAAAATAATGAATTCAATCGAATCATAACAAATAACTTTTTCTTCACTTCACTTCATCAGCCCATTTTTACCCCACTGCAGGGGCTTAGGCCTCCCCCGGGGTGAGGGGGCTTGGACCTTAAATCCACCATGCCGCTCCACTGCGGGTGGGGGATTGTAACGACCGCCATCTATTAACAGCGTCCGACAGCGACAGCGTGTTAAATAACAACACATCGTAAATATCAATAAAAGTTTTGTAATAGGTAAGTATTGTGCTTTTCCTTGTTGATTGTAGTACTTCTGTAACTTTTTCTGACGTCAGAGTCTTCAATAGATTCAATAGTACAGTACAATATAGCGTATTCAACGTGAATCAGAACATTATTCGGTGTTGCAAAATTTCCGTACCTTCAAATTAACACAATATAGAAGCACAGGGTTATTTAAACTTCACACTTAGGATTTGCTGTTTATCAGTTGTGAAAATAACAGTCGTTATTTGAAACTGTACAGTTAACATGCACTCAGGGCAAAGAGTTAAGTATATTTAGTTGGGGGTTTCTCTATAAATAAACAAGTAGCGGCCGGATCTTGAACTTGGCTCGCGGTTCAACAACCCGGCTGTTTGGCGTGGTAATTATGCGTTTATATCGGAAAAGTTTTTATAGATTTCGATAGCGTGTAACTTTTATAGTACAGACGACCTCCGTGGCTTAGCAGACACATGGTTTGAGTTCAAAGTCCACATTTTGAAAATGTATCGAAAAAGAACTCTTAATGTGGCTATTTGTCTTAATTATTTTGTTATCTTCTTGTTTTGTGGTAATTATAGTTGACAGTGTTAAAATTATGAAGCTTATTGGCATTTCACATATTACATGTAAACAGTTTTTTTTTTAAATTTCGTCTAAAACATTTTTTTCAGATAACTTACCGTAAAATTTTCAAAATACAAAACTGAAAGAATAACTAGTACGATTATAATTAGTAGTAATTTTATTTGTTAAAATACAAAAAACACGAACACTATAAAATAGCAGTCTTTACCCGAACATTTGAGCGCCATGTAAAATTTTACATAATTAAAAAATTCTGTGCGGCTAGATCGTATTTTTATTGTAAAACTGCAGAAAACAGATATTAATTTATAATTTTTGAAGCTATAATTAACAAGGAAGCTTTTCAAACAAAAAAAGCTATAATATTTACAAAATTCGTTAATTCTTAAACTGTCATTCATAAGCAAGTATCATTAATGAAAAAAATCACAAGATTTTTTTTTTAATCTTTTATTTTAAAATATTTTAATTAATAATTTAACTATCCTTTGTCCAACTTCCGCTCAACTCAAGGAACTTGAATCCATGTTCTTAATTCGTCGATGACATTAGATGTTTGCTGTTCAGTGGTGTGTGTCTATAGTTACTGCTGTACCCTTTGATGATTTGAAACCAACTTCAAAAAGGAGTTGGTACTCAGTTTCATTGTAATTTCTTTTTGTGTATAGGTATGTATATTATACGATACCTTTGCCGATTGTAAACCGATTTTTGTTATTGAATAGGCTCTCTTAGGCTCTCGAATTTAGTCTCAATTAATATTTAAAAAAAAAAATTCCACCTAGATGATTCCTGTCAACCGTTTTTAATGAAACTTAGCATATATAGGTGTGGTTCCAATGAAAATAAAATATTATGGTGACCTGGAGCTGATTTGATGTCAACTCTGCCTATTATGTTTACATGCAAATTTCCATTAGTGAATATACGAAATGAAGGTGTGCCAGACACATTAGACAGACCAGTTTCTAAAAATTACGTTATAAGAAAAATGTTCACAAATCAAATATTTGATCAATATAATAATAATACCTGGGATATCCCACACAGCACCATCAAGTCCCAAAGTAAGCAAGTATTATGCTTGTATTATGGGGTACTAGACAACTTATATACATACTTAAATATTCTTTTTTTTTAAATATATATACATATATAGATACTTTTACACCCAGGCACGGAACAAATAGACATGTTCATGCATACAAATATTTGTCTCGGGCGGCGATCGAACCCGCGATCCTTGGTTTCGCAGTTAGGGTCTCTAACCACTCAGCGAATGGGTCAGTCAAAAAATCAAATAATGTCGTCATAGAGTGAATGCACTACGTAAACACAAGCCTAACGCTCGGTCCAATTTAGCATAGCTGAAGCTGCTTAACAGCGATGTAAATATAGATACAGCTGCCCGGCCACCATTCCATTGGTATTTGCTCCATGAAAGCTTTAAAACTGTTATCTAATAAATTTTACAGGCTGACTTTGCACTTTTTTTTTTTTTAGTTTATATCTGTCGCGGTACGAGCATATTAGGCACATCATAATGCGACTAGGCATTACATGTAACGCGGCTATTTAATTAAATGAATTATTTCACGCTTTACAAAACAATAACTTGGCAACAAAGTCCATGGAAACGTTCACGAATATGACATTGGTGTTTCTGAATTTGGATCCTTCTGGGATACACAGATCAACATATCTTCAATGTCTCAATATTACGGGGTGCCTTAAGACCGAGTAAGTACATATGCATGTAGGTATTTATAATATAGTATGTGGACTATTATGAGAATGATAAAACGATGGCTGGTGAACTCCCCGTGCCTCAATAAATTGGAAACGCCCAGAGCGAGGGTAATATATCAGATATTTGTGTGTGTAATAATTAATGAAGCCATAACACGAAGTTCGCCCGCAGCAGGGAGTGACTCGTAACTTACGGCCGACCTAACTTACTGGATCCCTTTAAACAGTATACCTACTTTTTTTATGCATGATATACAGTATACGGAAAAGGCACGTAATAAATAATTTATGTTGAGTTATCTACTTGTTTTTAGAGGCCATCCATTTGTGACGAAAATTTTGTGGTATTTACGGACTTTGGTTGTCTTTCCATGTCAAACGATGTAACATTGGATTGTCCAGTTGACGTCACGTAACTTATAACGTGATCTTTATGTTAAATCACTTTAATTTATCTGGATGTTGGTTTTACGATTTTAATCGTTATTCAATTTATTATTCACTGACGCCTTTGTATTAAAGTTTTTATCCCGTCCCTCTCTCGTGTCACATATCGTCACAATCAGTGGATCACTTCTTCGTTCCAAAGTTTGACGAAATAATAGACAGTTTCATAAAAGAAAAGTGAAACTTATAAAACTGTGCAGCTTTTTTTGTTCAGAGTTTCACGTGAAATTGAGACAAGAGAATTTAACCAAAAGTTAAAAATGGGAACTACTTTGGCGGAAATTATTACCTCCTAACTTAAGGCTTTAAAATACTTAGTTAAAATATAAATAAAAGATGGACTTAAAAAGAGATTTGCTGTTAGTAAAGTGAAAATTATCAAAATCTCTGAAATAAATAATATATGTTTTGTAAGTGTGTGTTTTTTTTATATTTAAGCCTTTTGATGCAAAAAACCGAACATATAATGTTTACGACATTTATTGTAAACTCGTTTTCTACATTACTTTATTTTGAAATTCGTTTAATACAAGCATAAAGGAACAAAATCGATAGCAACGTAGCATTCTTAGTGGTTTGAACTATGTGTCATGTATCTAAGGGTGCAAGATCAGGGCTATGTGGTGGTTTCATTAACACATTCCAGCCAAACCCTCAATTTTTCATGAGTGGCTAAGGATATGTGTGGTCTGGCGGTATCATGATGAAAAACTACACCCTTTCTATTGATCAGCATGCTTCAGTATTATCAGTTGTTCGCATTAAACATCCGAATCGATATTTGTACCCGGCGGTAAAAACTCATAATGAACGATGCCCTTTCAATTTCACCATACCACACTCAACATTACTTGTTGCTCATTAATCCGGGTTTTGCTACAATCTGTGAAGTTTGGCCATGATCTTTTGTGTACATTATTATCGTACGATGTTCACTTCTCATCACCAATGATCAATCTTTTCAAAAATATTACGCTTTTGTGTGCTTGCGTGGCGCTTAAACATCCAGCTTTTTTGTACGCATAGACTTTTTAAATCCAGTGAAAACTGGTTTATGGTCGATGCCCAGTTTCTCAGCAATGTCGTGACTGTTAATTTGGGGATCTTGCTTCACTTTTTCATAAATGGCTTCAATTTTATCCGTAGCGGGGCGACCAGACCGACCTGCTTTTAAACATTAAAATAAAACGCTTAAACCAGCTTTGTGCTACTCATACTGAAACTGCATTAGATCCATTACCGGCACATTTTTTTTCGTGGTTTGTGTCACTTTTTTTCCTTTTCATAATAAAATTACAAAGTATATCGAATTTGTTCGTTAAAGCTAACTCATTTTCTTTGATAGGATAACAGTTGAATATGACAGGAAACCGTTTTTATCTTGGTATTTTTTTAAATGTTTTCTTTGTAATTATATTATAAGCAGACAGTTATGAACAGTATAACCAAAGAGGTAGGATTACAACTTCATACAAACGATAACTAGAGAACTTTCTCCCTAACCTAATTATTACAATTACTTGGTAATAATTAAATTAATTTAATTAATAGGTAAGTAATTAAAAAAAAATACGTATTAACCTTAATATAATAACAATAACAACGTACACATGACAACAACGTCTAGGCCCCAAACTAAGCATTAGCTTGTGGTTTTTTGGGTACCAAGCGAAGACACCACATACTTGTAACAACCAAGACCCGGTACTAGTTTCGATATTCATCATATAAATACTGACCCGACCTAGGATTCGAACCCGGGACCTCCAGCTTCGTAGGCAGGGTCGCTACCCACTAGGCTAAGCGGTCGTCAATATAGCACTGTTTAACTTTATATTGATTATATAATTTATTATAATGTTAAAAATTATCGATTCGTTATGATATGCTACTACGATAATATGCTACGACTTATGACGATAACATATTACAGTAAAATACTTCATATATTATAATGCGTTATAATCGAATAAATCATACTACTATCTAGAACGATATGTACTAACTAGTAATATGATATTATGACGTAACGATTGCGAAGCAGATATTCTATAATAGCCAGCTTACTGAGTGCGAGCATTATACGACGTTTTTCTATACATCTGCGATTATAATTAGGTAGATACTTTAAATGCAATAATGGCGGGAGCTAAGGGCGCGAGCGGGTTCGCAATTTACGCATGCGTCACAAACAGAATGCTCGTTTGTGATTAGTGTGAAGTAGTACTGTAAAATACTACTACTGTACTGTAAAATACAACATTACGGTACAAGTTTCGATGTCATAAAGGCCGTATTAATAGCAATTGTATTGAAAACTATATTACAATATAAATATGAGTTGAATGGTATAAGGCATTGCAGGCGGGAAAAACAAACTAATAAGCAAATTATGTTTGATAGTGGTCTTTATATGAAAAAGTAATAACGATTTTTACAAGAAATATGTTTTGTAGTTTTCGTTTGTCCCCGCCTTTATTACCTTATACCATTCAAATCATATATATATGATAGTATAATATTCTTATATCTGTCCTAGTAGGTATGGAACAATAAAAATAATGTTTGGTGCATTCTACATTGTTCAAAACTAATTTTGTAAAATAAGCGTGATTTTCAGTTAATAACTTCCTCTTTTCAGTTAAGTGGTTGTGTAGTCGGGTTTCTGTTCTTTTTTTTTGTTTAATATTGAAGTTGAAATACATGGGATATCACACACAGTGCCATCCAGTTCCAAAGTATTATGCTTGTTATGGGTTACTAGACAACTGATATACATACTTCAATTATTCTTTTTTTAATAATATATACATATATAAATATTTTACATACAGACCCGGAACGAAATAAACATGTTCATGCACAGAAATATATGTCCCAGGCGGGAATCGAATCCGCGGCGCTTGGCTCCGCAGTTAAGGTCTTTAACCACTCGGCCAATCGGTCAGTCACTCAAGTATTTATCCGTTTTAAATTAAAAGCGATTTAAAGTAAGTACTTCTCGTTCTAACTATATAATCACACAGGTTAATAATTCAAACCAATTACAGGTCTGGAATTAAAAAGAAAGTTTATTATTAATTTTGTTTCGGTAGCGGAGGCGAGGAACGTGTCTGAATTATTTAAGGTTATTGCCTCATAGTGGGAACGTGCCTTAACCATATCGTTACGACTGTTAGCTTTTTATGACGCATGTCTTTGGTAATTGCTTCTGAGCCACGAATGCCGTCTCAACGGGGTTCTGGAGTAATCGTCACAAGCCTCAGGGGATGGATGTAGATGCTGCCTTTATGACGAAGCCCATATACTGAGATGATCGTTTGATGTTTCGATCGATATGCTTCTTATAAATGTAATGACTTCTCTATTTATATTTATCGTCATGTTACAAAAGATATAAAAAGCTTTGAGAACCTAATATAATTTATCCTACATCCTACCAAACGACGACAGAAAATCTTTAAAATGTAACATTATACAAAAAAAAAGTTGAGGTCTATGATTTTCATCATCGTTACGCGTTTTCAAAAATATTAAAGTATACGGGTTTTTCTCAATAGATTTTGTAATCATTTCCCATCTACTTTCTTTGTTGTAAATATTTGTACCTCTCACTGGTTTTTGACCTGTCAAGCAAGACTGTAAAATACGTGAAAAAATATTTACTTAATGGACCTCGTACACTTTAAAGTCTGAATAGATTTGGTTGTACACTTTATTAAGATTGACATTTGACTATCATAACTATTTGAATTTCAACCAGATTCCAGAGATAAAACAGATAGGTGAGTACCTACCACAAAATCAATTTTAATTATATTTTTTAGACTTTTTAGTGATTCCGGTCAGTTCATATAACGGTAAGCTAATAATTCTCGAAAAAGAAGTGCCAGTGGGCGCATAAAAAAAAGTACTGAAGAACGCAGTTAACTTTAATCAAATTTAGTGCTCCCTCCGCTTTGTTGAGATTTGGTGAAATATGGCTAGAGCCTTACGTGGAGCCCTTACTTGAGTTCCCCCCCCCCCCCCCCCATAATTTTTAATAAATTTTTATTCGACGTAATACTACATTCATTGCATTTCGGAGTCGACGTAAGATTTTCCATTTAATTCTCGCCCCTAAATGACTTTTCATTCACTATAAGACTTTTCCGGTCTCTCGACCTATTTTGATCTCACGTAATTAATGAACGACTCCTTAGTACTCTATAATTAATGTTACATTTTTTGACAGTTGACCGTTAAATGTGTTCTGCTGAACAACACAGCCGTACAGACAGACAAGACATACTACGAATTTTTCTTACGGGAAGGATGCTTTCAATATGGCGCTCTAAATTTCTAAAGACAATTTTACATAATCATAGTAGTTAATCACAATCATAGCTAATAATACATAATTATTCCCCCCTACCTCAATTATGACGACAACAATTTACATGTCGGGTTTCTCGAACTGTAGTATTTTAAATTATACAACAATTTATACCCCTTAATTCTTTAAATATTATTAGTAAAATAAAAAACTTTCTCATATGAATGGTAGCGAAGAGGGGTCAAAAGTTCTCTTCGAGTTGGTATAAAAAGCGGCGGCAGATGTCGGGCACATGGCGTCCTCGTATGGCCGATCGAAGGAGCTTTAATAAAATGCGACTCGCTCGATATACTGGCGCATTACTCGCCCGATTTTCTCATCATCGTCTCTTTAAACGTGTTTATGATGTTTTATTGTACTATAAAGGAATAAGGTTGCGAGTTATTTTCACATGTTATAATAGTAACACATTTTATTAGCAAATATTCTAACTGTTCACAGTTTAGACTTTGTTTTCATTTAAAACATAATACTTACATTCTATTTACGTAGAGTCGTAGGAACTCGCCTATAAAAGTACGAATTGACTAGAAGCCCTCTTTTGCGTTTGCTGGTGCAAGATGGCGAGTTTTAGACAGCGAGATCCCCGCTCGCCGGTTTTCACCTCCGTGAAATCCCTGTGTGCCGTTTCTGACTCTATTAAACCCAAACGCTGCTGTCAAATTTATTTACTGTATGAACTCTACCCTGCAAAGTATTTTAAATTATATGTTATTTAAGTTGTAATTATTTTTACATCGAATAAACACAGACGAGAAAAAAATTTACGTGTTCAAAATATTAAAAAAAAAAATCATTCACATGAGAATATACGCCCAACAAAATAAATACAACACGCTAGTTAAATTATAATTAAGTAATTAATTAATTAATTATAATGACAATCGACTTAATTATGATTAAGCTAATTGATAAATTTTAATTTTATTTTTCCATCACGAGACAATTTTTTTTTAAATTTTTTTTTTTTGGAAAGCCCTTCTATGTGACCGTATACTTATGTTAACTCATATCATCTCCTCTCGATGCCTGTCTCTAATCTGTGGTCTGTAACATATCTGGCTGTTATTTCCAGTGAATTTAATTTTTATAACAGTGCCAACCCTGGGTCCATATCGATCTTTTAAGGACCCTCACTGCATGACGTTTGATATCCGGCGTCAGCGTGCCTTAAATGAATGCTCTTTCATTTGACACATTTTTCAGAACTATGCAAGACATATTGATAAAAAAAATATCTGTGTTATTATAGATGAAAAATTATAATAATTGTTAACTATCAATAAGATTTCGACGCGCCGAATACGCCTAAAATCGATAGATTTTCGAGACCAATAATTTATAGTTAACACTTATTTCTAAAGTAACTCTAGCATAACATAGATTTTGATCACAATAAACCATAGACGATACTAGTTTAAATTTTTAAATATCTAGTTACTGTGTAATTTCTTAAATACGATTGTATAGCAGTTTCAGCGACTAGCAAGGTCTAAAAGCAAATATTAACAGTAACTGGCAGACACGAAAGTATATCATCATGATCATAATCAGCCCATTTTACGCCACTGCAGGGGCTTAGGCCTCCCCCAGGGTGAGCAGGGAGTTTGGAGCTTAAATCCATCACGCTACTCCACTGCGAGTTGGGGATTGTAACGACCGCCATCTATTGACAGCGTCCGGGACCGACTGCTTAACGTGCTTTCCGAGGCACGGATTCAGTGATAGTTAATGTACTTAAGTCAGAAAAACTCATTGGTACACGCCCGGATTCGAACCATGGCCCTATGGCCTTATAAATTTGAGACAGGTTCGTTGCGCTCTGGGCTATCACGACACCGAAAGTATATAATATTATATTATATATACTAGAAATATAAGTGAGATATTTATTCTCCAGCTCTTCTATTTTTATGTTTTTACGCAACGTTGATTCGATGTAAAAGAATCGTCACTTCGTTCTGAAAGCGTAGCTTTCAATATGTTTTCATCTTTAACAACTCTCGGATTTAAACGAAGAAATAAATTCTTATATAATACAAAAATATATGAATCGTAGTTGCTAAGGTATCGAGTTATTTATACGTCACTGTACAATAAGAAACGGATTGAATACAAGCGAGCATTTCTTTATTTGAATGCCATAAATGTTACAAATTGTATCTGGTTTTTTCTTCTCTATTTCTTTTGTAGATAAACCATAATAGAAAAATATGGGTGATAATTTAGTCAACACAGCAAATTATAAAAAAAAAATCGAAGGATGAAATTTTGGGGCTGTAAATATATTCCTAAATTTTTTTTTAAATATTGGCCTATTATTACTGTTCTCACTGCCTCACTCCGACTCTCTGTAGAATTGATGAGATAGGTTTCAGCATCTCTACATGCCGAATCAATCCAGTCTCTAGGATAAACCGTATATTGATTGAAAACAGGCATTCACGAAATGTGACTACAAAATTCAACTTTATTGAATTATAGAAAAAGAATTCGGTCTTTAATTCCTACGCATAATTATTTAATATGTAATGTACTAGTACGTTTTTTATCGTTTTCATTTATTTTGTTCCGATTCAGACGGCGTCGGTAGCGGAAACTGCGGATTTCATAAATTATTAAGAGAACAGAAACTCGAGAGGAAGGAAGCGATGAAAAGTTGAGCGATTGTTTTAAACCAAGTTCCCTTTTATAATTCGGGTATCTTGTTTCTCTTGACGACGCGACTTCTAATTCTAACCTTGGAAGAGACATGCGATATTTATAAGTCCCATTTCTAAATTTTAAATACAGAAGACTGATCGGTTGGTGGAGTGGTTAAAGACCCTAATTGCGGACAAAGGGTCGCAAGGGACATATATTTGTGGGAATGAACATGTTTATTTGGTCCATTTCTGGGTGTAAAAGTATGTATATATGTATGTATATTATAAAAAAGAAATAAAAAGAAATAAAAGAAAGAATATTAAAGTATGTATATCAGTAGTCTAGTACCCCGTAATACAATCATAATACTTGCTTACTATGCGACTAGATGGCGCTATGTGGGATGTCCCAAATAATATTATTATGAAAACAACAAACTTTTTAGTGCATAATACAGAACACAATAAAAATACACAAATAAAAAAGAATATTTATTTAATGTTAAATAGGTTATGTATTGTCCTCGTAGTTGGATTTATTTTGATACTAGTTTTCGCTCAAACATACAATAACACAGCCATAACATTATCATCCCCTCCCGAGAGGTAATTACAATATATCAGTGGTCTGGTACCCATTATACAAGCTTTGCTTAGTTTAGAGCTATATGGCGCTGTCTGGGATGTTCCAGTTATTATATAATTAATTACAAAATTGCACTTCAGATCAATCCCACCGAAACTGTTCATTTTTTTGTGATGCAAAATAGTCTATTGCGCTCCGGCTTATACACTTTTTCTATGCAAAAAAGAACCAACAACCAAATTAATTATGCCCGGTGGTGATCTTCATGTGAAAGTAAAAATTTTTATAACAAATGTTTTTTGTTTGTCCCTGTCTAAAAATATCTTATACCATTCAAGTCATATTTATATAATAGTGTATTTTAATATCTGCTTAAGTATCCAATAAAAAAATAAAAACATGATTCTACGTTGTTCAGATCAAATTCTATAGAATTTAGCTTGTTTTTTTTTCTTTTCAGTTAATAACTTTTTTACTTTCCGGTTCAATTGTTTCAGTGGGGTTTTTTGTTTATAACACTTTAGTTTTTAACATTTATTAAAACCTTTAAATGAACCTTTTGTTATGCGCGAGTCGCCAAATCAGAATAGATAAGACTTCATTTTGTTTTACTTGCCAAAGTTTCCATTTCCCTTTACTTGAAAACTTTGAACTTTGGAATTTTGTTAAACGACAGACGGCAAGTATACGATCATTTGCGAAACGCGAAAATTAATCAATTATTTACAACAGTAATAACTAGACTAATTTTACTGTTCATCGTCCTGATTAATTGTCTGAAATTCACAAGAATTGATAACAATTGCATTGAAGTTTCAAGTTACTTTATTTCATTATGTGATTCAAAAACTCCTATTATATACAGACAGATACAGATAGACCGCTTAGCCCAGTGGGTGGCGTCCCTGCCTACGAAGCTGGAGGTCCCGAGTTCGAATCCCAGGTCGGGTCAGTATTTATGTGATGAATATTGATACTGGTACCGGGTCTTGTTTGTTATATGTATGTGGTGTCTTCGCTTGGTATCTAAAACACAAGCTAATGATTAGTTTGAGGCCTAAACGTTGTTGTGATGTATACGTTATTATTATTATATAACATCGTAGATAACTTGTTGCGATTTAAAAAATAATGTCCTTATTATTTTATTACCAATTTTTTTTATAAAGAAAATGATTCGAAATTCATTTCCATACAGACTTCTTGCTTATATATGTAAAACTTAAAAGTTTCATAAATAATTAACATTAAAAAAAAATCAAATTATTACATAATTAAAAGCTCTAATTCTGTTTTCAAATAAAGTATTTTTCTATTATTTAAACACGCAGGAGCCAATCCAATTTCTGTGATAGTAATGGAATTTCTTTTTAACAGTAAAATACTAAATGTCTGCTTGATTAGAATTCAACATCAAAAACAGTGGCTTTCTGGCCACTGTTCGTTACAGCGTACAACGCCATTTTGTTTGAAATGGCCCTCGCCAACTGACTCTGTATGCTCACATAGTCAATAATTGGGCTTAGTCATGGTCGCATACTAATAGCTGTGGAGAGCTGCTTTTAGCGATGTCAACGACCCTTCCGACAATGGATGTTTCACAATACAACCCACGGGCGTCTGTAAATTGTAATACAACACCCATATAAAACTAATTAGGTATTTAAAGAAAACGCCCAGAATATCCCACAGAAATACTCGGTCTTGAAGAGTATCTGCTTGTATAAGCGTCTCGGGGATATTGAGGGTATAAAAGTTTTCGCAACGTTTTCGCGACGGGAATGCTGCGTCAGCGGAAAAAAATACACAATGGCCGAGAGGGCCCACAATACGTCCCCGGCAGATGTAAGCTGATCACTTGCGGCGGTCGTCCCGATATAACAAATGAATCGGGGAAATATTCGATGACTATACTTTCGCTTTCGAACCCTCCAAACGGAAAGGGAAGGGGTATTCAGAAAATTTAATTTCCGTCGACAGATCGAGCGATTCTTACCCGCGCGCTTGCGGACAATAATTGGGTCAGCGCGGTCTCGAACAATGCCGGCCCGATCATACGACGCGATTACGTTCAACTATTATCAATCATCTTTTTTGCTCGGTACTCGCTCGCACAGATAAGAGGAATCGAGAAAGTATCGATGGAAGAAAATTCAGTCCAACAACGCTCACTGTCCGGAGTAAAAAATTTGTTAATCCTGTCAGAGGCGAGCTTTCAGTGAGATTTTCCCGTTTAAATTAAAATGGTATTAATTTTTTTCCAAAAACATAAGCAATACATTAAAAATACTTTCAGTCTGATCTGCAACACTAAAAACACCTGGCCCAACTTGCGCCACTGAGATGTGACCTTTAATATAGGTGGGCCCACATAATGTCCACATGCCTTGCTTTAGTTGGTGATAAAGCCAAGTAAGGCGCCGATTGGACAATGGATCCTATTCAAAATAACATTCGATACCGGAAACCATGTTCATGTCTGACCATCCGTCAAAAATATCCAACAAAGTCCATCAGCCTTCCATAGGTAGTGTGGGAATCGGGTCGAACGACTTTTGGCCAATATGTGGACCCGCTTTGACAGGGTTCATTTTGTGATTTCGAAAACAGTTCTTTTCTGTTACGAAAACTGAAGTTAGGAACTCAAAATTCGAAAACTTTTTTACTGGCATTATTTTGCTGACGATATTCGAGAAACAAGTATTTTATGTAGGTAAATACGAATTATAAATTTAAGTGTTTATGCATTAAATAGTGAACTAACTTTCTAACAAAATATAGTCAACTTGTGTATTCTTTTTGTTTCTGAGTAAAACGATAACTCTTATGCAACTAGAGGGCGTTGCTTTTTATTTCAGTTTAGGAAAATTTCTGTAAGAATATTTAGGACATTATTAATTTAAAATCCATTACATAAACAAAGTTCACGGCACCGAAGTTAAGGTTTACATTCCAAATTAACCATAGTTATTCTTAACTGAGTAATGCAAAATAATAATATAATGACTCGAAAACAAATTAAAAATCATATTTACAACCACATGACAGAAATGAAGGATTTTCGTAGTTTTCAAGCGAATTTTGACAATTTATTATAAAAACTGAGGTACCACTTCATTCGCTTCAGTATTGACCAATCATAAGAAATACTTATTCATTTTACTGCAAATTTTATCTACAATACGATTATTTCTTGAACGTCCAACGTCATTAGGATTTTTACTTTTTAACGACAAAGGTAAGATAACGTCAAAAGTTCTTATTTCTTTTATGGCAGCGAATCTACAAAAGAAAGAAGAAACGGCGCGAGGGGCCAGTTACCCCGTCGAATCCAATCAACCAGCTCAATCTGCACAAATCGGTAGAACATTCTGCTCGCGCGCCATTCACCAAATGTCTTCGTTAATCCCACCAATCAATTACTCCGGCTAGCTAATAAAGACAGTCAAAGGTCAGATCCTGTCGAAGTAGCTCGTCATACGGATTAGGGGTCTGTCGACACTTTGCGGACTCCCAAACTCTCATATCGGATGAAAATTAAATTATGACGGAAGGCATCTGAATAAATAATATAGTGGCAATTGCCCATAGTTAATGAAATTAATTAGATATAGAGCAGGAAAGTAATTTTAATAACTTACTATAATCAAACATAAATTACAAGGTTAAAGAGCCTGTACTATGGGTACAAGACAACTGATGTACATATATGGATATTTTTATAATAGGTATTGTACATACATGTATAGCCATTAATGAAACAAACAAACCTGTTCCATGTATAAAAATATTTGTCCCGGGCAGGAATCGAATCCGCGATTTCTGGTTCTATAGATACGATGTGTGGCCACTTGACCAATTGATCAGACAATGACACGAATGACACGAAGGCCTGAACTTTCATACTATCGCAATAATGTATTTATTCATTTAAAAATGACCGAACCGATTCAAACGATATGTCGTAACCACAAATCGAATACACTATGTCCTTGAGTACCGTACTATTAAGAAAAAAAATAAATTAAAAAAATACATATAAAATTTAAAAACTAGACTGTGTAAAAATAATTAAATGAAAAGTAAAAAACAAGCTCCATAATCTATAGAATGTGTTTGGCAGTGGTTTTTAAGTGAAAATCTATTTTAATTTCTACATCAAATATTTTTTGTTATTTTTGATTATTCACGCCTGCAATATTTTATACAATATTCAAGTCATATTTATATATATTGTATTTTATTCACAGTTTATAAAATTGCAAAGTTTTTTTTTCACACTTTTTTGTTAATGATTCCGTAGTCAGGTTTTTAATTTTATCTATGTTATTATTTATTTGTGTTAAGTGTTTATTTAAGTTATTATTTAATTTATGCTACTTATTGTGATTTTTTTTTAATAATAAACACTGGTATGCTAGTGTTTTTATTAGAGTTGTACAAGCTTGATTTTTTTAAAGATATGTGAGCTAATGTCCAAAACGGATCTATCCAGTGTGGTGCTTTGTTTTGTAGTTAGTTGTAGTTGTAGTTAAGTGTTGTATAATATAATATTTATATAGTTGAAATTAGCTATTTACTAGCTTTATTTGATAAACAAATTGTTCAAATAACATTTTTTTATCCCTTCTCTCTTTTATGATTCGCATACACCATCTTTAAATATTATATTCTCTATATGTAAAATTACACTGTTTACACTGTCTCCCCAGTGAGGGACGTAGAAAGTTTTCCGTTTCTAAAAACTAAAACTCTGTACCTTTGGTCGCATTGTTTCATGTGAAAAAGTATTATAAATAAAATTCGAAAACGGTGCAAACTTTGATAAATAATATCTAGTTATTAAAATGTTATTAAGGGTGGGCGGACATTTAATAAGAAATAAGACAGAAAAGTGGGCCAAAGAAGTAATGGAATGGTGCTCTAGATATAAAAAGAGAAGTAAAGGTAGACAGTATCGTAGATGAAAAAATTATTTAAAAAGTATAGCAGGAACAATTTGGACGAGGGAAGCAAAAGATAGATCGTTGTGGAGAATACTTGGGGAGGCCTATGCTGGAAAGCAAGACAATTAAGAAACCGGTGTCTAATATGAAATTTTTTTATTTATATTTACTTACAGTTATAAATCAACTTTATTTTATAGTAATAAGATGAAATTTATATTTATTATATATATAAGATTATTAATAAAGGCTATTATTATTACTATTATTATTATTATTATAAGGGTGAACAAATAATATTGGAAGTAGCTTTTTAATATTTAAATTCTACTACGATCGTATGAGAGTCTCATCAAAAATTTATAAATTTTGGACATTGTCATGGAGCAATACTATGAATTCACTTGACATATTAATTCCCAAAAACACCTCGTATGTGAAAAGGACCTTTAGAATCATATTCATTATACTTTAAATACTTGTTAGTTTCGTTAAAAATAACTTTTTGCTAGAGCGCGTTCTCTGTCATTCTATTATTATTTCAAACGACGCGGGCTTCTCCTGGTGACATCTTGAGACAACGATAGGGGACTACCCAGGTTGTGTGTAATTAAAAACATTTTCTCATTTTCGAAAAAGTAATCGGCATATTGAGACGCATTGGTCCATTACCCTTTAATGCATGAAACCCAAAAAATGAAGTTCGAAAAGATTTAACCTTTTATTCGGAAATAGACCAGTCGTTTCGATCGATTGCCCATAAGTTACGCGGGTACAATGGTTTTTCAAAATGGAATCCAAAGAGTATATATAATTCGTTAGACCCGCCCCTTGTTTGCCGGATCACAATGACTCTTTATCCAAGCAACTTTGCGAATTGAAAAGGGGGTTATTGCTTTTGAAAAGTAGGTACACAAACAAACCACAAGTTCTGCTTTTGTTTGACCATTTACTAGAGTACATCGTTTGTAAGCGACGAACTAGATGCAGTTGTTGACTAAAATTTATTATTGTGAACTTTATAAATATTTACAGGTTGTTTACACATTATAATTTGTTTACAATATTTCGGAATTATTTTATTTTACAAATATTTCAACAAGATATTAAACAGGTATATATATTAAACAGGTTTACCGTGGTAATTAAAACATTTAAATGATACTTAAAAACAAGACCAAGCATATAAGGACTCCCTCAAAGATGTAAGATATTTACAGTCCGCTATCGCTAACTTATGTGATACGACCATCGAACAAAAATTACTAGCGTATAGAAACGACAACGCGAACCAAATGTTTGCGCAAAGCGTTGTTGCCGACCGGTAATAACTCATTCAGTCACTCGCCTATGTTCATCGTGATCGCGTGCCAAAAACGTGATTGAACAACAATTCGAAAATGTCGTCGTGGGTGTTAAAAACGTGTAAAAATCAATCAACTGCGAAGAAAACGGATAGTTGCATAGCTTATCGTCGATCAAAACAAAACAAAACTAAAACCATCCAAAACTAATTTTTATACCTACCTACAATATTTTCTACCGTTGCCGTCATACTAGCCGCCATACTTGTTTTAACTACAAGTATTGTCACGACACGTATAATACCTACTAAAGGCCTGTATAATACTTGCAATTCTGTGTATTCTGCTGGAAACGAACCAATCATAACATCCATGAGACATGTATAATACAGTGTATTATACTTGGTAGAAAAATCAATGTGGTAGAAACAAGGTGATAGTGCCGCGCGCACAAATTTTGTTCCCGCCGTCAGTTCTGCTAGTATATAGTTCAGTGGATACGACCCACCGGGAAAAGCCCGCTTCGGTTAAAATAGCAACTGTTTAAGAGAATTAATAGAAATAATATTTTTTGAAAAACTGATTTAAAAAAAATCAATATGTTTCTAATTTCTTTACCAGTACGATGTTTCTTGTTTTTATTGTATTTTTATTTAAGACGAAGATCAACAGCCAATTGTTATGTATTAGATTTATAAATAAAGGTGAAAATCCCTTTTACAGATCCTCACACATAGAGTTAAACTAGTAGTTAGATGGAGTGAACAAATGTTGAACAAATAAAATAAAACAAGAAGAACTTATTCGAAGAAATCCCGTGGTAATGGCGCGGCGCTACGTTCGAATCACCCTGTCGGCGAATATATCAAAATCATCTGTGTCAAAACTTGCCATCTTACACCAGCCAGCTATAGTATGAGTGGTTAGACGGTAAACGCAGAAGAGGGCTTATTTCGCCTATAATTACTAGATACAGATGTGAACAAAGTTGGGAAACATCTAAGCTGTCTAAAGAGAACGTTTAATTTTGTACTAACTATTATATTATCTTCTTGGGAAACAATATAATGAGTATTTTCATATCACTCTCTGATAACTGAAATTAGCGCAGTTTTGAGGGTAATAACCACCGAGCTTTGAATTAGTTAAATAGAGGAATAATGCTGACAGTTTAGTTCGAGAACCAAAATCATCACATTTGAGCCATAGGATGAAGGGTGTAGGGAGGGAATGGAGGGTGAAGGGAGGGAAGCGTGTATGGCCTACGCGATTGATTACCTAGATGTTTGTGTTGTCTTAGTTTTTTTGTGTTATTACCCGTCAAACTAGTTATATTCCGTCGAATGGAAGGCAGACATCGATAAAAAAATTTAAAGTAAACAAATGTGACAAAAGTAGCTTTGAGTTTTACAAACGTGCGCCTTCTAGTCTGCTACATTCAAAATTCGGTGGTACCTAATAATAATTTAAGTATATTACTGAAATTCCCTGTATATAAATGCACTAGTTAAGATTTTTTTTTTTTGCATTCGAAGTTTAAGTTCAATATACTGCCACAAACAGCCAAGGGCCTACACGGGAATCTGTATGGAGGTAAATTTATAACGAACGCTTTTAATGGAAAATTACTACTGTATTTTCGAAAAATATAAGTTTCAGAAATAGGCACTCTCTTTGCCAGGTGACTTCAGCAAATTGAGCATAGATACAAAAACTATACGAAACCTTGTGGTAAGTCTCGTCAAAAAGAGAGCACAATGGGGCCCACAACAAGGATCCGTCGATTGTTCGCCGCCCTCCTGACATGTTTGAGGCCCGGTAACAAATGGACATTGGAATGTACAGTCGGTTGAGAGTATCATTTCTTTTCGATTTCTTTTTAGGGTTCAGTTACTCAAAAAGTATAAAGAACCTTTATAGGATCACTTGGTTGTCTGTCTGCCTGTCTGTCGACCAAGACCCTTTTTCTCAGGAACGCGTAGGGTAAGTTGAAATTAATATCAAAGATTTAAATCTACGACCCCTCGAAGATGTAAAAAATTCAATCTATTAAGTTAACGTAATACCGTAATAAACAAATAAATATATAAACAAACGTAATAAACCCATAGGGTGCCTAGAGGGGTTTAATCGAAAAGTAATTAAAGTTAATTTTCGTGCTACTAGTTGTTCTGTCTTCTAATAAATAGTTAAATCAATCTGGGAACTATTATTTGAATACAATGGAATACACACGTAATCATTGGATTTTTAGTGATTTTCTTTAGTCTCATATGGTGATTTTACCTCCAAATATCTCAAGAAAGTGACACTTTAGGGTACCATATTACTAGATATTTTTCGTTTATATAAGTATCCTCTAGCCATATATACCACTTACATAGCGCGTGGCTACTTAAAAAAAAATGACGGCTGGTTAGTATGCCAGCTCCCATACAAAAATGTTCGAACTCCAATAAACTGTTTGTGGAAATTTGCTCATCATCATACGTCTGAGGCCACGGGCTCGCACCGCAGTCAGTCTGACTGATGTTTATTAAGACTAGGGCAGGCTGCACGGGTCCATAAAACAGTAGGTACTTTAAACATTAAAGTTCATTATTGACCCACATTATTGATTATTTGTTTAAAAACAAAAACACTGCATTTAAAAAAATCTATATAAAAATTAAAGTTATGTGAAAGTACCTTCCATTAATTTCGATTTTGTGATTTCCTATGGCGGGAGGTTTAATAAACTCTGAAAAAATGTAGTGTGATTCCAATATAGTAGATAAACCATCCAACGTGCGTAACGAAATAAGCTTAAGTCGAATTAGTTGCTAAACTTTTCGATAGATGGCGCGAATTAACTAGTATCCTTTAAAACAGGAGTCATACAGGCGTCACACGTATGTTCTATATATAAATAGCCACTATGACCAGTTCTCTCACGTGATAAGATTTCGACTTTGAGAGATATTTGTTTCTTGAATGAAAATTTAATTTCTTTCTGTACGAAGTCTTTTACAGACTGAAGCAATAGTTTAACATTAGAGAAATAGCAGAAGATTACTTCGCGTCGTAATTTAGGCTACGTTTGATAAAGTGAAGCCCTTCGCTGTTCATGATTTTTTTTGCAGCATAATACTTTATTCACAGAGCTATGTTTTTTTTTTGTATTATAAAACTTTTTCTTTACTTATATGACTTCGTTTCTTCAATCGAGGACATAGAATTGTTTTTCAATTCAGCTGTGTCCAAGGATACGCGTCTTATTTTTCTTAGATTTAGCTGACCTCGTTTTGCCGTCCTGTTGATCTGATGGAAGTGTTTTTCAGGAACTTTCTCTTCAGTAATATTTATTCCGTGAAATGGAAAAAAAAATATATTTATATTTAAGCTAATATTAAGACATTTTGATTGAGATGAAGTTTATTGACACAGAAATTATATGCCAATTAGTACAAAGCTTCACTTCACATTTTAGAGTACATACATTTTCTATAAGTATATAGAACTTGCCAGTACATAATATTTTATTGATGCTCTCAATAATTAATAATATTACTTTCACTACATAATTTTATATTATTTCCATTCGTACTGTACCTACTGTCCAAAGGTCTTATTTCCGAAAATTTATTACAGAATACAAAATTTAATTGATAATTCAAACATACCCACCATGACATAAATCAAAAAAAATAAATAATTATCAATAATAATAACAATAATAAGTTATAAAATCGCTCCGCGATATTTCGAAAAATGTGGTTACCCTGGCCGTCTTGTCGTCCTCCTTGTTGTATTAAAAATTAGAACGAATGGAAAATATATAAAAAAATTATAAAAGTAGAATTTTTCACTGATATATTCAATAAGAAATCTAAAATAGTTGAATAATTAAGAATATCTTTCATATTTGTAAGTTTGTTGTATGTTTCATATAACCTACTTGATTAGTTTTGTATCATTTGGGAAACTTCGACCGGGTTAAACGGAAGTCCGTTATCGTCCGGTCCCTTCATTTATTTCCGTGTATAAAATCACATCGTAGTTTCGTTGCTCCATTACCACGTTAATACATAAACACACAAACAAACACACTTCGCATTTATATTGTTTGCAAAGACTAAAGATATTTGCGAATTAAATTTCACTTGAGTCATCCATAGACATCGCACAACGTATAGATCGGTTGTCACCATAGCTACGTATGTCCATATAAACAAAAACAAAGAAATCTGGTTCTCCTCTTCCGAAAAAAAAATGCTATGAAAAAGAGTGTTAAGACTATATGGATATAACGAGTAAATGTATGTAGTTATGTGAGGATTCCTCACAAACATTTGCGACTACCGAATACATAGTGATGCCGCATTCATATATATTAAGTCAATGGAGTAATTCAATTTAATATTTTAACTAATAGTAAGTGCTATTCCTTTCTATTTTCTTCGATTTTGCGAAATTCAAGGGTTTTTATTTCCTCTATAAATTTCTTTCACTTGTCCGATTCTGTTTCTAGGACATTTATTTTCCCCACCCTAATAAAGAATGTACTTAATAGAAGCGTCCTACATAAAAATATTGAACTAACAGAAATATTGTCGATACACGTATAAAATATAGAAAGAAAGGACGAAAATAAAAATCATTTCACACCATTTAAAAGCCATTTTAGCTAGGCACGTGGAATAATGATAAAGCGAGACATATTGTTCTTAAGTCACGCGATAGGCTCTTGGAATGGTAGTGATAAAATTTGAATAATATCCCGTTATCATCGAAACGATTGCATTAGTAAAGGGTTACGTCAGATGTCGCTCCAGTCAACTCGATTATCGTACTCCGAACCTCCTCGTCTGGAAATCATTTGGGATAGGTTTTAATGGCTGCCTTTGTTCGCTTCACTGATGATGAGTTCAGAATGACGTATCATTTTAATATCGGAGAAGTATATTATAAAGTGTAAATAGGTATTGGAGCAGATGATAACTACGTACGGAAGAACTGACGTCCCAAGGATCGTATTTCGTTTTCCGCTGAACCAACAAAGCTTTCACTGTTGTCGCTATTTAAGTTTAATATGCTGGTGACGCTTTATTAGCGTAATAGCCGAAACATAGACCTACTTGTTTTATATATTACGTACATCACAAGTACAGTTACAATCAAACTATATGGCGGATCCGAAAGTAGGCACAAGTCGCGTCGCAATAACCAGTTTTAGGTGTAGCGCGACGCAGTGGAGCGAGGGGTATATGACTGTACTGTACCTGCGCAAGCACGCTTATAGCGTTGTATTCCGATCCGCCATAAAGTTTGACTCGATCTGTAACATCGATTTTATTGAATACTAGACTGGCCTAGTTGCTTCATTTACACTTTACACAAAGTATCGCCGTTCTCAGACGGAAGAATCAGGATGAGGCTGATAGGTCCAAAAGTTGATTGAAGTTATTTTAATAATTATTTCAAAACGAAGTAACAAAGGTCGTTTAATTTATTTGATGACATTAACAATATGTTCTTATAATTCCATGATAATGACAAAATATGCTATGGATGGTAACTCTTGACGACCGCTTGGCCTAGTGGGTAGCGACCCTGCCTACGAAGCTGGAGGTCCCGGTTTCGAATCCCAGGTCGGGTCAGTATTTATATGATGAATATTGATACTGGTACCGGGTCTTGGTTGTTATATGTATGTGGTGTCTTCGCTTGGTACCCAAAATACAAGCTAATGCTTAGTTTGGGGCCTAGACGTTGTTGTGATGTATACGTTATTATTATTATTATTTCAAAGCGATTACCATATCGATGACAGGAACCGATGTAGATGTACATTTCATTGTCTTATCAGTACCAATAACTTCTTGAGCTTATTTAGTTATCGTAGAATTCTCACTTCAGTTTTGAAATGACAAACAAAGAGCGGAGATATAAACACATACGACAGCTTACTTTACCTTATTAAGAAGTGTTTAACTTAGATCACGATATTTACAAACACGTAGCATTCGGGCGAAACCGCGGGCGGTCGCTTGTATTGAACATGTAAGATAAAACTCCTTAAAAATTTATTTTATGACGCAAAAACGAAGTTTCAGAGTTTTCACATACGCGCCTTATTTACTTAAATATACACGCATATAGATCAATTTCTATATGCGTGTATATTTAAGTAAATAATTACAAACCTTCTTATGTTACCCTAAATTACCTGAAAAACGAGATTCTTTGAAATAAAACCCAAATTGTGTTTGAGGACCAATCAAAAATTACAGAATTTTTAAACTAGAGACTTGGTTTATTAATATTTTTGTTTGGTTTTGGTTTGATAATAAAGGCAAGTCAATTAAATTTAATTAAAACTACTCACAATAAATTGTTTAAAACGGACACAATGTCTGCAATAATGCATGTAAAAACAATTGATGCCCTTCAGTTCAAACCCACACAACAAATGATTAATCAATCATACAGGAATTAAATTAACTAGATTAAAGTCTTTAATAAATAAAATATAATTTTATTTAATTACCCCGAAATTACCCCAGAAAACTGGTCTACCCTGAAAAATACCCCAGCCTGGCGAATTTATGCAGAATTATCTTAAAATCGGGTAATTGCCCTAAAAGCGGCAGCACTGCTGATGGAATACCTTGTGTTCAGGTGTGCGTAGTCCATACTTATAGAGCACGTAGAGCTTACCGAACTAAACAAAAACTTTAAGAAATAATAATTTAAATTTAAACGTAATGTTGACGATATCGTCTAGTGTGGCTGCCTTATATAATATACGTTTATAGAAATTAACGTTCGCCGATATTGTATCTTTACGTCTATTGAGGAAACGCTTATGCTTCGAAATGTAGTTTGGTTTTAAAATAGTCATAAATGTCAGTTCACAGTACCGAAGTGATATTACGCAATTTTGCGGGGTTGAAAACCGAAGCGCGGGGATTTTTGGGGTTGACAAACGGCGCGCGGGGACCTTGCGCACTGAAACGCGGACTAAAACTGGCCATCTTACACGAGCTAGCTAGAGTATGAGTGGTTAGACGGTAAACGTAGAAGAGGGCTTCTAGTCGATTCGTACTTTTCTGTTTGTACGTGTAAGTATACGTGCAAAGAGACGAAAAAATAGAAAATAACAGACAAGTAAAGTTCCAAGTAATTCAATTTCAATTTGCGCGACATTTCTAATAAGTGAACAGATTCCTTAAATAAATTATTTACATCTCCTCCAGGCAGATTTTCGGAGTTATTTCCTGTCGGAGATATAAAGACGTTGCCAACTGAATAATTTAAAAAAAAATTCTATGGTACATACGAGTATATTTGAAGCTAGTTACAATGAGGAAAACCAGACAATTTAATTTCAAAATTGACACCTTGTGTTAATTATTTTTGTTTGTTTGTTTATTATGTGTTTATTAATTTATTTATTAAGCATATAATTTGTGTCTTTATTATTTATTTATTTATTACCTTATGCATTTATTTATTTATTCCGAACGTATTTAAAGTTCGTTCGGGCAGCTATACATTTGTTGTTACTTGCCAATTGTTTCAATATTATAAAAAACAATAGAAGTAGTCCATATAGTTCTACCGGTAAGTTCTACTAGTAAGACTAAACGGAGAAAAAAATCCTTTTATTTCTACTAGTAGGACAGAACGGATTTATTTATCCGTTTTGACCTGCTGGTAGGAATAAACAAATAATTAAGCAGTCCGTATATTTCTACCATTCAGTTCTACTAATAGTGATTATAAAGGAAAATTGATGAATACTTAACATACATGTCCCTGCCAATTCAGAATTATTAAAGGCAAATCTAAACGGAACGTACAATTTGGAATTACTTATTTGTAACTTGTAATTAAATGTAAGTATTTTGTACCAGCAAATGATGCTGGTCAATGGCCAATTATCCACTTCACTGTTTTTAGTACCTTAGAAATAAAATAAGTCATATTTATTATGTTTGTATTGGTATCCGTTTAGTTAAAGAGTTAATCTAACTGCTCTTTCCACACATATGTGGTGGCTCTTTCGTTCATTTATAATAATATCAAATTTAAGTTCAATACTCTATTTCATGTAGTCTAAAAAATATTCGTACTCTGCAAATAACAGGACTTTATGTCCGTTTAGTCCTATTGAATATCGTACAGAAATCAGTAGAACTAAAAGAACTTTTTTCTCCGTTTAGTCTTACTAGTAGAACTGAACAGTAGAACAGTATACGGACTACTTCAAAAAATACAGTCAAAAATATTTTTTGTATGATGCGATGTTAACATATGGTGTTTAACATAAGGAACATGCTAGAATAAAAAGAATTGCAATAATTATTATTAAATAAAATAAATATCATAATTATTTGCTTTTTCTTTTGTGAAATTTCGTACACAAAGACGTTGCTTAGCACAGACTATAATGCATAGTTCAATTTCGTTGCAGTTATATTTTACGTTGCACTTCTTTTTGGTTTAAATTGTTTTTAACAAATGAGTATGCCTATCTACAAATACTCCAATTTAAAAAAAATCAAACTGTTTTACAACTTTACTTTACTTTTATTTTTTTATTTATTTTTATTTATATAATAAGACTAAATGAGCTATTATTATATTTTTATTTATTTCATAATTCAATGCAGCAGATAAACTAATTAATTTAATACCAATAAAACCAATAAAATTCTCTCCGGTAAAATTTAAGATTTGATATTTATACGCTTTTGTGTTAGAAAAGCCGAAATTGTTTATGTAATACCGAGAAATAAAGTAATTTATTTCGTAAACGCTATTTTGCTATGTACAACTGCTAGAACTAAAGGTGTTCTCGCATTTTTATTCAAACAACATTCGAGTGCCGTTACAACTTGTAAATTTTTTTTGCGACGAGGCCAAAACGCGCGCTCTTAAGTAAAAGAGTCACGCACTGAATATAAAAACCGGAAGCCATCTGCTGAAGTCGGCATAGACCCGTCTGTCGGACAAACAACGGTTCACTTTATATAGGAAACATTTCGATAATATGGTATTTGTTCAGGGAATAATATTGCGAATTGAAGGTATGTAACTTATAATAAATTTGTTATGTCCATGTTCTTTCTTAAAGAATGAGACGGATGTAATTTCTTTTTTAAATGTAAATAACAAAATTGTTTTTTAATTCTTATATGTATGTTTACTATTTATTAGACATGTCTTAACTGATTTGGATACTTTAGACTGTACACTACTGCTTGTACCAACAGAATAATAATTTGTTAATTTGCGGTGATATTTTTTTGGTGGCAGTTTTATTTCGTTAAAAGGTTTTTTTTCTGTAGTTCACATGCGTTTGAGAAATAACACAAAATTCGTGAAAAGGATACATGGATTATAAATAATCCTGAGTTATGGACATGGTTTTTCCGATTTTCTGAGAAACAGTATCATGTTTTTAAGTTTACACCGAAAAAAAAATTTTATTAGATAAACCATAAATTACTTTTAATTTTTACTACGGATTAAAGTAAACACATTCTATATGATGATAAATGTATATTGATTGATTTAACAGTAAATGTCATTTTGCATGGTTTTCAAGCTTAAAACATTAAGAAATGACAAAGTCACAAGTATTGTGTTGAATTTTTTTTTTATTTTCCACGCTTTCGTAAAATTTAGAACAAAATTCTTATGACGTCTACCTCAATGGTTTTCATAAATTTTTTAAGCCTTCGATTACATCTCCAGTCCGGATCAATAACGAATGGACGAGTGGGCTTCGTGATTTTCCTCTTCAAAGAAACTATTATAAATCTTGCTTCTCTGCTGCGCAATTGAGAAAACCAGTCGAGTAGAAGATTCTCATCAAGTTATCAAGGAATCTAGTCATGCCCAGAAAAGGTTTCTGGACAATAAGGCTTTGTGAATCCATCTTGGTAATATATGGGGGATTTAATATTAGAGAATATTATAAACATGTTCAGTCAATCCACAGATTGTATTTTACCTTAGCTTTCAGTGTGAAATGTTATAAATATATCGTAGTATATCGATACATAGATGCAACTTAGGAATCGATTGCGGCCCAATAACAAAACCAGCTACCTTAATTAGATTTTGTATATTAACTATATGTAATGGCTGCTGGAATTTTAAATTAATACAACATTGGGTAGTATTCAGTGGCAACAAATTGATTGTCTACTTAGAAAAGTGTTCACAATCAGTAGAACAATGGATGACGGACATCATAAAATATGAGGAATATGAGTAAATAATACATATTTATCATAATAATAATAATATTAACACACACAATCACAACAACGACTAGGTCCCAAACTAAGCATTAGCTTGTATTTTGGGTACCAAGCGAAGACACCACATACATATAAGAACCAAGACCCGGTGCCAGTATTAATATTCATCATATAGATACTGACCCGACCTGGGATTCGAACCCGGGACCTCCAGCTTCGCAGGCAGGGTCGCTGCCCACTAGGCTAAGCGGTCGTATTAATATATCATATTAATTAATTAATTAATTATTGATCATCTAATACTGAACATATATATTACCTTAAATATTGGATACAAAATACACACACCAAAAATATTTTATATTCCAAATTACGTTTTCATATCCGCGGTTATATGTTTCTCCCCCTCTCACCTTAGAAAAGAGCGACGTTTTTTTTTTCAGCCTGTATAAAGCAAGTGGTTCAATGAAACATACGAACTCTGATGGTTTGTTATGTTAGTGATTTGAGAGCATCTGTCTGAACCATGATTGACAGCAAATTGAATTTTTGTCCGCGGTACCTACGCACGTTTATTTTTCTTTTATTGGCGATTGTCGTCTGTGACAGACAATTGGAACGAACTCTGGCTACACAAAATTAAAACGTGTATCTTTACGGAAAGTAAAGTAGGACTTTTAGTAACGATTTTTATTTTTCGATATTTTATCTGTCATAAACAAATAAATACAATATACATAGTATAAAATTAAATCAGTTTCTACATAAAACGAATTTCATATACCTGTTGATCTGTGCCACTATCTGTGCTAACTATAACGTATGATGTTTGTACATGACAGATACTGTCGGAAAAATTGTAGTCAGTTAATTAGGCATCGCTGGACCCAAGTAATTTTTGAAATATTTTTGTTGTCTGTTTTCTGTCTGTTTGTTAGAACACTTATAAATAAAGAACTAAAAAACCGATTTTGATGAACCTTTCAAATTTAAATAGATAATAATAATAATAACTAGGACATTCCAAACGGCGCCATCTAGTCAGAAACTAAGCAAAGCTTGTATTATGTGTATCAGACAACTGATATACATACTTCAATATTCTTTATACTATATACATACTAGCGACCCGCCCCGGCTTCGCATGGCTAGCAGAGCATATAAGCCGTAATGTTTTTTCTATCGTAGTGTCGTATCGGCTTGTTGCGTCGAATATGTGGATTGGATTTAATGAAATTTATATGTACCATAGGTTCATCCTAATTGGAGTATTTTTAAAGTATTTTATTTACAATTCTATAAATAAGTGAAAAAGTAAAGAATAAATACATCTATACTAATATTATAAAGCTGAAGAGTTTGTTTGTTTGTTTGTTTGTTTGTTTGTTTGAACGCGCAAATCTCAGGAACTACTGGTTCGAATTGAAAAATCATTTTTTTGTTGGATAGTCCATTTATCGAGGAAGGCTATAGGCTATACTACATCACGCTACGACCAATAGGAGTGGAGCATCAATGAAAAATGTTGCAAAAACGGGAAAAATTATTCCTTTTGAGAACTTTTGTCGCGCGCGCTGCGTAAACGGTTGATGTTAAGCAAAAATCATGTATTACGGAATTGTACCACTTTAAAAGTTCTAACCAAAAGTCCACTACAGCATATGTGTATCTTTTAAGGTTAACTTACTATAACCTTTTTTATGACAATCAAGTTTGTTCTAACATAATGTACTATTTGCGAAGATGTTTTTTAAACGTGATATTAATCCTTATCAAATTAAATATGGTAGTTGTCTTAAGCATTTCATGCATATTATAATTGCCCTTTACATCATACAATTTAAATTAATATCTTAACAGTTTTTATTGAAATTTAAAAACTATAGCGGGAGAAAATAAATTCGCTGTCTGCCTCTGTTCGTTAACTTTTTACTTCCAAACCAATAGACTTTGATACGGTTTTTAATAATATCTTATTTTCTTATTATCTTATAATCTATTAATCTATATAATAGAAATACTTAGTATAAAGCTGAAGAGTTTGTTTGTTTGTTTGTTTGTTTGTTTGTTTGTTTGTTTGTTTGTTTGTTTGTTTGTTTGTTTGTTTGTTTGTTTGTTTGTTTGTTTGTTTGTTTGTTTGATAGATTGATTGATTGATTGATTGATTGATCGATCGATTGTTTGATTGATTGATTGATTGTTTGTTTGTTGGTTGGTTGGTTGGTTGTTGGTTAGTTGGTTGGTTGGTTGGTTGGTTGGTTCGTTCGTTCGTTCGTTCGTTCGTTTGTTCGTTCGTTTGTTTGTTTAAACGCGCAAATCTCAGGAACTACTGGTTCAAATTGAAAAATTATTTTTGTGTTGGATAGTCCATTTATCGAGAAAGGCTATAGGCTATACTACATCACGCTGCGACCAATAGAAGTGGAGCATCAATGAAAAATGTTGCAAAAACGGGAGAAATTATTCCTTTTGAGAGCTTCCGTCGTGCGCGCTGATTGATTTGATGATTGATTGATTGAATGATTGATTGATTGATTGATTGATTGATGGATTGATCGATTGATTGATTGATTGGTTGATTGATTGTTTGTTTGTTGGTTGGTTGGTTGGTTCGTTCGTTCGTTCGTTTGTTTGTTTGTTTGTTTGAATTTGTTAATCTCTGAAAACCAGTCGGATTTGAAAAATTCTTTTTGCCTTCGATAGCCTGATTCTAGCGGAGAGTTATAGGCTATATACATGAAAACGAACTGTCTGTCTATTCGAGCAAATTGGCTTCGGCCAAAACGGCTTAACCGATTTTGATGAAACTTTACACATATAACAGGATGTAATCTTTTGACTACACCCTTTCCATATGTGACATACAGAACTTTTTGTATGTCTGTCTGTACGTCCATATGTCTAAACCTATTTAAATGAAACATCAATAAATATGAAAAGAAGGTCGTTAAAACTAACAAATGTTGCTTTTTGTCCGTCTGTCTGTCTGTACGTATATCTGTCTATTTGAGCTAATCTCCAAAACGGCTAAACAGATTTTAAGGAAACTTTGCAGACGGGAAAGAAGGTTGTCAAGATATTTGACATTAGCTACTTTTTGTCCGTCTGTTTGTCTGTACGTCTATGTGTCTATTCAATTCAATTTTATCTATTCGAGCTAATTTCTAATACGGCTGAACAGATTTTAATGAAACTTTGCAGACGTGAAAGAAGGTTGTCAAGAGTGTCATAAGCTACTTTTTGTGTTTGTCTGTCTGTCTATCTGTCTGTCGGTTGTCCTCACTGATCTAGCAACGTACAGCCGAAAGTACTAAGTCTAACAAGCTTAAATTGTGAACATAAGTTTATTTTATAACGTGAGCATTATAAAGTTAAGAAAGGCTTTTTTAGAAATTTCAAACTTAAGGATGGGAATGGAGGGACTTAAATAATGACGTGTTTCAGGGTTTTTAGATTTTCACATTTGAAGAGTGGGAAACGGGAGATGAAAAATTGTATCGGTTTTTTAAAGGGTGGAAGGGGAATGAATATTGAAAGTTTGAATGGGTGTGACCAAAATTGGTTCCAGCAAAAAATACGTATAAACCATCTCGAACGTTAATAGTACCTATAACAGGAATTTGTAGTCTACGCAAGCGAAGCTGCGGGCGGTCGCTAGTATTGTATATACATAGCGGGCGGCGCCCGCTGCTTGTCGCGCGCTATTTTTATTTCGCGATAGCTCCTAAGATATTAATGTAAGTTGTATAATGTATAGGGCAAACATATGCCATCCTGGACTTTTCTTTAGTTCTATAAAAAAGACCTTACAATCTCATTCAAAAATTAGTTGGGGGAGGGGGGGGGGTACATACTAACGACTTTAGAAGCTCATATCTCACAAAATATTCATCTAAACAAAAAAGTCATTTAAAAATATTCATTTTTGAAGATCGACCGACCCTCACAAGAAGAAAAATCTCTCCACTTAGTTCATTGCGTAGAGAGACAGCCCTAACTTATAAAGTTTTCATAATTTCTTTACAGAATTGTATAGCGGTTTATACTATAATAACTGCCCATGAAATTTTCTCAGGATCGGTGGAAAGACAGCGGAATTATGAGCCTGTGACATACGGACGAACGAATTAGCCATAAAAAGTATATATGCATGTACAACCTAGCACCTACGATCACCGTGCACATTTGTCTAGTTTTGTCAAGCATTGTAATAAAAAATGGTTTTTAAAAAAATCGATTATTAAAATTTTTTTTTTTTAAATTTGTTTTTCTTTTTTTTGTACTTGTTAATCGATACTTGATCATTTGTATGAATACAATTCTCATGGTACATCAAAATACATCATAGTTTTAATTGTTTAGCATTCGTGTATCAAATTAGAAAAAAAAATTTTGTTATAGTAGATACTCGTATGTACCTACTTGAATGGAATTGCCTGCTGCATATTATGATAACAAGGTAAGTAACTCAAGTTTTTACCTAAAGTAAACCTATAACGGAATAACGTTACATGAAGCTAGCTTAGTTACTGTTTATCTTAAAAGTTTATTTGTTCTGAAGTGAAGCTATCTCATAACCACTATAAGTTTAAAAGCCCTGTCAGTTTCTAAGAAAACGGAGTGCGATATTATCAAATAATTTTGGTCCAGAAACTTAAAATCTAATAAATTATTGAACAATATTTCGAAAAGTATTTTTATTTTTTTGGTGTATTTAGGGTTCCGTACATCTGAGATGATAAATAGAACCGTTTTAAAATAATTTTAATGTCTGTCTATCTGTTCGTCTGTTACGGCCTATTTCCTTCTACAAAAAGTTGAAATTTGATACATATAGGTACAGCGTTCGGTGAGTCAATCGGTGATTAAACCGTTAGTTAGAGACCCTAACTGCGGAGCCAAAGGACGCAAGTTCGATTCCCGCTCGGGACAAATATTTGTGTGCGTAAACATGTCTATTTGTACCGTGTCTGAGTGTAAAATATCTAAATATGTATATATTATTAAAAAAAGGATATTTGAGTATGTATGTCAGTTCTCTGGTATCTGGTACCCATGATACAAGCTTTGGTTAGTTTGGGACTAAATTGTGCTGTGTGGGATGTCCCAGGTATTATTATTATTCACTGGCGTATAGCCTAAATGAGCGAATATCAATTTTAAGGCTTAATTCTGTGGAGCAAAAGGTTTGGCTCGAGCTGTACATAGGCAGGCAGGCTAGGCCCAATCTACGTAGATTGAAATATTTTGCAGGAATTTTATATCCGGATCTATTACTAAGGTATAAAAGGAAAATAATAGTGACAGGGCACATGGCTGGTAAATAAAAATTCAGATTGATGTATTCGTCACAACAAACCCTAACGTAACACGTGCCAACAGAAAGAGATAGAGTTATGCGATGGTAGGAGAAGCGCCTTGTGGGTGAATTTACTTTACATATAGCGCTGTGTGAGCTGATTTGCACTTTATTGCATCGTCACGAGAGTCGCTATTTATTTAAATCTCTTTGTAGAGCTAATCTTTTGTACCTGTAGTATTATATATTCTGTGGTCCCATTTACGAAATATTCAGCACTAAAGCTTCCAGCAGCACTAAAGTAGCTTTCTTACGTGAGTTGTCTCAATCCCTAAGTCTTGAACCATTGTTCTGAAAACCTGCTAAGAAAATTATGGCGACTATCCATCGAGGGTCAACCAATTACAGAGTAATAACCGACCAAATACAATATCTGCAATATAAAAAAAAATTATAAACGCAATTGCAAACCACCACTTTAGGTTAATAAGCGTCAAAAAAAATATCTAAGCAAATCAGCTGTGAGACTTCCAGTACCTATACAATGTGTGGATGGAATCTCGCAATACAATGTCACCATGTGTGTGTGTATGACTCAACAGACCACATACTTTCGCTACGCCATACTAACCATGTACTAACAGTCTGTGTGCGTAAATTATTACCGAACAGTTAGGTGATATATTTATTTACGTTTTACGACGCCAGCTCTCTATCCAGATATTGATATACAACGTGAAAGTGAAGATGGCAGGTGAAGCTTTAGGCTATCGTAACTAATATGGTTTACCCGTAATTAAAGCCACGGGCATAAACTAGTATGACACAGATCGCGCCAAACTTTACGGCGGATCTGAATACAACGGTATATGCGGACATGCGCAGTATGTCATATACTCCTCACTTCACTGCATCTCGATACACTTAAAACTGGTTATTGCGACGCGACTTGTGCCTACTTTCGGATTTGGGTATTATTATTATTTGTATTTCATTCGATATTAATAATCTTAATTTTTATTTACCTATTTACTATCCCCCTGCATTTTTGTACAGATAGGTATCAACTACAGATAGGTGTCGTGATAGCCCAAAGCGCCACGAACCTGTCTCAAATTTATAAGGCCATAGGGTCATGGTTCGAAACCGGGCGTGCACCTATGAGTTTTTCTGACTTAAGTACAGTTCCAATCAACCTTTATGGCGGATGTGAATATAGGCACAAGTCGCGTCGCAGTAACCAGTTTTAGGTGTAGCGGGACGCAGTGAAGCGAGGGGCATATGACTGAACCTGCGCAAGCATGCCTATAGCGTCGTGTTCCGATCCGCCGTAAAGTTTGATTGGAACTATACATAACTATCACTGACTCCGTGCCTCGGAGAGCACGTTAAGCAGTCGATCCCGAACGCTATCAATAGATGGCGGTCGTTACAATCCCCAACCCGCAGTGGAGCAGCGTGGTGGATTTAAGCTTCAAGCCCCTCTCACCCTGGGGGAGGCCTAATCCCCTGCAGTGGGGTAAAAATGGGCTGATGAAGTGAAGACGTGAAAAAGGTATCAACTAAAACGACTAAGCACCGCTGACCTAGTGAGATCTTAAAGTATAATCACAATAATCAACACATGTGGTGTTGTCTATCAAATGAATCTGATAAAAAGAATCATACAACCGTATATATACATATATGCAAAGGTTTTTAACCGTATTACCTTTTTGCGGAGATGCTTAGGCATCTATGTACATTCTCATATCTATGGTTCCATCTATGAAAACACCATACGCTAATGCATTATAATTGTTTATTCTCTTTTGGTGTCGTTTCAATGAATCGTAAACATTTTGGGAGCAAAACACAGTGGCTAAATCAGTGAGCACTTTATGCCCATGTCACGGTAATTAGATGTACATAATAAAAACTCGAATTTCAAGCGAATGTCAGCGAAAATATTTTACGGAAGAAACGGATTTGTGCCATGAAAAAAAATGTGTTATAATTTATTCACGGGCATCACGCGATGCTAAATGCGCTGGCCGTTATAGCAAGTTAAACGCTTTTCATGTGGGAAGGGTGAGTTCCTAATAAGTTTTACATGAGCTCGTGTCATTTATTGTGTAAATAAATATGTTTTTGTCCATTATTAATTACATGAGTTTATTATAGTGTGACCATTTTATCCCTAAAAAGAAAAAAACGCAGACATGATGGTGAAACGAAATTAATGAAATCGCTTTGGACGGAGGTCTGACCAATCGAAGAGCTTTCACACACTGGAATTTCGTCATAGTTTCATTTGAATTAGTGATACTGAATTTATAGTTTAAAACCACTCTAAAACAATATTTCTTTTATTTACAGGTATGTTTCATCAGACATATTATCCTGCATTTTTCGGACTTATCCATGTAAGTATAACAAACTCATATGGTGGAAAAAGAAGCAGCCAATATGGCGAAATCGTCTCCTTTTTAATTATAGCGTATTGGGAAATCTTTCGAATTCTATTTCACTTTATTATAGGGTTATTTCGTTTCACGTATATGATTAATATTGACTGACCCGATTGGCCGAGTGGTTAAAGACCCCAACTGAAGAACAAAAGTTCGCGCGTTCAATTCCCGTTCAAGACACATCCATTCCCATTTGTGTTTGAACATGTTTATTCACTCCGTTGCTGGGTGTAAAATATCTATGTATGTATATATTGTAAAAAATATTTAAGTTTGTATATCAGTTGTCTAGTTAGTATCCATAATCATAATACTTGCTTGTTTTGGGACTAGATGGCGCTGTGTCGATGTGGGATCTCTGGATAGAGAGTCGGCGGCAAAAAACATAGATAAAAGTATCACCTATCAGTTCGGTTATAATTCACGCACACACAGACGGTTTGTACATGGTTGGTATGGTGTAGCAAGAGTAAATGATCTGTTGAGTCACACACACAAGTATGAATAAGTTAGCCTGTCATTTTTGTTGACATTATATTGCGAGACTCCTTCCAGAGATTAAACGTATAAAATCAAAGATTAGTATTTTATTAGTACTAGTATTACAAAATACTTGTAGTTTATTGAGTATAATAGACACATAGAATGGCTATGAAAAAAAAAGAAAAACGCAAAATAGCCGAAACGGTATAGATTTTTTTCTTGTAGCGATATAACATCTTATTACATACAGCACTATATTTTTCAACATGTTTTCAGTTAACATAATTTAGTTAATAAATATAGATTTCTTGATTTTCGGACCTTCTTAAAAAATACCTTAATATATTGAGGTATACTGTTTGAGGTCGAAACCGTTTTGAGGGTCGTTCCACTGGATCACAACCATTCACTACTTTATCTATATCTACCTTTGTCGACTTTTCGCTTTAGTCTAAACCGAGTCATGCGATTTAGTATTCACGACTTAGTTACTTTTTAGGGTTTCACGTGCCCCGAATTTTAATGCGGCGCCGTTCCTTTCATTTCGTTATTCTTCTGAAAAATGGTTTATAGCTGAAAAGTGTCACGGCAAAATACTTGAGAAAAGGCTTTAAAGCGACTAACCTAATTTATTTACCCTCTAATCAGAATAATTGAGTAATTGAATTCACGTTTAAATGTGTAAGAAATAATAGCTTTATTATTAAAATTTCATTAGTAATGTTTTTATTAAGGCCGCGAGGCTAAAGATTACTAATACATTAATTCGAGTTAATATTATATAATGTCGTCTGAAATTCTGTCGTACGTTTGTGTCCCAATTAATATTATTAGCGCGGTAACACTATGTTTTATAGCGCATTGCCTGCTGTCACGCTAGCGGTTGAGCGAAAAACTATTTCACCTCAAGTTAAAATAGCGTGTGAATCGCGAATTTTTCAAATTGCTTTTCCGTCTAATCCTGAAACTATTTTGAGGCTAAGCTGAAAGAATTATCCGATATAAAATGTTTTGCTTGCAATACACCGATTATGGATTATATTCCCGATCGGCTTATATATTTGAAAAGAAGATTTATTAAATTGCCCGTTGTTTTCAGATTTCATTTCACGCAGACGGAGGGTATATATTTTTTTACAATCAATAGGATATAGCAAAATAATTACCGATTATTACAAAGTGTGTATAAAAAAAATCTGTGACGACAAAGGGATGTTTGTTATTTTTTTTTTTCATATAAAACATGAAATAAAAAGTGCATATCTAAATATTCACTTAAAAGAAATCAGGCTAGTACGAAACGAAAACTTACTGAAGTGGCTTTGAGTTGCTGATTCAGTGTGAAAGAAATCATGTCCATGCAAATTAGAGACAGTAAAACAGTGATAGTGTTTCTTCTGGGAGTCGTGATAGCCCAAAAAGCGCAACGAACCTGTCTCAAATTTATAAGGCCATAGGGCCATGGTTTGAATCCGGGCGTGTACCAATGAGTTTTTCTGACTTAAGTACATAACTATCACTGACTCCGTGCCTCGGAGAGCACGTTAAGCAGTCGGTCCCGGACGCTGTCAATAGATGGCGGTCGTTACAATGGCGTGGTGGATTTAAGCTTTAAGCCCCTCTTACCCCGGGGGAGGTTTAAGCCCCTGTAGTGGGCTGATGAAGTGAAGTGAAGTGTTTCTTGTGAATAAATAACTACATTTTAATAAAAAAGTAATAATTTTCGTTGAATTACGACTTTCTACGTTTATTAAACTTTGGAACGCTTATATTTTGCGTTTGAAAAAACTTTAGCTCACACTTATACCTACATCTTCGTCTACTTATGTTTCTGCTATAAAAATGTGACAGAAACGTGTAAATATGGTGTGTGTTATAATGAAAATTAACGCAATTTGCAAATTGAGCGAAAAGCAAAATTACATGAAAATAAAAATATTTAAAATCAGCTTGCCAAGGTCTGGCCAGGTGTTCCGGAACTGCCTCTACCCTAAGAAAAGTGTTCACATCAGTCGAGCAATAGATGACAGTGGCGGTCACTCATAATAACACGATTCCTTTCGAGTTACCTTTTGAATTGACGTGATTCATAAACATTAATAATAAACTGATAATTCAAATCATAGCGCGCGGCGTGGTGCGGCGCTCTGTGTACGTAAACACGTGTGTGTGTAAACCGATGCGACGGTGTAATTACAATTATCACATTTAAAATTAGTTTCAATAATTCATAGTTAATATGAACTTTATTGCATATGTAATAAGGTACCTTTTACCTTTATAGGTAACTCCATTTGAAACAGGACGACGTTACGCGGCCAAATTAAGACGCCTTCATACACCGCTATCTTATTAAAGGTAGCACACTCCGTGATTTGAGAATATATATTTGGCTGTCGTATAGCACACAGCTGCTCATTCGTTACAAGTAACACGTCTTAAACCGAGTTATTTTGGCTAATTTTCTTTGAAATATGTTCGTTCACTGATTGGTATTGAGTGAACCAGATATCAGTTATGTATTTAAGAACGAACTTAAACAATTCATAACGGCTACTGGACTGGTTGCTGGTTGACTAACGTTTACATGTGCAAATATTTGAAAATTTATTTTAATTAATGACTGCTGGTTGATTTAGTGATAAAGTGTGTGAGTTTTAGATAATTAACGTACATATTTTGAGTGGCGTTCGTAATATCTGTAAATAGTTATCTTATTTTTGCAAATAAACAAATTTTTCCTACGTAAGTACAACTTTTTTATTAAGTTAGATAGGTAGGTACGTAAGTAGGTAGGTAAGTAGGTACGTAAATAACGAAATATGGCTCTTATAGCAATAGAATGTTGTTCAGTGGATTTTTTATTAAATCCTGCAACCGAATTTCCAAAATTATCTTTTAGTCAAAAACAAAGAATTTTAGAAATTGGGCGCGCTAAACCAAATTTACCGATAGATTATAAAAGGAAAGATGGTTTTACGAAGCATTTTCATTTATCAATGTACGATAAATACAATTGGCTTACCGGAAGTTGCAAGTTAAATAAACTGTATTGTTTTCCATGTTTATTATTTTCTAATTCATGCAGTGTTTGGAGTAAAACGGGGTTTACGGATATAAATAATCTTGCCAATTCCACAAAAAAACATATTCATACTGAAAAACATATCCGCAGTTGTCTTAACTTGCACGAATTTGGTACGATAAGAATTGAAACGTCGCTTGTAAATTCATTTTCTGTACATAACCAAAAAGTAAAACGAAATCGCGAAATTATGAAAAGATTAATCGATACCGTTGTGCTTTTAGGTAAACAAGAATTATCCTTCCGTGGTAATGACGAAAAACAGTATTCAGACAATCGTGGTAATTAATAATAATAATAATAATAACACACACAATCACAACAACGACTAGGTCCCAAACTAAGCATTAGCTTGTATTTTGGGTACCAAGCGAAGACACCACATACATATAACAACCAAGACCCGGTGCCAGTATTAATATTCATCATATAAATACTGACCCGACCTGGGATTCGAACCCGGGACCTCCAGCTTCGCAGGCAGGGTTGCTGCCCACTAGGCTAAGCGGTCGTCAAGTTATTATATATATATATTATATATATATAAATTATGTAGAAACATTATTGTTTTTAAAAAGTTATGATTCTATTTTAGAGACCCATTTTGATATATGTTCAGAAAGTCGTAACGGAATTTTTTCGGGCTTATCAAATCATATTCAAAATGATCTAATAGAAAGCGTCGCGGCCGTTATAAAACATGAAATAAAACGTGAAATTTCTAAAACCGATTTTATTTCAATAATGATCGACGAAACTCCAGATAATAGTCACCGCGAACAAGTTACAGTTGTTTTCAGGTATAGATTCAGTATCAGGTATGAAACTGGTGTAGAGGAACGATTTGTAGGGTTTCAGGATGTCAGTAGAAGTAGGGACGCGGAAATTTTAAGCAAAGTTGTTTTAGATCATACAGAAGAATATAACTGTATGCAAAAATTGATAGGTCAAACGTACGATGGCGCGTCGGTAATGACTGGTTCCGTAACTGGTGTTAAAACTAGAGTCCAAGAAAAATGCCCTATGGCAATCTTTGTTCCATGTTATGCTCACATTCTAAATCTTGTTTTATCGCGGTCAACTGAAAATATTCCGGAATGTAAAACTTTTTTCGGGGCCTTAAATAATTTGATTCGATTTTTTAATAAATCTACCAAAAGATCGTATCTTTTAAAGTGCATCGCGGAACGCCGTTTGCCTGGAGTAGCAGAAACTCGTTGGCAATATAATTCGCGTATTGTTAACGTAATTTTAAATTGCAAACCGGATATAATTAAAACTCTAGACACGATATTAGAAAATCCACAAGACTGGGATAAAGACAGTTTATTTCTCGCGGAAAATATTTTAACAAAATTGACCGAATTCGAATTTTGTTTTTTGTTGAATATTTTTTCAGAAATATTTGGACGATCAGATATTTTGTTTGCGCTCATTCAAAATAAACAGGTAGATATTGAAATTGCTATTAAGGAAATCAAATCATTTCGGTCATGGTTATGCAATGAAATGTTAAATAAATTTGATTCGATTTACGATGAACTGTCAAAATCCTTAGAACCGCCGCGTAAACGTCGCCGTCAAACATAAGGTATCGATACTAAAACCGCTTTTAAAAGACTTTTTCGTGAAATAATCGATAATATTAATATGCAAATTAATGACCGATATAATTCATTCGACCAATTAGAATTTTTGGATTTAGTAAACAAATCAAAATACGATAGTTACGGTACATTTCCCGATAGTAAAATCAATCTTTTAAATCGACAATTCCCTAAATTGTTTGATTACAACGCTTTAAAAAATGAGCTAAAAGTCATATATTCATCGCAATCGTTACGTCAATTAGATGTCTATGAATTATTGTTTCATCTTAAACAGCCAACTTTAAAAGATGCTTTCCAACAAACATTACAATTGTGTAAATTAATTGTGACACTGCCGTTCAGTGTTGCGTCCGCAGAACGATCTTTTTCGGCATTAAAACGCATACATACCTATTGTAGAAATACTCAGAGCGAACAAAGGTTGTCCAATTTGGCTTTAATATCTATTGAAAAACACTTGTTATTAAAACTAAAAGGTAAGGAAAATTTTTATGACAATGTATTATCACATTTTGTTCAAAAAGATAGAAGAATAGCTTTAGAATATAAATAGGCGAAAGAGATAGAGAGTAGGTTAAAAAATGTCTCTGTTAGGTATGTCAAACAAAATATATACGTTTCTTCAACTAAAACACTACAAAATTTGTTGAGCACATTCCAATAGTCGCCCATGCTGCTATATTTACTATACATTACAATGTATAGTCAAAAAAGGCTTTTTTCAAAGCCGCTACTCAATCAATTGTTTATAATGACGCTCTACGTCTTTTCTGGACCAAAGACAACCATGTCTTCGAAGAAGATGAGCTATAGGAGGCAAGGAATAATTTTCATCACGGTAAGAAATTATATTTTAAGTGTGAAATATTTTCAAATACCATAAAACATCCCTATATGAACAACGGGTGTATGTATAATGGCCTAGATTAACGCGGCCGGCTTCCCTTGGTACTGAGGTCACCGCACGTCACTGATAGATGACCCTCATAATAAAAAAAACGAGGAATAAGAAGAGGAAAAAATATGCGTCAGCGTAAATTATGGTTCCTTTAACGTAATTATGATGACGCGTAGTTTTTTTTCCGAATTCCTCGTATTTATGATGATCTCGATCATCAATTACTCTACTGATATTGAAAACATTATAATAAAATATGAATTCACTATAGTACTTTTCTCAGTGTAGGTTTTGGTAATAAGTTATTTTAGACCTCAGGAGCACGGGGAAAGAAATTGCAATTTTTTTGTCGGGAGTATCCATTTATCGCCGACTCACAAACATTATGTCGGTATTAATATCCCTCAAGAAGCGAAAGTATTAATTTTCGGCTTTACACAATCAAAGCTGTATATAAGCAGCAGAAAAAAAATAACGGAGCAATTTTGTTAGCCCTAATAACTCTGCAGATGCTATCGTCGGAGGTTAGATAGAGGCGGAATGGAGAAAATTGGGCAATTTTCCACGAAAACTCAACATTTTAGGGGGTGTAATCACCTATTTAGAGATAAAATAACGATGTATAGCGAATAGAGTAACTAAGAGACTTTGGGGCGAAATTAGGTTTTGTTATTATTTTCATTGGGAATTTTCAGAGAAGTTGTGCCGTGGAAATTAGAATACGATGTTATATCTATTAAATAGTAGTTTTTCATACCGATATTGGTGATTACTATGCCAACCGGTTGCATCAAAAGAGTAGTTTCTGTATTTCATCCTTATGGGAACATTCATCTGTCGGTCCGTATGTTTGTCGCAGTCGTGTTTCCCTTAATTGAACAACGAGCAGCTAACTTAATGTACATTCAATGGTCGAAACTTATAAAAAATATTTTCGGAAAATTGAGGCTCCATAACAAAAATAATCTCCGCTTTTCGGAGTTTCCGGAGCTAAAATAGTTTTCCTAACACGACAATTTGATTCGTCGATCGCAGGACATGTTATACATACGTGTTCGGTGCCATACGAACAATACTTCAGGGTAGATCAATAGCGATATATAGGCAATAGCAAATTATTTCTTCTGTTCAGGAAAAATAACTTATTTATTCAACAACGCTGCTGTGTATCAACGAGCAGGTTAATCGGGATGTCTAAGGCTTTCGGCGACCCGCGGCGGTGGTGCGTGGCTGAGCGGGTCATTGCATTAATGTATATTGATTCTAATAGTAGCCAGGCAGCACATGAATAGATATCCATTTCTAACAACGTGCAAAATTTATGCCTATTCTCATAGAGTTTACACCTGTTCTAGTTCGCTTCAAACTTTATGGCGGATCGAAATACAACGCTTTAAGCGTTCTTGCGCAGGTACAGTCATATACCCCTCGCTCCACTGCGTCCCGCTACACCTAAAACTGGTTACTGCGACGCGACTTGTGCCTATGTTCGGGTCCGCCATAAAACTAGATTAGAACTATCCTCGTTAAAAAAATTGAGGGAGTTAGGAGAAAAATAAAATAAGGTAAGTACAAAGCAAAATGTGTATTTGAAAAAGTAATAATTATTAGTGTAATTTGACACGTCCTAAAATAGAATTAGTTGCAAATGGTTAATCCGAAACAATTTTATGTTGCTTTTTTTTTGGTTTACTACTTTATTCGATAATATCTTATTTTATTTTAAACTGAAGTGGTAAAATTAATTATTCGTCGAGAAAATCACTCGAAAAATCTTTGTGAATCTAGTTGAATGCGCGTGCCGCAAACGCAGCCCTTTCGGTTATACCGCAACTGAATTGACGCAAACCAGTTTTTACCCCGACGGAGTGAGAGGTCACCCACACATCGCCGCACTATGTATGTTAGTGTGAGTGTACTACAGCGGCCCGCTTCTATGTAGCTTGGCTTTTGTACGGATATTTATTCATGTGCAGGTAGTATTCGTCGAATTAGCTAAGCCACGCCGCACCGTCGCAGATCAACGAACTTTTATTTGATGAATATTTTGACATGAAATAGAATTTCAAATTGTCTTTGGATGAACTTTTTCCTGTAACAGTGCGAAATGACAATTGTCTTTCCTGAAATAAGACTACGGACACGTCTAAATAATTACACTTAAAAAAATAAAATAAATGAGATAAAACCATGAATAAAATTTGAGTGTTGATTTGAATCGCTTTTACGAAAAACCAAGTTGTTTTAGGTGTTATTGTTTTTCATTCTCTGAGAGGGCGATATTCTACAAGAGATTTTTTGAAATTACAAGGATCGGTTCATGAATACAGGGGATGCGATAGGTACCTAGTACCTCAAATTTAGCTCGAATTTTCGATGAAAGTGTGACATGTCGATTTTTCTTAAAGTATTCAGACACGGGAACGTACGAAGCAAAGTATGAAGTGTCAAAATGCGTGAAATTAAATAGGCTCTGAACTGTGTAAAACATATTATATGCGATTACAAAGTATTCATCATTCATACATACGAGCCGATTTTTCATCACGTTCTTTTTAATATTATATTTTGTGGAAATTATATAAAATATGTGTCTTTTCTTTTAGTACTTATCTATTTAGTATTACTCGGTACTAAAATATTCGAATATAACGCTTCAAAGTTATCGTATTAGTGTGAGAATGCGCGGGCGACTGATAACTGTGTTGATCAACGGCTGCCGACGATATACCACCCTTCCCCGGTATAACCGCGATCGCCTCGTATTAACGTTCATAATTTATATGGGAATAATACTTTATTCGATAATTTAACGTATCTAATTTTTTAGAGGATTGATTGTTTATATAACACCTAACGCTTATAAAAAAAAATTATGTTATGAAAAAATCTTCCTGCTTATCTGTCGAGTCATTTAACAAGAATAATGATGCAAAGGTTACCCGATAAGCTTTGACACGTGTAATTACGTCATTTGGAGCGACCAATCAAATAAGAAGAATCAACTTTTTAGAAGACAACATATTATTAGCTTTGCTAACTAGGTGACGCGTTGTTTGATGCGCAGGTCACCAGTATCTAAACATTGATTCTAGCAATCAGTATGAATTTTTTTCGAGCACGATGCAGAGAGGATTTACGAAAACTGAAATAAAAATGGTTTGAATGTTTTAATAAATTTTATTTGGGATTTTATTTATATGTATTTCATTTATGAATTCAACTACTGTACATAGTTTATTAAGTCTAGATTATTCTGTTAAAGCGATTCAAGAATATTATGGTCAGTATTTGTCATAACTTAGCCACCCCAGTGAAACCAGCGTCCTCTATTCATTAGTTTGCTAGTAAACACCTCGCTGAAGTTTTGAAGTTCCTTGCGGGATTTCGAGGATATTCTGGATCTCAAATAACAGTCGAAATATTAAAGGTACTATCCTAAGTCGTTTAGCTAAACGTTTGTCGAAAGTTTTCAGTATTTGAAAGCTTTGAATTAGATATTATTGCTTTTTCGATGTTTTATGCTTGCTGAGGTTTTTTTTTTTAATTACGATACTAATTCTACGTATGTTTCTTAACTGCAATAAATTATGTATAGAAAAAATAAGAAATATATCATCATCATCATCAGCCCATTTTTACCCCACTGCAGGGGCTTAGGCCTCCCCCAGGGTGAGGAGGGAGGCTTGGAGCTTAAGTGCACCACGCTGCTCCACTGCGGGTTGGGAACTGTAACGACCGCCATCTATTGATAGCGTCCGGGACCGACTGCTTAACGTGCCCTCCGAAGCACGGTGTCAGTGATATTGTGTACTTAAGTCAGAAAAACTCATTGGTACACGCCCGGATTCGAACCATGGCCTTATGGGGCCTTATAAATTTGAGACAGGTTCGTTGCGCTCTGGGCTATCACGACATCACATCACTCAAGTGATAAATTAGTGAAATCGAATAATGAATACATAGTTTTTTTTTTTCAAATAAAGATAAGTTTTGTTGTTTACATATACACATAAAAGCGATTAATATCGAATTAATGCATAGATTTTTCTCAGGCATTATTAAGATTATAAGAAATAAAAATTTTTCGTTGCAAGTAGGTACATTAAAAAATATAACGGAACATCGTCACAAAATCTGTTTCAGACAAAAAAAATTGTTTAATTCATGTCCAACATGTCATATAATTTTACAAACTATAAAGAGAAAAGTGTTTATTTATTTTAGCGTGATATTATATGAGGAATCCAATTAAAATGTGTGTATATATAATATTTATTGCTCGAATGTCTGAAGAACGATAAACATATTTCCCAATTTAACTACATTTTGTACGATGGAACAAAAAACAGTTAACTAACTCCACTGTGAATTAATTAATTTGGACGATAATCGAATAGATGTTTGTGAAGTATTACATAACTAGGCCCGAAGATGATACCCGGGATATTGGTTGAGGAATTCACAATTTTACTGTCTCTCGACGCGGACGCCCGCTCTCTCTCATTCGTTTAACTCATCAAGGAGGAGATTAATTAGGAAGATTAGTTATCGCCTTTAAAGATTACGTCATTGCGAGCAAACGACAGAGGGTAGTAAGGATAGGCCAACCCCCAAAAGGGTTCGTGGGGAGGAAACGAAATGTCGTCTTCATCCCGCAGCGTGCGACTGACGCGGAGAATGTTAAAACTTCTGTTATTACGAATATAACGCGCTTAAAATCCTTCCAGACTTTTGATTTTATAACTACGGATGTTTAAGCTCTTGAAACGTAACTAGAGGCTCTGTAAAATCGATTTTCCTTTGTGTTACATTTTGCTACTGGAAACCGGTTATATTCGTTAAATTTTGTCATTATAAATCGCTTGTCTAATTTACTGAAGTATTTAAAGAACAAGACATGTAAAATTTCCCAGTAGACAATGTTTCAGTGTAGGTGCTAATACATTTTTCGTTTATATAATTTGTTCGGCGCGTTTAGAATATTGATATAAATTTATCAATACTCAGAGCATGAAAAACTCATGTCGCTCTTCAAACAGATTGGTAGCTTATATTTTTAGTACACACATACTTGAATAAAACTATGTGGAAAATTCTGGCGCCAAGAAATGTTTTTTTGGCAGAATATGCAATAGGTTTTCTTTTGTTTTTTTTTTTGTTAAGTAATAGCGATCAAAGGCATACCTTATTAAATTTTCTATATAGTTTTATTGTTGTATAGTGTCATAATCGGTGTACTATAAAATGTCAGCGACGACCATGTGTTAAAGGCAACGTGCCTTTTATACTCGAAGTGTCGCTAAATATATTTCAAAAGGCAAAATGTGTCAGATATTACCTTGTAAACGAAAATCCTTTCAGCACCTCGTCTAAATTGAGAACTACTGATTTTATTTATTAACTAGGATATGTTACTCCAATATTATCATTTATTATTTTTTAGAACTACAAGTTACCATGTATTTTAATTTAGACAGAATTTTTAATAATAAAATCGAGGAAATAATTCACCGTCTTCATTTGGATAATTAATGAAAATAAACGCTGACTCGACACGAAAAGTGTGATCCGAGAGTTAAAGAAACAATTTAGTCATCATACGTAGTTCTTAATATTTGTTATCATTATAAAGGAGCATACATAAAACTAGTACATATTTTACGCAGCGAATTATTTAAGGGAGACGAGTATAGGCGCTGGTACATCGTATCGCATGATTTTGACTCATTAATAATGAAAGTTTTTGCTGTGGGCTGAAGCCGCGGCCGCTACGTAAATAGGGCGGGCCGTTTACTATGCTAATAACAATCTTCAATTCTGAACCGACGCTTTGTACGAAAAGTTAATGACCCCCGTTATTATTAGAAAACACACGTGGAAATACGGTGCTTTGTTGTCGATTTGTTAATGCTGGGGAAAATATTGAATTATACTTATTATTCTTTTATAAAATTTGACTGTATCCATTTCTTTCATTTAGTGCATGAAATATTGTAAAAGTTTACTCTTCTCCCACACCGTAAGCTAGTTCGCTTATCTTCAGTTTACTATGTCTTGTATAAGTATTGTGGGAGTAGTTTGTACTAACCTAACACAATATGTCCGAGTATGGAAGTTACAGGAATACCGACACAGGTTTCTGTGATCACTGTACTGGTATTTTAGTATAGGTATAGTTCCAATCAAACTTTATGGCGGATCGGCATACAACGCTTTATGCATGCTTGCGCAGGTTCAGTCATATGCCCCTCGTTCCACTGCGTCCCGCTACACCTAAAACTGGTTACTGCGATGCGACTTGTGCCTATGTTCACATCCGCCATAAAGGTTGATTGGAACTATAAATGCATCAAACACTACATAATCTATGGCCTAGTGGCCAATCGTCAACTATCCACTCAGTGGCCAAATGAGGTTTGTTCAAAACTTTTGCAACATGTTCCAAAATTTTAGGAATAGATGTCCTTTTAACAGAAAAAATATAAAAATTTTTGGAACTGCAATAACAAATATATGAAAAGAAAATGTGAAACATTAATGTGTTGTCTTTACTACATTCAGCGGTAGTGACGCCTATCAATTTTTAACAATCGATTATTCCTTGAAAATACATAAATAAATTGAAAAAAAAATAATGCAATACTCTATAAAAAATATTCAAATGTATCTACTTAATGTAAAAAAATTTAGTAAATACCCATTACGATTTAAATTTTGAATCTTTTAAAAATCGTTGAGCAGAATGGCGGGGAGGGGACCGTGTTTGTATTTTCCCATGAGAATATTCGAAAAAAGTTTTTAATATTTCATGTACTAACAATGCACACCAAATTGTCGCTTGGATGAGTTTAGAGAAACTGTTGTTTCAAACGTGAAGGCCAATTCTGTTTGTTCATGTTAATCCTTTAAATGATTAAATTTAAAATTTAAACAAAACCCAGACACAACGAAACTAACATTTGAAAATTTTGAAACGCTACACGTTTATTAATTTTCAAGCAATTTTTGATCCATAAAGGCGTTGGTTACCGCTTAGTATCCTTATTATACCTAATATATATTTTGTTGTGTGACTGCAATCGGTTCATCTCTTTGGGAGCTACGGTACCGTAGACAAACACAGACAGACAGTTAGAAATGTAGCTTTTAACTTAACAGAAACCGCATTAAAATCGGGCTACCCGTTTAGAAAGTACAATGCTACAGACAAATAGACCCGCATACAGACACAGACATAGGCCTCAAACTTACAAGACCCTTTGTTTCCGACGTCAGAAGTTAAAAGTAGGTTTCATTACTCCAAAGACTATGTTTACTGTACAACAGTTTAAGCGCTTGCACAGTTTGAATTTTGAAGAGGTAAAACTTTTTTCCATGTTTCGTGCACAATCGATTGTAGGAGCTATGGAGTAGCCGCCCTCTTGCGCACGGACTGACGCAAATCATCCCACAAACTGTTCGCAACGATTTCAATGTTGTCTTCTGTTATTGAGGTTCGGCTGGACAATGGCCGCGAGTGGGTCGCTGCTGAACTTGTTGACTGGAACCTTCACTCCTACAATCGAATGAAACCTTGGGGCGTTACGTAAACGTCGGATGTTATACGACAAACAAAAATAGCACGAAATTTGCCATTCACGACCCTTGAAATACGCTACGATTACTTGCGCGTTGTTCACACTTCTCGCTCAAACGATTCAAAGGTATTCAAAATTTAAATATACTAACAACGCTAGATGACTTAACTGAAGCTAGTAGTGAAATAAAAAAAATGTTCTTAATGGCACCAAAGTACTACTTTGATGGCACACTAAATTGTCACTTTTATTATAATTTGAATTGTACAAATTTAATTTTAACAAATACATTATCAGTTACACGTGCACATAGATCATTGTCATATTACAGATATGCTCGAATGGATATAAGCGTCAATACGAAATTCAATATAATTTTATTTGGCACTCGACGGAATCGAACAATAAAAATGAAATAAATCAATTGGCCCATTATACGGCTGTCGACGTAGCAGAGATAGGAGATCGGGACCTAAATAATTGTCAATAGCAAGTGTCCATTTTAACAAAGGACTCGATTGGGCGAAAATCACACGGGCGAGGAGCTTTAAACTGCAAACAAATCAAATGGTTTTGACGAGCTCACAATGGGCTAGGGATGACGATAGCCGGTGCGTGCCGTTCAGAGATAAGGCTAGAATTTGACTCCCTGCTTCATTGAGATCCAGTTAATATAAAGAAATGTCGAATTGCTTCCAAAACGAATACAAAACTTAGGCGTAAATTTTAAACTATATTAACCGCAATTAATTTCTCATTATTTTTGATCTGAATAATTCTGGTCTTATCATTGTCTACTACTTAGGTCAAAGTGTATGTGTTTTAACATAATAGAATACAAAATATTGTTTTTTTTTGTATTACAAAAAACTTTTTCTGCAGTTTTTTGAAGCTTATTACCTATTCGTAAAAGCGTAACATACCACAATCTTTTTCTAACCTGTTTTTCACCAAATGAAAATTTGATCTTTAGTCCTTTATCTTTCTTAAATTTATATGCTATATTAAAAGAAGTAATATGTCAAAATAAAAAAATTATAATAATCCTCACATTTCACAACTTGGGTACTTCGTGTGTGTTCAGTACAATACACGGCAAGACTTCCATACGTTTATTTCGCCTACAACAGCAATCAACAAATATTCTTGTATAACCCACGCGTCCACTTTGACCCTCCGTGATAACGACTTGATTCTTTTTGTTTGTACTTGATCTTTGCTGCTACTATCTTACAGTGCCCGGCCGTAAGTAATGCACACGAGTTCTAGAAATCAGGTATGTAAAAACAAGTTTACAAGTAAAACTATAGGTAATCTTAGAATTTTTTATTCAATTACCATAAAGTAAAACAATGTCGTTTTCTAATTGAATATAAAAATGATAGGATTACCTATAGTTTTATTTTTAAACTTGTTTTTACTTAGCCGCTTTCTATAACTCTTGTGCATAACTTACGACCGAGTACTGTACATATTATAACATGGAATTCTTTACTTATAAAGCGTGTATGTACCGCCGCTGGCGCCGCCGGGTCGGCCGTTCCAGTGCTTTCCAAAAAAACTTCCACCAATTTAAATTAGTTATTGTTTGATGAGTTTTTTTTTGGTGTGTGTGTACCTTTTGAAAATTTATGTTCCATTTTTCGCCCACTTTCTTTTCATGGTAGTGTCAACCTATCATGCTCAAGATGAGGTACCTACCTACGTGCTGAGGAGTTACATAAATTATATGTAAAATATAATTTTAAAACTTTTAATAATACATGGGATATCTCACACAGCGCCATCTAGTTCCAAAGTAAGCAAGTATTATGATTGTGTTATGGGTTACTAGACAATTAAAAATATATTTTTAATATTTTAATAGCTATGTTATATGACCACATTTTTCTCAAATCTTGTGACTAGAACGGTTTTCAGTATTTGATTCCTTAGTACAGAAACTTCAGTAAATTATGACACTACAACTTCGTATGGATATGGCACTTGTTGAATCTGATTTCATGTCGTATGGAATTAAAAAAATTTTTTTAATGTATTTCTCATATTTTTAAGGGGTTTATATGTAATATGTCGTCGTAATAGATTGCCTTTAACAGCATGCAGGCACCAATCACCATTAATAACATTAAAATTTCATGTAACAAATTGTCTCTTTATGAAAACATTTTTTAAATGGGATCCTACTCTTTAATATTTGTTTGATAACTTTCAATTATTGACACTATGTTAGAACACGAATACTTTTGAGATTTGATTCGTGTTTGAAAGTTTCTAACTAAAAAGTCAATAACTATGATGACGTGATAACGTACTGTTTGTGGTCGCCTGGGGACCGAGTTTGCTCCGGGCTTACCTTCACGAGGGCTATAATTCCCTAAAATTGGTATTACAATTTTTCACATAATAGATAAAATTATATAAATCTGTATATAGCCTGATATCGGGGTCCGTGGCTGTCTCTGTAAGCAACTAAATGGAACCGGAATTGTTATAACTAAATATATGCACTTTCGTAACCATAGATTTGATGTTTATAATTAAATTTGGACCAGCTCTTAGTGTTTATGAAATATATGAAAATAAAACGAATAAGTATCTGAACGTTAATTTTGATTCAATGCGGCAATGATAAAAACGAAAATAAAAATTAATTTAGGAACGCATTCGTTGTCTGCCATTTGTCTGCGCAATAGAATGTCCAATGACTGCAATCAGAGAATTTCCCTTGACACCACTGCGGCACGCTGCTGCATTCCCTGCGCCAAGCGTGTTTAAGGAACAATATAATTCTTTATGTACGCCAGTGTCTGAAAGCTATATTTTAGTGTTGTTTGAAATGGGCTGAATTATTACATTTTATTTTAATTAGTAATTAAAATTCTTCTGTATACACAAAATGTTTAACAGTAATATTGATTAATACCAAGGTTTGAAGTATGAAATTGCTGTTTGATTTAGAAAATAAGGAAACTAGAAAATACTTAGAAAAAAATATTTAATCACATCATTTACTCATATTTTCTACGCATTTTTGTTATCTAACAGGAGTCATGGATGTCTTTGTGGTAGAACTCTGGAGAGCAGGATCCCTGTATGCATTAGAGCTTCATTAAATACGAAGCTCTAATGTAATTTAACAAGTTGAATGCGTATTTCACACAACGGCAACGTTATAAATTAAATCATAAATTTTTCTGGTCTGCATGTTTGGCGTATACTAAAATAGCAATAATTGTGAACTTTTGTGTGCTCTCTGATATTCATTGTTGTCATAGTGTTAAATATAGTTATCGACTGGATGATTATATAGTTATATGCTTTTGCATTAAATAAAATTGAATAATATTACAACATTTATTCTTGAGATATTTTTCAACAAAGCACTTAAGTTTATTCATAGAAAAGGAAAGTTTCTTTAATAAACATGAAATGTGAAGTAAAAGCACGGCCCGTTATTTAAAGCTCTTTGAAGTGAGAATCGTCGTAGCGGCTCAGGATCGGTATTCTTTTGAGTAAAATGAAAATAGTGTTTTTTTTTAATGAACTTACAGTATATGGGTGTTCCTTTTAACCGATTTCAAAAAAGGAGGAGGTTTTCACTTCGACTGCTTTTTTTCAAAAACATAAACTAAAAAGTTAGAAAAATAACAATTTTTCTTAAATAAACAAAGAATAATTAAGGCATATAGTTTATGAGGCCTCATAGGGCCATGGTTCGAATCCGGGCGTGTACCAATGAGTTTTTCTGACTTAAGTACACAATATCACTGACACCGTGCTTCGGAGGGCACGTTAAGCAGTCGGTCCCGGACTCTGTCAATAGATGGCGGTCGTTACAGTTCCCAACCCGCAGTGGAGCAGCGTGGTGGACTTAAGCTCCAAGCCCCTCCCTTCACCCTGGGGGAGGTCTAAGCCCCTGCAGTGGGGTAAAAATGGGCTGATGACGATAGTTTATGAAGTCGTGCCAACTCAGATATTTTAAATAGGTACTTACCAGTTAATAACAATTTTAATGATATATTTACAACTATAACAAATATATAACACTATACAAAAATAAAATTAATGACTTGGCACCGACTTCTTAAACTATATGCCCCCATTAATGCTCTTTTATTTAAGGAAAAACATTAATTTTTTGAACTTTTTATTTTATGCTTTTGAAGGCGGTTTTGATTTTATTTAAGACAAATACATGTTAAACTAACTTTTTCCCAAGTTTTCCAATGCACGATAAACGCTGAACGTATGGTGTGACAATGGATGAAATACAAAAAAACATTACCCTTCGCAGTCGGGTAAAACGAGAATGACTTAACCGAAGAAAATATTTTTTTTGAAGTGAAAATTTCATTAAGCGCACTTATTCTGAACAGTGCACAAAACTGAACCGTCACGAACGCGAGTCGGTGACGCTGAATCGGGTATACTCGGCTCCAGTCGGTCGGTGACGTGTACTGTGTCTAACAAGGAATGCATCGTTTCTAGAATTACGGTTTATTATTATGTATTATAATTCTCGTATGTTTTATATATAATGAAGTGTATATAATATGTGTATACAGTTAGTATTTATTAATATATTTGAGAGTAGTTTATGTAATACGCATGTTGTTGCATATTTATATAATTTTCATTTCTATCGTGTGGCCATAAGCACACACCCAGCTTTTCTTATTCAAAAACAATGTGTGTATATGAAGAACATTTAATTTAATATCAAAGAAAAACACATTTTGGTTTATAGTTTAATTATGTTTTGATCGGACGCTACATGTATTTGTTTAAGTAAATATTTTATTCCCTATAATCACTTTACTTAGCAAAATTTGGGATATTTTAATAGGTTATGTAGCTGTAACCCAAGTGATGTTTGTACAGAATAATGAAGGTTTTCCGGTAAATATAAAATGTGAGGTAAAACCGTGGTCCGTAAGTCGAAGCTCTTTGAAGCGACAATCCTCGCAGCGGCTTACGGCGGTAATCCTCTTGCAGGTCACTCAAGTGACGTCACCTGGACAACCTTTTAGACTCTGCCGACGTACGTCCTTTGACTATCTTGTATGTGTTTAAATATACCCACTTATTTGTACATATATTTCTTAGTTAAAGCTATTCTGAAATTCGGGTATTTTATTATAGAAACCTATATTGTAATTTTTTATGTACGTTGCCCACCGGTTTGTCAACACGGCTATTGTCATGTGGTAGTAATTACATGATTTTATTGAAATCTTTCGTTTTTATATACAATTTCATATGTAAATATGTAAATGTATATTTATACTAGCGACCGCCCGCAGCTTCGCTTGCGTAGACTACAAATTCCTGTTATAGGTACTATTAACGTTCGAGATGGTTTATACGTACTTTTTGCTGGAACCAATTTTGGTCACACCCATTCAAACTTTCAATCTTCATTCCCCTTCCACCTTTTAAAAAACCGATACAATTTTTCATCTCCCGTTTCCCACTCTTAAAATGTGGAAATCTAAAAACCCTGAAACACGTCATTATTTAAGTCCCTCCATTCCCATCCTTAAGTTTGAAATTTCTAAAAAAGCCTTTCTTAACTTAATGCTCACGTTATAAAATAAACTTATGTTCCAAATTTAAGCTTCCTAGACTTAGTACTTTCGGCTGTACGTTGCTAGATCAGTGAGGACAAACGACAGACAGATAGACAGACAGACAAACACAAAAAGTAGCTTATGACACTCTTGACAACCTTCTTTCACGTCTGCAAAGTTTCATTAAAATCTGTTCAGCCGTATTAGAAATTAGCTCGAATAGATAAAATTGAATTGAATAGACGTACAGACAAACAGACGGACAAAAAGAAGCTAATGTCAACTATCTTGACAACCTTCTTTCCCTGTCTGCAAAGTTTCCTTAAAATCTGTTTAGCCGTTTTGCAGATTAGCTCAAATAGACAGATACACGTACAGACAGACGGACAAAAAGCAACATTTGTTAGTTTTAACGACCTTCTTTTCATATTCATTGATGTTTCATTTAAATCGGTTTAGACATATGGACGTACAGACAGACATACAAAAAATTCTGTATATCACTTTAGGAAAGGGTGTAGTCAAAAGATTACATCCTGTTATATGTGTAAAGTTTCATCAAAATCGGTTAAGCCGTTTTGGCCGAAGCCGATTTCCTCGAATAGACAGACAGTTCGTTTTCATGTATATAGCCTATAACTCTCCGCTAGAATCAGGCTATCAAAGGCAAAAATAATTTTTCAAATCCGACTGGTAGTTTCAGAGATTAACACATCCAAACAAACAAACAAACAAACGAACGAACGAACGAAAGAACCAACCAACCAACCAACCAACAAACAAACAAACAAACAATCAATCAATCAATCAAGCAAGCAATCAATCAATCAATTAATCACGCAATCAATCAATCAATCAATCTATCTATCTATCTATCAAACAAACAAACTCTTCAGCTTTATAATAAGTATTTCTATTATATAGATTAATAGATTATAAGATAATAAGAAAATAAGATATTACTAAAAACCGTATCAAAGTCTATTGGTTTGGAAGTAAAAAGTTAACGAACAGAGGCAGACAGCGAATTTATTTTCTCCCGCTATAGTTTCATTAATTTTAACGTAAATGTCAAAAAATCAAAAAACATAAATTTCAATAAAAACTGTTAAGATATTAATTTAAATTGTATGGTGTAAAAGGCAATTATAATATGCATGAAATGCTTAAGACAACTAACGTATTTAATTTGATAAGGATTAATATCACGTTTAAAAAACATCTTCACAAATCGTACATTATGTTAGAACAAATTTGATTGTCATAAAAAAGGTTATAGTAAGTTAACCTTAAAAGATACACATATGCTGTCGCAGACTTTTAGTTAGAACATTTAAAGGGGAACAATTCCGTGATACATGATTTTTGCTTAACATTAACCGTTTACGCAGCGCGCGCGACGGAAGCTCTCAAAAGGAATAATTTTTCCCGTTTTTGCAACATTTGTCATTGATGCTCCACTTCTATTGGTCGTAGCGTGATGTAGTATAGCCTATAGCCTTCCTCGATAAATGGACTATCCAACAAAAAATAATTTTTCAATTCGAACCAGTAGTTCCTGAGATTTGCGCGTTCAAACAAACAAACAAACAAAAAAACTCTTCAGCTTTATAATATTAGTATAGATATAAATATCAAAAAAGCAGAAAGGTTTATTTTATTTTAAAACCACAGCAATATTTATGATGTGTATTTTGAACCGAAATGATTATTCTTTATTGAATAAGCTATATCACTAGGTTGATTTAAAATTTTAAGAAAATATGCCACATGGAAGGGTGAAAAATTAAGGGTTGAATCCCTGATTGTAAGTCCAGTCAAAATAAAATATTATTGTGACCTAGGGCCGATCTGTTGATGGAAATGATAAGCAATTGAGGAAAACTCAACGATGTACAGAAACTACTCGTTTGGGCTTATATGACTCGTTTTGACTAGTTCAGTTTGGGTCTTACTGACACCGAAGGTATCACGGCTACTAACACAGCGGAAGCGGAAGTGGGGCGGGGGCAGTAAGAAAGATTGTACGCATTATTTCATGACTGTGGCCAAGCACCGATCCTCAAATTATCGCATTTTATTCCAATATTTAAAACAACGATCGTTGTTTACCTTCCAAACAACGCTGTCTCATTTGAGCAACGCGCTTAAAAGGTCCCCTACCCATATTAAATACCAATAAGCTTATGTTATGTTATGTTCACAAAACAATCATCATCATCATCAGCCCACCTTTACCCCACTGCAGGGGCTTAGGCCTCCCCCAGGGTGAGGAGGGGGGCTTGGAGCTTAAGTCCACCACGCTGCTCCACTGCGGGTTGGGAACTGTAACGACCGCCATCTATTGACAGCGTCCGGGACCGACTGCTTAACGTGCCCTCCGAAGCACGGTGTCAGTGATATTGTGTACTTAAGTCAGAAAAACTCATTGGTACACGCCCGGATTCGAACCATGGCCCTATGGGGCCTTATACATTTCAGACAAATTCGTTGCGCTCTGGGCTATCACGACACAAAACAATGGTGAAGTAAAACCTCAGTGAATACTAGAAGCGTATTCGTATACCACAATGAACACAAAAATAACGGTTTCATTTGTACACTTTTCACGTACCTTATTCAGGCTGTTTATAAACGGTACTCGGCTGTTTAGACGTAATAATGGCCTAAAATTTAACAGTAACCTTTACTCTATCACGTCCCCGATTGCTTTGTTGTGTGAAACAATATATCCTTTCGCTTCGTTACAAGAAGTTCCGTCATTAATCGAATTAACAATTGCTACGTCAATTTGTGTTTCCAAGGAACACCTGAAAGTTGGATATGGTACCAATATAGTAGCATGGCTCGTTATAAATAAATTAATCTGTCTTAAATTTTGTTCGACACGTGGACATGTGACTTTAGAAGTAATCAGCATTTTATCTCCATAGAATAAACTCAGTAGTTATTATGGTATACATTTCTCTGTTAATTTTATTCGTGTTGCATGTTGTATTTTTACACTGTGCCAAAGTAAAAGACATTGGGGTTATACGTGGTCTTTGTTACGATTTTCACAGTTTATCACCACAGTTTTCGTTTTTACGTTTTATATTAAAATTTTATTATTAAAAGGGGATATGTAGAAAGAAATTGTAGAGGAAAAAAGGCGCTTACTACTTCGAAAAGGCTTAATTTCCTTACTTTGTGAAGTCTCTGACTGAGTTAATAAATATAATATTAATAAAATCTGGAATATCTTAAACACGGTCATCTAGTCCACTAGGCAAAGGCCTTGTGTACTGTGAGTGCTAGACAACTGATATACATAATCAAATTGTGTAATTGACAACCGCTTAGCCTAGTGGGTAGCGAGCCTGCCTACGCAGCTGGAGCTCCCGGGTTCGAATCCCAGGTCAGGTCAGTATTTATATGATGAATATCAATACTGGTACCGGGTCTTGGTTGTTATATGTATGTGGTGTCTTCGCTTGGTACCCAAAAAACAAGCTAATGTTTAGTTTGGGGCCTAGACGTTGTTGTGATGTATATGTTAAAAAAAAATATTATTTTTTTATAATACATGTCATATATACGAGTACATATTTTACACCGATACACGGAATGAATAGACATATTCATGGACACAAATATTTGTCCCGGACGGGAATCGAATCCGCTACCTTTGGGTTTGTATGCAGACGGCGCTTCCGACTCCTCGACCAACCAGTCAGTCAGTTGGTCGGTCAAAAGGATCAGATTGTCTCAACTCATTTATATACAGCCAAAATTTATTTTTCACAAAAAAATTATATCTGGTGCCAAAGGAAATCGAGCACACATTGAGAATTGTGATGTTGGAATCTTGATATATTGTTACTTAATTTTGAATGATAATGTTTGTTCACTTTGATATTGAAATGGTAAAATATTTTCCTTGAATGGCAATATTGGCAGTTTTAAACTTGCTACAACTATTTAAAAAAATAATTGAACATGAAGGTAGCAGCAGCTGAAATATATAAAGTTCTAGAGACAGATCGCGAAACGTTTGGTGAAGAACCATAAATGCAGCTTTATCCTCTGACCATTTATATATGTACACAGTATAATATTTATCCACCTCTCCCGTTTCCTTTCTCTGGCTACAGGTTGCATGTAAATCGGTCGGATATGTAAATCCCTTCATTCCTCTTCCAAGCTGCGATGACCTACACTCCCTCCCATAACCACGACCTCTTCGGTATATCGGGATTTATCCCTTTCAGTTACATAACGGGCTGAAGGAGAGGCACTGATGATGATGATGATGTTATGGCATTTTTTTTTACTCTGCGAAAACTGCGAGATTATTTTAAAAGGTACAATATTGAAAAAAGTAATCCCTGAAAAAATTTAACTGACATAAAATTAAAACACAATATAAGTGATGTATATACCTAACTCAATTTAGATCAAAGTGGTATTTGAAATCACAATATCTCGTCAAAAATAAATGAAACATAATTCCATTTCCTTGTTTATTCGGTTTTATTTTATAAAATGCATTATTCCCTTTTAATCCACTTGAATCGGAAGATTGAATATCACATTTCTACATTCAAATACAGAGATATTCCCAAAGGCACCGGAGTGTCAAGCTTACGGAAGTTTCTGTTTTAACTGAAGTCGAGCGGCGCTGGCGTTTCTGCGGAACCGAAACTTTAAGCACTCAACTTAGGAGTATCTAAGCCTTGTTGCAATACCTGTACGTCTGCAATATAGAAAATACTTTGTAGTTTATACTAGTTTTTTAATTAGTTATTTTTTTCCGAATTTAAATGATGGAACAGGTACAAAATGTAAACCTACATAGATAGGATCACTCTGTTGTCCGCCAGTCCATTATCATCATTCATCAACATTCTTTTCCCAGAACGATTTCAAGTATTAAGATGAAATTAATATAAAAAACGGCTTAAACTACCGTGTCATATATTTTTGTAAAGTACAAGTTACTATCTCCATCGAATAAAATATATAAGCTTTCAAAGCGTATTTTTATACGGACTGACTGACCAAGAAAATTGAAAATTGGCACTAGGAAGGTCTCATAGCACTAGTAATTATGAAATTGGAAAATGTTCATACCAATTCATTGATCGATTTAAGAAATATGTTAAAACTGCAAACGAAGAGAATGCAGTTTGTATAGCAAGGTCATCAAAAATAGAAAGGCTTACTGCCTCCCAATTACTAACTGTTCTTCTTTGATCAATTGTGTGATTGTGATTTGATGAAAATTTTTGAATTTAACTACAGTCTTTCCAAATACAGTCGCTGGTAATTCATGGCTCTATATATATCCAATGCGTAACGGGGTATCTAGCTACAGTAAAATCCCAAAAAATACATACCCTTACTAATGTTTCTTCTTGTACTTACGAATTTTAATTATAAATTATCGATGTGAAATCAAACAACCAGAGTTTTTTTCAACTTTCATTGCCTTCGTAGAATATCCCTTTACTAGTCGTGGAGGTAATGTAGCTAGTAATAATTTTACAAAATGTATGTGAATCAGACGGGAATGCTTCGTTGATTGCTATCACGAAACTATGTAAGCGGGATATTGGCTATTGCAGATATCGACTATAGGTACTGTGCGCGTTTAGTTTTACCACATAATATTTGCTCTGCGATTAAGAACTGTTGGAGTTATATATAAATTAATATCTAGGAATTGTCTAAATGCTTACTTTACAGAATGTAACATTCTTTCGGTCCCTTGTCAGTACATTTGTGAAAATATAATTTATATAAATAAAAACTTAAACGCTTTCTCTAAGCTGGGCGATGGTCGTAGCTTAAATACTACGTATAATTATATGTATATGTTATAAGTTCCAGGTTTAGACTTTCTGCTTTAAAAAATTGTATTCGTGTCTGGTATATCAAAAATGACAGTCGGTATTTCAGAACCATTACAATTCAATTAATGTTTAATTTGTAATCATATTACTTAAAAAAATATTTTTCACCATTTATACTCCATATTGTGTCAATCGCAAATAAATCAAAATTTATAAGGTACTTCCTGTTAATGTAGAATCATGAAATTTTGCAAGTAGTAAGGTATCATACCATAATAAAAATAATTAACAATTTGTAGGTCGCTAACCTGCTGTAAAATTCTTTTTTTCATTTCATTTTCAACAGTAAATGGAAAAGTCAAAAAATTGTTAATTTATAGCTAACCGACACAAAAATATATATTTTTTCACGATTATTTAGTATTTTTAAATTTACCTACATACATTGCAGTGCCATGTGGCAATAATTACTATAGCCAGTGTACCATATACCAGTATACATACATTTACCCACCAGTATACCCGTGTATATATACCAGTGTATATATATTTGAGTTCGACTCGTATTTGTGTTTTTTATACGACCTAATTTCTCCGGGGAGTGACCACTTTCTTTGATTTGTCAATTTATTATTTCCGGTAAACTTTTCATATAACTGATATACGTGTAGTAGTACGCTAATTTTGGTGTCATGTGGCAAATGTCACATGTTTATGTGAAATATGGCCCATATGGGTCAACCGATCTATATGGAATGATATATATATGCTTCGTGTTGTCGTTTTTCGAGGGTCGTTTTCAACCCGTAGTTTCAATCATTGTTACGTATCAAACCGAATTCAATCAGTACTCCGATACTGCAGTAGAGGGAAAGCAGTACACGTAAAGGTAGATAACAGGTATTATTTTATAACAGGTATTATTAACAGGTCTTTACTGTGTACACAAAATGCATATTTCCACCCCATTATGCATGTGGGTGAGGAAGGTGTGACGAGCGACATTCTCATTATCATATTATAATTTGGTCGACCTGCATGCAACTTGCATCGTTAGGATATTAAACACGCGCGCCGCAGCTCCTAACGTATTTCGCTTACTGTTTGTTATATTATTTTATTTATATGTAAATGGGGAGTGCTTGAGGCTTCGCTAGTGTGAATGTCTGACTAAGTGACGACGAATGATCTCTTTGATGTAATGTAGCCACAGTATAAATAATAGCTATACACGCAATATTTTATTTTCATAGAACGATCGAGATTGTTTCATAAACGATGTCAGACGACGTAGAGTTCTGTTGTCATGATAAGTTTAAAAACAAATATCCTAAATACTACGAAATATATCTTAGTTAAAATAATTTTCGTCGAAAGTGTTTTGTAAATTGTACTGACTTAAATTTTTTCAGACTTTTCCACTTCATAGTTGAAAAGTTAAAGGGACAAGCTTTTTAGGATTTTATGAACGCATATGTCAATAACTATTTACTTAAATTGCACGATGGTAATTTAAATGTTAATCGCAACATATAAAATATGAGCATATGTATATAGAGTCGTGATAGCCCAGAGCACAACGAACCTGTCTTAAATTTATAAGGCCCCACAGGGCCATGGTTCGAATCCGGGCGTGTACCAATGAGTTTTTCTGACTTAAGTACACAATATCACTGACACCGTGCTTCGGAGGGCACGTTAAGCAGTCGGTCCCGGACGCTGTCAATAGATGGCGGTCGTTACAGTTCCCAACCCGCAGTGGAGCAGCGTGGTGGTGAAAAATCCACTCTTATGACGTATTTCAAGATTATGTTACATAACTACGAAATAAAGATATTTTAATTTGATTTGATTTGATTTGACTTAAGCTCCAAGCCCCCCTCCTCACCCTGGGGGAGGCCTAAGCCCCTGCAGTGGGGTGAAAATGGGCTGATGATGATGATGATGATGTATATGATGGTTGGACTGCTAAACAAAACAAACGAAAAAATAATAATTCCGCTTGTTATTATAAACACTGTTACGAAGTTATTATACAAAATCCGAGTTTGACCGTGGTGGGTCTCTCAAAACGAGTTCTTGAATCGAATTTATAAACCGTAATTCATAACGACTAATTCAAAATAATGTACGGTATATAATACAATATAACTTAGAGTTCAAATTAGAATCCACCGTTTTGGGGAATAATTCTTGTAGCGTAGCGCCGGTAATTCGATATCCAACGGGCGTGTGACAGCTGACGTGAGTGCAGCGTCATTAGTGTCACGCGATGCGCCGTACTACGTACCTATGTACTGGTTTGCTGCTTGCTGTCTTGTAACTTTGAAATTCAGCAGTTTCCATGTTGTATTATATTTGCTATTAGGGAAGACGTTTGCGAAATAATGAAATTCATGTGTAATCCATGCTCTTGTAAACTGTAACATAGTGAAGTCTAGATATGAAAAACATAATCGGGTTTATTGTAATCGACTAATAGAGCAAAGAAGAGAAACGATTTTGAATGAGTTTCACAAAATGGACGAATAACAGTTGTTTATCTTATAAAGATGTTCACACAAGTTAAAATGTAACTTTATTCGCGCATATAATTTCCTCCAGTACACAGCCAGACAAATCTGTTTTCACATATGCCATGTTGTTTCTTGCATTTCTTTTCTGTTTATTTTTAAAGGACATGGCCCATTGCGCCATACGAAAGTGCCCCAAGTTATTATTACGCGACTCTAAAGTTGTGTCAAATTGCTACATATGTTTTTGAAAAGCTCGTCTTTTTCGAAAATCATTAATAATATTTAATATTTTCAAGAAAGCAGCGTTTTTAAGATATATAATAAAACGTGGTGCCGTGTTTATATATTACACAGTTGTATTCGAATGTTTTTATTGCGAATAATACGTGTTTTTCCTAAATAATACAATTTACGTGTCTGACAGCATTATAATTTTTGTTAAGAATTAAATAATTTATGGTTTATACAAAACAGTTTTAATGATAGCGCCATCTGTTTTGAAGAATAGAAAATAATGCTTTACTAAAATTTCTTAACTTTGTTCAGTACTCTTCGAAAACCGTTTAGTAGAAAATAACAAAATCGAATTTAAAAGTAGTTTTGCGTAACCTAGTTTTTGATACTAATTTTGTAGACACAATGTTTTTACTTTCAACAAATAATCAATAGTGTGACTCAAAACGGGGCTTTATTCTTTAACCTATTAAATGGTCATCAATCATTATCAATCAATTGTCTCTGTCAATTAAATGGCCCGTGAATTTCAGTCTGACCCAATTGGGTTAATGTGTAGTGCCTTGGTTAAAATTTAGTTTTAAACTGAACCATAATAAAAGTTAATTCTTTGTCTCTCATCTATGTAAAAAAGAAATCTTCGTTAATATTTATAAGTGAGTAAAGTGCGGCAAAATAAGAAACTACTTAATGAAGCGCGGTGTTGCCTTTACCTAAATTGTCAAGTAATTGATAATAATCTTATCACTTGTTGACGAACATACGATCCCACAACACACACTTTCAAACATGGCGATCAAACAAATATCGATCGTTACAGTATAGAGAAGTTGACGATCTGCTGTCAATTTTATTACCTTAGCATAGAGTCAAAACAGTAAGTAATACATCAAAATATTGTAAATACGAAACCGACTACGCCATATTGTATAAGTTTGTTTCCATGTTGCGGCAAACTGTATTGGACAATATTTCTGCTGTCGATTCCCGTGCCATGATCAGAGCAATAAGTTAACAATACCACAAGTCGTTACTGAGTAAACTAGGTAACTTATACGCAAGTTATTCCAGTTGCTTTTGTCTGTAACTTGTATCGCTCAATATGCTTTGAATGCGAAAACATAACCAAACTGGGATAACTTATCGCATTAACAATATAATATCATATTATTATAGCGAGATGGGTTATTTGTATTTAACCTTTCATAAGAAACTTAATTTAGATACAATTAAATACAATCGTTATACTCGTATTTTTCATCACGTAACAAATTTTGATATTAAGTCTTAACCTATGAAGTGGCCATTCTTCAGTACTGGCCATTACAAACAAAAAAAAATTTTGATTGGCTGTGAATTCTAAATTCAAATTAATTTTGTTTTAAAAACATGACATTCTTTTTACAAAGTCAGTCTTTTGTTTATTCATTAGCGTTGTGTTTTCACTACATTTGAACATTTTTCGTCATAATGGACACTTTAAAAATTCGTATAACTATGGAATATGAGTTTCATCGTGGCACTAATGCGGCACGAACGGCACGTAATATAAACAACGTTTACGGAGAGAACTTAACAAACGAACGCACAACCCGTTATTGGTTTGCCCGCTTCCATTCTGGAAATTATGACTTGAATAATGAACCTCGTGGTCGTCCGGACACTTTGGTCAACAATGGTGAATCAAGGCGATTGTGGAAGCTGATGATACTCAAACTACAGTTGAACTAGCAGCAGCTTTCGATGTTAGCATCAAAATATTGGACCATTTGCGACAAATTGGCAAAGTAAAAAGTGTTAGATGGGTACCCCACGAACTTAACGATCGCCAGCGCAACGTACACGTCGAGACCTGCCTCGGGTTTCTCAACAGGTACAGAAATGAAGGAAGGAGAAGGAAGGAAGGAATTTTGAACCGGAACAATCGAAAACGCTCAGCAAGTTGGTTAGATCCTGGTTCAGCACCAAAGCAATGTGTTAAACGAAAAGTAATCTCTAATAAGGTAATGGTCACTGTTAGGTGGTCTAGTGTCGGTGTGATTTATCACATTTTTTTACAAAATGGCATGAGCATTACTGCAGATGTGTACTGTGAAGAACTGAAGACAATGACGGAGAAGCTAGCACGTCTGCGGCCAGCTTTGGTCAATCGGTCGCCCCAGCTGCTCCTTCACGACAACGCGTGACCCCATATTACACAACAAACAGTCTCCAAGCTGCTAGAGTTGGGGTTGGAAGTTCTCTCTCATCCGTCATACTCACAAGACCTTGCACCTACCGACTATTCCTTTTTTGAAAATTTGGACAACTTTTTAACGGGATAAAAATTAAATTCTCGAGAGACTACGAAATGCCTTTGAAGAGTTTGTTGCCTCCCGTCCAGTTGATTTATACAAGAAGGGCATCAATAAACTGCCACTGCGTCGGGAAAGATGCATCAATTGCACGGGTGATAACTTTGAATAACAGAAATGATGTTTGAAAAAAAAAACACTAACTTATTTCATACAAAACGGCAACTTCTTGGGTTAAGATCTAATATCTTTGGTGGGAATAATAATACATGTTTTTCTTTTTAGTATCACTAAAATATGGAAACATGACGCCGCAAAGTTATTGGATTTCTGTGGCGATGCACGGTTGACTAACGATTGTGTTGGTCAGCGGCTGGCGGCAGGATAGCCCTTACTACACTTTTTTACTTTTGGAAAGAATATTATAACGTGAAAATTTTATCTGCCTATTTAAAAAAAGAGTCTTAAGATGATACCTACCTAACGCCCAGAAAAATATTTGTGAGTAATAAAAAAATCGCCCGTATATATAAAGGCATCGGCATCGGCTGTCGTCTGAGATAAAGGCGATTCGACCCCCGTTACGGTTCATGCCTGGTGCAAAGAATTGCCATTGCAATTCAACGCGGGAATGCGATGAGCATCATGGGCACCTTTGCGTCGGGGGTGACGAGGGGTTGATTATTGGATTGGATTAGTTTTATTTGTTTACATAATTATCTTTATTTTTTACTATATAACTAAGTATGTTTATATAAGTTTTAGCTATTGCGATTGTAATATTCGCTTCGACTTTACATGCAATACAGAAGATTGGTTTGAAATTATATTTTACTTATTAATTTTTAATTCCTTAATGAAGAATTGAACGGTTTTTAAAGAAATAAAATAAAGACATCTTTTAATTCCATTAAAAGTTTATGACACGTACTTGCATTATAAATTGAATAAACAATTCACACGAAACCGAATGTTCAAATTAGAGGACATTAGTCTGCGTTACCAACTTAAATTAAATTAAGAAACTGTTGATTAAATTTGGCAACTTGGAATAATTAACGATAATTTAATACAAATTACACATAAGTAATTTAAGCGCCAAAGGGCCGTGGCCTTTCCAGCCATTCGCTGGAGTCCTAGTGTTCTCGATTTTTCCTCGCCATCTTAATTTGAACGTGACTGCGGGAGTTAATTAGAGCAATTACGAGATTCAGTCGAGTGGTTAATTTCTAGGAATCGTACTGCCGGTTCCTCCCTTGTGCCGACCTCCATATTGTAAAGATAATGAGTGTAAATTGAAATAATTATTATTACAATTAAATTTTTATAAATGAGAGCTTTGCGGAACAACAATAAAATTATGCTTTTGAATTTAAAATCATTGTCTATTACAATGAAGTACAAGATTATTTTGTATTCACCGACTTGTGGAATTGAATGCTTGAAAATTTGGGTTAAGAAATAAGTTTTTTTCGAAGAATTTACTTCGATTTTTCATATAGATTTTATTTCTTGTGATGATGAAGGGTATCGTTCAAAATATTGCAACAACATCCAAATTTTTTGTATTTATAAGAACTAGTGGTCGCCCGGCGGTCGAAAAACCACCAATAATAATTAGTCGAGAGTGATTCAATTCAAACTGCATCAAACGACAGAGTATTAAACTCTTACGGTCTCTCTATATTAAACCCATATTTGTAACACATATTATTTTAACTTTTGTCATTTCTTTTCAAAATGAATAAAGTGGTCATTATCCATTCGCCTCTTACACAGAAAGGTTATAGGTTTTCATTTGATATTTAAAATCGGTTCATTCTTAACATAACCAAGTCGTGGTTACCTAGAAAGACATATTATAACCCTGCACCAGCATCTCCACTCCAGCAGGTCAATTATGCTATTCAACTAACATTATCGATATGGATTGACAAGTATAGTAAGGTTTCCGTCCGCAGCTTCTTCCGCCTGGAATACACAGTTGTACGGAACCGCTATTATTTAATATATCTAAAAAAAAATGGAAAAGAATTTTAAAAAATCTGGATCTCGACCACAGCGCCACCTACCGGGTTCAACAATAGCTAAGAATCATCCTGGTGACACCATAAGTAAAAAAAAAAAATTTCATCAGAATCAAAACAATTTTAAAAAATTAAGGTGTTTTTTAAACCCACGACAAAAATATATTAAAACATTGAACTCAGTATGAAAATGTTTTAAGAAGATCCACAATGTCCTGGAACGTCGCGCGTCTAGTCCACGCATGTGAAGCCCGAGAATGAAAAAGCTCGTTATTCATAAAAACTTATGATTTTTCTCGTTTATTATGTGTTAGCTTTTTTGTTTATTAGCGGAGATCTATTTTACTGTGAGCGACGTCGGACGGACGGACGGACATGGCGAAACTATAAGGATTCCTTTTTTGCCATTTGGCTACGGAACCCTAATTATCTTAAAATTAATGACGAACAAGGTTTTAACTTTCTGCCAGATCATCGTTAAAGTGTTTGATTTTGAAGCTAAATTCAAAATAAAAAACATTTTGATATCTCAACATAAAACATATATTTATTTTTATAAAACCACTCTGTCAACCTTGCGCGAGTGCTTACGTAGGTGCATATAATTCAATGGAAAATTTGTACTTTTAACCTTTAACCCAATCAATAATAAAATTTTATCCGAATGTATGTTAAATGCCGTCAAACATATGTTCCTCTACTGAAACGTTTATGCAATTATTTAACAGGTAGGGCACACCTTGTATATAAACATCCTACCCAATAATGACCCATATATATAAATAACATTTAATTTATATATTATTTGTTTGTTTCAGGTACCGACTTCATTATCCATTTAAATGTTATAGATGTATATAAACATTCGGACAAGGAGTTGGTATGTGAATAATTTTGACACATTTTACACCAGCTTTAATTCCTTTGGTATGTAGACGACATAAAAATGAGTTTAACCCCCTCATCTTGAGGGGAGGCTTAAGCCCCTGCAGTGGGGCATAAAAAGGGCTTATGGAATGGAATGGAATAAAAATGAGAGGGGATTGAGAAATCATATTCCTTATTTATTATTTTAACAACGAATACACATTGATATGCAGAACCATATATTTACCGGAACGTATTTTTGAATTTATTTTACACTCTATGCATTCAAAGATAAAGTTGTATTTGGTTTACACTTTTATTCTTAGTTGTTCCCCGTTTTTTGGGTTGCGAGAAGATGTCTTTGATATGCGTCTAGCCCGAGGCGCGAGATGCATGCATACCAAAACTCAAACGGATTTCAATTGAAATTTTCAAATTGATCTTTCAAGCTAGATATTAGACATGAAACAATTTTCTCTATGATGTTCTATATCTTTGTTCAGCTGTTATTATATTTAAAAAAAAGCAGAAGATTTATTAGTTGTAAAAAAGCATTTTGTCGTAATTACGTAATAAAGTAGCAAGTAAATATTAACTTGTTCTCACTGCGTTCGCTATACAAAATGTGCTGTGATAAAAAAACTAATAATAAAGAGATTGTTAATTCTAAATACGTATAAGGTGTTTTTCACTTCTGCCAAACTAATATATATTAAAGTTCAATAGGAGAACACACGTACCAACGAAGAGACCGACCATAAACGGTTTACTTTTAGTTGCATCTAACCTGACAACTTGATTCTGTCCCTCACAGGACATTTGCATTTTTACACTCTCTTTTTTTACTCTTATTCCTCAGTTTCCGTGCTATTTGGTCTAAATATTTTAATCTAACTATTTAAAATCAAATCTAACTAGTTAGCGTTAAAATAAAGGAACCAAACATACAGGCTTGAACATCTCATTAAAGATATTTCATCGTATCCTTTGTTATAAGCTAATACGTAACAGTTAGAGGCGATTTATGTTTTAAAACGTGTCAAGGATCCAAAGTGGTATAGTTTGCCACGGCCCCAACAATACCGTGATTACCCGTGGGACGGACGTGTTCGTGTTTGTGCGAATGTTGAGGCGACGGCCCTCGCCGTTTCTGCTTCTCAGAGTATTGATTTTGCAAACACCTCATATTAATTCGACCTGACCTCTAACCCAGTTTCCTATCCACGTTGTTATATTTCAACAAATAAACGACAATTTTTATACAAAGCCTTCATGCATACTAATGATAATACTTTGATTATATAATGTCTGGATGGACCCTCGGGACACAATGTCAACAAAAATGACAGACCAACTTATACATACTTGTGAGTGTGACTAAATAGACCACATGCTTTCACCACGTCATACAACTATCTACAAACTGCATTATATTAGAACGAGTCAAATTTACATTCAAGTCTTTTATGTACAACAGATATCGGATACGTAAGTTGGCTTTTCGCTTGTATGGGACCAGATTATCTACTTACTTTGGTAACATAATACAATCAGTACTAAAACGAATATTTTGAACGCTCGTGGGGACACCTGAAACATAAAAAAAGTATAGCAAATTCGTGACGATAGCATTTCACAGTACTCGCTCTACAATGCTTTTTTTCCTTCGCGTTACAATCCAGTTTAGATTTTGGCTTAATCTACGATTTTCAAACGTGCCGTGCCTTTCTTCTCCTATTTTGAGTTTTTGATCTTCGCTTGTTCAACACAAAATTTCCACACACGGCATTTTAGCAATAGCATACTCGTGGATTTGCATAGAAATACCACGTCGTGATCACAAAAATGTAAACGAAAACGCACTAAATATACGCCACTTGATGTTTTCACATATTCGCTGTGCAGTAAAATTTATTATGACGCAAAAGCGAAATTCGTACAAGAAAAACAAATAACGTTCTGAAATTACATTTCTTATTTAATTTAATAAAATGTTTCAAAAATGATAAAGACGTGCATGGTCCGTTTAATCTCTGAGTCTGTCAATTCACTCGGGTTTTCGATCGTTTCGAAATATGAGACGCTCCCTCTTCATGATTGGATCTAACCCAAATGGGTTAATGTGTAGTATCTAACTTTACGTTATATAAAGCGATTTACCTTTAACATTTTTATTAAAATATGACTTCCATTCCTTCGTTGGCGACAATACCTCAGCTTAGGGTCGACACGGGCGAGATAAAAGGAGTCAAGTTAACTTCATTATCCGTGACTATAATATTGTGATAGCAGACAAATATAGCTAGGCTTAAATAACCTTTAATTTCTAAATAAAGCTAAGAAAGCTAAAGCTAAGAAAGCTAAAGCTAAAGAAAGCTAATTACGTTTGAATAGAGATTGAAAGTACGTAACCAAGAAGATTTTGTTAGCTCAGCTATGCACTGTTTAAGAATAATATATTTTCTTATGTAGAGTTTATGAAATGGCTGGATGGTTTTTGCAGTGGCTGGTTTCATTGGCTAACTGTTTCAAAATTGCTGTTATTGACTAATATAATTCTTTTTGTCCAAAATAGATTTAGAATCGAAATTCATATTAATATTATAAATGCGAAAGTATATCTAACGTTCTGTGTGTTCATTACGTTTTCAAGGATAAGCCTTTGAACATATTTTGATGAAATTTAGGATATAGATAATTTGAAGTCCGAGAAAGGATATAGGTTACATTTTACCTGTAAATGTGTCTGTATCATAAAAGTACGAATTGACTAGTAGCCCTATCTGCGTTTACCGTCTAACCACTCATACTCTAGCTAGCTGGTGCAAGATGGTGAGTTTCAGTCCTCGAGGTCCCCGCGCGCCGGTCTTCATCCCCACGAAAGTTTGTTTGACATTTTTGATACTGCGAAGTGACATTTTCATCTCTATTAAAACCAAACGCTGCTGTCAAATTTATTTACTCTATGGCCTGTATGTTTTTATCTTTTCACGGTTAAATCGCTGATCCGATCTTACTGATATTTGACAGCTTGCATTCTGAATATGCCCTTTATTATTTGTGTTAAAGCCGAAACAATACAAACCGTTAGATTAAGCGGATTGAGCCTCGGACAGCGGCTAGGCTATAACGTAACAATTATAAACTAATTTATAAACATTTTTTTTCTATTCTGAATGAATTAGTCGAATACACTAAGTTAGTGTTAGTACAACAATTTTTACGAATAATAATAATATTAATAATAATAACAACGTCTAGGCCCCAAACTAAGCATTAGCTTGTGTTTTGGGTACCAAGTGAAGACACCGCATACGTATAACAACCAAGACCCGGTACCAGTATCGATATTCATCATATAAATATTGACCCGACCTAGGATTCGAACCCGGGACCTCCAGCTTCGTAAGCAGGGTCGCTACCTACTAGGCTAAGCAGTCGCCAAACGAACGAGCGAGCGAATGTATTCTGCTGTGTCCAATCTTGTTCCCACTTTTATCTTGACACTGCTTTCTCTGAAGGTTCTACATTCGTTCTCGTTCCGGCTTCCATCCTTTATGTTGTGGTATTGAGTACTTCAAGTTTAATGATTGTATAATTAAATTTTCTAAGAAAAATTTCAGTACACTTTTACACTTCAAAAGCACAGTATCATAAAATTTTACATTCAATTAATTACCCGAAAATTCAATTCACAAAATACTTGTAAAAAACGTCTGAATATTTTCATCAGTGAATTATGATCGGTAATAGAAATTAAATTTAATATAGACGATTTATTAAATTGCTGTCGTCCAATCTGTTGCGATGTGGTAATTCTGACGTTATTTCATTTAATCACTGCTGCCTGTCAATTTCAATTTCGTTTCATTTGTGTGTGTATTTTTGTAATTTGAATGGATGCCTCCTAAATTGATTACATTTATATGGTACTAAGTTTATTAAATTTTAATTTCAAGTGTAAAGTTTATTTCAACGAATTTCATGCTTTTGAGAGCCGAAGTATTTTTATAGAAATAACGAGACGTTTTCGTTAAATGAAAAATATTTTTTGGGTTAATTATATGATTGTAGTTGAGGTTCGATTTTTATTAAAATATACAATTATTATTTATATATGTATTTAAATGACGATGGTTCTTCCTGACCAAAAATAAAACAATCTGTGGATAAGAAACATGGTTTTCATCCACGGTTAAAACTGACCGATTGGCTGTGTGGTTAGAGAACTGCAGCACCAAAGGTCGCGGGTTCGATTTCCACCTGGGACAAATATTTGTGTGTATGAACATATTTTTTTTCCGTATCTGGGTGTAAAATATTCATATATCCTACATACAGACTGTGGTTTTTCGATTTTGCCAAATAAGTACATATAAAAGTTCAATCGGAGAACACATGTTTGAAGGCATTTTTTAATGAAAACCTTATATTTTATTGATTTTATTCAATGTCCAAATATTCTTTTTTTCACATTTAACCACCTCATGGCGACCAGATGTTGACGCTCTGAAATATCTAAATGTTCATATAACGTTACAGACAGCGAAACGCATCTAGTAACACCTGGAATAGCGGTGAAAATGGGTTAATTTCACTATTTTAAAATGGAAACAACTACATTTTATTTTGGAATATTTTTTTTCATTAAATTTTTTTGGGCTTATAAGCTGATACTTAGTTACCCATATACAGCTGGCAGGTTTAAAACACTACCGGTATAATAATAAAAAAATAATGAAATATGTATATCAGGCGTCTAGTACTCACTATACAAGCACTACTAAGTATGAGAGTAGATGGCGCTGTGTGGCTTGTCCCAGGTATTATTATCATAATTTCATACGTTAAAATTGTATCAATTCGGTAGGAATCATTTTCAACATTTTAAACGACCATTTGCCGCCATTACCGATAAGTAGGTATTTCACTGCAAATGAAAAGAGGGAAATTAATCATTCACGAAACATCGAGCCATTAGATTTACAAATTACGAAGACGAAATACGAAATAAGAAAAATGAGAATCGCGAAGTTTTCGTCGCGTTTAGCGAAAAATTGTGAGTTAAACCGCGCCGTCAACGACCACGGAGCGCTCGCGGCTGCGTAATCCTTGCAATCGAATAAACAGATTATATCCTACTAATCCTACCACTGAATATTTACGTAAAATACAATCAGATACAATGTACAGTACGGGTATGTATGTCGACCTTTGGATCATTAATGCTTGATGTAACTTAGTCACGGTTATCAGACACCGACATTAACTCATTCAGTGTGGTATTTCGACACTACTTGATTGAAAAATAAGGATGAGCCCAGACACGTATTTCCTGAAGATTGTATTCATCCTTTAGTCATGATGGACTCAGTTTTGGCATTCGTAAAAAGAGCGTGAAAGAACGAACACGTCCTTTCTAGGGCCTTACAATAGGGTATTTGTTTAACATTGAAAATATTAATCGAGAAAATATAAAAATTTATACTATGACAAAAATGAACAAAATTATATTCGATTGAAGAGTATAGATTAATTTATTAACTATTAATAGTTTATCTTTGTCTCATTCTTGAAAAAAAAAGGTATACGTTATTTTAAATAATCTGACGTCACACCGTGTCGTATCTCTAAATTATTATTAGTCATAAATTTTTTAAAAAATTATTTTACCGTTACAATACAATTTTATTATTTTATATGAAAATTCTTTCGTATAAAATAATAAAAACGAAACGGTCAACTACTCTATTGTATGTAGTTTTTTTTTTCATTACTATATTTTTGTTTTATTGTTGAAAATATCTTTTATTTTAATAGGCTATGTTTGAATATAAAAGACAATATTCAAACATAGCCTTTTGGTTAACGGTTAGTCATAACCTATTATAGCCTATTGGCTTAAGTCAAGTTGTAGGTATAGTTGAAAGAGCTGTGTCTCTCGTAACCGGCCCTTGTTTATCGGTTTGTCAGTCTAGAGCCAGACGCGGCATTACATGTATTAGGCCTATTGAGATTTCAAATCTGAGTGGATATTTTTTACGATATTTTTGGATGCAATACGTAATATTAAATCCATTAAGCACAGCACCACAGATATGCTGAATTGAATGTATATATGTTACGGACCATATGATTAATGCTGGCATTATTAATAATGCTCTATCGGGCAAAGCTATTAATTACTATCTAAATTTCATTATTTATCATATTGCCCGGTCATTATTATATTACTACGTGACAAATGGCCAATTTCATAATGAGGTGAATTGATATTGCTTAAAGGACAAAACACTTAGTTTCTTCAGCAAATTTACAGTATGCTTATGGTGTAGCTTGGGATTATTGGATAAGTAACAATATGGGTTTCTACATTTTGTTTATTATTTTACTACACATATTAAAAAAACAGATAGGTAACGAGGAGCTGGTCAGGTTTATTGCAACCAGCAAGGAGCGAAGCGGAGCGGAACGAGGAGCTTTTTTGATCAACTCTCTGACTCGTAATACAAAATTAACCAAAAAACCTCCCCCCCCTGCGACAAGGGGGGTACTATACCAAACTAATATACACCCTTACCCCACCCCTCTACCCGCTTCTTGTGTTGCCATTAACTAATGCCATACCTGCCCAGTCAATATGATTATTTTAATTATTATTATCAAATTGCCCTTTCATATTGGGCATTTTTCGTAGTGTCCGGTCATTATAAAAAATGCCCGATTTATCACTTGGTCCATAACATTACAAAAGGTAATAATACTGTAAGTTTGATTATATAATGTCTAGATGGAGAATCGGCGTCAAGAAATGTAGAGAAAAATATCATAAACAGTTCGGTTATAATTCACGCATACAGACACGGTTTGTCATTCGATTTATACATGGTTAGTATGGCATGGCGAGAATATGTGGTCTGTTGAGTCACACACAAATATATAAAAATTGGCCTGTCGTTTTTCATGACATTGTATTGCGAGAATCTATCTAGACATAATATAATCAAACTGCTGTGACAAAATGACTCCTTGCCACAATTAACCGTTATACCATTTTGGTGTTTCTAATGATACATACCAACGGTTATAATTCCAATCCAAGCAAACAAGAATTTTTCACAAAATTTTTAATGTCGGAGCATGCACAATTCACGTAAATTTTCGTCCGTGTTGTCCTATCAAAAAAAAAATCCAATTTCCATTCGAGTACTCGTTCGGTGCAAGTCAAACTCGTTTAATGCCAGAAGTTGTAACAGCACGCGCTATGGGCTAAAACTTCTACTACGAAATTGATTCTGTACCGAATCGAATTGGATTCGGTTGACCTATATGCTTTTCATTTTCAATAACTTCAATAACTAGTTACGTTTAGATACTAGAGTATGTTTTATCAACGTTTTATGGCTTACTTTGCACGAAAAATCTTTACTTAAAAATACTTGAAAATTAAATTAATTAATTAATTATTTAATTAATTTTAAATTACTTCAAAAATAACACGTAGATGTTTTTTCAGAATTTTTTATATTGAAACTCTGAATTTCTGAGTTAAGCTGAAGTCAAATTTAAACTCAAAGACAGACGTCTGTATGAACTTCAGGTCTACTTTCTAAACAGTTAATTGTATCAAGTTGTTTGGCACAAGGATATATCATCATCATCATCATCATCATCAGCCCATTTTTACCCCACTGCAGGGGCTTAGGCCTCCCCCAGGGTGAGGAGGGGGGCTTGGAGCTTAAATCCACCACGCTACTCCACTGCGGGTTGGGAACTGTAACGACCGCCATCTATTGACAGCGTCCGGGACCGACTGCTTAACGTGCCCTCCGAAGCACGGTGTCAGTGATATTGTGTACTTAAGTCAGAAAAACTCATTGGTACACGCCCGGATTCGAACCATTGCCCTATGGGGCCTTATGAATTTGAGACAGGTTCGTTGCGCTCTGGGCTATCACGACAAGGTTATATACTGGTACCAAATATCGGACGGACACGTAATTAAGTCATTTTCGAAATTCCATAACATTCGCCCCTCGACAAGGCGAGATATTAATGGTTTTATTTTTTAGGGTTCCACAGCCAAATAGTAAAAAAAAATCCTTATAAAATCCTCCTAAAATCCTCACCAACGTGTAGGGTACCTATAGATTACTCATTAAAAATGTTGTCGTGGTTCTAAAATTACTTTTTTATTAAAATAAATAGTTATTGAGATATGTGCTTCAAAAATCTATTCTTTTGGAGACGCACCATTTAGTGTGTAAATGCACCATATCTTTTTATAGAATCAACTTGGAAACTTGATATTTTACAGGACAGGGCCGCAGACTTTCCTGTTTGATATTGTATAAGCTTCAATTTGATACCTCTTATTTATTCCCGAGAAAAAAAGTGTAAACAAACAGCCAGACTTAATAAAAGTATGAGGTTTCCGTTTTTTACCTTTCTAGATACGGAACCATAAAAACAACCAAAAAAATTAAAACAAGGATCCAGGATATATCATTTACTTATAGGAAATACCTTTCTTCTCTTTTACAAAATTTACTACAAAAATACATCGGACATAACACTAGAATCTTCAATTCGAGTGTAGCTGCATCCTGTTGGAGTTTATAGCTTCGTAAAAGAAAAAAAGGCGTTTCTAAAAAAAAATGTTAAATCCTGAATTTATCTCTTTAACTTTTTAATGTTTTTAGGGTTTCTTATCTCAAAATGAAAAAAAATAATTAATCCTTATGGGATAACTTTGTGGTAAGGACACGGCGCTTTGTTTGCAAGATATTACGTATTTTCATAGTAAATAGCGCGTCAGTAAAACCTAATGGACTCGTACTTCTCGCCAACCTAGATCTTGAACTTTGGCACGAAGGAAAGTTTCACAGCTTAAATAAAGAAAAAAAAACTAAAATCTACCAATTTATAATATGAATTGAATATTAAAAATATTTTTAGTTATTAAGTCCATATGAATAGGTTCTCGAGTTATATGTCGATGAATAGCGATGACAGAAAGAACCAAAAATATAATCTCAGGACGCGGGTCCCACGCACACTTGGCCTTGGTCACATTTTTAAATGGTTTATACGCATTGGATATCCGTACAGAGCGATCACGACTTGGGAGCTTTCTTTTGTATAAAAAAAAAACTTTTAGGAATTGATCTAGAGTTAAAATGATTATGGTTCGGGCCCAGTCGCAGTTTTCTTTTGACGAGTGCTTTAATGGTTTTCCTGTTTACTGGCAAACTTTCTTTCGACTCGGTTAATCTACTTCGTAAGGGCCGAAGCTCCGACGGATACATTATAGTGATTTCGGTAATGTGCTGAGAGAAAAACATTTTCTTAGATGTTTCACTTGCTCTTCGCCGATAAATCTAAGTACACAGCGGAAAGGTTTTACGTATGATGTATACGTGCCGTTATCATACGTTCAGAAGAAAAATTACAGTAATATCCTCCACGTAGTATAGGCTCATTTTGGGTTTTAGTATGTTTGCTTAATACGTGCACTATATATTGGTTCGATTCCCGAAGAATTTTATAGTTGCAAAAAAAAAATATCATTTAGTTTTTGTTCACGGCTTCATACATCTAAACATATAGAGCGTCCGTATAACCCACATATATAAATATGTATTCTCTATTATTTACGCATCCATACCATATCTGCCAATGATGGCGTTCTTTGTTTTTTTTTTTTTAATTTTGTAGTCACTTATGAAAAGCATTATTGAAAATATAGCTCATGAGTAACAAAATTTCTTATAGAGATATTTCTCCAAAATATATCGAAGCCGAATTATTCTACTTTATGTAATTCAAAATATAAATTATTTTCTAATCATGTGTTTTTATTATTATAGAGGATGTAATCGAATTGATTTAGCAACGGACTAATTAAACCTGAATATAGTATATACGTAACAGAAGCTCCCCAAAGTTAGTTATTTTAATGAAATTAAAGAGTCTATGAGCTACGATATTTTTTCTCTTGATTAAGCTCGTTCGAAAAATTACCAAAAATTTTACATTCGCCGGACTTTTTCATTATCGTGTTTTGTGAGAGGCATAAATCAAACTTGCCTAGTATCATATATCACAAAAAAACATTATTGCGTGCGATCGCGTATCAGGATTTTTTTAATTAAAAACGGAAAAGCTCACGAGACAAAGACGTTACATAATTAAAATCATAAATCGTCCACCAATAATCTGTCAGCAAATTGAAAATATGGTATCAAAGCTTCGATCGTTATTATTTGAATCTCTTTATTCTATTGGTACTTATTTTTTAAATTTAATGCAAGACTAATTGACAAAATGTGAAATATTTGATTTACGTGCCTTACGACGTGCCTATGCAATTTAAAACACTATTACATACAAAATAACGCTGAAATAGGGTCTCATGAATAACATACCATAAAATTATCGCTAATAATTTAAAATTAATAGATATGCCTATGGTTTACAGTACAAATAAAAAGGTAAAAGCACCACATGAATTATCGGAATGAAAGGGGTTTTTTAAGTGTTTCCCGAAAAACAGATACCTACGTGTTTTTTTTATTTGGGGCTGTGTTATGTAGCGGATTGAATTCGTCCCACTTTTATAATTTGTAATTTATTTGGACTTTAAACAAATAATATAGAAGAATATCTCGAAGTTAATACATCTCATTTAAAACTATACTGTATTATATATACTGTATTATATAGCTTTAAATAAAATATAAATCACTTTTAGCTATGTGACTTTAAAGCAAAACGTCCAATAGGATCTCAGTAAGTCCATAATGCCACCTGTCATGTCCACTTAGCTTTTCTTGTGCTCACTAAGCAGTACCAACTCAAGACCAATTCAGCAAAATTTACATTGAGTGACTAGTTCCAACCACAGTGTAAATAAGGGCTTACTACACACTGCAAAGTGCAGAAAAGCGTTTCAAACCGACATTAATCATAGCGCCTACAGACTATGTTTATGTATTTTTCCCTTTTCGTGTTATTTTACTGAAAAGTTTTTTTTAATTATTATGATGATTCACTATCAGTATAGTATATAAATGCCTCCTGAATATGATCAATCAAGGTACGATTTCTTTTCATTATGATGGCAGAAAAAAAACCTCGAACTGAATCAAATAATATATGAAAAGTCATGGTATATTCGAACAACAAATGCTGAATACAATGTAAATACAATAGATTGCCCGGTTTCGGGTGTAACTGCGTAATTCGTTTGAGGGTTGACTGGAGCAATTCCTCAGCCGGCCGCTGACCGCAGCAGTACTTAGCGAATTAAGCGTGTCACAACTTAATGGCTAATGCAGACGAGGGTGGCCGGGCATTAGGCTAAATTAGCCGTCTGCTCTCCTACCTTACTTAGTTTTGCGAGACATGGAATTACTAAATGGACTTCTCTTAGGTCTGCAAAGATAGTAACGCGTAATGTTGTAACCTTCGAATAACAAAATACTCTTGTCACAGAAGTTTACATGATTTTTTCTAAATATTAGACTTTTCTTACTAGTCAGAATATAGTTTCTGTTTAAAAAAATAAAGTTCCGCTGTTTGACGCTGGATGGCGACTGTGTCGCCTTGCATCGCACACTAGTTGCGTTGATTAGTGTATGCTATAGAGTTGTATTTTTAAATTTAAATTGAAGTTTTTCCGGTGACCAATCATCATATAAGGTGAACATTGGTCCAAACGAACCGGATTTTTTACGTCCGAACTCCAAAGTACGAATACCTCGCATATGGGCCGTATGCTAAAGGGGTATTGAGAGGTCTTCACTAAGAACTCTCCTAGGAAGTACATACGCGTCGCGCACTACGCACGCAGTGTTGAAGACTGTTCGCACAGTCTAGTATGTAACGTCAGTGTTGTAAAGTTAAAGTAACTTCAGTGTTCAGTACAGTTAAATTCAGTAGTAACTTCAGTGTTCAGTACAGTTAAATTCAGTGAGACTTGACATTATAAAGTTAAAGTGTAACAAAAAGTGACAAAATGGAAGCGTTAAATAATGCACAGTTGGAAAGCTATCAACAAATAGTTAGGTTATTCTCCAATTTTAAGAAAACACCCAAAGAAAGATTATCTAAAGCATACCTTGAAGCTAGATATGAAATATTAGAGGCATATTGGAAAGAATTTCAAATCAGGCACTCTTCTTTAACAGAATTTGCACCTAAGGAAAGAAATACTTTGACTTACTTCCAAGAGAACAAATACGATAGTTGTCTTGATATTTATTTAGATTTAAAAACTAAAATAAAAGATTTACTTAGTCAAACGCATCAAGCCACCAATGTTACTGAGGCGGAATCCTATCATCCTTGTTCATCACAGCCAGGTGTCACCACGAAACTACCACCTATACAATTACCTACATTCACTGGTGAATATAAGGATTGGCTATCGTTTAGAGACTTATACAAGTCTTTGGTGCATGATAATACTATGATAAGTAAAGTCAATAAATGTCAATACCTCAAGTCTAGTTTACAAGGAAGTGCAGCTAGTCTAGTAAGACAAATACAAGTGTCGGAATCTAATTATGACATCATTTGGGATATGTTACATAAAAGATATAATAACAAACGCAGTATTATAAATACATACATAGAAAAGTTGTTACATCAAAAGAAAATAACAAATGAATCCCCTCGAGCAATCAGAGAATTGTTAGATACCACTACTGAATGTCTTGCTACACTGAAAGGTTTAGATTTACCAACAGAACATTGGGACCATTTGATTGTGTACACTATCATACAGAAATTGGATTCAGAGTCACATACGCTATTTGAACAAAGGATGGAATCAAATGATAGATTTCCTACTTGGAAAGAAATGTCAGATTTTCTTGAGTTCCGATTTCGCACTCTTGAAGTCATTAAAGGCAAAGAGAATACACATAAAGCTGTACCTAATACCAAAAGCTTTACTGTAGGAATCACACCACACACTTGTTCATACTGTAAAGGAGATCATTTAATATACTCGTGCAAGGAATTTTGTCAACTGGATCTTAAGAAGAAAAAAGAGTTTGTTCAGAAAAATTCGTTATGTTTTAACTGTCTGAGAAAAGGCCATTATGGAAAAACGTGTTTACAGTCCACTACTTGTCGAAAATGTGGCCGAAAGCATCATTCTTTACTACATGGATATGTATCACAAACTGAAGCAAAAGACACATTACAAACCAGCAACACCAGAGACGAGGACGTAAAATTACAGGCGACAACTGCTATTCATACATCGGAAACTTCCAAGAGTTCAGTTATTTTAACTACAGCGTTAGTGAATGTGCGATCCGAGAAAACTAATCACACACATACATTACGCGCACTTGTTGACCAAGGGTCGCAAGCATGTTTAATAACAGAAGAAGCATGTCAACAACTAGGGTTTAAGCGGACGACTATCAGAGGCAATATCACCGGAGTTGGCTCGAAGACATCAATCACAAAAGCACTAGTAGACTTTGATATTCAGTCTAGACATAACCCAGAGTATTCAGTCAGAGTAACTGCATATGTATTGACTACCTTAACTTCTTATTTACCACCAAGAACACATTCTATAGATTGGCCACAAATAAGAAATTTGAAGTTGGCTGACGACACTTTTTACAAGGCGGACAAAATAGACCTCATCTTAGGTGCAGAAGTGTATGCTGAAATATTACAAGAAGGAATCCTTACATTTAAAGAAAATACTACAACACTACTTGCACAGAAAACTACACTTGGGTGGTTAATATCAGGTAAATGTACAAACATATTCGAAGAGAAACATAATGCAGTTCACATTCACCACGTCAAATTAGACGTAGATACACTTCTAAGAAAGTTTTGGGAGATGGAAGAAAATAATGAAAAGAGGACTATGACAAATTTAGAGATTAAATGTGAAAAACATTTTGAATCGACACACACCAGAGCAAAGGATGGTCGCTATCAAGTGAGGTTACCATTTATCAACAATCCACCAATCATAGGCGAATCACTTTCACTAGCCACTAAAAGGCTAGCTTCAGTTGAGAAAAGCTTCAAGAGAAACCCTGAGTTACAAAAGAGATACAATGAGTTCATGAGCGATTATTTATATCAACAACACATGGAAATTATAGAGCCAGAGGATATACCAAAAGAAGCCAACAAAGCTTGCTATTTAGCACATCATGCTGTTGTGAACGAACAACATCTTACCACAAAGTTACGAGTCGTATTTGACAGTTCTGCAAAAACACGAAACAACAAATCACTCAACGATAACTTAATGATTGGGCCTGCTTTGCAGAATGACCTACGCAATGTAACATTAAGGTGGAGACGCCACAACATAGTACTAATAGGAGATATACGTCAAATGTATCGGCAAATACAAGTAGATACCAGAGACAGAGATTACTTAAGAGTTTTATTCAAATTTGACGGAGAAGAGACAAAGCACTACAAACTTACAACAGTCACGTATGGCACATCATGCGCACCGTATTTGGCTATAAAGACGTTAAGACAGTTAGTCGAAGACGAGAAACAAAATTTTAGTGAAGAGGTAATAGAAACAGCTCTGCGAGATTTCTATATAGACGACTTATTAACAGGTCAATCCACACTCAATCGAGTCATAGAGCTAAAACACAATTTAACGAAATTGCTACAAAAAGGAGGATTCGAATTACACAAATGGGCTTCAAATCACCCCAATATAGAAGAAGCAAATCAAGATAATCGTAAAATCCTCGGCCTCAACTGGAATGGCTATACAGATAAATTCGAATTAAAGATAGAACTCCCACCAGTTGGAAATGAAATCACAAAAAGGAATGTCTTAGGTAACATAGCCACAATATATGATCCTGCTGGTTGGCTATCACCAATAGTTATTGTAGCCAAAATCATGTTGCAGAAGCTCTGGCTAAACAAATTGGAATGGGATGACCCATTACCTAAGACACTGATGCAAGAGTGGTTGACGTATCGACAAGAACTGAGGAACATGGCAACGATCAAGTTAGAAAGAAGCATTGGCATGGGTGAAGATACAGTACGAGTTGAAATTCATGGCTTCTGTGATGCCTCCACATTAGCATACGCAGCGGTAGTTTATTGCAGAGTCATCACGACTGAACAAGTTACTGTTACTATACTCGAAGCAAAAACTAGAGTTGCTCCCATCAAACAAATATCGTTGCCACGCCTCGAACTGTGTGGTGCCGTTTTACTAACTAAATTAATGCATAGAATCAAAAATGCATTAAATGTGTCAACACAAGACATGTATGCGTGGACAGACGCTACGATTGTTCTAGCATGGTTACAGCGTTCACCCAGTTACTGGGCTACCTTTGTAGCTAACAGAGTAACAGAGATCACCAACACACTCGAGAGAGAAAGATGGCACCATGTCGCTTCTCAGGAGAACCCTGCTGACGTCGCTTCGCGTGGAATATCTCCTACAGAACTGGCCGGTCACGAACTTTGGTGGAAAGGTCCAAGCTGGTTGCAAAATTTGGAGAACTTACCTTTCCGTGATGAAGAGAAGATGGACTCCACAGAACTAGAGAAGAAAGTGTCAGTGAATGGTAATGTATGCAATGTGATAAGTGATAAAGAACAATCAAGTGGTGATGAATCAATCACAAGTGATCAATGTAAAACAGGAATTTTGGGTAAATACTCTTCTTTTTTTAAATTAGTTCGTGTAATAGCGTATACTTTAAGATTTGTGTCATGTGTTAAAAATAAGATTAAAACTAAAACTAAGCTAGATTATTCTAAAAATTTAACTACAATAGAGCTAGAAATGTCATTAAATACTATTTTAAAAATGTCACAACAAGATCATTTTGAAAAGGAAATGAAAGTCATTAATCAAATAGGAATATCCAAGAGTATATCTGTAGCATTGAAAAGGTTAAAAAATGGTTCTAAAATTTATAAGTTAAATCCATATATTGATAAAAATGATTTGTTAAGAGTGGGAGGAAGACTTGAACTTTCTGATTTAAATAATGATATGAAACATCCAGTCATATTATCTAAAAATTGTAATTTATCTTACCTTATTGTTTACGACGCTCACTATAAAACTTTACACGGTGGAATAAAATTAATGTTAAATTATATTAGAAACAAATTTCACATTCTTGGAGTGAAACATCTGGTCAAAAGAGTTATAAGTAAATGTGTTTCATGTTGTAGACATTCAGGAAAGATTGGCACTCAGTTAATGGGCAACCTACCCAAAGATAGAGTTACTCCCCAGAGACCATTTAAGATAAGTGGTGTGGATTTTGCTGGGCCAATCACTCTCAAATTATTCAGTGGACGCGGGTCCAATAAAACACAAAAGGCTTATATTGCTTTATTTATATGTACTTCAGTCAAAGCAGTACATATCGAGTTAGTTACTAGTTTAAGTAGTGAAGGGTTCATAGCTGCGTTCAGACGATTCACTGCTCGAAGAGGTCACTGTAGTAAATTAATCAGCGATTGTGGCACAAATTTTGTCGGTGCCAGCAAAGAATTAAAAAAAATGTTTTTTGATAGTACTGATACTTTAGCTGTAGAAATATCTAATCTATTGGCTCAAGATGGAACTGAGTGGCAATTTATTCCTGCTGGAGCACCTCACATGGGGGGCCTATGGGAGGCGGCTGTAAAATCCACTAAATTTCATCTCAATCGTGTTTTAAATGATAGTAAATTAACCTACGAAGAATATTCTACTTTACTGTGTCAAGTTGAGTCATGCCTAAATTCTCGACCATTAACTTCAATAAGTGAAGATGATGGAACCGTAGTCGCTTTGACTCCGGGTCATTTCTTAATCGGAGAGACACCTATTGTTGTACCTGACAAAAACCGTGAGAATGATAAAATACCGTATTTATATAGATGGACATATCTCCAACAAAAATTACAATCATTCTGGCGCAAATGGAGTCATGAATACCTGGTAGAGTTACAAAAACGGAACAAATGGTCAAGTGTTCAAAATAATATTGTCAGTGGTACAATCGTTCTTATAAAAGATGAGCGATTGCCACCATCAAAATGGCTTTTGGGAAAAGTACTTGATACATATCCTGGTCATGATGGCCTTATTAGAGTTGTTAGCATTAAAACTAAGAATACTGTATTAAAACGTCCAATACATAAACTTTGTGTACTACCAACAGATATGTAAAATATTTAGTTCATAAGTTCATAAATGTATAGATTTAATTACTGTTGGTACTATGTTCTAATTCGTTGTTACAAATTTAAAGGACCTAATGTCCTTTGAGGTCCGGTATGTTTAAAAAAATAAAGTTCCGCTGTTTGACGCTGGATGGCGACTGTGTCGCCTTGCATCGCACACTAGTTGCGTTGATTAGTGTATGCTATAGAGTTGTATTTTTAAATTTAAATTGAAGTTTTTCCGGTGACCAATCATCATATAAGGTGAACAGTTTCTGTGATATAGTTCGCAGATTATCGATGTTTATGGATTGACCTATCACTCATCAAAAATGCGCTGTAGAGTGGGAGACAGTTTCGATAAGTTATCTCTGGTTGTTGTTATTAGGCCGCTTTTCTATACTGGTTTGTTTATACATGACTAACTGTATAATTCAGAAATGTTTACTTAGTTAGGTTAAGATATATTTGGTATCTTTATATCAACCCAAATGTCACACAATTGAAAGATATAGAGAAAACATATTTTAACCTATACCTATCTGGAGACCTATAAGAACAGGTTCGACCTAGTTTAGGCTCCAGACTCCGACAATTTAGCTGTACTATTATATATGTCTTTTAATTATGAGAAAATAAATAAATAAATAAAATAAATAAATAAAACTGAGTCCAAATCAATAATTCTAAATTTGACTAATTAGGTAGACGATCCGTAAACATAGTATACGTACCTACCTACTATTATGAACCATTAATGTGTAATGGGCGGACCATTTAATATAATTATTATATTATTAGGTTTTAATCTATAAAGTTGCCGTTTTGGATGAAATAAGTTAAACTATTTTTTTTCGAACATCTTAATTTCTGTTATTCAAAGTACTCACCTTGTAATCGATGCATCTTTGCCAACGCAGTAGCATGTTTATTGATGCCCTTCTTGTAAAAATCAACTGGACGGGAGGCAACAAACTCTTAAAAGGCATTTTGTAGTCTCTCGAGAATTGAATTTTTTTCCTGTTAAAAAGTTGTCCAAATTTAAAAAAAAAAAATTAATAGTCGATAGGTGCAAGGTCTGGTGAGTATGGCGGATGAGGGAGAACTTCCAACCCCAACTCTAGCAGCTTGGAGACTGTTTGTTGTGTATTATGGGGTCGCGCGTTTTCGTGAAGTAGCAGCAGGGACGACCGATTGCCCAAAGCTGGTCGCAGACGTGCAAGCTTCTCCATCATTGTCTTCAGCTCTTCACAGTACACATCTGCAGTAATGCTCATACCATTTTGTAAAAAGCTGTGATGAATCACACCGGCACTAGACCACCAAACAGTGACCATCACCTTTTTAGGGGTTATTTTTCATTTAACACATTGCTGTGGTGCTGAACCAGGATCTAACCAACTTGCTGAGCGCTTTCGATTGTCGAACAGAATCCATTTTTCATCACAGGTAACAATCCGGTTCAAAATTCTTCCATTTCTGTATTTCTGTGCCCATTGAGCAACGCGATGCAGGCCTTGACGCGTACGGTGCGCTGGCGATCGTTAAGTTCGTGGGGTACCCATCTATCCAGCTTTTTTATTTTCCCAATTATCGCAAATTCGCAAACTGTCCAATATTGTTTCGATGTTAAGATCAAAAGCTGCTGCTAGTTCAGCTTTAGTTTGAGTATCATCAGCTTCCACATTCGCCTTCAATTCATCATTGTTAACCAAAATGTCCGGACGACCACGGGGTTAAGTCATAATTTCCAGAACGGAAGCAGGCAAACCAATAACGGGTTGTGCGTTCGTTTGTTAAGATCTCTCCGTAAACGTTGTTGATGTTCCGTGCCGTTTGTGCCGCATTAGTGCCACGACAGAACTCATCTTCCATTATTACACGAATTTTTAAAGTGTCCGTTATGACGAAAAATGTTCAAATGTAATGAAAACACAACGCTGATCAATAAACGAAAGACTGACTTTGTAAAAAGAATGACATGTTTTTAAAATACAATACATTTGAATTTAGAATTCACATCCAATGAAAAAAATTTTTTTTTGTTTGAAATGGCCAGTACTGAAGAACGGCAACCTCATAGGTTAAGACTTAATATATTATTGTTTACATCAATCCCATAGAAACGATTCGAGGTACGTATTTTGTAAAATACTGGCTCTTAGAGAAGCCACATGCTGGTTTTCACAAATGAACCCTACACAATACAACCCTAGACAAAAGATATTTCTACAGATATTTAAAAGGGTGGTAGTTTTAGAAATCCATTCTAAATTATATTCATTTTTACCTTAAATATAATTGTTTTTCAGTCTTTTATTTTTTGATACATTTAAGTAATAGTTGTGTTCAATTGAAACGACAAATGCAGAGAGTAATTTTTACTTTGGATATAAATAGGATATTATATTTCATTCATAAAATTAGCCACAGGAGCTCAGTGAACAGCTTAACACGAAGAGGAGTCCCTTTCGTTGCGTTTAATGATAAAATTTCCTTTATAAGAAATAAGTGCCTCACAGTCTCGTCTATTATTCAGCTCGCCTAAGAGAGTGGCGGAACTAGCAAACTAGATAAGTTTTAAAAGGATCAAGTTAGATGAATCTTGACTACATAATGAAGTAGATTAAAAGTTATCGCCGACGAATTATAGACACGTTTTCGGTTAGCGTGCACATACCCTATTTTTTTTATTTTCCCATCTCCTTACAATAAAATTTTTAGTTAGTTTTAGTAGTTATTTAGTTTTTTTACTGATATAGAAGTTATTTATGTAATCATAATTCTAAGTTAAACTAGGAAACAAAACGACTCATAACATCGATACCGACATCAAAAACAGTTAACAGCAGTTTAATACAACAACTTGTATTTGGCGTGTTACTGTATATATTTCAAATCTTAATTGGTGTAATTAACACAGGCTGCCCTCTATCAATAACAGATTAGCATGTGAAAGCTAATGGGGTAACCGGGATAACAGGCTGGCCAGTAATAGGCCCATAAATAAAGTCAGGAGGCTGTTGTCTTTGTAGCCAGTTGTTTGGCCCGTTGGCGAGGATAAGCCTACTGTTTAATTACTTGAACAGTCCACATATGCGGAAAGTAATTCGTTTGAATACAACGCGAAAATAATAGTTAATGAAATGGATCATAAAACGACTCATAAAACGACTGCTGTTGCTGCTGCAACATCGACGACTGCTTAGCCAAGTGGGTAGCAACCCTGCTTACGAAGCTGGAGGTCCCGGGTTTGAATCGCAGGTCATGTCATTATTTATATGATGAATATTGATACTGGTACCGGGTCTTGGTTGTTATATGTATGTGGTGTCTTCGCTTGGTACCCAAAACACAAGCTAATGCTTAGTTTGGGGCCTAGACGTTGTTGACATGTATACGTTATTATATATTATTATTTATTATCAAATTGAATTAGTTTTCAAATGCATACCAATTAGTGTATAAATTGTTAGTATGTAGTAATAACACCGTTTTCACACTCGGCCGTGAAATGCGACAACACAAAATCAGGAGTATGTCAGTTGTTCTAAAGATGAAACCGTGATCTATCCCTGGCATGTGTGAATTCCGGTAGCTCCGTTGCGACGCGATAGTGTCTATGCGCCAAATTGCATTTTCATCGCAGGATTACTTTTCGTGATGTGTATCCATTATAAACTTTATCGAAATTCATCAAGTTATAGGCATTTATGTTCAGCACGCATCACTGCTCATTTCCATTGTTACGCAACATCTTACGTCATTACCATGCGCTATACCCTCGGCTTATGTTGTATCGGTTAGAATTTTAGCTGATGTAACGTTTCTGGCGTAAACTAAATGCGGTAGATCCCCACTTATACCAAGGCTTGTAATCTAATTGTAATATCAACTAAAAACATGTTATTTTTAAATGCTTTTTTGTAATTTTGTCACGTTCTGGAAGGAATTCGTATAGTTTCAAATTTCATAGGATTTTCTTATCAAATAAAATATCATTAACAATTAATTCTCACAATATTCATATGAATTCATTACATAAATAATAAAAAAAAAAATACTTAACCCGTTGTGTAACACAGGAAACGAGACGAGACCAATGTTATATAATGCAGAATTCATGTAGCCAAGAGAATGAGCAGCCACTCGGGTTCAGGCAGGTGCTTTGAACGAGAACTTGCTGCCACCTCAATGGACCAAATTGCATCGTAATGTAGTCAACGTTCAACATTCAGCTAACACCATTAAATCTCTCCCTTTACAGTTTCTAAGCACGATGCTACTAGATCGGATATCTAACTACATGTATCTTCATTCTTATTCGAAAACACACAAAGTAAGAAAACTAGACTACCCGACTTGAATTGGCTTAGAATTGATTCATAATTCGATAGTACCTATTCAGTTTCACGTACAACAATATAAATATACTGTGAATTTAAATTACTCTCTGCATTCGTCGTTTTAAATAAAAAAATCTCGTGTTGTCATTATTTAGGTAGTATTTTTAATTTGTATTTTTAGTTTTTACTGAGTTTTTAATGTAAAATGAATAAATAAAAGAAAATATCATATAAAACAATAACAATAAAGAAACATAAGAATGCTATGGATCCATATATTACATAAATCCGTCTAATTGTATTGCATTCTATATTAACCTGAATTTTCGTAGTCACGAGTATATTTGATGACCGCTTAGCCTAGTGGGTAGCGACCCTGCCTACGAAGCTGGAGGTCCCGAGTTCGAATCCCAGGTCGGGTCAGTATTTATATGATGAGTGTCGATACTGGTACCAGGTCTTGGTTGTTATATTTATGTGGTGTCTTCGCTTGGTACCCAAAACACAAGCTAAACGTTGTTGTGATGTATACGTTGTTATTATTATTATATTTTCCTTTTCTCATTATGGTTTTTATTTATCGGTCTGAAGTTCTGTTAACCAATTTCTATTATCTTGTCACTGATACATATCACATTACACAATTTTAAATAGGTAGTCTAAAAGTCGAAGAACACGTAAAGTGAGACCAAAAACTGTGTATTTTTGGAACGTCACAACTACAACTTACGCGACTATCCCTCACCTTTTGCCCTATAAGTCTTGAATTTCGACGTATCCTTTTTAAGTGGCTGCATGCCAAGTGCCTACGTCGTTAAAGGAAAATACTCCCATAGCAGTGGCTTGGGATAGGCAGAGCAAAGTCAATCCGGACGATATTTCGACATTAATATATTAGCTACGGGTAATATTAGGTATTTGTATTGTAATAAGTAATTACCTAGTTATTTAGGTTTTGTAGCAAATATTGTATATATTTAATATAACAATTCCATATGGAATTAGATATTGTGTATTTTTTAAAATTTTCTTCACTTATGCTATAAGACCTTAGTTCTTAAAAAAATCAAGATTCTAAGTTATTTTGAAATAGGCACTCTTTGTATAAGATTTTGATGGTTAATTCAGATAGTTAGAACTAAAATATACTTTGAAAACCGTATCTTTTCATCGTATTACATAAAAATAATTACAATAATAATATCTAGGACATCTCATGCATAGTCATCTAGACCTAAATCAAGCATGGGGACTAGACAACTGATATACTTACTGAAAATATATTATGTTACAAGCTATAGGTCCAGATATTTAGGATCACGATAATACCCATAAACCGTCACAAATCACTTTTATCCCACTTGCAGTTCACACTTGGCTTTCCAAAAAAACTTTGACTCGCGGCGTAGTGCTTGCCTTATATGCGCCAAAATCCCCACCCCGTAGTATCTCGCAAATTCTGTTGTCGAACATTCAATTTTGAATTTATAAGTTCAATTTATCGTAGGAATAATCTAGACGGCAGGCGCCTTGCTTCGAGTGCATGGAAGCCGCCTTGAAAATTAATTTTTCGAGCGTGCAAATTTCTTTGTCTAATTCCGTCTCTAAAATTGAATTTAATTTACAATTTATTTTGATCTCGTATTTCTAGTTATTACTGTATTCGTTTAATGTGTTTGTGAATCTACGTGATCATCCGAGTATTTTCTATAACACATCGACGTGTTTTTATGTATAGACGATATGATATATTTTAAATAATTCGCACATATACAGATATTTCACTCCCAAGCATATAACAAATAGACATGTTCATGCACACAAATATTCGTCCCAGGCGGGGATCATATCCTTTTCGTCTGCAGTCGGTGTCTCCGACAACTAGACCAATCGGTCAGTCGACATTGACTCAGACATGTGTGACTTTGTTATTTGATGGACAGACGGACCACAAAGCAATCTTTTCAAGTTTCTGATGTTTTTTTTTTCATTTTATGCGCAAAACTCTAAAATACATAATTTTACACGTTATATTAGGTACTTACACTTTAGGTACGTTATAAATAATTGCCTCTCGTTCGATACAACGTATTAAAATACATTTTGACTTTACACCACATTTCGCAACAGCTAGGAATGTAGGTATGTATGTTAACAAAACAAGCAGTAGGTACCTCGGTGGATGCGCACAACTAATTTTCGATTTGATTCCACCCTTTTTGCTTGAAATAGAGCGATAAATTTGGGGCAGGATTAGAAATTAACGTTTTGGGTTGGACCCTTCTGACCGCACCGCTTAGTGACTGCGCTTTACTAAAACTGAACGGATAACAAAGTAATGGGAGATGAATTTCACTATAAAATATTTACTTTTACGTCCTGAAAGAATGAAACATTATAATACAGTCAAACGATCGTGAAAATAAAGCCAAATTCTTGTTTTATTTATACCAAAGAATAAATGGAGTGAGTTTTTTGGCAAGCCAGACGTGTCTGCTTGTTTTTACAGGATTGATGAATACCTCAATGCAATTATTTCACATTGGAATTTGTCTACCACATTTTGAAATTCCGCTCCACTCAGACGTATATATGTTTCTGTAAGCCTGTAAGTATATTTCGGTTAGTCAATTGAATATACTAAAACGTACGTAAGGTATTAACGCCTTAAATACATTTTACATATACTTTCAATTGAACTACATTGTGGGAGGGTTGCTAAAATTTTGTTGACAAACTGTATGTGGATCAAATCGATGCCGATGTTGCTTTACTACCCCGATCCAGTAGACCAATTGTCCATTTTAAAATAAAGATTAAATAAAAAGCTCATCGTGACGCGGTACTATTTGTTCGACTGTACAAATTGTGCCAAACATTTTGTTGTCTTTAAAATTGACACGGGTCCCACACCTGTGCGGTTTGCACTGTGCGGGATCTGCTCTCGCTTCGCTGATATCCATTTTACCTACTACGACACTACTTGCTTCTTTACGAGGCATCTCTTCCTAATCATTTCCTAAGAAGACAGCGGAATGCACTGATAGATCAGTCCGACGACTTCACTTTCGAAGGCAAACGGTTGATTCATACTAATGAGTCTTTTTCGGGCGACTCTCAAGTCGAACCTGAAGCGGGGGCGTTCCCGCGTCCCCCACCACCACCCCCTACTGACCTCATCTCAAATGAGTGAACAGTAAAACACTTTTCACGTTGTATTAATAACGTAAATCTTAACCGGAGGCCCGCGCCAACGGAATTATTTCGCCTCGAGTAACCCTTAGGGGTTACCCGACAACTTCGCGCCGGTAACACCCTAGTGTGCCGCCTGGCCGCTCCGATGAAGTCGTTAGAGCTTCAGGCTAACGACACTCGTCCTTATTCTGCTTCAGGCGGTTGTTTAGTGGGTGCAACTCCACATACCCCGCACGATCGGGCGCGCAAGCTGTAGAGTTTAATCCGCCTTCCCATCGTAAGGGTAAAACAAAAAAAAAACTACTTGCTTCTACTTTAGGGCAAACAAGGAGTTTGGCGCGAGCTGTATACTATTCAGGTTGCAGCACTATTTCATTTTTTTTTGTTTACCATTTGAAATTATGGGCGATCTCGAACTTGGAAATCAAAGGTTTGCAATAGGTATGAATAATGTTATATAATGTAAATTTCGTTCTTTGAGAAATATAGAAATTTGTTTATTTTCCAATCAACACGATCTTAAAATAGCTACAGCTAAATAGAGAGGCAATCAAAAAACACTTAATAGAATCCTTTTTAGAGTATTAAGTGAGAATAAAGGGAAAAGAAATTGTCGGATTTGAAGATATACGAAGTAATAAAATATGTTAAGTAAAGTATACAATGTTTAGCACCTTAACTGACTATTTTTATTTAACTTACTCATTTATTTTTTTAAGAAAACAATTTGTGTTAGTTTTATATTACATTTATTTGTATTAACATATTATACCTACTCAGGTTAACATAAGATGATACCTACAAGTTTGGATACTTAAACTTTTTTCTATGTGGCGCAGAGGAATAGTTAGTGGAATTGTGAATTGTGTATGATGACTACTCGAGAGACAGAGATAGGTAACTATTAGTAGATCTAGATATGATCATACCTACGTAGGTACAGATGTTTCACGTAAACACGGGAATCGGGAATACTCGAGTATCTTCGAAAAACATGTTTTTGGCATAAAAAATCGCATATTTATTTATTTATATTTATTATTAACGTAAAAATATAATGTCTATAGAAAAGTCCATTATGAACTTTATAGCAATTATGACCATCATTAACAAAATCTAATTCTTAATAATTGTAATAAATTATTAGAGTACCAAATATTAGGATCGCCAACAATAGTAAGGTTTACCCTAAATATCCATACCTATGTAATATTAATACAATTTCAATAAATTCTTCAACGCTTTTTAAAATTATTAAAAAAATTACCTTAGTTACAGGACTTTTTATTCTATAAATAAAGTTCTTTTAACAGAGACGTTCATATTACAGTGCCAATCAAACTTTATGGCGGATGTGAACATAGGCACAAGTCGCGCCGCAGTAACCAGTTTTAGATTTAGCGGGACACAGTGGAGCGACGGGTATATGACTATACCTGGGCAAGCACGCATAAAGCGTTGTATTCCGATCCGCCAGAAAGTTTGAGGCGAACTATACTAAAATTAAAACCAAGTCAACACAATTCGTAAAATTTTTAATATGTCAGTCCCTAGTAACTAGTAACCATCAAACCGTTAAAAATTTTAACTAAATTCTTTTATTTCGTATATATTTGACTAAGACAGTATATTCTATTAAAAGCATAGTACAAAGGGAACCTGGCCATCCATTATTGAAGACCGGCTCGAAAGATATCTCATTAAAATTTCAGTGTATCCAACTTTGAAGCCGAGTCCTGTTGCCAACTAAAGCGAAGTAAGTAAAAGTTATTTTGTAAACTGTTTTGGGAACTAAATAAATATTGATTTAATAAACAATATGTACTCTTGATATCATGAAAATTATGATGTTTTCATTGTTTTTTTTTGTTTTTTTTTTTTTTCATTAAGGCTTATTTAAGCTGATATAAATTACATATTTCCTTTTACAGAAACTCACTCTATTCCTTTCCATAAACCCTAGTCTCTGTGAAAGAAATAGCTGCATGTAGCAATGGAACGAATTAACTTTACGACTTGTCCAACCTTTTAAATTAAATTACGTTTCTCTCCTTAATGTAAGAATTAAATGCTAAATAAATAAATAAAAAAACAACATTATTTCTTTTTAGGAAGTCGTTAGCAGAATTAAGGTAGACTTTTCGCAGTTTATTCAGTCCATTACCCGCGTTTAGGTAACACTGACTCGGCCTTCTATTACCGCTCTCTCTTACAATTAAATTAATTTTATTGGACCGAAACGTTAAAGAAAGTGGATTGCTTTTGGCTAATTTTGTGGAGGAATTCTGATTCGTGGGCATTTATCACTTATCTGGGAGTTGTACTTATTTATAAAATTAAAATATTATTTATGACAAATAATTCATATTAATAAAATAAATATATGAAAATAAGCATTTAATTTCTTAACTGAAAATAGTACATTTTATGAAGTCTACTCAAGTGTATTTCCTTTAAGAAACACAGCTTAAATATAGAATTTACATCCATTAATGAGCGATAGTTAAGATAAGTAAGTCAAACATAAGAATTCGGTAAGTGCCCTGGTTTCATTAACAACTGACGTTCAGCTATAAATTCTCCAATTCCTCCAATCAGCTCCAAAATATTACTTGCAGAAGTAAAGGTTGAACGGAACCTCTGTACTAAGTTTAAAAAAATCCGTTGGAAAAATCTCAAGTTCTGCATTTCCCCCATTAACTCCAATTAGTTCCAAAATAGTACACGCAAAACTTGAGGTCGAAGGGAACCTTCAGGTGCCAAGTTAAAAAAAAATCATTGGATAAATAAAGAAACTTTAAATATTTCCATTTCTTCCAATCATCTCCGAAATAATACTTTTAAAACTAGAGTTAAAGGTTAAAGACAAGTTCTGCGCCAAGTTTCAAAAAAAAAAACCATGGGAAGATGACACCATTAGAGCACGGACGGACGAACAAACTGCTATCTATACCAAAATTATAAAGTACCAGCGGTACTTAACAATGATGACAAAATGATACATATTCGAGAAATGTTTGTTGTCAGGTAACATTTCCGTTACTCGATCTGTTCCATTCCATCCTTAGCGTGTGGCGATTATTAAGCATTAGCATTTTTCAAGCAGTAGTTTTTTGTTTTTTAAAGGCGGATTAAACTCTACAGATTGGGTATGTGGGTAGTACACCCACTAAACAACCACCTGAAGCAGAATAAGGACACGTGTCGTGAGCCCGAAAGCTCCAACGACTTCATCGAAGCGGCCAGGAGGCACACTAGGGTTTCACCGAAGCGAGTATGTCCAGAAACCCCTGAGAGTTACTCGATGCGACACAATTCCATTGGCGCTGGCCTCAGGTTAAGATTTACGTTATTAATATAACGTGAAAAATGTTTTATTGTTCACTCATTTGAGATGAGGTCGGTAGGAGTGGGGGCAAGCAATAGTTCGTAACTATGCTAGGTAGAGATGTTCGAACTCAAAGTGGCATCCACAACAAAATTAGTAAGTCTATATAGTTACACTAAATAGTAAGAAAATACACTTGTAAATGTCTTTACCGGTATTTACGTACATATATTATATTGAAAATTCTTATAGCGTAACGTCACCGGGTGGAAGTTCAAAAATTTGGGAATGGTCAATTGGCTAATAAATAAATCGAATAACTGATTGCTACACTCGTGATTGGATGATGTGGATGGCATGCCACTTTGAGATTGACAATCTCTACCTGCTGTTTGATATCTGGTAATTAGTTATATGTAGGTAGTCATGGAGTAAATGAATTTGACAACAAGTGTGTAGTTTGTCATAATTCGATTCACAAATGTTTGTTACTTCCTAATTGCTGAAAATACTTTTATATATTTCGCAAAATATCTAATCCACTAACATAAAGCTTAGATTCACATTTTGTCATAGCTATTATTGTGATACATATTGATTTTGTGTAGGAAGCAGACGCTGTATATTTCTGCGGAATTAGACCCATGTTACCTTTCAAATGACGTTTGACGTAACGGGCGAGATTGTCACTTTGTGAAAAACATTTCCGTGGAAACCTCAACACGATAGGGACTTGTTACAACGTTTATTCTCGTGATTATGAAAATGTACCGAGAAATACACCCTTTTCCCTTGTTCATATAAAGAAAAAAGCCAAAAGGTTGTATTAAATAATAAATCGTGTAAATTTTTTGACGTGTTTAGTAAAATGAATACTTTTACCCGATTGCGGAGGGTAATGTTTTTCGAGTATATGTATGTATGTACCTATATCTATCCCTTTGATGGATTATAACATAAGAGGTGTCGCTAGATTCATCTTAACTTGTTGAAGGGACCTAAGGTATAAGGTTCAAATACGTCACATAATGTGACATGTGTGTATCAAAAAGGAAAGGGGGAATAAAAAATAAACGACTACTTAAGATTGGGTTCGTTTCGGATTGGTTCTGTAAAATTGGTCCGTCGTAATACCCGAATACGCACAGTGGGTGAACGCCGGCGCAGCAGTAATTAGCACAGTAATGTAGGTCGAATGAGCCTAGGTTGTTTTTTCTATAACGTATACATCACAACAACGTCTAGGCCCCAAACTAAGCATTAGCTTGTGTTTTGGGTACTAAGCGAAAACATCACATACATATAACAACCGAGACCCGGTACCAGGTATCCATATTCATCAATACAGTAGCTACAGAGCCAAGCACCCAACCCGCAAATCATTTTATTTCCTTCCCAATTTTTTTAAACTTTTGGCCTTTTTTTGAAGGTGTTTTTATTTTCATCATAAAGTTTTTTATTTGTACAGAATTTTTGTATCCATATAGGAAGTTAACATAGCTCTGTGGCAGTTGCGTACGATCAGTTTCCGGCTAGTAAAGTCGAAAGCGGCGCGGCCCATCGGTTGGGACGCGTATCGAGATTTCCCATTTCCCCCAGATAAGTGAGGAGTCTTCCGCCGCGGAATTAAATATCGCTGTATTTTTACTTCCCGATGCTAACAACTAATGGTGCATGGCCATAACTAGATAGAATGATTTTATATCAATTCTTATTGAACGCGTGGCTACATGTATTGTTAAATAAATTCAGTTTTCTTTATGTTTTTGTTATATCTGAAGATATCACAAACACGCTTTAATGTCATAAAAGGGATAAACAGCAATTTGAATTACTTGAAACCCACGGCTAAGACAGTTTTAAGGAAACATCGTAGAAAAACACGCCTCCATCCAAATCGATTTTCTTTTTAATATGTATATTTTTCAAATAAATTGATATTATATATGGATTGTATACCAAGAAAAGTGTTCTTTAAAATATTGTGATGGTTCACGATCAGTAGAGCAATGGATGATCGAGATACAAAATACGAGAAACACGAGGAAGAAAAATAGTGTGCCAGTAGAATTATGTTACAGGGATAGAAGATGTACCAGAAATTACCCTGTTTTTCTCACATTTTCCGATGTCTCGATTATCCATTGCTCTTCTGATAGTGAATAGTCATAATTTTTAAACAACACTTTTCTTCTTCTCACTTCTCTCAACTACGCATTAGAATATTGGCTGAAATATCAGCCAGTTGGTTTATTACCTACGAGTGTATATATCTGGGTTCAATGGACAGTATAAAAGTTTAAACATAGCACTGTTTGGTACGGCATTTTGTGTCTGAACGAGGACGCTACGCCTCGTGCACTGGAACAGAGCCACGGACGGGCCTACATTTAATCCGAATTGTTGGCCTCTTCCGAATAGTTTCACGGGGAAATCTTTATTGCGCGCGCAACTATGCGGGTCTGGCGGATAGGAAATGAATTTATTAAGAGCACTCCATCGGCGTTAACTAGTCGATTCGCCGTTACGTCGAAAAGGGATCGAACCGCGTGTCTAAGTGTTATAAATTAAAAACCTTTGTATTTAGATAGACATACACAGTGACGGTAATAAAGCACGATAAATGAAATAGTATCGAATATTTCTTGTACTATAATAATGAATCAAAGTGGCGTCACAGTGCACATCAGAATCTAATACGAATCCCATCGCACAAAAATAGACACGGTAAATCGGAATATGAAGATGTTCTGCGCACACACAATTAGTTTGTAAACAGTAGTTATAGGTACATAATTAGGTACAAGTACACCTATTTCTTTTATGATTGTTAGTCCATACTGAATCATCTATCAATTTGGTACCACTTGAAATGTAATGTATATACATAGAAATACAATATAATTTTTTTTTTTAAATCTTAGGGCATATTTTTCATTTTTTTTTCATTTAATTAATTGTAGTTATGTAAATTGACTTGGCTAATAAGCTTGTGTATTTCTTCCGTTTTGCTATGATAACAGTTTTTACATTAATTTTATACAATGACTTCTATCTACTATCTCCACGGTATGTAAACCCTCGTATATATATATTATAATTTACGTGTTAGTATGTAAAAGTAAAAAGAAACTAGTTTGGACCCACTCTGCGACTTGTTTGGGTTCGCACGAAGATCGTTGATCGATTAGTATCATTAACCTGATACACACGCACTATCTAGTTTTGAATGTTGTTTTTACGACCGCTCTCTGCCACATGTATTTGAATATGACGACACACTATAAATAAAGACTTTCATCTTATAAATATGTTTATAAGCGAGTTGACGTTCTTACCAGATCATTATTAAACAAAACGAACCCATAATTTTATGAAGTAATCCAAACAACTCCAAACTTCATACGGAATGAAGGCAATCCAAGAAATTGCCATCCTAAGACGTTAAACCTACGATCGCATCAAAACGGGAGAACCCATTTCGGCTGTAAAACACATACGCGTTTTTGAATTGGGACACATCGACTTTAAGGAAATATTTATTAGGGAGGAATATGAAGTCGTGTGTCCGTATGCCGGGCCGCGGATGTATCGGCACTGAATATTTCATGTGACGTCCTCCGCGACACGAGTGACGCCTCTCACAATATATGTTATCCTCGGATCTGAGACCGATTTCGTTCAAATATTGATACGTATCTTACGTTTCCAAAGAGTAAATAAATACCTATGATATATATTTTAGTATAGATATATATGCCTTTGTAACTGAATAAACAATTTGAACGTGAGGTATCTTTATGAAAGTTATGTGGCACTTTATTTAGCTTGTAACAACCGCATCATAAAATATTACTAAATAGCGGATATGATCGGTTTAATATAGATAATTATATTATTATTGTTTCATTAAATTATTGTTACAAATATTATCAATTCATACTTACTCGTATGAAAGCTTTGAAAGGGGTATTTAAAATGAATTATGATTTAAACTGATTAATTATGAGGAATATATATATATTAAATTAATTTATATAATTATAATTAAATAAATAAAATAGCAATTAAAATAAAAAGAGAGAAATGACAAAATGATAAATATCGGATCGAATCCAGACGAATGATTGACTATTATGAGATGTCGCTTGGCATATTTGATTTCGTATTTGTCACCTGTCTCGTGTTTTGAAGCGAATGACAACTTCTTTATCCGGACTTTCCTTCCACAAGTTCCTTATTAAGTATATATAGTTGTGATTCCTATATAACTATATAGGAATGAGGAAAATACCTAAAACAGTGCTCTCTTAAGATGGACAAATGTGGTTTATAAATGAAATGAAATTATTTGGTACGTAGGCTCCAAAACGGGCCTGTGTACCAGAGCCTTATACATATACGTGTACAGGGCGCAAAACGCTTTGATGAACATGACACTGACTCTCGATAAATATGAATAATACCTACCTGGGACATCCCACACGGCGCCATCTAGTCCCAAAGTAAGCCGAGTTTGTATTATAACTGATAGTATGTATGCTTAAATATTCCTTATAATATTATATGCATATTTTACACCCAAACACGGACCAAATAATATTAATATTAAAATAATATCTGGGACATCCCACACAGCGCCAACTAGTCCCAAAGCAAGCAAGTATTATGCTTGTATTATTGGGCACTACACAACTGATATACATACTTGGTGTCTTCGCTTATCACCCAAAACACAAGCTATGATGCTTAGTTTGGGGCCTAGACGTTGTGATGTATACGTTATTTTTATTATTATACTTAAATATTATTTATAATATATTTTTAATTTATATCTAGATACTTTTACACTGAAGAAATAGACATATTCATACACCCAAATATTTGTCCCGGGCGGCAATCGATCCAGCGACCTTCGGTTCTGCAATTACGTCTCTATGCACTTGGCAAATCCGTCAGTCAATATTGTTACACTAGTTGTAAGACTTTAAATTTCAAGTATATGTAACTGTAAATTTACTTTAAATCTATATTAATAAAATTGAAGTGTCTGTCTGTCTGTCTGTCTGTCTGTCTGTCTGTTCCGGCTAATCTCCGAAACGGCTGAACCGACTTCAATGAAACTTTGCAAACGTGCAGAAGGCATTACCGCGGGTAACATAGGCTACTTTTTGTTTGTCTGTCTGTCCATCTGTCTGTCTGTTTGAGCTGCTCTCAGAAACGGCTGAACCGATTTCAATGAAACTTGGCAGACGTGCAGAGGGTGTTATCATGGGTGACATAGACTGCTTTTTATTTTTCTGTCTGTCCGTCTGTCTGTCTGTTCGAGCTGATCTCCAAAACGACTGTACCGATTTCAATGAAACTTGGCAGGCGTGCAGAGGGTATTGTCAGGTGTTACATAGGCTACTTTTTGTTTGTCTGTCTGTCCATCTGTCTGTCTGTCTGTTCGAGGTGATCTCCGTAACGGCTGAACCGATTTCAATGAAACTTGGCAGACGTAAAGAAAGCATTACCGGGGGTGACAAAGGCTACTATTTGTCTGTCTGTCCGTCTGTCTGTTTGTTGCGGCTAATCTCCGAAACGACTAAATCGATTTCAATGAAACTTTGTAGACGTATCTATGTGACCACGTGACCAAATTTTTAAATGCATATATTGTCGAAACCATTAATCGCAGAACCATCGTGTTGGTACTCAAACTTGGTGTTTTGACGAGATCTATGTGACCACGTGACCACATTTTTAAAAGCTGATATTTTCGAAACCATCAATCCCAGACCCATCGTGTTGGTACTCAAACTTGATGTTTTGACGAGTTCTATGTGACCACGTAACCACATTTTTAAATGCATATATTGTCGAAACCATCAATCGCAGAACTATCGTGTTGGTACTCAAACTTGATGTTTTGACGAGATCTATGTGACCACGTGACCACATTTTTAAATGCTTATATTTGCGAAACCATCAATCCCAGACCCACCGTGTTGGTACTCAAACTTGATGTTTTGACGAGATCTATGTGACCACGTGACCAAATTTTTTTATCAGTCTTTCGGTCCATCTATTCGAGATTATCTCCAAAACGGCTGACCCATTTCAATGAAACTTCATAGATATGATAAAAAGATTATCTGGAATGACGTACAACACTTTTTGTTTCTCTGTCTGTTTGTCTGTCCGTCTGTTTGTTTCTCCGAAAGGGCTGAACTTATTTCAATGAAACTTTCAACGATGTGATTAAAAGATTGTCAGGAGTGACATTTAATACTTTTTGTTTGTCTGTCTGGCCGTCTCTCTGTCTGTTTGAGTGAAACTCTAAAACATTTAAACCAATTTTAATGAAACTTCGCAGACGTGAAAAGACGGGTGTGAGGAGTGACATACGCTTCTTTTTGTTTGTTTGTCTGTCTGTCTGTTTGTTTGTTAGGACTAATCCTTGAAACGGCTGATCCGATTTTACTGAAATTTTGCAAATATAAAGAGGGCGTTGTCAAGAGTGAAAAGCAATTTTTTTTATATACCTTTAGAAAATCGTAGTGTTTGTTAGTCTGTCTGTCTTTTCCAGTTGATCTCCAAAATGTCTGACTGATTTTGGGACCACTTGTGGGATAGCTATTCTTCATGCTAAAATGGCTAAATAGATTTTTATGAAATTAGGTATAGAGATTTTTTAGGAAGTTAAGTTTCAGAATGTTCTAGAAAGTTTTACAATGTTCTGGAGCGTCGCGTTCCTTTAACTGTCCCAGTACAACTGTGGTCAACGCGAGCGAAGCCCGCGCGCGGAAAGCTAGTCAATAAATAAAATACAATATTATTTAGTTAGCGATAGGCAGCGATCGGTCCTAAAATACATCCAAGTTAACTTTATAATTTGGTTACCCTCGTTTTTGCTATGTTTACGAACCGTTCTGACTGCCCCATATATTAACTCGTATCTGCCTCATGATTTCCCAGACCGCGTACTCCCAATTTAGGTCCTGTAGAATAGATGCATCCCGTTTCGTGCATGTTAGGTAAGGATTCCATTCTAGTTTGTGTCTTTCGTGTCACATCCAGATGTTTACTAAATGTGCATATTTTGTCTCGTATCATTGTGTTGATAACAACTAATTAATTGTTTATTTTTTGTCAATTTCGATGTATTTTGCGGAAACGTGACGGTAAGTGTGGACATAATTACACCCTTTGTGGACACATCACATCTAAAGAAAGAAACAAATAAACTATGTAGGCATCGCTTAATTTCGAACATAGTTTTTCATAACCAAAGGTTGAGGGTTTAATTGTCGCACTGTACAAAAATTTGTGGGCATGGACATATCAATTTGATTCGTGTCTGGATGTAACAAATATCTATTATACGTATGTACTATTTAAAAATAATCTAGGTGTTTATATCAGTTGCCTAGTACCCGTAATACAGGTTTTGCCTAGTTAAAGACTAAATGGCCGAGTGTTAGATGTCCCAAATATTATTAATATCAGTTCAAAATTTGATATTGATAAAGTTACGATACATGAGGAATATTCAATACGAATTCCGTTAATTTTGCCATTATATTACAGTTCGTTTCACAAACTTCATATTGTAAATATTATCAAGCCATTCACGCGTGAAATATACAAAGAACTCATTTCCAGTCGTAGGCGTGACGTACACGACTCCAGAAAATTTACGTGTTAGGTTAAACAATGCTCGTAAAGTGGAACAATTCCCTGGCACCCAGCCACGCCGCATTGCTTAGACTGGATAAACTTGCGTAGATAGAGCCTACTAGATCATATAAAAAGCCTTAGTGTCGTTTTTATAAAATGTTGTTTTCAGCGATATAATTTTTCTCTTTAGTCAATTTGTATGTGGTATTTTAAAGTTAATTCTTGCAAAAGGTCTATATACATATATACCAAAAGTTTATTTTTCGATACGTCCCGTACTGGAGACTGTAAGCCTTTGTATGTATTCGTATGGTTACCCAAGCTTAAACGCAATTGCTATTGCTTGGTGTCGATTTTTGTCCTAATTTTGCTAAACATCGTCCGTAATTATCCGAATGAAATGAGATTGCGATTTTAAATCAACAGGAAAATCCAAAAAGCCACGTATAATTTTACACTTTATGCTTTATACGTTAAATAAGTTTTAATCTATAATCGTGAATTATTTTGACGTTATAAACTTACATGCTTTTTTGTTTTAAAAAGTCAACCACGATGATCTTAATCCAAATAAGAAGACATGACCTACTAAGTTTACGAACAGGTATATAGACGATTATTATTTTGGAGAGTTTTAAACTGGTAGGTCTTTAAATTTTGAAAATATATGCACGTATAATTACAAATAATTACGCACGCGTGTAAAAATGGTGAACAATTGTGATAAATATTGTCATTAATATCGACTACAATTTTTCGTGCTGCGCTCTGAACTCACAGACAAGTCAACCTTATAGACCACGCTTTGACAGGGAGTAGCATTCGCCAAGGCTATGTAGTGACACTACATAAATACGTCACTAGTGAGCCGTCAGTTGGAAGCACGTCGGAAGCCATTAAATTGTCAATTTTGAACGAGCCAATGAAAACTAGCCGACCTCTCCCCGCACCCCGCCACTTTTTGGCGATTTCGTTTTCGTACTGAGGTTTATTAAAGCGTGGTCTAAGGGTTGACTGGTCTGTGTCTGAACTCAATGGTAAATTCTATGTGATAAATTGCATAAGTATATGAATATGTAAATTATGTGAATGAGGGTCGGGAAACAAATGTATATAAGTAATAAAATCATAGAGTGAATAAATTTGACAGCAGCGTTTGGTTTTAATAGTCAGAATTGTCACTTCACAGTATCGAAACTGTTAAACACGATTTCGCGGGGGTGAAGGCTGGTGCGTGGGGACCTTGCGGCCTGAAACCAGATCGAAAATCGTCATCTCGCCAAATGGGTACACCAGCTACCTAAAGTAAGAGTGGTTAGACGGTAAGCGCAGAAGAGGGCTTCTAGTCAATTCGTACATTTAAGAATGAAATGTAAGTAATTAATAGTATTTCGCCCCTGCTTCTCTTGGAAATTATACACACCTTAATGACAGCTTCGAATCGATGATTATATATTTTGTGTATTAAGTAAATGTTGTCCATAGACGTCTTTTTGGATTCCTCTTGAAAAAGTAATAAAAACATAAGGCAATATCTTAAAAAATAATCCACCATTTTACTTAAGTGACAAACGCCGATAATTCTTATTTGTAAGTATTCGAAAATATAATCAGTGTCTCAATTTGACTGCATACCTATACGTGTATTAGATATTTCAGGAAATGTTGCCACTTAACTGCCGGATGCGGAAATTACTCGACGTTCTCCTAATATCTGTCCTCATGTACTGCTTATTTACTGGCGCATTAATAAATACGCAATAATTCAAGGTTTATATATTAAACATAATAGTAATAAGCCTTTAATTAGATTTTTTATATGTTTCTTGGAAACTCGAGGATTCTATATGTATTAAAGTGACTGTATAGGCAATTAAGTTTATATTGCCACTTAAGTGACGTCTATGAAAGTGACCAGGAAGATATTATAAACAAAAAGGTAAGGTCCATTGCTACTCGGTAAGCCGGTATTGGCAAGGGGCCGCTCCAATTCCTTGCCATTAGGTATGTTGAAGCGCATTCAGTAATCATATATGGTACATATTGTCAAATATGTCAAAAAAAAATGTTAAATGAGAATACGTATAAAGATTGCAAAACGATAAGGAAATATAGAAGAATTACAACCTGTTAACTGAACCGAATTACTGTTTTTGTTCTCTGGGTTTGCTCGAGTTCAAGGCATTTCGGCCCTAGACATACTGTTTTAGCCTTAGAAGTACTTAGCTATGGGATCTTCTGATTCAGTTTACATTCGTCACGTCAGATCATTGCAGATTCTCTGGGTTGTTGGGGTTTTTTGGAGACGAACGGGGTTTGGTCACATGTACAAAGTCATATTTATTTATTCTCGTGTGTTCGAGGCAGTAGCGCGACAAAATTTACGAAAAAAAATAATTCAAACGTTTACATCTTAAGAATTACTGCCTTTTTGCATGTTTTGTTCTCATTGAGATAGTTTCAACGAGATCTTTACTGAAGTATGGTCCTGGGAGCCAGAATATGCAAAAAAAAGATTGTCGTGCCCTAAAGTTGCCTAGATCGTAATCTCTTTGCTGAATACTAATTACATAGTAAATAGTATAAAATTATTAATAAAAATTCGCGGAATAAAAATATATTTGGAAATTCATGTGACATATCGGTTCGACCGACATATTAGGCACAATAAATCGTCAATCATTGTATTTTTGAATATAACTTAGTTTCTTGAGGTATTACATTTGCGTATGGCTGTATAAAAATACATTTTCAAGCGAAATCTCGATTTATATAAATATGGTTCTATTACCTACCCTTTAGTTTATTGTGCTTTGAACCTTGCTTATCCAGTATTTGTGATATTTAAGTGTAAATACGACACATTTTTTGTTAATCTTCTTTGGAAAGTGGACCATTCTACTCAATTTTGACAAAATTTTCCAATCTTTAATAAATTAAATCCTTTAAGTTTAATAATTTTTATGGTAATTCTAAATCGAAATCTAATAAAAACACTAATAATATCTATAAAATTGAATATACTATCTAAATAATGATAACCAGAGAAAAATTTTAAAATTTCCCTACTCAATAAACAACTTTACATTCATTGCATCTCTAAAATAGCTCATAAGAAAAAAAGAGTGTAATTTTTTGAAACAAATTTATTAAAAATACCCTAAGCCAAAAGTTTAATTCCACGGCACCAAACAAAAATTATAGGAACATAACAATAAAGTGCTTATATCCAAGTGTGTACGTGACACACGTTAGCTCTTCGCCTAAATTATGCATCCATTCCGACTACACTAGTAGGGACAGCAAAAAACTCGGATACAAAGTGTCGTCTTCCCCAAGCGGATCTCGAGCCCTTCATTAGGAGTAGGGGAGTGGGGAGCCGAGGGCATGAAGGGCCGAGCTGTAACTTACGTAGTGCTGCGACTGACACACCGCGCCTCTCCCACCTACATTTGCAATGTCAAGAGTTACCATGCGGTACCTATTTTTTTAGATACTCTTCACTTTGGGTAGTTTTTATACGCAAACGTTAAGAAATTGTTTTTCGTTGATGTTTTGATTTATATTAATTATTTGTAGTTAAATAAACTGTCAGTTCGATTCGGCAAGTGCTTTTCCGTGCACGCATTTAACGCCCGGAATAGGCGCGGCTCCCAAAGCCAAATCTGACGCAGCGTCAGCTCTCATTACAACGTTTCATTTTGATATAACTACGTAGTCCATCCTTTTCGTTTGTACACGATCTTTTTATGCACAAGGAGTTTCCGAGTTTCGTATCTGGCGCGCTATCTTAACGCTTCAACTATAAACCGACGGCGGCGGCGTTGTCTCGGCGCACAAATAAATTCCGCGATTGTTATCTCCATATTTTTTTCTCGCTATAAACGTTTCCCGCATACATATTCCGAGTGTTCGCCACCAACGATTTCCATACCCCTCAAATATATCAAAACGTTTGGAATATTTTATGCTGTCGGTATGTAAGGCGCTGTGTGGTAATGTCTTCGTTTGATGTATAGCAGTCAGACGCACTCGCGGTCTAAATATCTTGCCATTATGTATATTGTGGCTACATTAAGACGTAACGTCGCAGAAGGGAGCCTCTTAGAGTTTTTTCGGGGCGTAATCACGGCCCAGATTGCTCTCTGGCGCCACGTAATGCCGCATCGGCCAGGGAATTTGTTTAAATTATAGACGGGCATTTATTTCGTGCGGTGAGAGATCGAATTTCGCGTTGGCTCTGAAAGAATTACCTATATATATCGTGTTTACTTTTTCGCTAGCTCCTTCAAAAATGGTTGCTTAGCAAGGAAAATAAATTTTAAAAATATCAATTACGGAATCGGTCGTTTTAATATTTGGGCAACAGCGCGGCAGGAATTAAGGATGTATGATGGAGCGGCCGCGCGCCGGAGTATTTCCGGTGCTGTATGAATAACAAATGAATTCCGCGTAACAATTTTCTCGACTCGTTCGCGAAACTCTTAGGAAGAAATCTTCTCGCAGAGCTACTTTTTTTTAAATAATGCAAAGAAGTAGGTGGCGGCCGGAGGTGCGCGAATTGCGGCAGTCGGCGCCGGTCGAATTTGCAATTTCCAGCCGTTCCGACGCTCACAATTCGCTTACTTATCCCGCACCGAGCTCACGTCGGGCGCCATTCCGCGTAATTCGGTCCGCAGACGCGCTAAAGTTAAGTAATCGCCCGCAAGGAGCTTCTTATTTTCTGGCATCGTTTCAAATTAAAAGCGATAAGAATGAGCTCTCTCGCTGATACCTCACCGCCGACGAGGCCCACCGCGGCAGGCACTCCTTACCAATTTATCATCTCACTTTGTCTAGTCATGTCAGATATGCCCACCAGTTAATTTTTATGTGCTTGCCTTCTTTTATAATTGAAGTTCGGGTCATCCTATTATAAAACTAACCATATAGCTCTGTAGTTATAAACCACTATCATACGGTTTCAAGCAAAACACCATAAAGTTGAATTTGAGGTAGATCTTCGTGGAAATTCAGAAAACTCGGCAGCTTTTTTAAATGGTTCCACAAATAATACAAAGTACCTATGTTTCAGTAATTTAATGTATCCTTTCTATGTACAGACCTCATGTGAAAGTTCCACCTTAAAAGCACATACACTATGTCCTTGTACGACAAACATTTGAGTTAATATTGATAGGTATGCGATATTCGTATGAGAGACCCAATATATTGTCTAGTTTTTAATTTATATCTATGCAAAAATCTACCTGAGGGTAAAAAGACATTGGAAGTGTCAAAATGGAACGGTGGCTAGACATTGAATACGTTTTTCCTGAGCCATTAATCGATTTATAAAGTAATCACTTTACGTTTATTGAATGAAAACGAATCCGAATCGAATTGTACGCTAATGTACCGGCGTAGTAGCAGCACAATATGCGAGAGCTGGTTACGCTATAGTGTGACTGCCAGGAGCGCTACGTCTGTGAGCAATAGAGTTTTAGATCTGCCCGCACAATTTTTTTTTTGACCAGAATGTCTGCTGTCTTCTGAACTTTGTCTTTTTAAATTTGAGATTCGTTTCTGACAATTTACATACTATTAAACTTTATTCTATCTATTGTAATAAATTTAATGACGCTTCTCGAATCTGTGATAGGTGCTCGCAATTTTAACGAGTGCAGCTGCAAAGCGAGCAAACACAAATACGAATTTGTTAATACAAGTGCAAATTGTGAAACCATTTTCACACTGTTCAAATTTTCGACATTCACAGCCAGTCGTAGAAAGTTATTATTCCGCGTATGGACAAATTTGTCTCGGCGGGACATTGTCGGTTCAGTCTGGAATTCGTTGTAATTTCGCGTGCGTCGCTGGTCTCTTTCACAACTTTCTAGTTTTAAGTTACAACTGCCGTTTTTGCTGCGAGTTTCATCTAGGAATAATATTATCAAGTCGAATTTGAAATTTTGCATTGCTAATGAATATTATGAGCTTCGAGTTCTGTAGTTTTGATGAACTTTTATCTAGGAACGTGCCAATAATTTAATTTTAATTAGACTACCTCCGTGGTGTAGAGGCGAAGTTTTCCGCCTGCAGAACAGAAAAACTCGAATTTGATTCTCATGCTGATACTATTCGTTTGAACATAAAGGAAATATAAATTTACTGATCGAATGACTGATATTAACGCAAACCCCAAACCTTTTATTAGAATGTTGCATTGAGATTACCGATTTAACGCAAGCATCTAACAAGAAAGCTCTTTTCCAAATGCAACGTCTACGAGAGGGGGAAATTGAGGTTGAAAATTGCGGACTACTTTAATCAACACAAAGCTATACAGCCAAAATAATATTAGATTGAAAAAAATTACAAAAAAATAAATAAACGTTTTTAATGTTAATAACAAATCACCCAAACAATGAACGAAGATCATCGTTAACCCACGCATTCCGTGCCTTCATCATATTTTACTTATTTATTTCGATCGTTCGTTTGTATGGCGCTAAGTCATTAGTTTAGGAAGTTAGTTATTAAGACTAAAAAGGTTTATTTTTCGGTTTTTCAGTTTCTTTTTTCGTCGGTTTGATTCGTTATTCTTTAATCTCTAGGTATTATACCATATACAATAAAAAAGGATTATACAAATGGGACTACTCTGTAAAAAGCTTCCCCACTTTCTACCTTAAAGGTGGATTTTTCAAATTTAAATCTAACCAAACGTGGACGTATACCCTATAATAAAAAAGGATGTTTCAAATAGGATCACACTGTGAAAAGTTATACCCGTGTAATAATAAAACTACTGAATAAATATATAATATATATATATATATATATATAGACGAGTTAAGAACCTCCTCCTTTTTTTGTCGGTTAAAGAATGCTATACCCGAATTAATTCGTATACGTTTTCTTTTACTTTTAATTGACTGGCCCGTTAGTCTAGTAGGTAGTTAGAGATGTGGTTAATAGAGACACCAATTGAACCAAAAGCCGCGGGTTCGATTCTCGCGACAAATATTTGTGTACATGAACTTGTTTATTTGTTCCGTAACTGGGTGTGAGATATCTACGTATCTATAGCTAAGAATTTATGTATACCTTTCTTCATTCTCTCGGATATGTTTTTAGAACTGTGAAGTGGCGCGGAATAAGCCGCAGCAAAGTACATGCAAGAGACGCATCTAATCTCCGGAATATACCAGAGCACTGCGAGCGTGGCGATACCCACTCTGTAATGCTATTATTTGTAAAAAAATCGTGTGTACTTCACGAAGATATACGAATGTTTAATACTTCAAAAAAAATGTGAGGATTTGGGATTTTCGACTTGTAAAGATATTTTAAAATTGTACTTTAGTATTGTGTGCAATCGAGTAAGATGAAATGTCTAACGATTTAAGTATTAGATTGCCGTTCTAGCTACTTGTCGTTTTGCATGAATATAAAACCAGCATGGTGAATGTATTTAGTTTGGGACTTTAGAGATTAATAGTTTGTTAATTGATTTCTCATTCTTTTACACAATCGCGTCTGCATTCAAACAAAGACATGCGAAAAAATCTATTACTCTTTCTATACGTGTTCCTTGGTCGTAGCACTCGCGCAGTAGATACAGCACTTTACATCACTGCTGTTAGCTTTGGAAGAAACTGATCAATGAACGCATCGTACATTTTGGGTTTAGTATGATAGCTTTCGCAGTGAAACATTTTTGACTTGTTAAATGAATCAAGAGGTTAGCCAACCGCTGAAGTCAACAATGAAGGATTGCAAGCCATGGTGGAAGGTTATCCGGTCAATCTACTGAGTAAATACACGTAGTAGCATGGTTTGAAGATGGCATACCCACAGTTTGCGTTAAATCGGCAAAATAAAAAACAAATAAAACAACAGCCTCGACTGGTCACCCGATTTTCACAATAATGCTAGACCTTATACTGCACAACAAAAGAAATCGCTTCAACGCTACCAGAGTTACACTTGCCTTCCATCACTCTCCATAGTATTCGGATTTGGTACCTACGGACTACTATTTTTTCTGCAATTTGGCAACTGTATCCACGCAAAAAAAAACTTTTCCCCAGAAACTGCTAAAATTTGCCTTTGCGAAGTTTGTTGAGTCCTGCTCCTCAGAGTTCTATCGAAATCATTCTTATCAATCAATCTCCCTCACAAATGGCACAAATTGATAAAGAACGCGGATGCAGATATTGATACAGATAATATTTGCATCCGCGTTCTATTCTTTATTATAAATAGAGTACTTTATTATAAATAGAACTTTCTATTATTATAAATAGAGTATCGGTTAAGAAAAAAAAATCTATATTTTCTAAGATTTTTAAGATTCTAAGATTTCTTATCAAAACTTCGCCTATTTATTGACATAGAGCGCCCGTTAAACGACGATCCGGATCATATTACTGTCCGGTGCCTGACCTAATTATGGTGACATATATATTGATCAATAAGATGGGTGTTGATTTTCCGTAAATAAAGACTCGAACAGCCAATAGGCATTCTGTCACACTGAGAAAAGTGTTCAACGTCAGTCGAACATGGATGACCCTCATAATAAAAAATTGAGAATACGAAAAAAGGCAAAATATCCGGCAACGGAAATTATGGTTCCTGTGACATAATTATGGTGACGCGTAGTTTGTCTTCCTCGGTTTCCTCGTATTTAAGATGATTTCGATCATCAATCGCTCTAATGATGGTTCACATTCATATTTTTTGAAGAACACTTTTCTCTGCCACCAGTGACAATATAATTATGAAAGAAATGGAATTCCTAAACAAATTTTCATAAAAACGAGAAATTTATTTAATTTATCCCGACGCGAAGTTGGTGTGTAAAAGGCGAAAATGGACCACATGCAAATGCCATATTTGTAAATTACCTACATATACATATATAATTAATAAAAATATCTATTTAATTATACCGTATATGGTTAGTCAACCAATCAACAAGTTGGAGCCGAAATTCAATCTCCACTTACACATAACGCTAGGTGTCATATAACGGCGGCGTCTCTAAACCTTGTGTACTATATTGCATCAAGAATTCAAGCGGCGTTCAGTGTTACTAGAATTTTTCCCCGCTTGTGAAGAAAGCAAAGTTTCCGCATCACGCTGAGACGGCGCCGGGCGCTGGGAGTCGCCATTGACGCGTCTAAGAAATACGTTTCTATATACAAGTTAGTTTTGTATATGATGTTTGCGAGATATTTGCTTTAGCGTAGTACTTATTTTGATGGATTTTCGTTGATGTATTAATACCAATTTATTGATAATCTAGTTATTTTTTTAATAAAGTCAACAATTCACAAGCATTTTGCGCAGAAATCAAAACGTTCCTGTTAATTAAGTGTTAAGAAGAGGTTCTACACTCAGTCGGGCGGACGCGATCGACGCCGGTTTTTTACCGAACCAAAAAGCCTTTTTCAAGGTATAACTATATTTGGCCCTGGCTCTCAAATGCTAATTGTACCGGCTCCACAGGGCAGCGAGTTTGTTCAAGCGCCAGCGTTCGAGTTTTTGGTGAGTTTTTTTATACGGAAACCACTTCGAACTCAAAATCTTGAGATGTCGAAATTGAACTAACAATAACAAAGCTTAGTAAGTCAATCAAGACATTCGACATAAGGATCACTCGGCCTAGCCGGGCGGCTCGTTTGTCAATTTGTCCACACATTCTTGATTTCCCTTGTGCGGGTCTGAACGAGTGTGTAAACCTTTTTTAACGGATCCTACGACCGGTACATCCTAGAATTTTTTTAAAGGCGACGGGTGTTTTCGGTTTGTATTAAAACTATGCTACACTATATATACGTATAGATATATTATAAGGAATGAGCCTTTTATAAATCCTTCATAATTATTGTTTTCATAAATATTCTCGTAACACATCAAAGACAACTGCACTTTTTAAACTCGCGTTTGTACTAAACCTGCGACCCGCCTAGGTTCTGCAGGGGCAGCACTAAGTATCTAAGGCCCGATGAATCGTCTATCGTAGCGGCATTTATGAGTAGTTTGAAACCCAAACGATGTAGTTGAACAGTTGAATCTCATATTTTTGGGTTCGAAAAAAACATTTATTAAAAACCGACTGTAAACCACTTTACAGAAAAGAAAACACTTATTAACTTAAAAGAAAAAAAGAGGTGAATGCCTTTTGTTTGCGCATTCCATGAGTTGAATTGTCAGCATCATCAGCCCGTGTCTCTCCACTGTAGAATATAGGCCTCTCCCAAGGCTCGCCACCACAAACGGTCCTCCGCCTTTCGCATCCAACTACCCCCGGTATGATGCTTCAGGTCATCTGTCCACCTGGCCGGGGGGCGTCCAACGCTTCGTTTTCCGGTACGTGGCCTCAATTCGAGAACTCGTCTACCCCATCGGTTATCAATTCTACGGCAAATGTGACCGGCCCATTGCCACTTCAGCTTGCTGATCGCTTCGGCTATGTTGACAACTTTGGTTCTTTGATGGATTTCAGTGTTTTGATTTTATAAATCAAAGAAACACCGAGCATAGCCCGCTCCATAGCAGCATATAGGTTGTCATTTAGTGAAGTGAATTAAAACAATTATTATTTTTAAATTTTAGTCATTGATTAATTCTTTCCTTGCGTATGAACAATTGGCATTGGATACATTAATCAACCTGCCTTTGTCAGACGAATAAAACTGCAGCGTGTATTCGTATCTAAACAGTTCTATATTTTAACCAATATTTGCGTTATATATACGCATGAGTGAACGCGACCGCCGCAGCTCCGTACGAGATACAGATCTAGCTGAAACTGAAACGCAATCCAGCCGCAAGAATCGCGCCTGTGCTTGTGACAGACAAGTGTGTAATTAATTATTCGCCCGGTTAGACGCTGTCGCGGCATGGCGTGTGCGTCTGTTGTGTTCTTTTTTTTTGTTCTATCGACTGGATGTATTTGCTCTATTTTGGAAGGTTACGCTGTTTTGAAATTAGTTATTTACTTTTCGAAAATTACTGCAACTTTAGAACTAGTCATCAGGATTACCTGAAACATTGAGTATAGTAGAAGAGTGACTTGGAGTGATCAATTAATAAAGAAAAGCCACCTCAGGTACTCTAATGCTTTAATAGATTTTACAGTATTTTAATCGAATTTTTAGAAAAGTAAGAATATCGAAGGTTTGTAAGGGAAAATAAAGAGCATTGTAAGGGAACCTGATGGTAATTGTGTTACTGACTGCAAGCCACTGTAGCAGTACATTTGCAGCCATATTAAATATTTAAACATGTTACAAAGGCAATCTAAAATCTAGTTGGCAGTTAGCAACTAGAGATTTGCAAACGAATATTGGTAAAACAATTGTACATGTGTTGTATATCGTGAAATTGTCTTCCAATTTGCCCTTTCTTGCGATTCCTAAAATTAAGTCTATTGTATTGCTTAATTCAATTTGTCACGTCTGGAAATTCATATCAAATTTAATATTAAAGATATTTATTCCAAAAATTTTATAATTTGATAAGTTCTAAATTTTTTAGATCGTATAGTAAATTTAAAGAAATTGTTTACAATATTTACGCACTGGAAATCTTTTCCTGATTCATATGTGAAAATGTTCATATATTAATAACATACGCGCAAACTAAAAACAATGTCGTGATAGCTCAGAGCGCAACGAACCTGTCTCAAATTTATAAGGCCATGGTTCGAATCCGGGCGTGTACCAATGAGTTTTTCTGACTTAAGTACACAATATCACTGACACCGTGCTTTGGAGGGCACGTTAAGCAGTCGGTCCCGGACGCTGTCAATAGATGGCGGTCGTTACAGTTCCCAACCCGCAGTGGAGCAGCGTGGTGGACTTAAGCTCCAAGCCCCTCTCCTCACCCTGGGGGAGGCCTAAGCCCCTGTAGTGGGGTAAAAAAATGGGCTGATGATGATGATGATGATGATGAAACTAAAAACAAAGTACAGTAGAGATCTGAGCCACGTGACGTAAATGTCGCCTCTTTGTCGTTATTAGCTCTACCGTTATATTAAAATTGGAATTTCAAAGTGTTCATCATCGGGCGAGCAATGGATGATCCCCCTTAATAAAAAAACGCGAAATACGAAGAAGGAGAAAATATGCGTCAGCGGAATGTATGGTTCCTGAAAGCGATATTATGATGACGCGTAGCTTTTCTTCTTTGGTGTCCTCGTATTTATGACGATGTCGATCATCAATTGCTTTACTGATGGTGAACCATCATATTATGTGACGACCGCTTAGCCTGGTGGGTAGCGACCCTGCCTACGAAGCTGGAGGTCCCGGGTTCGAATCCCAGGTCGGGTCAGTATTTATATGATGAATATCGATACTGGAACCTACTGGGTCTTGGTTGTTATACGTATGTGGTGTCTTCGATTGGTACCCAAAATACAAGCTAATGCTTGTTTGTTTGGGGCCTAGACGTTGTTGTGATGTATACGTCATTATTTATTTATGTATTTATTGAATAACACTTTCCTTAGTATGACGTGTAACTGAAATTTTGATTGAATTCTTTCTTTAGCTATATCAATTATTACACGTCTTTTAATTTCATTTTATAATACGAACAGTTTCACGTAAAAGGGGTGTGCCTAGGCAAAATTTTCCAATCTCTTGTGTCGGGCTGTATTATTCAGAGCAAAGCACGCATGTGCTAACTAGACTCTGAATTTGCTGTGGAGTAATGTCAGCTCACGCCTATATATCTCAAACTTGTGACATTTCCAGCTAATGTTTCTGTGCGGCTGTGTTACGGCGGAATAGTGTAATTAGGTTGCCTCGTGTGTCGGGGTGCGACAGCTGCGTGACCCAGTACGTTTCACTAGACGTATGTAGTTGTGTATTTGCGTATTCGCTTAATTCTTTAAAAATTTATACCAAAATTATTATTGCAAATACTTGTTCGATATGTGAATGTAAACTATTAATTCGAATTTGATGTGTTTACAAAAGCTCATGTCGATCTCTTGGGCCGGAGTACCTATTTTTTATATCACAGAATTTCCGTTAATTTGTTTAAGAGCGCTCAGGAAGAATTAACCAATTTTTTTTTTACAAAAAATTTTAACATAGCGAATTTCTTCGTTACTTTCAGTAATTTTCAACATTTGGAAACAATGCAAGAATGATGAAACTAATAAATTTTTCCTGAAGAATAACACTGAAAGTCTTACGTAACACGTAAAGAAAATTTATAGATTTATTTATTTATTGTTATAAAAAAAACTTACAGCTATAAATAGTTTGCAAAATAAAAATTTGACAAAATTACATTTTACGAAGCTTACATAGAAGTAGCCTCCTACACATAATAAAACTGATACGTTAAATGCTTCAAAAAGTGTTCTCCGTTATATTTTAAATACTTCTTTCTTCATCCAAACTGTCACTCATATGAGAGCTTGCTATAAATGTGTTATGAAAGTCATACTGCCCCTTTTGGCACCCATTGGATTTAGATATATATCTTATTAGAGTATTAGAGTACGCATAAGCGTCCTTTATATATATATTGCGACCATACTTTTAATATAAAGCAGCATTGTTAAATTTTAGAGAACGGGAATCAGACGTAGCTCCACCTACTGCGGACTATAGCGCGTATCGTAACGGTAACTTGTTAGTAAAACGACTGTAGCGTACCAATCACCAATGATAACGTCTCTTACAATAATCTAATACATGGGCTGAATGATGAATTCGATATATATCGCCAGAGTTACGTTCCATTAAAAAAGCTCTATCCAAATTATAAGCTCTTAGTGATATTTGTGTTTATCACATTATTATTGCCATGTCGTGTTTTCCAATACCGTTTATAGTTATTAACTCGCCTCTGTTTTGTTTTGTACATTTTCTGTATTTACCTATTTCTTGTAAATAATACAAATACAAATATCATATTTTTTCGTGTTTCGATGTATATTTCTTAGCTAACCGGTATTTTGTTCCAAATGACAATACTGAATGTTGTCGCTATTCTTTCTCGTACATATAAAATAACACACACTATTACTAATTTTCTTCTTTCTTTGTGTTTCGACATCAAGTGGGCCTTGTGATTACCTACTACGTTCAAATGATAGGCCGTCCGTACGTCAGTCAAGCTGTCCGCGCATCACGCGATCTTTAATGTTTTATCATTTCGTTATTCTTGTTATTATCACACTGATATAAATTAATATGATAGTATTTTTACACGAATAATTGTACAATAATTTCAAATGTATGTGTGTGAGTATATCATTTGCATTTTCGCGCATACCTGAAAACATTAAAAGTGTGTTTAAATCTTTAACGAAATTTAATCATATTTAGTGCATTTCATTGACGTTTCATGTCGTATGACATTTCACACATTTTATGGACGTTTCACCATAATTTTTGCAACTTCTTTTTGTTTCATATTTCGCGCATTTTATTGACGTTTCCGCTATTTTATACGAAGCACAAACTGGGGCTGGCACTTCCTTTTTCGCTTGCGACCGTGTTATTCGTTCGCTGTAGACGCTAAGAACGTCCCTGTGAATCTCCACGTCGATTCAAATACGTTTATATTAAACATATTTTCGGCGCAACACTTTCTATAATCGGATGTAGGTCACACGACACGTTCAATAATCTCATAATGTGTTCTTAAGGTGAACTCTTTGAAGGTGGGACCAGTGGAGCGAGTGTCCCGGCGCGCACGCCGTGTGATCCGATCTGCAACCGAAATTACTCTGAGAAAATGTTCACAGAAAGACACTTAGATGTTTTTAGAAATATTCCTATATTGAACTCGTGGGATGTTTGCGGCCACGTAATATCTCAGAAATGGTGGGGTGGAAAATAAGTTTAAAGCGATCTCCCTCCATAATGTAGATTTTAAGTCAGTTTTAAGCATTCAAATAACATACGTATACAAACGTTCTGAAGAAATTATTGTGTTTCTTTTAAACTTTGGTTGTTGAATACATGATTAAAATTTGTCATGTTTAACATACGGAATTATTTTTCAAACAAATTGCTAGTTGACGATATCCCCAGTTTTATATCAACGGAAATTATTAGTATATATTGCAAAATATGTCCCTGTATAGATCATTCAACAATTGAAATCTTTCGATCGCCTTTAAAAAAACGAATACTAAATAGGTATATAGTAATAAAATAAAATCTATTAAATTCGCCATGCGCTCTCATTAGCTTAGCGTAAACCCTGAAGGGTAGGACATGTATTATTTTCTGGTCCGTTTTAGTAACGCAATAAGTGCGTGTCAGATTAGGTTTCCGTGGCATGTATTTATTTATTGTGGGAAAATCAACAGCTGGTAAAATACAATATTAATTGAAAATAAAATCAAAATATAGCCTATTACAGGTTTCCACTTATATATAACTTTTTACATATATTTACAAGCTATGAAGCTATCTACTTAAGGTCACCAATCCCAACATTTTTATTTAACCTCACGCGTGTCTGCTGTCACGTGACCATCGCATAAACAGATACGGTTGTTGGTATGATATCGTACTATATCTCAAAAACTTATCAATGTATCACGTTGAAAACAATTTTCTTGGAAAGTGTTTTTTTTTTATTAAGTACAACTTTTTTATTTATTTAACAATTTTAATCCAAAGGTTAAAAATTGGAAGCTGATGTCTCACGAAATATTTAGCTAAATAAGTCACAAAAAAATTACATTTTTTTTTCAAAGATCTGTTTAAAATGCTCCACACGTCGGGCACGGATGCCATGCCGCCACACGGATAAGCAGAAAAAGCTTTTTGTCTCTTAGTTCAATGTATGAAAAGCCGTTTCTAAATAAGTTAGTTTTCATAATTTCTCTGAAAGCCTGTGAAATCAGGATGGATGAAAATATGGCAAAGATATAAGCTTATAACATACAGACAAACAAATGCCTAGATAGTCAGACGGATAGGATGGAATCACAAGGGTTCTGTCCGTTTTTGTGATTTTGCTCTTCAACTCTCAAACGGAACCCTGAAAAAAGAGTTTACCACAGTGTGAATTTTTTTAATTGTCTATTTACTGTCAATAAAAAACTAAATTAAAAATTGCATGTACTACAAGCAATCACCTTATGATCACCAAATATAAAAAAAATTATGAAGAATGAAACTAAAAAAAATATTATAATAATCACATAATAATTCACTTACAATTACTAGAACCATATAATTTTCAATTCCTAATTTCATAACTTGAATATTATTACTACCTATCTATCTATGTATCGCAAAGAGGCCTTTACATGTGGGTGATGTGTTGAGCGTAAGTTAATCACCTCAAAAATGTATTTAATAGATGTACCGTGGAAAGCAGAAGAGGCTTGTGAATATATACCTGAAAAACTATATTTCAAGAAGAGATGACAAATATCAACGTCTAAAACGTGAATTGTCTCGTGTTTGTCTGTGTTTGCTCGATTTCTTCTGAGCTTTTGCTTGACTAATAATTTCAATAAAACATTAATTAAAAGTTAGCTTACAACATTTTGAAATTAGACATGTAATATTACTCTGAAACTAAATAAAAAAGCTTTGAATACTTTTTGATTGAATAACTGTGTTGCTACTAAAAGCAACTTTACAACACGCGATTTTACAAAATTGATAAGTTACTTTTATAAATATCTATTACTTTTACCAAATTAGGGAAATGTTTCAAAAAGTTCTACATAAAGTAAACACATTAAAACAATATGCATTATTAAAACCGCATAAATGCAATTCCTAGTTGAAACCTAATTACAGGAGCTGAAAAAGGTCTGTTTTCATTACTGAACACGCGATGCCTTCTACATACAATTTCCTTTAACCACTTATCCATCATTGATGCGTCCGTCTGTCCGCACGGTGGTGGGCACAGGAAATTGCCCGGTTACGTCTAAGGAAACACGATTAAACTTTGAATGAATATTGCAGTTTTTCTTTCTTAATGTAAAATGAGCTCTTTTGTAGTAGCTGTCATTTTTCATACAATCGAACTTGTGAAAACATTCGAAATGGGATGAACCGATGCACCTGATATTTTGTATGTAGGAGCGGATACGATAGAATATGTGCTTGTCCCTATTTATATTAAAATCTGAATCAATATAAAATCAGAGACATCCAATGTTTTCCGTTTTACCGTTTCCGTTTCCGCATTTTCTGGTGAAAACTATTATAATTAAAATTTTATAAAGAGGAAAACTTGGTATTAATGTCTGAATAACATTGGCAATAGTTGTTTTGTTATTGTAATTAAAACGAACCGGCAATACTTCGACGCAAACATACAAAAAATGGTCTCCTTGTGTTGTTGATATGGTTTTATCACTCTCGAAATATTTATGTAAGCTGTGTAGCCACTCTTAATACGCGAAACATTTCTCTATAGTTCTACGCTAAACAGAACAACTGCAATTTCTCAAACTTCTGGACACACTTATAAACAACCGTTCGTTCTCTGAAATATCCGACGGCTGAAATGATGATGGTACAGAATATTGTTGATGGTGATACTTCTTGGGTTTGAACTTCCAAAAATCGAACTTTCTTAACTTTTGTCAAATGGAAGAAGTTAAGTTTGGCGAAGTTCTTTGTTTAAGTTTGTACATTACGAACTAAAATTAAAGTTTTTTTATTTACATTGACGACATCACGCGATGCTGGCTGTCTAAAGTTTGCTTTAAAAAATGTCATTATAAATATCCGTAGAGTAAATTAATTTGAAAACAGCGTTTAGATTTAATAGTCATAAATATCAGTATCAAAGTCAAATTACGTAATTTCGCGGGGCTGAAGTCCGGCGCGCGGGGACTTCGCGCACTGAAATTCGGACTGAAACTCGCCATCTTGGACGAGCTAGCTAGAGTATGAGTGGTTAGACGGTAAATGCAGAAGAGGGCCTTCTAGTCGATTCGTACTTTTATCTAAATGCCATTGACATGGGTCATTGACGTCATTGATGTATGAACTGTCTAGTCAGAGAACTCTAAAATTTTACTTTTTTTATAGACTGATTAAAGAAACAAACTGGATTCAAAGTCACTCTATCTTTTCGCGACATATAAATAGAGGTCAACAATATTTTATTTAAAATACACCAATATTTTTTTCGACGCCTTACTAATAAAAAAATGCATGTGAATAAAATGTCTCGAAATTGTTTTCTGAAATACGTCATTTCGTAAAAACTTCACATAACTGATTATTTTAGTATACTAGCTTTTACCAGCGGCTCCGGTCGCGTGGACTGTGTAACGGCCCTATATTTATATTTTCTGGTTCCCGAAAGATAGTTCTTCTGCATGAAGTCATACTCATTACACATTTCTAATATCGAATTGTTTTGAACTTGAATTTTAACTCTCCTTTGTTTGTCGAATACTTTCAGCATTTTTAAACCCAATACCCTTTAGCCAATAATAATATAACAATAACGTATACATAACAACAACGTCTAGGCCCCAAACTAAGCATTAGCTTGTGTTTTGGGTACCAAGCGAAGACACAACATACATATGACAACCAAGACTCGGTACCAGTATCAATATTCATCATATAAATACAGACCCGACCTGGGATTCGAACCCGGGACCTCCAGCGTCGTAGGCGGAGTCGCTACCTACTAAGCTAAGAGGTCGTCAATATTTCGTTAACACGATCTCCATTCCAATGCTTTCTCAACTTTGTCAATATCTTTGAGTATAATACCACCATAAGCCCGCAAGGTCTACCGTCGTCTTCATCAGTTGACTTTCTTCCTTGTATGAATATTTGTCTTTATTTGTTAACCATACTACACGATACGCGACGATTCAGCCTAAACTTGTCACATTTCATCAAATATTTCTTTCGGCGTTATTCTGCATTTGATAAGTTACTTGACTTCGGAATGGTACTCGAGATGTAACTAATGTTTTAATTAAATAGCTATGCCATTTTGCAAAAATTAATAATAATAATAATGACGTATACATCACAACAACGTCTAGGCCCCAAACTAAGCATTAGCTTGTGTTTTGGGAACCAAGCGAAGACACCACATACATATAACAACCAAGACCCGGTACCAGTATCGATATTCATCATATAACCATTGACCCGACGTGGGATTCGAACCCGGGACTGCCAGCTTCGTAGGCAAGGTCGCTACCCACTAGGCTAAGCGGTCGTCAAAATTACGCAATATATAAGTTTTTTCAATTTGAACCCTTTTTATACCCTACTGCAGTGGCTTAGGCCTCCCGTCAAGATGAGGGGGCTTGGAGCTTAAATCCGTCACGTTGCTCCAATGCGGGTTAGCGGATTTTAACGACCGCCATCTATTGACAGCAACCGGGAGTCACTGCTTAACGTGCTCTCCGAGGCACGGAGTCAGTGATAGTCAAAGTCAGAAAAACTCATTGGTACACGCCCGGATTCGAACCATGATCACATGTCCTTATAGATTTGAAACAGGTTCGCTCCGGCTCGAGCTATCACGACACTTATATATATATATATATATATGAGTTACACGAGTCCAACAACAAATTAGACCACAAATTTTTAATGCACCAGAAACTCAATAGAACGTTTTGATATGGCAGGTACTTCAATATGAGAACGGAATATCTTTGATCGGAGCTAAATATTGTAATATCACGTGACCCCTACGGTATCAAACACCTCTAGGTTGCACACGGGAGCTAGGAATTGCAATTAGACCTCAAACGGCGCATAGTTGGTGAGGAATTTCATTCTACCGGCCTTCCTTTATCTCCTACTTGCGTTGATTGGCGAACGATTTTGGGGCCCCTTTCATAACCCGTTTGTACGTGATGAAGTCTTTCAGTGATCCAGTTTTAATTGCTTAGCTTTCCGAGAAATTTCCAAATGTAACGAACATACGGCCGTTTCTTTTGCCTTCCCACAACATTAACGTTATATCAATAGATCCTATGTGATTTTGACGATTTTGAATTGACTAAAGTACTGTCGTGATAGCCCAGAGCGCAACGAACCTGTCTCAAATTTATAAAGCCCCATAGGGCCATGGTTCGAATCCGGGCGTGTACCAATGAGTTTTTCTGACTTAAGTACACAATATCACTGACACCGTGCTTCGGAGGGCACGTTAAGCAGTCGGTCCCGGACGCTGTCAATAGATGACGGTCGTTACAGTTCCCAACCCGCAGTGGAGCAGCGTGGTGGACTTAAGCTCCAAGCCCCCCCCTCCTCACTCTGGGGGAGGCCTAAGCCCCTGCAGTGGGGTAAAAATGGGCTGATGATGATGACTGCCATTTAAACTTTAGAACAGTACTTTATAGATAGTTTTCCTTTATTGTTTTTTTTTTGTATAGATTTTAACGACATGTATGTCTTCTTACTGTTCGCTCCTGAAAGGAAGCAACTTCATGCATCGATAGATCGATCGCATATATACACGAGTGACGCTTGTGTAACATTTGACAGATATTCTTGACCTCAACCTATTAACTTGTCATCAATCATTATTAATCAATTGACTCTGTCAATGGATTGCGAGTGTCTTTCAATTTGACTCAATTGGGTTAATATGTAGTGCTTGGGTTGTTAAGCATATAGCAAAAAGCAATCACATCACTAATAGACGTCCCTTAACTTCGGGGATAGTTGTTTAAGTTTGGCCATAGGAAGTGCTTTATCCGAAGAGGTCGTATTGGAGCCGTCGGCGATATATTGATATCCTTTATTTAATGAAGGCCCCAGATTTTTCTCCCAAATTGAATGGGTCCGCGACAATCAAAGCCTCCGTCCGCAGATCATATTTCAACGAACGAGATAAACTCGGACAAAAGAAAGGAATCCCCCGCTTACCCAATTGGGTAATGGCCCAGCTCTGTCGTTATCTCTTCCCATTATTTCTGTTTGAGGAAGGCTCTGATGTCCTACTTAATACTGAGGGCAAAATCTTTAGAAAGATCTTTGATAAAGTTGCCGCTACTTGATCTCGTTGTGCGCGAATAATGCTCGGATTACTTGCCGTCGGCTCGCGGCCCGCTCGCGGCTTACCAGGCCCTGCACTGGCGTCCTGACTCCCTACGACGGGCAACTATAAATATCCAGTAACTAACCAATAACAAAGATCTGCTGCAATAAAAATAAAACTCCAGTAAATTCTAATACACTAAACCGACAAAAATACTTTCCAAGGTACATACTAAAACAGAAGAAAATGCTTACCATTTCGTTTTAGTCCAATAATATCCTACTTTAGTAGAAATATTTATTTCACTTTTGAATATTGTTGAGTTTTAATAAGTTTAAACATAATCATACGCGTATGTATCTATCATCTATACTAATATTATAAAGCTGAAGAGTTTGTTTGTTTGTTTGTTTGTTTGTTTGAACGCGCAAATCTCAGGAACTACTGGTCCGAATCGAAAAATTATTTTTGGGTTGGATAGTCTATTTATTGAGAGAGGCTATAGGCTATATGTATAAAATAATACTATCTGTCTGTCTGTCTATTCGAGCAAATCTCCAAAACGGCTAAACTGATTTTGATGAAACTTCACAGATATGGAAAGGAAGTGGTCAAAAGTGACATACATTACTTTTTGTATGTCTGTATGTACGTCCATCTGTTTATTCGAGCTAATCTCCAAAACGGTTAAACCGATTTTAATGAAATTTCACGGGTATGAAAAGGAGGTAGTCAAAAGTGACATACGCTACTTTTTGTCCGTCTGTCTATCTGTACGTCTATGTGTCTATTCGAGCTAATCTCCAAAATGGCTAAACAGATTTTAATGAAACTTTGCAGATGTGAAAGAAGTTTGTCAAGAGTGAAATCAGCTACTTTTTGTGTCTGTCTGTCGTTTGTCTTCACTGATCTATTAACGTAGATAAGCCGTAACTACTAAGTCTAGGAAGCTGAAATTTGAAACAGAGGTTTATTTTATAACGTATTAATTTTTGAAGAAAGGAATATTTGGAAATTTCAAATTTAAGGAGAGAGGGATGGAAGGGCTTTGTATGAGAGTCTTTGTTCTTTAAAATTAGAAACATAAAAATTTGAACATAAATAAATAATGACGTGTTTCAGGGTTTTTGGATTTCCACATTTTAAGGGTGGGAAACGGGAGTTGAAAAGTATGGGAGTATCGGTTTTCTTAAAGGAGTGGGGAGAATGAAGATTGAAAGTTTGAATGGGTGTACCCAATATTAGTTTCAGCAAAAAGTACGTATAAACCGTTTCGAATGTTAATACTACTTAAAACAGAAATGTGTAGCCTACGCAAGCGAAGCTGCGGGCGGTCGCTAGTTAATATATAAAACTGTGGACAAAGCCGTCGCGCGTCGTGGCGAAATATACTTGAAATTGGGGTATTTATTTAACATATTGGCGTATTTAAAATTGACCACTGTGAAGCCGAATCGACCCTCTTAACGCCAACATCATGGGGGACGCGGAAACGCTCTACAATATCTATGGATGTATTCTATAGACCACAGTAGTAATTTAATAAATAAATTTAAAAAAATGTGTCATATAATATACGCAGTAAATGACTTTTAGAAAATCCCATTGATTGCATGAAGTCGGGAGATATAACTTTAAAAGATCGTGTAATGTGTTGAAAAGAACCAATGTTACCTAATGGTTATGAGAAATAAGTGAATGCACAACACGCCGTCTGATTTGTCGACTGGTACCCTCTTCTAGCCCTGTGGTCGGAGAGAGTGGTGAAAGAGAGGGAGAGAAAGAGCCGGCCTTAAAGTGGTCAACCTATAAATTATGTTGGCACATGTAATGCATTACTACGTGTGCGACCACATAGTGAGAGGCAGCCTTTGATTACTTCAAAAATAACTCTAAGAGTATATTATCTTGAAGCAAAAATAATATTCTATTTGTCGCATGGTCATATAAACTACTACAAAAGACATTACAGAACGGAAACTCAAAAACTAAGCCCAAGTTGAACCAACCCACTTACAGGTTATTTTTGTCAGTCTGGTTTTAGAATGTTGCGCGACTTAACATGAAACGCTTTTGAGGAAAAGTCGGATTACACCTTTCCCCTTTTGTCTGAGTCAAAAAGCGCCTGTCGAAGGGAGGACGCCCGGTAATGCCTCCGCAAACACCCGTATTATCGACTGTATTTGACCTTCAGCTTGCCTCGATTGGTCTTTTTGTGTTTTACGAGAAAAATGTTTCAATCTTCTCTACGAGAGTTCAAGTCGTCCTCAATATTGATAGTACGACATTTATGTTCTTTGAAATATAGGTCAAATATTTTGTGGTCGAAAAGCATACGACGAGTTGCAAGAACGCTATATGACGATTCGTCTTTAAAATTCTAATATTAAGCCTTATCATTTATCAATAGATAGCTTAAGTAGTCAGGGACTTAAAGTAGCGTTCTTACAACTCGTCCATTGGACTAATCGAACGTTTCGTTCGTAAATATTTTATTTGAACGCCAAAAACGTTGTTAAGTCATACTAAGTTTATCGAACGTGACCAAAAAAGATCGACGATGTGTAAATATATACTTACTCGTAGAATCGTGAGACGAATACTTCACATAGTATGTACATACTTTTAACTATTCAACTTAGACAGTATCAAGATAGAGCATCTTTTACTTCAAAACTATTGAAAATGTGAGTAAATTAACAGACTCATTGATTAGACAGACCCTACGTCATTCTAGTTATAAACAAAAATTTGTAAAATTACACATTAAATGTAATTTCAAAGTCTTTATTTACTTTTTCAGTATATACGAATTTTGCATGTGCTACACACAAAATTCTACTTCATAGCGAATATTTCAAAACGTCATGTGGCGTATATTTGGTCTGCGTTATCTATAGGTTATAAATATATTCCGTCAGCCCATTTTTATACCCCACTGCAAGGGCTTAGGCCTCCCCTCAAGAGTAGAGGGTTTGGAACTTGAATCCACCATGCTGCTCCAATGCGGGTTGGCGGATTGTGACGACCGCCATCTAATGACAGCAACCGGGACCGACTGCTTCATTTGATCTCCGAGGCACGTAATCAGTGACAGTTAATGTACATAAGTCAGAAAATACTCATTGTTACATGCCCAGATTCGAACCACGATCACTTGCCTTATAAATAGACCTTATAAATATATTGCCGAGCTAGAATCCCAAAAGTCCATTATAAAACTAAATTACCCATAATAATTTGAATTTGAAATAAATCAACAGATTTACAATTAACAAAATAGAAATGACTCAAATACACTGTTACTACATATTTTTTTTTTTAAATATAAGATAGTCAATCTGTACATGTAAGGGTTTTAAAATTCATACATAAGTTGATATAGCAATATATAGTTACTTATTCTGTGATTAAATATTCACGTACATGTATATTAAATTCACGTTATCCCAAAACTTTGTCCACATAACCTATGACGTAACGCGAGTTCGGAAAGTGTAGTAATACAATATACCTAGTCTAATCATAAAAGGGATCTGATTTATATAGTATTTAAACGTTGCCTATTAATTTATTCATTTATTATGAAATAAGGAGTTTAAAAGTAAGTATTTACTTATGAACTTCAAAACTCACGTGTACGAAGTTTAATCCATTTGTTAACATAATGCATGGCAACTTTCAAAATTTATGAATAGCGTTTAAGAACTTTTTTTTTCAAAATGGTCATTTTTAAGCTCAAAATGTAGCGTGTTCGGTAAGAGGTGCACTCCGTCTTCCGCTAACTTTCCTCTTATTTGTTTCCGCGTAGCACTTACCCATAATTCACTCTCTTATTAAACTGGTAAAGTGCAGTCTAGTCGACTTCACGACAATATGATAAATTACGAAACTTTATACACTTAAAACTCTCCGGGAGCGCTCAGCTTACGCAGAAAAGAATGTGAGGTTTTCAACTTCATCCTTTTCTCATAAAATATGCAGAAACATCGATGGAAAAGAAGTACCGTTTAATACATATCAATCACTGAAGCGTATTGTTCATCATTTGGTATATATGTTTTGAACGGAAAATTTTATTCACAACACTAAAAAATATAAATATATTATTACATGAATGCGGTGTCACCGTAGTAGCACATGGTCCGTTAATTCTTGTGACGGATCGTAACAAGATAAATAATGTAATTATCCTTATAATTACATTAATTAATTAATTAAATAAAATATCCTTATATTGACCGTTTATATTTAAGTCCAAATTAGTGACCCCAATGTCGCAACATTTTCCGATCATTTTTCACCGTCATTTCTTTTTACTGAAAAACAATATTTCTGCTAGCTCAGTACACGTGACATCGTACGGCCCAAATACTTGACTCTCGGATGACACCAAACGTTTTCTGATTGGCCAAAATACAAAATACAAAACGTATAAAATACTTAGCAATAATATGAAGAATTGTTACCAGTAGAAATACCACCGCACCGCACTCAGGGTACGCAAGTCCTAGTCCAGACTTGTGTTCTATAATATTGTAAATAGTTTGTGTATAAGTTTATTAAATTTATTAGTAAATTCGTTTTTGTTTTACTACAACATCTACTGGTCGGCGAGGCGCGGCTGAGGGCACGACAACCTTCCCTTATTTCTACAAGTACAAAAGTCAGACAGTTGTCAACTTTCCTATGAAGTACAAACCCATCCGTTCAACCCCTATATAATTAATCATTTGAAAGATCGGTTGTCAATGTTCAAATCTAGCATGTCGCCACTGACAACCGATCTTTACGTAGACGTAGTATATAAGAAGAAAAAAAAGGTATAAAGTGCTAGTACGAATCACACATCGCGATTATTTCTGACAGTTTTGTTCTGTATACTTATAATATTACTGTCCACTGTATTATTCGCTATTTATCTAAAAAAATATCAGTCTTGATACTTGGTCAGCGAACAAAGTAAAAATCACCAGCAACAAAAGTAGTCTTTAATCGGTTTAATATTTGTGCATTTGAATAGTCATGAAAAAAGTCTCAAGGTCATTAAATTGGTTATAGCACGAGAACAATATCCGTGTGTGAATGTGTATGAGTTTGCATTGTAATATTTTGGTCAGCTAACCAATTAGACGCCCCCCGGCCAGGTGGACAGATGACCTGAAGCACCATACCGGGGGTAGTTGGATGCGAAAGGCGGGGGACCGTGTGTGGTGGCGTGCCTAGGAAGAGGCCTATATCCTGCAGTGGAGAGAGGGCTGATGATGATGATGAACCAATTAGGAAGAGTTCTATGAAATTGATTGAAGTGGCATTTTATTACATAAAATTACACTCAGGGAACATTAGAAATATACTGTAATCACGCCGATCCTTTCCGATGGCAAAAGACCTGATGCCTTTAATGTTATGGAAGGGTAGGTACCTACTTTGGGAGCCACGTGTGTCTACCCATCTTTGGCGCTTTTCACCTTAGTTGTACTGTGGGTTTGGTCGGAGCCGCTACGGAATCTGCTGCCACCAGGAAACGACCCAAATACTCCGCTTTGGAGAACCAGTACTTGTTCGTATTTCTCGCGATGGAAATCATTGGGTGTTGGGGCAATGCGGCACAAATGTTTTATCGCGGACATCGGCCGTCGTCTCAGGGAGATGAGATTCGACCCCCTAGTCCGACTCCTTCCTGGTGCAAAGGTTTTTCACTGCAATTTAACACGGCAATGCGACAAGCGACATGGGCAACTTTGCGTCGGGGACGACAAGGGGTGGGTAATAGATTTGTTTTTGTTCCGTTTTTGTCTCATTCTTAAGTATGAATTTTCGAGTAATATATGAAAACGATTTCAGGCATTTTGTATACTTTTTGAGCCTGTCATTCGTGAACTATGAAAGGTACAGAAACGGGAAGGATATCATTTTAAAGATTCATGTTCCGACTATTCATATTAGGCCATCATTACACATATACCTTGAGCGCTTCGAAAAATATGGCTCTTAGAAAATGTGTCAAAAATTCGTGATAAAATTTCGTCCGTTCCATAAAAGTACGTATTGACTAGAAAGTCTCGTCTGCGTTTACCGTCTAACCACTCATACTTTAGCTAGCTCGTGTAAGATGACGAGTTTTAGTGTGCAAGGTCCCTGCGCGCCGGTCTTCACCCCCGCGAATTTGCGGTTGACATTTTCGATACTGTGAAGTGACATTTATTGAAACCAAACGCTGCTGTCAAATTTTTTTACTGTATGGTCCTTTCGAATTTAAATTTGTTTACTTTGACATAAATTTACCAGAGACGTCAAATTCAGGAATCATTTTAGTTTTTTTTTTCAATAACCGAACACCGCAAGGAAGTTTGTTGCTGTACAAATACTCGTAGAGTTGATTGAAGAATTGAATAAATTTTACAGCTTGCCAAAGTTTTTATTAAATCTGACTTACTATTATATTTGCCTATTATGATAATTCTTAATTTTGCCGCGAATGTGTTTAATTATAATGATAGCTGTAGTAACAGCTTTAAGCTCTGATCAGTATGACTTTATAAGCTAATCAATCTTGATATTTGTGCCGACTACAAGTAGCGTCTCAAATTGTTATATTTGTTGAGATACTTTTTTAGAGCTAAATAAAACGTCAAATATTTCGCTAATCGTTTAAATGATAGCCGATAATTATTATGGTGTTTTAGAACTAACTACCTTAGGGAGTGTCACTGTAATTTCTCATGTATTTTCTTGATGCTCACAGGATATTTGGCCTACTACAGTAAAAACTAAGATAAAACATCGAACTGAGGGAACACCGCATATAATCCAGAGTACGATATTTCAAAAATCTTTTATTTTTATTTTTTGAAAACAAAATATTTTCGACATCGTACATTTATGGAACGGATTTTGAAAAAAAAAATCAATTCACTCAAACTAGTGTTCGTTTCATGAACAAACAATTTTCAGGACAACAGTAAAGCTGACATAAGAGGACAGATCATTCATAGACCGATGTCGCCTTTTCAAAACCCACGCTTTCTGTCTGTTCCCAGTCGAAAGAGAGAGAAAAACGAAAAACATTCAAAAGGGAAACTGAGGGCGTGCTAACTCCCGTATGAATCCGAAGGAATGAATAAAAAATAGCTGGCACAAAGGGCGTACGGGTCAAAAGCGCGATCCCTCCGAGTGTAATAAAGTCTCTGCTACGGGCCAGGGCGGCCAACGCTCCAAATTAAAAAGTAATGCGGCTTTCGTCAATTGCGAACGCTGTTTCCTTTATTCGGGAATCGCGGGCTCCATAATTCATTATGTCAACCATTGAAGAAATCCATCGGACCATATAATATTCATATTTCAAAGCCGTTTCGTGCCACCGGTTCCCGGGAAAGCGTCCGAAGCGCTGACGAAACTCAAAGAAAGACTGATACTTGTGCTGGTATAAAAGTTAGTATAATACTTGAAATTGGTTGATCGAAAAAAATACATTTTGTTATCGATAATTATTGTTACTACGTTAATGAATTACGCAGTGTCTTTTATACTAGTATTTGCTGGCAGTTTTACTCGCATGATCGTCGACACTAAAAACAAACTCTTTTTTGTCAATAATATACCGTAATCAAAAACACGTCTTTTCTTAATAGTTTTTTTACGGTATTAAAAACCAGTGACAGGATCTTAAAATCGGAAAAATATATAGTTTTAAAATACTATTATATCATACTTTCGTAAGTAAAATAATTATTTAAAAATTTATCTATGAGTCGATCACGTCTTACCTGAACAGATAGAATCGTTCTTCCCCGGATACGTCCACAGATTCAAAATCGTTGTGACTCGCCCTCGGTCTGTAATCCCCCATTATAATTAATTTTGTCATTAATAAAATAAAGTTTTTCTTTCTTCTGATCGATTGATTGATTCACGACAAGTTGAAATGATGACCACGAGCGTTCTATCATGTAAGTATTGCGACAAAGAAAATTCATTGGGATAAGGCGTTTGAAGGGTCCACTGTAAGGATTACATAACCAATATAAAGTGCAATTTTAACAACCATCCAAATTTTAATACGTATAAAAGATGTTTGGTAAAAAACCGATGGTCGTGTTGTTTCCTTTTGGTATCGTTCAATAGAAAAATATTGAGATATGACTGCACAAACCTTTCCCGAAAAAACCAATAAGTGTTATAACTAGTTTAGCGGGCTGCGTCATCTCGGTCTCAAGGTCTCGGGCGCGTCGTCACAAAGAAGGCAACCAAACGTTATAAAATAACACTGTAGATAAAATAATTTATTATGAAAATGTAACCTATATTTTTTATGTACGTAATGAGGTCTATTGGTGATACCTAGACATCATGCTAGACATATGACATCTACAATTTTTTTGGATGGTTGTTAATTTTTTTTTCTTATATATACAAAAATATTACACTTTTAAAATCACAAGACATTAGTGTCCACTGCGCACTGGCGTATATCGAAATCAATCTACATGATTTGATTATTTACAGCTTTTATATGCTTGTGTGTGTGACTAAACAGACCACATTCTTTCGCCATGTCAAACTAACCGTGTACTAACATCTGTGTGTGCTAGATGTATAACCGAACAGTTAGGTGATATTTTTATCTACGGTTTTTGACGTCGAAATTCAATCTGGAAATGTATATAATCCAAGTATGCATACAAGATTTTGTAAGACAGAATACAAAGAAGTAATTCTATAGATATTATTTCTGACTTTTCACTTATATTACGAACCCTACTACTGAAGCAAAAGATACTTGTTTGTATTATTATTAAATTATAAATGTATTTTAATTAAACAATCATTTTAATATATATATTTTATTTGTTACAGGTATATTACGAAGATTTAATCCAGAGCCAGCAGTACTCCAATAAGAAAAAAAAAATAGTAATTGTTCATTAAAATATAAGTACTTTCAGTTATGACCTACATTTTTGTTTGTAAATGTATTTAACTCAAATCAAATCAAATCAAATCAAAATATCTTTATTTCGTAGTTATGTAACATAATCTTGAAATACGTCTTAAGAGTGAATTTTATTACTTTGTGGAAAAACGTCACCACAAAGGCGCATTCAAAAATGCTGGTACCTCTCAGAAGAATACGCAAGAAACTGAGGGACGCTCTTTTTAACAAAATTATAAAAAAAAAACTTTAACAATAAGTGCTTAAAGAATAATATTATTGAAACAAACTGATAGGCGAGCGGCTTACACCCATGGATTTTTATCATCTAAGTAGTCTGATACTTTATAATAAGCTTTTGCATAAAGCTTTCGTTTTATTGTAGTTTTAAACTTATTAAGGGGTAGATCTTGAATGTCAGCTGGGATCTTATTGTAAAAGCGTATACATGGCCCTTTAAAAGATTTCGTGATTTTATTGAGGCGGCTGACATGATTAGCAAGTTTATCTTTGTTTCTTGTATTAACATTATGCCTATCACTATTTTTTTTAAATAATGTGATATTTTTTTTTACGTACATAATGTTTTCAAATATGTATTGAGATGGCAATGTCATTATATTAATTTCCTTAAACTTTTCTCTAAGTGATACTTTAGATCCCAGTTTATAAATTGCTCGAACAGCTCGCTTCTGCAACACGAAGATTGTATTAACATTAGCAGCGTGTCCCCACAGCAGAATGCCATAAGTCATTAAACTATGGAACGCACTGAAATACACCAACCTCGCGGTTTCTATGTCCGAAAGGAAACGAATCCTTTTTACAGCGTAAGCTGCAGAACCGAGCCTTCTCGCCAAGTTAGTGATATGAGGATCCCATTGCAATTTCGCGTCCAATGTGATTCCTAAGAATACAGTAGAATCCACAAGGTCCAATTTCTCGCTTTTAATAACAATATTGGTAGGTGCCTGTTTAACGTTCGGTAGCGAGAATCTTATGCATTTGGTTTTCTTTTCATTTAGTAATAAATTATTAGCCGTGAACCATTGGACTATTTTGGAGATAGCATTCAACTGAATAATTTATATTATTTAGTCGGGTATTAGTCTGGGTTTTTAGACAAAGTAGTAAATATTAAATATAAATTGAATGCTCTATATCGACGATATTTATATAATTACCTATATGTTTATAAACACTCAATAATTAGCCGGCGTTGCATGAAGTAAAAAATATGTTTTTCCTCAAATAATCCACCTTTCGGTTGTTTTCGTGCGGCTTATTATTTACCGAGGGTTCGTCGCAAACAGCGCAACAGCCTCCCTCTCGACCTACATCCTTCGGGAAAACCGGTGAGGATTTCGTTGATTTTTCCACTAACACAAATAGAAAACTGGCGGGTAACTCGTGGAAAGATTTTCGATGGCACTCTACTCGTGGTCATGTGTTTAACTACACTTCAATTCTGTGTTATATTGTTAACGAATATATTTTTTTAGTTATTCGATTCCATTACCCGCTGATTTCTTAACTGGTTTTTGGCTTTGAGTTTGAGTACCTACGCTGTTGAGTAATGGGTATGTTATGAGAGTGAAAAAAAAAACAATTTTTATTAATAACTTTGTGTCCTCTAAAGGGCGTCATATTGTATTCAGTGTAACGTCACCTAGCCCATAACCAGCGGACGATCAAGACGCTTCTAACAATACTAGTACGTCATTTGTGAAATTATGCAGGAACAGATGAACACACATGCACACATACATACTGGCTGAAATCATAACCCTCTTTTTGGCTTAGCCGTAGTCGGGTAAAAATAATTATGAATGTTTAAAGCTCAAAACTATAGCTCTTAAAATATGATACGTATATTTCAGAAGCTTGAGAGAATATGTCAAAGAGAAAGTTTCATAGCTTTATACTTATAATGTTTGACGCTTCAAGCTTATTTTTATATATAAAACTAGCGACCGCCCGCAGCTTCGCTTGCGTAGACTACAAATTCCTGTTATAGGTACTATTAACGTTCGAGATGGTTTATACGTACTTTTTGCTGGAACTGATTTTGGTTACACTACACTCATTCAAACTTTCAATCTTCGTTCCTCTCCCACTCTTTAAAAAAACCGATACAATTTTTCACTTCCCGTTTCCCTTACCTTCCCTTAAAATGTGGAACTCTAAAAACCCTGCAACACGTCATTATTTAAGTTCCTCCATTCCCACCCTTAAGTTTGAAATTTCTAAAAAAGCCTTTCTTAACTTAATGCTCACGTTATAAAATAAACCTATGTTACAAATTTAAGCTTCCTAGACTTAGTAGTTTCGACTGTACGTTAATAGATCAGTGAGGACAAAAGACAGACAGACAAACACAAAAAGTAGCTTTTGACACTCTTGACAACCTTCTGTCACGTCTGCAAAGTTTCATTAAAATCTGTTCAGCCGTTTTGGAAATTTGCTCGAATACACACATAGACGTACAGACTAACAGACGGACAAAAAGTAGCTAATGTCAAATCCCTTGACAACCTTCTTTCCCGTCTGCAAAGTTTCCTTAAAATATGTTTAGCCGTTTTGGAGATTAGCTCAAATAGACAGATACACGTACAGACAGACAGACGGACAAAAGTAACATTTGTTGGTGTTGACGACCTTCTTTTCATACTTGTAATGTTTCTTTAAAATCGGTTTAGACAGATGGACGTACAGACAGACATACAACACTTTTGACTACATCCTTTCCATATGTGTAAAGTTTCATCAAAATCAGTTAAGCCGTTTTGCTCGAATAGACAGACAGATTGTTTTCATATATATAGCCTATAACCCTCCGCTAGATTCAGGCTATCAAAGGCAAAAAGAATTTTTCAAATCCGACTGGTAGAAAACCGTATCAAAGTCTATTGCGTAGATTGGAAGTAAAAAGTTAACGAACAGAGGCAGACAGCGAATTTATTTTCTCCCTCTATAGTTTTCATATTTCGATAAAAACTGCTAAGATATTAATTTAAATTGTATGGTGTAAAAGGCAATTATAAAATGCATAAAATGCTTAAGACAACTAACGTATATAATTTGATAAGGATTAATATCACGTTTAAAAAACTTCTTCGCAAATCGTACATTATCTTAGAACAAATTTGATTGTCATAAAAAAGGTTATAGTAAGTTAACCTTAAAAGATACACATATACTGTCGCAGACTTTTAGTTAGAACATTTAAAGGGGAACAATTCCGTGATACATGATTTTTGCTTAACATTAACCGTTTACGCAGCGCGCGCGACGGAAGCTCTAAAGGAATATTTTTTCCCGTTTTTGCAACATTTTTCATTGATGCTCCACTCCTATTGGTCGTAGCGTGATGTAGTATAGCCTATAGCCTTCCTCGATAAATGGACTATCCAACACAACTATAATTTTTCATTTTGAACCAGTAGTTCCTGAGATTTGCGCGTTCAAAGAAACAAACAAACAAACAAACAAACAAACAAACAAACAAACAAACAAACTCTTCAGCTTTATAATATTAGTATAGATTCCGGTGTGCGTGCGTTATAATTGTGCACCTCTTATAAACGGCTTGACCGATTTTGATGATTTTTTTTGTACTCATGGAGCACCTGGATGGTTTTTAGTTATAGTTTGACCCGGTAGGTGGTGTTGTTGTCGAAATCCAGAATATTTTTTTCTTTAAATTTCCGACTACATTTTTTTTGGTTTTCTCACATAATAAGCATATTAGTCCAGTCATTTTAGGTATTTTAAACCCCAATCTGCGGAACAATTCCTAGTTAGCTGGATTTTTGTATACACCTTTATTACGGTGTTGTAATGAAGATGTGAAAAATCGACATCGATATCGTGCCAGCTAAAAAAGTTATGAAGGTCAAAAGATCACGAAAATCTGTTTTTCGCAAATATCTCGCGACCTATTGCTCGGAGATCAATTGCAGTCATCATAAAAATTGTTTCTAGTAAAATTATCTACAAAAAATGTCTCGAGCATTTTTCTGTAAAATCAACCGTTTTCGGAGTAGAGCGCTCGAGCGCTGAGAAAGCGACCATATTATGATGATGCACTCGTTTCCTCACCACTTATGAGGTAGAATGCAAGGCGCGTTTTTTTTACATGGTTTCCCCCGTAGGCATAATCTATGATATTCAATAAAAGGTTTTCTTATTCAAGAATAAATAATTTTTGTATTGGAATTCTGAAAAATACAAAAAAATATACTTTAGTATATAATTTTGTTTTTATTCATTGTCGATATCTCTATCTGTAATAGTTGCTGACAAAACGTCGAGTGGACTCATTTCTAGATTGACATCTACATCTTCATCATTTTCATGCAATGCAATACAATTGCATTCAAAAAGTTGTATGCACGATTTATAGAGTTTTTATTTTTAAAATGACGCCAGAAGTCATTCTATGTGTGTTATTTTGAATAAAATCGAATTTCTAACTCGTTATTATCTTTTTATCATTTAATAGAGAAGTTACATTTATTTAACCTTTCATAGCTTGATGCCAGTCAATTCCCGGCTTTTGACAATTATATGTCTATATCATAATAAAGCTTCATGTACCTATACGAATTAAACCACAAGCACAAAATTCAAAGTTTCCATAATTTTTTATCCTAGCCTATTTTGTATGAGAGATGGGCGTCCTTTTTTACATATATATGCGTATATGTATGCGTTTAGTGCCAAGAGATTGATACTATGCGTGTTTACTACTTCTTGCCATCCAGCTCGGTACTACACTTTGAGCTTGGGTAGTTTATTATTAGCGACACAGTTTCCTTCATACTATGCCCCTACCTAAGCCCGGCCGAGAGTAAATTGTATCTACAGCTCTACAAACAGACAATCGTCACTATGTGCAATGAAAAGTGCTCGTGAAAATAAATGTAGTGAGACCAAACTACTACTACTTTACTAGTAACCATTGAAGGTTTCTGTTATCTACCTTCCAGCTCCATCATCAGATCAGCTAGATGGTACCATAATTATAGACTGTCCAAATCATATATTTCGATTATCGATTTACATTTGATTAATCGTTGAAGAGTTCCCTCGCGAGGACACAATCCTGGTCACTAAATTATTATTTTGTCATAGGAACTACAAATATATGCAAAATTTCAGTTTTGTAGGTTAAGATGTGGCTGAAAAATCTATTCCGAATTTGAAATGGACAACTTATACACATTAAGTTCAATAAAGCTCGTAAAAAACATCAAGAACATACTAATACATCAATAATGCACAATTTAAGATAGTTTTCTAAATGTGTATCCATGCAATGTGATATCAACCAGAATTCAGAAATCAAATTGAACTTTACGCATAAATGTATATAAAAGTTTATACCCCCTGTCAATCGCTAACATTCCCATCTGCAATAATCCAAATTGAGTATCCTCAAGTTTAACTCGTAAAAGGTTATAATGTAATAAAAAGTTATGGGTAGAATAGAAATAGGGGTGCGTACACAAAATGTCCGAGAAAACATTATCAATTCCATTACAATGCAAGAAAGTCGGGCCCCTTATCTCGGCTGTCTGCGGACGCCGTCGCGTCGTCCGCCTTCCGCACGAATTTTCCGCCCGCGTGGCCGCCGCTGTACACTTTATGTTTTATGTAGCCTCTCGCGTGCTAACCACTGAATCTCTACACCAGAAACGACACTTCAATGAATGTTTTTGTACGATCAACTTTTCTATAACTACACCATATTATATTTTGTTATACTAGCTGTGCGCACGACTTCGTCCGCGTGGACTTAGATCTCATTCGGTTATAAAACGCAACGTGACTCTGTCCCCCGCGGCACACCGCTCCGCACACCAGGCACGCGTGATGCAACGCTAAGGTGCGGCAGTTTGGCGATGAGGTTTTTAACTAAACTTAAAAATTGAACATCTTTTGATTCTGAGAGCTTATTTTGATGAAATTAACACCCAATGTTACTTAAAATAAAGCTTAGTATTTTACAGTTATTAGATTTTGAATCCAATGAGTGGCTTTAACGTGATGCGCGTATAAACAAACTGATAAAAAAAAATCAAAAATTTGATTTATACATTTTTTTATACATTCTATTACTCATTTTTCCTGTCTCTCACTTCTTTTTTTTGCAAAAATCGTTAAAGTGCAAACACGAAAATTCTACGATTTTATCGGTTTTATTATAGATTGTTTCGTATCATGACATAACTAAAAAAAATTATTTATTTTCAAAGTAGGAAACTGTTGTCACTCTTAAACGTTTTAACGCCAAGTTTATGCAAATTCGTATGCAACCCTTAAAATGACACTACAAGAAATTTAGAATGGCTGATTTTTTTCAGTGACGGAGCAACATGTTTAAGTACCTGTATTAGAACTACGTCAAGTTCTTTGGAACGCTTTTTGTTAGGCACAATATCGAAGTATACGACAAAGTATAACGAATATGACTAGACACGGAATGACTAGGAAATTAATAAAAAAAGTTTACTCTTTGTGTAACTGGTAGAAGAGATTCCAGAAAATATTTCGTTACTTAAAACGGGCCAAGAGTGTCGTGTCGGCAATGCATCTACTTAGGGTTCGGTAATTCGTAGTTCTGTTTTGATTGTCATACTCATTTCATTTCAAGTACTGGAAAATTAATTTGTTGGTAAAAATGCGTATATCTTAAAAACATGCTGTAAAACAATATTAGTCAAAAGTGTTTGGTAAGTACTATTAACTATATTTCGTCTTAAATTTTCATTGACACCGTAGAAAATTTGATAACAATTGTAAGAGCTTATACCTCTCGGAATCATTTAAATGAGTTTGAAGCCTACATTGCATTTTCTAAGGTAATACATCGAATGATGACGCTCACTATGGCGTATGCGTAAAAAAACTTTCATCCCTCAGATAAATTACAATGATAAACTTTGGTTTGTATCAGAAGTATTTTGTATATAAGAAGACAAGAAATTATATTAATAGTATAATAATAATAATAAAAGCCTTTAATCGCTGACCATATTACAGTTTTAACTTATATACTATTTATAAAACAATATAAATCTAATTTTAATATAAAATAGCAATAAAAAATAAAAGTTTTTAGCAACCACTTCGCTGGTCAGGTTGTCCTTCGACATAGGCCTCCCCCAGGTTCTTCCACTTATCTCTATCTCGAGCTAGCCATCTCCATCCTTTTGGTAAATCGTCCTCCCATCTTTTGATTTGACGTCCTTTTTGTCTTTTACCATTTCTAGTTTAGTACCATTTTACCATTGATAGTGTAATAATATTAATAAAAAAATAAATCTTTCATAGATGACATCTTTTTCTTATTTAGCTTGTGTAATCTGATAAGTAATTTCACTAGTCATACAATATCTCAATTATTCAGTCGTTCTTCGTAGCAACTTGAATTTCCAAAAATAATAACATCACGAGTCCCACGCAATTATTTGGCTAATAAGAGACTTCGTATCGCATTGCACTTAAGCGAGAGAACATACATATGAATTTTCGGGATTATTTATTTAGCGTGTGAAAGGGATACCGCAAACGTTTATCCGGTAGTAAGGAAAAGGACGGATATAGGAATTTCTAATGAATGTAACACGAGCGTGGCCCTGCGAGGTCGTCGACCTTCCCTTTAGGGTGGGTCCCCTACGCTTGCCCAGTAGGAGGTTTATTTTGATGCAGTCTAATTGAATCGTCCAATCTTTTACTTGTGTAAGCAAATTCGTTGTACGCATTGAACTCATGTAGATTGATTGTCTGATACCTTAGAAATTACGAATCACTTTGGAATTTTCCCGGATAATTGATATTTGATGAAAGTACCATTTTTCGAAGACGATCCGATTCGGTTCGAAAGGATTTATTTATTTATACAAAAAAACTATGTAAGTGAAAATTAACAGCTTCAAAAATATAAACTAAAATATCAGTAAATAGAAAAATAAAACAGCAAATAGTTTTTGTGTAAATAATTCAAAAGTATTAAAACAATATTAGGGAAGTGAATCAAAAAAGACTTCGGGAAACTCAACTACAAATGAAAAACCCGCTGAAGTCAAAGCAAAACGACTAACTAGCAGAACACCGAAAACATTTTCATGCGACCCATACCTAACAAACAATTACCTATATAAATGAAAAATCGCTTTGAAATCGGTTCACCAGCTTGGGAGCCATGATGCCACATACAGACAGACCAACAAACATACACGCAGACAAAATTTTAAAATTTATAACAGCCTTCTTTTTGATTGGGGGGTTAAAATACCGAACATATAAGTAACCCACTCGCTTTAAATTTCAACAATTTCTATATTTGCAAATCACATCTGAGCGAAGCCGGAACATGTTGCTAGTATATAAATATAATAACAATTAAAAATTTTAGGCTAGTGCAAGGGTAATTTAAGAAGTGTTCGAATATAGAAATACAAATATTTGTTATAAAAAAAAAAAAACAAAACAAGGTAGACAATCTAACAGACAATAATTATGTCGCATAACAGTAAAATAGTATTTAGTTAAATTTTTATCATCCAAACATTTAATACGTTTATCAACCATTAATTTACCTAGTTACATCCCTTGTTCGAATAAAGCGGTAACATATACAAATAAATATCCATTTTAGACCTGTCAAACCGATGAGCAGAGGCACCCCATCGCAAAGTATGACAAGTTTTATAACAGCGACCCATCGGACCGTGAAAAACAGTGCGTGCGTTCGTACAGACTCAATCAGGCAGTTTTCAAAGGGCTAACATACAAATAGAGGTGTAACTGACCAATGTTTGTTAGCGAATCGCCGAATACCGCCCCATTATTAGGTGTGGATTCAACGTCCACCTGTGACTGGGAGGAATATTTGACTAAATGAATGTATTTACCTTGACGTCTGTCTTTTTGAAAATGTTGTGTATGCCCTTTAATTTAAAGGAAACCCTTCAATTTTACAAACGAATCTATATCGCCGTCGGCATGCAATTTTCGTCCTCATGTCGGTTACCTTATAATAACCAAATTGAGTGGGGTAATCATCTGTATTTTCTTTAGTAAACATCCCGAATAAATCTTTTCAAACATTTCTCGAATCGTCTTTGAGGCTTGACAGATAATCAAATAGTTTTTAGCTTATATAATTATCCTGTGTGACTTTAAGTAAAACGCACGGCACGTTCTTTACGTTTTGTTTTGCTAAACAATAGTTTTGAGAGTAATAAATCTATTAATTCCAAAGTGGAATCCGCATGGCATTGACAATTTATTTATTCTCTTTCTTAACTCTACATTTCGTTGCCATCGCGCACTCAGATGATACTAACATACTCGTATTTATTTTTTTTTGTCAAATTTATGCCACCTTTTATATTCAAAGATTTGGACGTTCTGGCGCTTTCCAGAAAACCCCCAATAAATTAAATTATTCGGTGCTGGTTTTTTACCGGACTTTTTGGGACAAAACAAGTGATATGGAAGCGTCAATAATTGCTGTCGTATTTAGGTTTAACTTATTTGTAGATATCTTAGATTTTACTATAAAATATAGGTGAAGACCTATATTTCTTATTTTGTTTTCAAAATTTTAGGCTCAGTAGTGTTGGAAATAAGAAGAGGGTGAATAGAATATTTCAATTTTATATGTTTTCTTCATAAACCATGCATTTCATAATTATAAAAAAGTATTTGTGTTTGTCATATTAAGCACTTTCATTTGATATGGCACGCAATGCATTTGCGAAAAGTTTTTTCACCAAATTATGTATAAATATGTATCGAATTTCAACTTTTTTCATCTCGATTTGGAAAAAAATAGGCTGTGACAGGCGGCAGACAGGCAGACACCAGAATGATCTTATAAGGGTTCTTTTTTTCATCCCGATTACACGGAACCAAAAAATTAATTAGATTATATAATTATTTAAAGTAATAATCTTGAACTCTTTGAAATCTTTGACCCCCGACAGTGAGTCGGCCACAGGGGCTTGCGAATACTTCAGGTAGCAACGTTACGAAGCGACGAACGCTACACGTACACCCGGAAATACGTAGCTTAAGCCAGCTCAGTTTCCGGTACCGGTGGCTCATCGTTGGCTCATAATTTATTCAAATATGATTAGCTCGTCATTAGGGGGCATTATCCGTGCGCGATCGCTCTGTGTAAACACGGCAAGAGTGCGGCACTAAAAGCGTAGTCGTGTTCGGTGGAAATCGAATCAATTTGCAAATAATTGAAACAATCTAACGATACGCTGCGTCCCTGGCGAGCGTTCGTCACGAGTGAAATGCTCTCCAAATACTGGAAGCGCTACATATCTTATGTCGAACTATAAGAAATGTCTAGGCGATTGCACCGACCGCACCTGCATTTAGGTTTGTATAATTATATTGTTTCATTAATGTTGCCATATGAAAACGTTTCACAGTTCATTCATACTATTTACTATTATAATAATATTATTTAAAATAATTAAACTGTTAGCTAATTCCAACAATTATTTCAGGTTGTTATGACTTTTTGAAAATCAGACAGGCGTAATGAACGCTATCGAAAGTTCGTAATGCTTTTAAAAATATATTTTTTGGGATATACAATTAATAATAATACAGTCTCTATTTTTCTTTTTTATTTTCATTCACCAGGAAGGCAACGTACTAAATATATGTGATTGTATGTGTTATTATTATTATTATTATTATTATTATATTTTGATTTTATGTATGTCTTCATAAAACCATACCTGACCACATAATTTAGTTATGATTATACAGATAGATTGGTCGATTACAACTGTATAACCGTGTAGAAGTTTTTTGAAACAGCCAAAAAAAATATCGAATTCAATACTTTTTTAAGTTAACAACTGGTCTTATTTTATTTAGTCTATAATATTAAGGGGCTCACCGATACAAATTCTTAATCTTAAAAATTTTGTAGTTTTATAATATTATGTATACCGAAGAAATATGGGGTCGTTATTTAAATTTTTTTTCTAACAAATTTGCAAGTAACATTTCAGTGTATTAATAAATAACAGAAAAAAAGGAAAATAATCCTCTTTTTTAAATCTTAGTCGTACTGTCTAAATGTAGACATCCCGATTTCAGTCAGGAAAAAAGTCACATCTACCTAAAAATAGTCCGTAGATGATGAATCTAGGACCATTTTTCCATTTTACGGTCGCCATCTTGGAAAATTATGAGCCACACAATTGTATTAGTCAGCCCAAGCCCAGCCTTGTCCGAAGTAAAATACAATTGTAATTGTTTGTTTGTTGTTATTTATTAACGAAATTTAAATTTTAAACTTTCTAGACACGCATAATCAATAAAACAAGCTTCATTGGATGACCAGTTTCAGTCATATAATATTGGAAAATGGCTAGCGCGAAATGTCCCAACAATTTAAGAGTAAAGTAACGTTCTAAGTATTGCGTTGGACTTAAGACTACATGTAGCTTATAATCTGAGGCCCTTGCAATCGCTTTGCTTTGAATTTTCTTTTTTTTTTCTACCGCAATGTGCTCAGGCGCACGTCTTCATCACTACTGCTTGAGGATTCAGACTAAATAGAGAGCACACGAGAAGTCGCTGCCTGTTGGCTAACTTACCGACGCGTGAAATTTATCCGCGACGATAAAGTTCGGCTCACGCATAATCATACATAGCACTTTTTCTGGAAGTAAATTATGAAGTTTTTGGAATGGGCAACTTGAAAATCCTATCAACCATGGGATTGTGAGAAGACACTAAGAAAGAACAATCGGTGCGCTGTGTCCCGGCTCTGAACAATACAATGGCCATGTGCCCCTCGTTAGCATCACTTATCCTTTGCCCCATAACTTGTAAACCAGGAAAAGTGTTTTGTATTAAGATTCCCTTTTATCTTTTTTATTTAGTTATCGAAGCTTAAACTGATTTGCTTAATGACATGACATAATTATATCGTACATTAGAGGCCCGCCCGTGGCTTCCTCCGCGTGTACATTATCCGTGTTTTCACTCTTATATTTTGTATTTTTCCAAAAATAGGACATATTTTCCTGCAGTAAAAGTTGTCGACATTTTTTTTCCTCCGTGCTTTTTTGCTTTTTTTGCTCGCTTACATATACGGAATAATGATTGTAATCGTGTGAAAACCAGTGCCTTATCCTATGTTCCCGCGAGAATGAGGTGTTTTCTCGCGTAAAACAAATTGGCGATATCTTTTTTTGTCCACTCAGTGCGTCCGCTCAAATGTTTAGCATTACACCCGCAGGGTATTTTGGAAACTGTGTAAAAATAAATACATCAATTAATCTTTAAATACCTATTTTTTTTCTTATTTTTACGTCAAGTCCTTTAACAAATAAAATTTCGTATTCAAATATTAGTCTTTCGATTCCTCAGACTGAATCGCTTTGTGTGTTTATTATAAAAGCGCGACGCACCAACATACACTGCGTGTGTACCAGAGCGCAATGGAATAGGTTAGAGTTGGCATGTGGGCCGATACGATGTCCCCTTCAAGTGTTCAGTATGTTGCACACTTAAGACAAATCTAAGAACCTAAACTCTAAAATGCGACATCAAATCATACTAAAGATGTAAGTGAAAGGGATGAACGACTTGACCGCTTTCTATGAAAATATAAATTTGAGCTAAACTATTTACGTACCCGAAATTTGTTCCTAAATTTAGTAATAAAAGCTCATATAAGAACATGGACTTAGAGTCTATGGTAGTTGAGGTTAAAAAAAAACTATTTACGTATGCATAACATTTTTACTTATTTTCGTTGTGTGAGTCAATATTTTTGGGACACGTGTCTGTTAACAAATACTGTCTCATAGCATCTTTAACCTACTCGATTCTCTGTGGTGTGTATAGTGCGGGCCGATTCCTGTAAGTCGCCGTCGCCTCTGGCAAAAGCCGCGCCGGTCCGCGGCTTCATACTTAAAGCGCCGCAAACCATTGGAGCAGACGCACACTGTACGTGAAATAGAATGTATGTCTTCATCTTCATCAGCCTATTTTTACCCCACTACAGGGGCTTAGGCCTCCCCCAGGGTGAGGTGGGGGACTTGGAGCTTAAGTCCACCACGCTGCTCCACTGCGAGTTGGGAACTGTAACGACCGCCATCTATTGACAGCGTCCGGGACCGACTGCTTAACGTGCCCTCCGAAGCACGGTGTCAGTAATAAAATGTATGTGATCTAAGTAATTAGGTAAGCCCGCAACTTCGAAAGTTTGATTAAAATTTTCCCATTAGACTAAGATATTTTTTCGGGGTAAAATTTACCCTATTTTACTTAATATTTGTTAGGATTACCAATAAATCTTACAATGACTTTTTAATTTCGTAGAATTGGAACATAATTTCTCATGAATCCAAAATCACGAATCAATGACCTATTGAATACTGATTAACAGACCTTTTGTGAATAACGCTAGCTACGAAATTACTTGTTCATCGCGTCGCCATAGACAAGTAACTCCGTGTGTGGTTTTGAAGTTGTGTCTAGCGATCTCGAGTCCGCGAATTCCAAATGTTCTCTTCAATAGCAGAGAAAAATAATTCGGCCTACTTGCTTCATTTGTACAGAATATCGGTACAATGTGAACTTTAAAACTGAATTAAATAAAATTAAAAAGCTGTATTATAAAAAACTTAAAAAACCTGTGTAAAAAATAATTAAATGAAACGGGAAAAATTTGCTCTATAATCTAATATACAATATGAATAAAATACGCTATCATTTAATATCACTTTAAAGTTGTAAGTTATTGCAGACGGGGACAAAAACCAATACCAATATATGTTTCGTGGTGGTCTTTAGGTGAAATTCTAGTTCAATTTTTACCTACAAACTACAAATATGTTTTGTGATTTTTGATTGTCCTCGCCTGCAATACTTTGTACTCGTATAACATTCAAGTACTAGAGATTGTTACTTTCTCTTTACAATTTTTTTTTTATAAAGCCCTGTTTTAATTTTTTTTTATTTCTAATTACGGTTTTTTCTTTAAATTAAAAAAAGAAAGTTTCTGGAGTTTTTATTTGGATTAGGGCTACACAAGCTTTATTCAAAATAAATGTAAGCTAATATATAACGGGGCGATCCATTGTAGTGTTTTCTTTTATAGTTTATGTCAAAATGATAGCATAAAAGTATTGTAATATATACATAATAGTTATATATTTGGAATTAGCTTTTTACTGGCATTAATTTGTTATTCCTGCTATGCTAATCCCAATTTTTTTATGCCTTCTCTTTTTTATTCAGAAAACGCCATTTTTAAAAATTATACACGTATACCCTATACTACTCCTACAATTAAGATGTATTTAATGATACATACGAGGATAGTGTTAAAAGCCCTCAAGCTGTTTAGGCTACAGAGCATGTCAAAGAACGTTAGCAACGGATTATGTATTTTACCTGAGAACCATCGTACTAAAAAATAATCCATCTTTACGCCAAATCTCTGTTGATATTGTCATTGGGAATAAAACACGCGCGAAAGCGTTCACGTAAACCAACGTAAAACCAATATTATCGGTTTTAATCTAATCTTAATCCTTTATCGAAAATATCCGAATTTCGGTGTATAAACTTATAAATATGTATAAGCATGTGTAGAAAGTAAGCCGTATTAGTACATTAGGCGCATACAATGAATAGACACGTAACAAAGGGGCTGTCACTCACGGCTTTGTCAGCGGAACCTTAGGCAAAGTGCGCGCATCCTAGCTTTTGTATACCCATATTTTATAAAATGTCGCTTAATATAATGAAGGTTCGCGGAGAATATCTGATATGTGTCAAGTCGATGAAAGAAAGAAATTCTTGAAAACCTAAGAAATAAATCTTCAAGAAAAATAGTGCTCGTGACATATATTTCATTTCGGGATTCCTCTATGGAAAATCCATAGGTTGTTTATTAATATTAAATTATTTTATATATATCAAAGTAATAATCAGTTTCACATTGAAAGATTCGACGTCGTTCGTCACCGCCTGTTCTCTTTTCTATTTTCCCGAGAAAACGAGATGCTTCCTTACCTACAAACACTGACGATGTCGGTTTCTGTCCATTCAGCTATTTCTATATAAAACAAGACGTGATTCTTTTGCTCTGTTGCTATGTTAGTAATGACGCCTGCAGTGTCGGCCATTTGAGGAAAATTTTCCACTCATAATATTCTCGTATGATTTAGGTATTTCCCAGGATAAAAACGATACTTTTCATCTCTTCAATCATCTTAATCCAAAATATTAAATTCTTTTGTTGCTATAGTTACAACATTAAAAGAAGACAAATAACAAAAAAATAGTTGAAAGATATGTACATCAACGAGAAATTAAACCAACTAAGCGTTTGTGATAGATATATTTTGCTCAAACAAAGTGTGACAGCGTAACGAGTCTGGTCAGCTCCCCCTGTCCGATGAGGGAAAGCCGATCATAATCACGATAAAAACGCGACTGTCTTTATAGCATAGACTTCCTAAACGTATAGACTGGACAATATTGAGTTTTAGAAACAATAATAATATGGAAGAATTAAATAACTACAGAATTCTACAACTATTTTGATTTTATTATTGATTCGCTAAACAGTGATAATTGCCATTTAATTGTAAAACTTCGACAAAGCGATGTTTGAGTATCTCATGAACTACAAAATTGACTTTGACGAAACTTTTAAACAGATTAAATTGAGACCGTGGGCGAAAACTGTTACAATTTATTTTTCCATTTCATTTAGACTTTATAACACACACTTATAATTTATAACAAAATAAAAATACAAATCCTATTAAGAGAAAATTCACTTTTTAAAGTATTCTCTATCATTAAAAATTTATTTAAAGTTTATAATATTGAATATAAATTTTACGCAGCTCGGCAATATCTTTGAATATTTTTTGCGTTTGCGTTATAAATTTTATAAGTTCAGCGAAATACTAATCTGGCAATGATAATTAAAAATCATTTCTGTGTAATCATAATGCTGTAGCACGAGGATAAACCCCCCAGTTTATCCGATCTACTGTCAAAAGTCCTTCCAATTTATGTATTGCAGCCGACACCCCGCAGTATTATTTATTGCGAGTTTCTAGGCGCCCCGCCGCCGCCGCCGTGCCGCGCGTCTTGCCTTCGACTTTCCTTTTCACGGTTCAGCCATTATGTACGAAATACATGCACATTTTCTTGATTTTTCTCTATGTATTTTGCTGATAAAAGATGTGCCGTTAAGATAGTACATGCTATGAGATATATTTTGTTTCATAATATTAGGGAGCCTGAGTAGGGAACTATTTTCAAGTGGACCATATAAATTTATTTGTTCTCGACAGTCTAAATAAGATTAGAGTGAATGCTTTATTGGTCTAGCGATCGGAGACGCTGAATGTTGCGAGTTCGATCCCCGCCCGGGACAAATATTTTTATGCATGAACAGGTCTATTCGTTCTGTGTCTGGATGTTAAATATCTATTTATGGATTTAATTTTAAAAATATATATTTAAGTATGTATATCAGTTGTATAATACCCATGTTACCAGGCTCTGCTTCATTTGAAACTTGATGACCTTTTCTGAGATGTCTCAGATATTAATGAGATTATGATGGGCGTGACAAGACCTTATTTGGATCAATTAAGTTGTTTATTGTGATGATAATTTATCATCATCGAAATATCTACGACCATAATTTTATTGTTTTATTCATTTAAGTCCAACTGTGAATTTATATAAATACAATTTCATTTCTCAAATATGTTTTAAGAAATAAGAAATCAGGTTATAATATATTTTTATTAATATAATAATATTTATTAGGAAACAAGCAAAACTGTAACAAGAATAGAACAAAAATGTTTACACCAATATTCAACACTCATAGTTTTCAATAAATTACGAGTAACATATATAATATAATAATATCTGGGACATCCCACACAGCACCATCTAGTCCCAAAGTAAGCAAGTATTATGCTTGTATTATGGGGTACTAGACAACTGATATATATTCTTAAATGTTCTTTTTTTATAATGTATACACAAATAGATTTTTTTTAAATACCCAGACACGGAACAAATAGACATGTTCACACAAATATTTGTCCCGGGCGGGAATCGAACCCGCGACCCTCAGCTCCGCAGTTAGAGTCTCTAACCACTCGGCCAACCGGTCAGTCAACAAAATAACATATAAGATTAAAATCACATCGCAAAATATTGCACCATGTGATTACCATGTGGCTTATAACTTAAAATATAGCTATGTTAAGGTAATGCAGCGATAACTAACATCAGACCTTTATTCAGAGCCCAAAAAAATATGTGTGAGCCCTGTTTGATGCTAAGCAATATGACCAAATTAAGTTTTTTATTCAAAAAGCTTTATTTGTTAACTTTGCCGTACACATATGTATATTTTTGAAGCATGTATATAATACATGTATGTAATATTTGTTCACAGTTTTAAAATAGTTAAGACTCCACCCCCTTAGGTAGGCCAGAAACAAAATAGAAGTTTGACCTACATCCAAACCTATTTCTTTTCTCTTTTTGAAATGGTCGATAATATCTATTTCACCATTAAAAGATAGTTCACAGTAAAACAAATTTACAGCAAAAAGCATTACGTAATTAAATTAAGCTACACGCGATGTTTATGATTTAACAAAGTGACGAAAATTTAATTAGAGATTTAATTTTTATATAGCTAATCTAGTGAACGATTATTTACGTTTTTTTTTTTATAGTTTTATGTTGTTATATTATGTTGTTACTTTTATTATTGATTGGGTCTTATTACGTATTTAATAAACTATACAATACTGGTTGGTGATTTTAAATGGGCAGCCAGGGCAGTTACTATATGTCTACATTTTTACATACATACGAACATGAATACATAAATCCATACATACATACATACGTACATACATGAAGACATACATACATACATATATACATACATACATGCATACATACACACATACACACATACATACACATACATATATATATACATACATACATACACATACATACACACATATATACATACATACATACATTTATACAAACATACATATATTTATAAAATAGTCATTTTTCTACCAAGTAATTTTACGATATGGTCTTAATGCGAAGTAGGTATTTCGTTCACTTCTTTAAATTCCATTGGAGTCAACAAATCGTCACTATCGCTTGTTAAGAACATTTTAGTAAAAATATTATGTAAATTAAACAATTTATATATCACTACAAGAAATCCAATCACTTTTTTATATTTTTTATATTTAGATTGACGCACTTCGACGGCTCTGACGTTAGTTAGTTTTTTTTTTAAATTTTTATTCAGAATATAAAGTAAGTGGCCAGTACCATTTTGTGTCTTCATATAAAAGATTCGTATTTTAATATTAAAAAATTAATATTAAAAGATTTCTCCCGCCACTAGCGGGAATAATGCATTTTAATACATTTTTCTCTCCGAAGGGGATTAAGAAGGACTTACCCTTTTCTTCTTTAAATAGTATGAGTAAGAGAGAGAGCGCTTTCCAAACAGGTTTAGTACAAAAAATTTTCCCAATACATACGTACTTCTGAATTCATGTTTTTGTTTACGATTTCTGACGTTTCCTACTAAACGTCCTAACTCAGAAAAACACTTGAATTTAGGCAGTAACTGGAAATATTTTTCATTGCGTCTTTCAGTTAAATAGTTGTACACGCATATGTAATATAACATTTTTATTGTGTAAAATCCAATTAAACGCCGGATAAACCGGAAGCGGTATCACAATAACAATAAAGCTACACTGTTCTCTATTTCCCGTGAGCGTCTGGCGCGGCGGCGGCGCGTCCATTTATATTTGCCGGTGCTAGCCCGCAGCGGAACAAAAACCTTGCTGATGAATACAAACTGTGGCAACTGCAATATCGCGTTACAGCGAAACTGCGGGTTTTGTAAGAAATACTATCATTCTTACAAACGTGTTTATTTTTCGCTATTCTCTGTACTCTGCGTAATTAGCTTTTTCTGGTAAACAGTAGAAGTAAAATTTTGCAGTACAGCAACAGCTCGCGGCTGCTCTAGATCGTGTGATAAATGCTATAGTGAATATGGTTCAAAGTGTAATTTTTTATTTAATTTAATAGCATTCAGTAATCTGTTGGCAAACCATGATGTAAGTCGTTAGTGTGAAAATGCGCTCCCAAAACCAACGACTGCAAAATGATCTCTGCTGTTATTTTTCGTGCCACATATAAATACCCATTCATCCAAAAGTACTTGATGTGCCGCAAACGTTTTCTCGAATTTTATAAAACAATCCAAAACAGAAAGGAGATTGGTACGAGTATATAGTGCACAACAGCATCTTAGACAACTTGATTTCACATTTCGTGATTGTACTGTATAAAAAATATAATTTTATTCTGAAGCTAGTACATTTCTATGTAAATGAACGATACAAGTAATTGAAACTTGGGGAAAAGTTTGCATGACTACACGTTTGTATAGTAGTTTTCCAGTTACAATATTACGAACAACCGATTGTTTTTCTGCTTGTCCATTGTCCAAATCGTACCGTACTTCGGTAGATATAAACGATTATCGATCGGTGTGTCACAGCGCCGACACTAAAAAGAAAACCGTCGATACCGAAAGAAAATGGAGAAAAATAAAAATAAATTGGAAAAACGCATTTTATTAAGTGCTCCCTGCACGGCAGCCATCAGAAGGGATCATAACAAGGAGCCGCCCGCCGCGCCGCGCCGTCGCGGGGCGGATCGCTGATATTTATTACGAAGATTAATGATACGCACATCCACGCTGCAGGAAAAGACGCATAAAACCTAATACATAAAGTAACATGCGAGAGTACTGCTTTAGCGAAATCTGCTTGCCGAATTTTATGTATTTACACAATGGTATTCTTATTTCTCTATATGCTACGGCTAATACCCGAAATGCGGCTACGCCAAGCATTAGCGACTAATACGCGTACTCGAATGCGATCGACTAGAAGTACTCCATAGGTGTAACCGTTCAATATCGGGTAATAGTGAATAATCGTTAAATAAGACATCACAGACCTTTTCATAGAAAACCAGGTAACGTAAAAATTTACAATTTCACATGATTATAAAGATACCGGAATCGCTGTATAAAGTTTTATTTCATCCCTTAGGTGACCCAAATGGATATATTTCCAAAATCGTGAAACGTGTCTTTCTTAAAATCTAACTAAAAAGCCGAATACTAAATTTCAAGGATTTTAATTCAAAATGTGGACTGAATTTTCGTATAAAATCACATCCCCTTTATAAGTCAGGATTTCGTAAAGTCCTTTCTTAGTGGGAGCTTACGTCACGAAAAAAAAACTACTATCGAAATTTCATGTAATTAACGGTTTCGGCTCGGCGTTGATGGATGAGTCATTAAGTCAGTAGGGTTAGTTTTTTTTATATACTAGTATATAGATATGCGGGTAAACAGTTTAAGTCGGGTTACGATAAAATATTTATTTAACTAATTTAAATTGAAGTATATTAAAACGTACTTACCAGAATATTTCATAGGGCTAAAATAATTTCATAGTTCTTAAAGAATTTATATAATTTAAAACTTAGTGGTTTCTTTTTATACGTAACATACCAAGTGAACTCTCTTGAATTAACCAATTCGATTTTAATTTGATAAATGGGAATTTGTTTAAACGATTTTACTAAATTAGCGCCGTGCAAACTCATCTATTGTAAAATGAAAAAATTTTAGAAATAAAATATACGTCATATTTACATACCTATGTGAAGGTACAAAATATCCAGTAAATTTTTCTAATACTGGACAAATTTTTACTTATTTCTTATAGTTTTGTCATAGCAATAAACAAGACTGCAACTTCTTACTTCACACGTGTAGCGATTAAAAATAATCAAAAATAAATAATTTTTTTTATCCAAATAATGAACAGAAAGTATTTATTTTCTGTTCATACAATTTTAAAAAAGTTCATTAAAAACATATTTAAGTAAGTAAAAAAATATATTGACCAAATAAAAGTCTGTCAGATTATTTTTTTTCAATAAATGCGCTTTATAATCAAACGGTTTTAATCGCCCCCAGACATGTATGTACACAAACAGAATAAGTTAAGTTCGCGAAAACGGAACGGGGCGAGAATCGCACCAATATCGAATCCGGAACATAACCGTAGATATTAAATAAGGTACGCTGTTAAATAAAAATATTCCGCAGCAGAGATTCGGATTATTTCGATTTTTGTACGCGTCCCTGTACGCAATCCAGTTTTTTTTACTGAAGTTATAATGTACTTTTTTTCTTTTGAACATTTTTATTTCGAGCGATAAATGGGAAAAGATGAATGACTTCACGCGTTGATAACAACCGATTTCGTGATTCTATTGATTTTGGGAATTACTGTGTCGTATGACGTAAGAGTAAAATAATTACAAATAGACTCCCTTAGGGCCAGTATTTCAGTTCTCTGATCCTAGGAATAGCGTTTAGGGAAACAAACAGTTGAAAACTTGCACTGGATTTTGAAAATTAAGCTTCAATTGAAGCTATTCCTAGAATTAGTGAGAACTAATATACTGGCCCTCAATTTTATAAGACAAAAGTTTATATACAGATCTTTCACGAAAATCTTACACGAGTAACTATGAGCTACGTTTGATTTTTTAAGCTACGATTTTATTTACATTAAATTTCACGCAATTTGATATCTTTAAACAAATTTCGTTAAATTTTGATTGTGTATTATACTTGATAATTTGATCTACCTTGTACTTCAAGATCAAATGTTCAAGAAAAACGAGTGTTTATGTTAGCAAAATTCGCTTTAGAATATCGAATTCCGCGGGATTTATAGTGGACACAATCCTAACCTCAGGCTTAACTGCGAGTATTTTTCGAAAATAAAGTATTATATCAAATAGAGAGCGACCGTAGAGTTTTTCAATTCAAAGTAAGTAAGTAATTCAAAGTAAATAAATAAGTGTTATTAATTAAATTTTATTTATATAATCATTAAGCGTATATTGCGGGTGGGTTGTGATAGCTGAGTGGTGGCAAGCCTGCTTCTTGTTTAGAAGGTCGTGGTTTGAATTCTTGACACCGGCATGTACCAATGAGTTTTTTCTGACTTAAGTATATAATTGTCACTCACTCCGTGCTTCGGAGAACACGTTAAGCCGTCGGTCCTGGTTGCTGTCACTATTTCGCTGCCGTTAAAATTTACCAACCCGCACCGGAGCCGCGTGGTGTATTAAGCTCCAAGCACCCTCATCCTGAGGGGAGGCCTGAGCCCCTTTAGTGAGGCATAATGGACTGATATGGATATATTGCAGTATGTTTAGAGAAATAATAAATAACAGGGATATGTCAAGGATATCGCAGATTAATGCAATCATCTTCATCATCAGCCCATTTTACCCCACTGTAGGGGCTTAGGCCTCCCCCAGGCTGAGGAGGGGGTTTGGAGCTTAAATCCACCACGCTACTCCACGGCGGGTTGGGCATTGTAACGACCGCCATCTATTGACAGCGTCCGGGACCGACTGCTCAACGTGCTCTCCGAGGCACGGAGTCAGTGACAGTTAATGTACTTAAGTCAGAAAAACTCATTGGTACACGCCCGGATTCGAACCATGGCTCTATGGCCTTATAAATTTGAGACAGGTTCGTTGCTATTAATGCAATTACCATTGTTAATTAAATTAAATATATTAATAAAAGTAAATACTATAGAATTTGTATTAACCCCGGAAGCCAACCGATGAAAGAAATCTTCATATATTATTAGCACTATCTCATGTTGAGCTAGAAGCCCCTAGTATCGTGTTTTATGTATATGGATACGATCATCCGTCTTTTAGAAAATATACATAATCTCCTCTCTTTTTTAGACATGGCAATTTTTGATTTTTAAAAATAACATGTAGACTTCTTCTAATTTAGACAATATTACTAGTAGGATTTTTGAATTATTTCTAAGTGTATGTTCAGCGTTTTACTCAGAAACTGCTCATTCAATCTCTATAATTTCTTTGAGAAAATTGTTCCAAAAAAGGAGTACCTACATTACGAATGTTTTCAGAAAGACAAATGGACGTATCCATTTGGTATAGAGGCTACGACATACAGTTACAATATTTTATGTGATAATTTAACCTTACCGCAACTTACACAGTTTTAATTGAAGTTTATTTAAAGCGTTTGTTTTTAACATATAGACGTTGTGAGAACTCGAAAGAGTGAAAGAAACTTTGTCCCCAACACCTCACTGTAACCCTATTTAAAATTAGTCAGTTCCGTTTCTCTATCGGATTTTTCTGTAGGTATTAGAAACGAGTGTCTCAAGAGGCAATTATCAGATAGGTCAGAAAGGACAGATAGGTCTGTTATTTAATAATTATAAAGGCTTTGAATGAAGATGCTTAGAATAGAGATATATTAAACTTTTCACATTTAAATTTTGTTATATTGAAAAGGAAACATATGTCAAAATTACGAAAGCAATGTGTTTTGACCATTTTCGCCACGTACTCTTCCCGTTTTCGTAGCTACGGTTTGTCTACATAGGGGTAATTCAGAGTAAGAGTTCGTTTCTCTATGCCAATTACTATCCAAAAACAAACTCAATACATTTGAACACACAGAGTAATAGACAGTAGCGTATGATAGAATGAAGGCGCGGTGTCTATTTTAACTATGGAACCACATCGACTCGACTTTGCGGCGCTGCGTGTGGTGTATGCGTCTCTTGACAGTGATAACTCGGCCGAGGATTCTCCTTTATAAATGAAGTTATTAAATCATCAGACGATCTTGGTTGTGTTGCCTTCACGACAGGTGCTGTCATCCCTAAAATTGAAAATCATATTTAGTTAGCTCGCATTTTTTGGAGTGTATTTAAAAAATCAAACAGATGTTAAACGATGCTACAGTAATTAATCTGTCTAACTGGAGTATCGGTCGAAGTGCTACGCGGTGTTGATTCGGCGGACGTGAATAAATAGTACATATCCAGGTGGACTGCGCTGGATGTTTGCACGGACCTACTGCGGTCGAAGGCGGGAAATGAATTGCCCAATTTTCCGCATTTTCCCCCATTAACAACATCCGGGTCGCGCAGAAATACGGGTGACGCGCCCGCAAATAATGGACCTGTATAACTTTGTAAAGCTGGCTGGTTCAGAGGCGAAAAATGAATACATTTTTTTTTAAACTGTATCGAATTGCTTTATTACGTTTATCTCATCAAAAAACTTACAAGCTTTTTTTAAACTTGCAACGTATCCCACCCATATTATATAAGTTATAAATTGGCCACTTGATTTGTAATTGATTTTTTGTCCATACCCTATTAACTTACGAAATTGAAATTTTACACACTCATTTTAATTAATATTGCAATAATATGATGCCTCGTTCTATAGATGCAGCTAAGCTGAGATCCTCTCCTTACTAGAGTACTCCTCAATAAATAATGATAATTTATGGTAGTATCGAGCTGATCTGATGATGAGCTGAGCTGGAAGATGGAAACCAGAACCCTCCAAGTACTACTAGTAAATCTACCAAGCTTGGACTCATTCGATTTGTCTTCACGCGCCCTTTCCATAGCACATAGTAACGACGGTCTATTGATGGAACTGGCAAGTGGATAACTGAATACTTCAATGGCTGTCAGGAAATCCACTGAGATCGGGCTCTTATTTTTAAATTTACAAGCACTTGTCATAGCACGTGGTGACAAGGGTCTGATGATGAAGCAGAAAGGTGGTTGGAACATAATCTATTACTAAAAACCCTAAAATAAAAGTATATGTAAAAAAACATTTTTAAACTTTTACTTAAATAAAAAAAAAACTCTGGGCAGGAAATAAAAAATAAATATCAGGGTTTGAAGCTCAAAAATATAACTGTTCAAATATGAAATAAATATTTAAAACACTCGAGATGGTAATAGTACCCCTAAACTTTTATGCGAAATAAAATCTCAAGCTTTTGAAATAAATATTTTTAATTTTATTAGCTAGAGCTAAATAATATTTTGAACTTTAAACACTGCTAATTATTTTTTACTTAAACTCAGTATTTTCAAGTAAACCTTAAATGATTATTTACATATATTAATTATGTGTATGTACAATTACTGAAAGTTGTGAAAGAAAGTAAGTAAAGTGAAAGTAAAACCACCGGTTTGTTAACAGTCATGTTTTTTAAATGTCAGATACCTACGTTTGGCTTGATTAAAAAAATAGCTCTTGCCAGCTTTTGCGCGCTTCTTTATTACCATTCGCATTGGTTAGTCTTTAATCTACAAAAATATTCTACTTTTTTCGCAACGACAGTTGTGTGAGTGAGACACCTATTGCTTGAGGCTCTCCCTCGACTCGTGAACTTAAATCGGTTCTTTTCACTGGACTGTGTATCGTATGTTTCACTACCTTACTTATACGATATAAACTTTGGTCATCTCTTGCAAATATTCAGTTCTAGTAATAGGTTCATTCATAGAGGTCCACTAAACATAGATTAACCATCGATTGTCGGGAAACGAATTCATGATTTCCAATTCGTTTTTCAACAATTCGTGGTTGAGTTTAGGGTCACGTGGGGTAATTTTCGTCTGTATATACTTACAATGGTACAAATTATGGTACCTACAATGAAACTGCTATAAAAATACTATTTCTTGTAGACTTCAGTAAAAATCCCGTTTTGTCGTCATAATACAAAGATTTTTGTTTGGCGAAGTGTAAAGTACGTAAATACGTTTTAATTTATATAAAAAAAAAAATACGAATAATTCGTTGATTTGGTCTGAGTCGTGCCTTAGAAAAAATACTGATTCGTTTATGAAATAGGTCCTTACCTTTTAATTTATACTACTAAACGACATTTTAAATTTTTCAAAACTCCAGTACTACAAGAGCTATATTTTCCAAAATTATTTAAAATTTATGCTCATCACTGCCTTGCGGCTATTAGGAGTCCTTTGTTGTGATTATGATAACCGAGGAATATGCAGATGCATATATTGGCTCGATAATTACCCGTGACCAGTCTATACTAGTAGAAGTCTGGTTATCGGCATCCGCCACTTGGGCCGACCGACACGGGCCTGCGCTAACGATTTCCGATATCGGCCGTTAGCGTAGCTGGCCACGTTAACGACCGCTTCGTATCGCCGTAATGAATTTCCTCTTTTCATTTGCCGGCTTACCTTTACTCGTTTACCCGGTTTTATGAAAGGATTTTATTGCGTTATCAAAAATGTCGCTAAACATTACCACATACATTGGCGGTCCATTGTTTAGCGACACGGGTTAGGGAAGGGGAGCTAAGTATACTGACATAAAGTCAGCTTTTATATTACCCCTATTATTTATTTATCGCTGCAGATAGACATACTTAAATGTATGTGCAATGGAATTCACATCTATTACACCTCGTTTCCATCAAGTATAATACACTGTATAATACAGTGATACAGTATGGATAACACAGTATAATACAGTGTATTATACTTGGTGGAAACGAGGTGCTAGACCATTAGTTTTTGCTTGTGGCTCCACCTGTGGACATGTGTAACGTCTCTACACCACTATGTTCTTTCATTCGTTGATTTGTACTATTCCTATTTTTCCGTCACACAAATCGAAACTTTGCTCGTGTTTTGCATCCCGCGGAAGTCTTCGACCAGTATCAACGGAATTCTAAGTTAATAGTAAGCTGTATGCCATCAAAACCACATAAATAATAATACATGGGACTTCCCACATAGCGCCATCTAGTCCCAAAGTAAGCAATTATTATGCTTGTGTCATGGGTTACTAAACAACTGATGTATATACTTAAATATTTTTTATAATATATACATATATAAATATTTTTGCGAAGACACCAAATACATATAACAACCAAGGCCCGGTACCAGTATCAATATTCATCATATAAATACTGACCCGACCTGGGATTCGAACCCGGGTCCTCCAGCGTCAGCAGGGTCGCTACTCACTAGGCTAAGCGGTCGTCAAAAATGTGAAAATCGTCAAAATGTCGTTTTTTTGGAAAAAATATTTCTCAAAAACGACAAGTTTTTAAGTAAAACAAACGAAATGAAACGATCCGAATATGCAGTGAGTAGGAAGGTACATTATTCGCTTTTGAACAGATATATATAATAACTAGCGACCCGCCCCAGCTTCGCACGGGTAGCATATAAACCGTAGTGTTTTTTTCTGTTTTAGTGTCATATCAGTTTGTTGCGTCGAACATGTGGATTAGATTTATTAGATTTAAATGAAACATAAGTTCATAAAACTGGAGTATTTTTAATGTATTTTATTTCCAATTTTATAAATATTTGAAAAAGTAAAGAATAAATACATAAAAACAAATTTATTTCGCGATGATTACGAAGATATTAATTTAAATTGTATAGTGTGAAGGGAAATTATAATGTGCATGAAATGCTGAAGGCAATTCCAGTATTTCATTTTATAAGGAATAATACTGTATACGTATAAATTGCTTTCCAATCACCTCATCATATGACACCATTTTTCTAAACATAAAAATAGGTATAGTAAGTAATAGACATATGCTATCGCAGACTTTCCTCTAGTCCTGAAAGTGGAACGATTCGGCTTGTTTTTTCCGACGTCTTCAACATAATCGTCATATTTCAGCTAATTTGTACAAAACATTAATACATTATATACATAAACCTTCCTCTTGACTCACTCTGTCAAATGATGTCAACCATATGCCAATCCGTTCGGTAGTTTTTGAGTTTATCGCGTTCAGACAGACAGACAGACGCGGCGGGGGACTTTATTTTATAATATGTAGTGGTTCTCATCATTTTGTGTTTAAAGTGTTAACATGATAACCCGAATTTAATATAAGAAAAGTGTAATAAATACCAGGCAATATCACCGGCGAGGTCATTCATATCACTTACATAGGGTCACTTTATATCATTATTTTATTTTTAGAGATTGCCTCGTACAGCTAAACAAATTATTATAGTATATACAAAATAATATTTTGACAGTATATACAAAGAAATCGGATTACGTTCACATGCTCTCTATATAACTCTGTCTATACTATCATATAAAATGGGTTTGTGTTCGTTTGTATGTAGGTACGAACGTGTAGAACGGCTCAACCGCATTTAATGGAACTATACTATTGGTCAAATTATTTATTTGTCTGCTGGTTGTATTACTATGTCACGTTATATTATCTATATCGGTTTAGCAGTTCAAAAGATATGACAAGTGAAATGAAGCACAATAGAGAATTTGACCATGATCGACGAGGTTTAATTAAGTTTATATCTCTAAATTTTCAGCTACAAACTTAAATCACAATTAATCACACGATAAAGAGTATCAACCAACTGTGAAGTGTTCTGAAAATTGTTTCAATTATTATGTAGTAAAATGATATGCGTGTAGTTGACGTTGTTTTTTATTTAAATAAATAAATAAATAAACATTAATTTCAGACCAGGGTCCATAGTTCGTGAGTTACAAATTATCTTAAAACTAAAGTAAACACACAAATAAAATAAAATAATCTGATATCACAAAATAAAATAAAACAGAATTGCCTAATAATAATAATATAATAATATGGGACATCCCACACAGTGATTGACTACAGTGAGTGACTACACAATAATTATAATAATAACGTATACATCACAACAACGTCTAGGCCTCAAACTTAGTATTAACTTGTGTTTTGGGTACCAAGCGAAGACATACCACATACATATAAAAACCAAAACCCGGTACCAGTATTAATATTCATCATATAAATACTAACCCGACCTGGGATAGTCCCAAAGTTTGCAAGTATCATGCTTGTTTTAAGTGGTTCTAGATAATTGATATACATACTTAAATATTTTTTTTAATATATACATATATACTTGTACACTCAGCCACGGAACAAATAAACACGTTCATGTACACTAATATGTGTCCCGGGCGTGACTCAACCAACGACCCTTGGCTCCGCAGTTAGGGTGTCTAACCACTCGGTCAACTGGTTAGTAAAATATTATTTAATGAGACCAATAACTGTGCCCACCCTGTGCCATTTTTTGAAGGGACAGTCTGGTCTAGCAGCGATCATTTTTTTTTAAATCCTTAAAATTATTACAAAACATTTTCTTTATTTATATATATATATATGAGTAAATGACATGTGTAATAACAGAGCTACTTATAACTCAATAGATGATAAATAAGACAATAATATATATTATAATAAGAAACCAACGAATTTACTTACTGGTACTGATATATCAAATGCACATCCCAAACCACTGGGTCCAGTAATTTAAAATTTTGCTTAAATATTTCTTATGTAAATGTAGCTTACTAATTTCGTGTAAATAGTATAAAATGTATTAATGCTCCTACCTAAAACGAACATAAATTATTTGGAGATTGATTAAAAACGTCGATCCAGCAGAGACATAAAAGACGTAATCTCCCCTGTCATACAAGTTATCTGTAAGCATTTCATCGTGGCCCCCGCTTTGATTTCACGCCGCTGCGGTCACCAGTATTGATTTCCAGCGGTCTGGCATCGTGCTTTGTGGCGCCGATCGCGGTTCAGAGTTTACTAGCTGCCTGAGATAGGTTTGCGGTTAACTTAACCGACCACTTCTCAAATCTGGCAACATATTTCTGAATAGACTTCGATAATGGGCTCAAACCAAAATTTATAAAACATGGTTTTATATTTTTGAAGTAAAACTTCTTTAGGCGCGACTAGGGAGTAACTCAGATTTTTTTTTGACGGAAGTGACGCTTACTATAGCCTGTGTAGTTTCCGCTATTTAAAAATAGATGGCGTGCGACGGTAGATATGTCTATCCGTCGATAGGTTATTGAAACGACAAAACTATACAATGGATAGAATTTCTTACCCTAGTATGGTTAGACCGTCCGTCGATAGATAGGTAATTGGGTTTGGCTGTTAGAGATTTTTATAAAACTTTGCAATTTAAAATATTTTTTTAAAACTGTTGAATTTTTATTCACTTTGCTATTCACAAATTAAGTATGTGATTTTCTTAGTAATTTTTTTCCAAAAGTATAATAATAAAATATCCCTGTGACGTCATCTGGACAGATGTACTGTATACTAATTATATTATCTTAGACTAAATAAAGTTATAGTATTTTAATAATTCTTAAGGATTACAACTTTATTTCACATAGTTGACTTTACCTCTATATTTTATATTTAGGTTTAGCTTTGATTTTTTACTGCGGAAAGCGGCGCAATAAGCTCAACCGCCTACATAACGTTACAGGGACTACTTGAACGTCAGATGAATTTCCACAAATATCTGGCAATTTCGTATATAGAAAAACATTATATTTTGAGAGGTTATTCTAGAACCTTATTCCTTTTAATTTTAAGTACCATCATCACAACTTTAAAATTTTTGGTTCAAGCCCTTTATGTTTGAATGTCTGATGATATTAATATTTCAGTGTAGCATTCAATACCAAAAATCAAACGATATCTTTTTACGCTTTCGTACAATCGAGATGACAAAACGTAACCCTCATAGAATCGAGAGTCGTTGTGTTTGTCTGTCCGTCTGGTACTGCCTAGTTGCGCCTAAGCTAGTGAACAAAATGTTGAAATTTATTTTATATTCAAAGTTATGTAGGTGGCTAAATCGTGGACGTATCGCATGAATAAACGAACTCTTATTTTTAGAAACAAATTTTAAAATAATTAAAAAAAACAACTTTTGTCACATGCATCATGTGACGTATCAAATGAAAAGGTCGTATAAGAAATACAAATTTATATTTTTCATAATTTATACATACATATTTTAAAAAATATTAAAGAAAACACACGAAAATCAAGGATTCCTCCCATAGATATATCGAAATTATGGTGAATAAAATTTGAATACAATACTAAATATAGGGTCTTACACATAGTTTAAAGGAAAACCTAAATGAAAATCCTAAGTTGTTTTCAAATTACACGTTACAATTACACATTAGTACTAGAAACGATTTGTGTAAAGAAAACGAAAAATATTTGTGAAGAGAAAATGTAATTCCATCGACCACTTATAAATTCAGTTGGTCTATTGATTAGATGATTATATGGTAGCCTACATAAACGAACGAAACGCGTTTAAATTCTAGACAAAATTTGGGTTAGATTTTAAAATGTGATATTATTATGTAGTACGGAACCTTCTCTACGCGAATTCGATTCGCACATGATTTTGTAGCTTTTGCGACGCTTCTGAGACTGAATACATTGTGGTAGATAGTTTTCTTGTTTCTCTTGAACCTAGAGTAATATATAGGCTCCCTAGTTTTTCTAATTTCCACTAAGGAAAATAAAACTATAACTTTCAATAATAACTTACATGTTACACGAAAGGTCAAGCGTGCAGTTAACATTATGAAAAATATCATTACTATATTTTTAGTGTTTATTATAACAACAATTCGACAATCAATAAACAGAAATTAGTCTGTACTCTATAGTCAAAGAGGGGACGACTGCAGTACTGATTCTGTCATTCATTCGCACAACAATATATAGGAATGTTACGTCGTATCAGGCCAATAGAGGTCTTGTTTTTTTATGTGGAATTCATGACATAAATACTAACATTATGCACTTGAATTCATAGACAATAGTAATAAAGATTAAAAGTTTCATCATATGATGCTCTTTGCGATTTTATTAAATTAACACATTGGAAATATTTCTGTAGGCATAATGTTCTAATTAAAAAGAAAGGAAATGATGTCAAAGAAAAGCGAAAAATTTGGAAATTTAAAATAAGAAAATGGGGTTAGTAAAATGTCGCAGGTTTCATGTTTAATATTTCAACATGTTCCATAATGTCTAACATTTTGAAATACATAATACAATGATGACAATGAAATATCTGAAATATTTATTATGTTATTTACTCGATTTGTTGTATTTTACGAATTATATATGTAATAATTGAAATAGTAAAGTCTCTTAGTCACATAATTTAGAATTCTGTTATAAATTAAGAAAAAAATAATAATAAAAAAAGTGAAAGTCGTGTGTCGTTGCTTCCAATAACATATTTATGTGTTTACTGTACTGTAAATCAGCGTGATTGATTTAAATAATATAACTTTTTAAACTAATAGTGGGAAACGTTTGAAGTTCTTGTTCTTTTCTAATTGGTCTATTCTAAGAACGGGTGGAATATTATGTTTTTCATTTCCATCTAATATCATCATTCGGAAGTCTAGTATTTGACACCCTATTCATAATTTAATACTATCGTTTATATGAAAGCATGGGAAGCAACCCCAAGGACTATATCGTGAATGCGAGGACTGTGCATGTCCGCTTAATGTAGCCTTCGGGCGGAATACTGTTGTCCCCTATTCTTGCTCAAATATACTGTCACTTGCACATGGTGAAACGCTAAAAGCGTTTTGTTCGAAGATTTCAAAAGTTATGTTTAGTTTGAATTTTTTCTTCACTAATACGATTATCAGAACTGTTTTGTTGTTTTGAAATAAATTTATTTTAAGTCTTTTATTTGAAAAGTGAAGACAGAGCCTTGTGACTTCTTCGTCTATTGGAACTTTGGAATAGCCAAGGCATAGATTAACAACATTTGTAGCAGCGTCCATTACAGCAGAGTAACATTTGGGTTGTTCCGTCCGACCGACTAAACTTTAGTACTAGTAATATATACGTTGCCAGTGTGAAAACGAAACAGTTGACAACAACCACGGCGTACACCCGTGCAACCCTCTTCACATTCGTCACTGCTGTTCACATTCGACACATACTTCAAATGCGTACACTAACTAAACCATAAGTTGCTATTCATTTCGTTCCTTTGTGGGCCAAAACTAAAGATGTGAAATTTGAATGCGTTTTAGACCGTTACTCCACTCGAAATTACTTCATTATCATGCTTATATAATTTGTATTTCAAATACATAAAATGTGGGGCCTCAGTGTTTAAGTGTTTATCAGTTTCAAAAACGTTCGTATTTTCGTGAAAATTCGCTACACTAATATTCTTTACCTAGAGAGAAATTGTAAAATGGGAAATGGGTCTATTAATTTTACTTTATTCCTCTCACTCGAGTCACTCAATATTCAAAAGCTATATTTTCCAGTATTAAAGCCTATCAACGTTTTATGAGTTGTTTTTCTCGGGTCTTTTTATTTACGATCTCTTTTAGTAAGCAATCCCAGAGATATAGAAAAAAATATATAATTTTTATATTTTATATCGCTAAGAATTGAACAGTAAATTTGGTCGTTTAGATAATTTCTACCGTAGCTGTTGATAAAAGTTTATTAAATTGAAACTAATATTGTATTGTTACATAATGTGTAATAACTAGTATAGTATGAATAACAAAGAGAACTTGAAAATCTAGGAATTCTTTCGATCTCCAAAAGTTTATAAGTCGCATCAATAAATATCGTCTCACACTGAATATTTCTTTAATTCGTTGATGAAATGTCGTCATTAAGGAAACTTCATAGAAAATCTCCCGTTTTCCACCCATTGAGATACTTCGACGTCATCCTTTTCTTTAACTTTTTTTGTAAGGGGGAGGGTGATTTTAGCTATAGGAAATTTTGTCTTTACGAAATATATTACGATCTAGACATTAAGGAACATATTGCATAATGAAGAAGGAACGATAAAAAAAGTTTTCAAATGACACAGCTATAATGTTCATTTGACGATTTTCAAAATGCGGGTGACTTTGGATTTGTGTTTTAGGATAAATTCATCTGAAAATTGACACCCTCTCGCCTAGGTACAAATGCTATTTCAAAATAAAACGCCACATCCTCAGAGTCTTTGTATTTAATTCGATCTCACCAAATTTATGCTTCCTCCTTGGGCGCGTCGTGTGCAAACGATGTTCGTATCTCCATGGTCCATTCGTTTCATTACTATTTCACAAACGAAAACACATTAAATTTTTTTTAGAAGTTTTTCAGACAGTAAAACTTTTATAATATTTAATCTTTTTTTTAACCAAAATTCCATATTTTCTTATCCCTGAAACATATTAAGTATGACTACCCTAACACGTTTGTATATTTTTTTATTCAGCTTTGACATAAGTTTACAAGACTTTCCCACACATTACATTTATATTCACGAAAACAATACGTTTTGCAAAAAGAACAGTAACCTATGTAGCGTAAGGCGAAATAATGGTTTGAAATCATTTTTCAAGCTGTCTGATCAGTTATCTCATTTCCAACAATCCTTATATGTGAGATGAAATTCACTGTTATTTTCCACTGAGTAATTTTCACATTAATCGAAACCTAATACTTAGTGTTGAAAATACTATTTCCAACTGAAACGTTGAATTGTTTTCGAATTTTCTAACATATTATGCCTAATTAAAACTCCGTACATCCTCTATCTACGTGGGTGAAGCCATATACAACCATAAGCCATAAAAAACTCGATTTTCTCATATCGGAAGTCAAATAAGGAACTTATGCATTCGCCGTTAGCGACTAGATAACAGCGATTCGGCTAATGGACATTTAATGCAAATAAGCAAAGAGTTGTGCAGCGGAAACACCGGAACTCGGCTATAATCACAACCTATCGTATAACTTTCGTACAATGAAAGCGTCGTTGCAAATTGGAATGGTTTTTTGCCGTACGCGCCTTGAATACGAGATGAACGGAGTATGGCGCCGAACGGACGGGAACGGACTAGCTGAGATTGGTCTGCGTTGTATAAATGTTATATATTGTTATTGCACATCCATCTCGCTGCTCGTTTCCGGTGCAAAATATCATTTGTGCGATATAAGAAATGTGTTATAAGCTTTCAGTCTGACTGATGTACTGTGAAATTGTAATACGGCTGTGATATTAATGGGGTAACCATACGCGGGTAACGTTGTTTCATCCACGAAAAATTATGACCTATGCATTTAATGTGACGCGATGTTGTCGTATCTGGAAATCCAACAGACTTTAATTAGTGGAAGTCGGAAAAACGACGCTAAGCAAGTGTGCACAGATTTTTGCCAATGAAGTTTTTATTTGAAATGAAATTTTTCGTGCTCAAAACGATTCCAAAGGTTTTGGGCCACATCAGAAATAATAAATAGTACTGATAATATTATTTGGTCAAATAATAGTAGTTCAGATTAGATTTTTCAAGAATTAATTACAAAATTACAAAAAAATATACTTAGTTGTCCTTTAGATCATTTCATGAATTTGGATGTTACACTTCAAAAATAACAAAGAAAAAAATTATACGTAAACACCTTTTTTAAATTTTTAATCGTAGGTCTTTAACCTATGTAGGTAGAAACTCATCGTTTTAATAAGTGGCTTTTTATTATGTCTTGAACTTCATAGTTATATTTTTGTGTTATGAAAGAATATATAAACAAAATTAAAAATAAGCATTTTCTCAAGCGTTGAGAAGGTTCAGTCTGCCTAGTGCCTCGAGGATTCGTGCCGTTCGGTCGGACGTGGAATCTTATATGCGCGTCTAAACTTAGTAGCTATAGTTTACCATCTACAGAATAGTTTTCTACAGTGTTTCAAGCTTACGTGTGTGTTTATTTGGCGATATGATAGCGGAGGCGCAGTCGAATCCGCTTGCAGTATAATCAAGCTGCACGCGCATCCATGCAGCTAACGTGTATATCGTGGCCATGCAGCTTGCGCAGCACTTATGACTACGCTTGCTTTACTTCGTACTCTCACGTATCGCATTAGCTTCAATTAGGTTTTACTTCGCAGCATCTCGGCACTTGTAATAAAGTATGGATTAATAAGTGAAATTTTACTTGGCACGGCAACATAATTTTGATGCGCAGGTCAAGCAGATGCCAGCCCTAAGTTGTGACGCCAAAATAGCTAGAATCTTCATAGTTTACAACTGTTCACTATCTGTAAAATGTGCCACGTACCTTTAGACCGCAATTCGTGCGGGATTTTCGTAAAATCGGAACGATCGTTATGCAATAGATTACTATTTATTTATTTATTTATTTATTTATGTATTTATTAATAATTAATAATCTATGAAAACATACGATATTGAACACGTAATGTTGGTTTATTTTCGACGACCGCTTAGCCTAGTGGGTAGCGACCCTGCCTACGAAGCTGGAGGTCCCGGGTTCGAATCCCAGGTCGGGTCAGTATAATGATGAATATTGATACTGGTACCGGGTCTTGGTTGTTATATGTGTGTGGTGTCTTCGCAAAAATATTTATATATGTATATATTATAAAGAATATTTAAGTATGTATATCAGTTGTCTAGTAACCCAAAACACAAGCATAATACTTGCTTACTTTGGGACTAGATGGTGCTGTGTGGGAAGTCCCATGTATTATTATTATTATTTGAATGCTCGTAAATACTGAACTGTCAGGCCAGTGATCGGCAAAATTAAATATAGATTTTAATATAAAGTCTTTACTATATTCTATTTTAATAATATTTAAATAAATGTATTTAAATTACAAATTGGTAAGGGTCACAGAGATAATAATGATTTAGCGATATATCTTCACCACGGAATATCTTTTACATATTGTCGCAACCGTTATACATTTCTATTCCGATTTAATCCAGTTCATTAGTGTCGATTTGCGAGACTCGCTGAATTGTATGCCTTATTAAAATAAAAAAAATAAATGTGTATATATATATATATATATATATATCAAATTAACTGAATGATATTTCCTCCATTTTAGATACCGAAAATTACACATATCAGTACCAACAACTTTTTTTTGCAGGTCTGAATACTCTATCTGAATTCTTTCAAAAAATTGTCGATGTAAATTAAGTTAAAGCGACACCGATCATAGTAACTAAAACAAATGGTGAACAAAAACAAACACGTATATACACGTAGCCGTGATCGGGAAGATGAGCTTCATCTGGGGGCTGATGGCGCGACCATCAAAGCCGACTCGCCGGCAACTGACTTGAATACAGATGGGTTTCTTTAGATGCCGCGCGAACGCCATTACTGCCCCCCTCCGTTCTTGCCCCTCTCGGGATCCCAAGCACGGTGCAAATAGTGGGACAGAAGTAGGGTTGCCACACGACCGTATAGTTTGCAGGCATATGGGAGTTTCGTGGCAAATCAAACAAGAAAGCTACTTAAAATCGGTCACAACCAAAGGAACCGATTGACTAATGATACGGACATGTTCTTTTTTATGCGCCAATTCAAAACTTGTTATAGGACAAACACGTAACTCCAATAGTCGTTGACTTAAAAGTGGCCAGAAGGTCTGAATTATTATGCAATGGTAGTAGTGAATTTATTTATGATTAATGGCACTTATTCAAATGATATCTCGTATAATAAGATCGGATACCGCGCAACTTTTTTGAAATTGAGACCAAAAATAAGATTACAATAATGGAAAGTTTTCCGTTCGTAACTACTAAAACGCGGTATTTTCGGCTGTATTGTTCCACGTGAAATTTTTTATAAATATGAAAGCGATGCAAACCTCGGTATTTTGAGAACAATAAATAACATTGGCAATAATTATTTTATTATGAAAAGAACAAAAATGGTGTTGTGTGTAGCGTTTGCACATTTTCGACACGGGTATGTTATCGATTTGGCCACCCTTAGTACGCAAAATTCTACTCTGCGCGAGACGAACGAGGTACTTTATATAGAAAATTCTATTCGCAGATTTCCGAAACCTTCGGATCATTTTTGAGTTTTCTTGTGATTCACCATTAGTGGTGTCCAATCAAAATATACGACGTTCAACGTGCGGAAAATATTATTATGGAAAAGTATGTCGTCCTAATAATTGCAAATATTACTTGAATGTGTTTAGTACGTTAGTATAGGTACGCAGAGATATTTATCAATACCTGTTACCAACTTATACTCGTATAGTTCAGTTATTTATTTTTGAATTGACAACCCTAGTCACTGGGACCTGACGTCATTTCCTACAATGAACGCTTCGAGTGCCACTTGAGTGTTGAATTTGTAAATATCGGCTGCCTTTTGTAGGGAGATCGACGAATGATGCTGCTAAATGGAGTCATTTGTATTGTAGGGGAGTCGTGATTGACCACTATAAGATGCAGTCGTGTATGTTGATGAGTTTGTTGAGGGTACCAGTATTTGTTGTGTGTGTTTACATTACGAAAATTTCTTGTACAAGGTAACAAAAAAAGAAAGTTGTACCTAAGTGCTAATAAACCCATAACGAAAAGCCGTTAAATAAATTAAAAATAAACGTATTTTAATTAATATTTTACAGTTTATTGTTTCAAGCCTTATTATAAGGTAAAACACAGTTGTTTTTTTTTTAAATTTCCTATTTTAAAAAACCACCTTTTTAATATTTGTTTAATTTATTTACTTAACGGCTTGTGTGTTGTGGGTTTTGAAAAATATATCAATTTTTCTTTATTGCCTGATGACGATGGTAATGAAGAAATCAGTAAACATACCCACCACAGCACTCCTGGCGGCTTACAACCCTAACCAAAGCTAAGAACCTGCTCTGAGGAGATTCCTATATAAATGTGAAGACTGCAAATCAGGCCAGCGCAGCGCAGCTGTTTTAGTGAAGCTCGTCTACTACAGCACTCTTTGGTGGGCTGCAACCGTTGCAGCAACAGTAACAGTAACACAAGTCTAAGCTTCTAGTTTGAAGCTAAACTCATGTAAAACTAGAAAAGGCAGTAATATAGCATATAGCACTAACACACACTAGTTTAGTGGTGCTTACGTTACTGGTTTGTACGCGAAACTGACAACAACCGAAGCCATTCGATGACACCCGCACGCTCCCCTTCACACCCTAAACTAGAGTGCACATCAGAACAAGGGTTTAAACTGAGAAAGCACATTGTAACGATACCATACGCTATTGTTTCGTTCCTATAAATACAAAGTATTGCAAAAGTACGCTGCAGTCAATCAAAAAGTAAAGTCTTTATGACATTTTCTAGTGTTGATATATTAACTGTAATTTTTTTTATGCAAATAATAATATCCTAGACGTTCCATACAGCTCCATCTAGTCTCAAAGTAAGCAAATATTTTGCTTGTATTATGGGGCACTAGACAAAATACATATATTATATACATATGTACTTAAATATTCTTTTTTTATAATGTATACATATATAAATACTTTTACGCCGAAGCATGGAAGAAATAGATATGTTCATGCACACAAATATTTGTCCCGGGCGGGAATTGAACGCGCGACCCTCGGCTCTGCAGTTAGGGTCTCAAACCACTCGGCCAAGTAAAGGAAAAAATACAATTAATTCTGTTTTGTTCATTGCACACTTGTCTGCCAATCGTTTATAAAAAACACAATAAAAGTAGACCTCAGCCCGTTTTTAAAGTATTAGAATTCGACGTCATCATTAACATAGGAATGTCTCATTTAAAATAATCAACTGAACTGAAGATCGGGTGTAAAAGATTTGTCTTATTTTTTATTTAATAATCTATTTCTTATTGAAATTAAATAAAAATCGTCGGGCCATCGAAATTCGTCCCTTACGTAGTTCTCAGGCATTGCCTGTACTTAATGGCGTTTTGGTCCCGTGTTCGTCATTTATTGCGGCTATTAGCCTCAGATTCTCTCTCCTAAGTAAATTCGAGGCGATCCTTTCCTAATCGAAGTTTCATTAAAATTATGCAACTGTAGATCAAAGGCTTTAAGGGAACGCTTTAATTTGCTATGGATAAGATTCATTGGATAATAAATTGATTTCGGAAGGGTACATAGCTTAAGATATCCAATATTGAAACGTGGTCCAAGTCCAAAATTCTATGCCAGAACAATTATTATTTTATAATCCGTATTCAGGCTGCTAATAATTTAATAAAGTTCTCGAAATCGGAATAGCTATATAGCTTTAATCAATGGTGAAACGAAACAGACTAACTGTTGATATAGCATCTGAAAATAATTTCTCTAAACGTCGTGATAGCCTTATTGTGGTGAATCCGCTTCTTGGTTTCAAGATCGTGGTCCGAATGCTAGGGTATATACAAATGAGTCTTTTTACTTAAATACATAATTATCACTGTCTTCGTGCCTCGGAGAGCATGTTAATCCGTCGGTTTTGGTTGCTATTATCAGATGGCAATCGTTAAAATCCACCAACCAGCACTGGAGCAGCCTGTGGCGGGCTACGCTCCAAGCACCCTCATTTCCAAGGGAAACCTAAGAAGTCCCTTCAGTGGTGCATAATGGGCTGTTATATATGGTATTACGATTTATCTCTATTAATAATATATTATGATGCAAGTACGGTAAACTGCATATTATAGTCGAGGTGTTTATAGGCACAAAGCGAAGCCGAGTGCTTACAATAAACCGATGACCATAATAGCCAGCTTACTGAGTACGAACATCATACGACGTTTTTCAATACATTTGCGATTAAAATTAGGTAGATACTTCAAATGTAATAATGGCGGGAGCCAAGGACGCGAGCATTCACAAACAGAATGCTCGTTTGTGATTGGTGTAAAGTGAAAAGGCGTAGTACTGTAAAATACTATACTACCACGGTACAAGTTTTGATGTCATAAAGACCATATTAATAGCAAATGTATTGAAAATTAATATTATTTTAGAAAAAGCTCAACGTTCTGTTGTTTCTCGTGTTATTAGAAAATAAAGTATCACATAAATTAGGCAAAAAAGGTCAAAGTTTAGCCTGTTGCTTTGAAAAGGCTAAAGACCCGTCAGGTCGGATGTCACGATTAAGTTCTTCTCTGTCGTAATTATGCCGGAAGCTTGGCCGTTGATAAGAAAGCAAAGGGCGTCTTTAGGGTAAAATGTTACGGTTTTTCTTTAGGTGTGGGTACAAAGAATAAACAAGAATTCTGTTTCGTTGTATTATTTGAAATTACTTACGCGAAAAAATTGGTGTCTAGTTACTAATATTGGATTAGCTGAAAAGTTCGCTGTTATCATACATTCGATTTTGTTAATACTGATATTTTTAAATCAAACAGAAAATAAATATCTATACAATATACATACCGTATTTTTATTGAGGAAGAGGGATATGCAGACCGATAATAGAGTGTCAATTGACAAAAAAATTATCTGAGTAGACGTCACACTTTATGTCGAACGGGACTTGAAGTTACTACAACAGAATTCTTTTAATGTGACACTACAAAACATGCCCCCGAATCTCCGCGCTGTTGATAAATGCTTTTTATACTCTTGTAAAGAATGGCCAATGTTTTTTTACAGTTTATTGAAATGGTTAAATAACGAATGATTGTAAGTATCTACTTAATAAATTTAATAATAATATCTGGGACATCCCACACAGAGCCGTCTAGTCCCAAAGTAAGCAAGTATTATGCTTGTATTATGGGGTACTAGACAACTGATATATACACTTAAATATTCCTTTTTTATAATGTATACATATATAGATACTTTCACACCAAGACACGGAACAAATAGACATGTTCATGCACACAAATATTTGTCCCGCGCAGGGATCAAACCCGCGACCCTCGGCTCCGCAGTTAGGGGCTCTAACCACTAGGCCAACCGTTTAGTCGAATCAGTCAGTCAGTCAGTCAATCAATCAGTCGAGTAAGCCGAATACATAACGAGTAACAACATAAACAGGCAACAATCACCTTCTCTAGTTTATCAGTTGGTCATACTTTATTACATTGTCTCAAACTCACTGAAAAGGACCCTATTTTATTAGCTTTTCGGACATATCATATAGAAACCGTTCGTAACTACAACAGGACTGAATCAAGTTTCGTGTTCCTCTCATTATGAAAACCGTCGGCCACTAAGCGCAGGGCCGGGCCCCGTCCGCTGCGATTTGGAAGGGATCATTTTGCGAAACGCAATTAAACTTTAACTTCATTAAGGAAAATACCTTATTTTCTTTTAGCAAAATAATGGGGGCGGCCGTATTGTCGACCAATTTCGTCATTGTTCCCTAGGACAAAAGCTGTTTGGGTTTTCGGAGGAGAGGGGAGGGACACGTCACAGTTTTTCCTTTAATTGGAGCACGTCACAAAATATTAAGCGCTTTCGCTGAGCGCCCATTTACGTTTTATGGCACAGTTGCGAGACGAATACGATCTTAGTTTGTCCATTATTTTTATTACTTTCCATTATGTTCGGTTAATCACTCGATCTCTGGGTTTAGGTACATACATTCTTTATAAATAAAAGTAATACATATAATTCTAAGAAGCAATGTATATTTTAAAGAATATCAGAGCTTCTAGATGCGAATATCTATTAATATCGCTGTTTATGTAAATTTTTGTATTACTAAATGTAAAAATGTTGTTGGTATTCCAAATAAAATAAAATAAAATATTTAAGTATGTATATCAATTGTCCCATAACATAACCATAATACTTGCTTATTTTGGGACTAGATGATGCTGTGTGGGTTGTCCCATGTATTGTTATTGTACGGTGACAAATAAAATGAAATTGGTAACTTAATATAAATTCGTCGTACCCACAGGCTGTACCAATAGAAATTAAATTAACCTATGCACTGTAAGATACTTACTATTCCATTTCTATGCTCTGTATTTATTTGACAAAGTTTAAAAAAAAAATCAGTATTTATTAGTTGCTAAGGATATGAGATTTGTAAAAACAGATTTAGAGGTATTTTTTATAATTTTTTATTAGTACTTTAGTTTCGTTCAGAAATAATGACTTTATCAAATTCACACAAAGTAAAACAAATAAAGATAATCACGCGATAGAGGTCTTTTAAAATTGGTGATTTGAAATTATACTTCAATATAATTTTTTTTTAGGTAAACTAATATCAAAAATATTTAGTTCTTTTGAAAATTCGCTTGATTAAAACTTAACTAACATTTTAAGTATATATTTTTTTTGAGATTTGATATCACTTCTAATACGAAAACTGTTTGAATCCGAGTTTATCATTTTTTCTATATCATACCCGTTTAGCTTACTTATCTAAGTTTCCAGAACTCAACTTACTAGAAATTATATTAAAACATAATTTGGTCACTAGAAAACCGTAAGAATAGCCGACCGAAATCAATCGAAAAGAAAATTCGATTGGAGAGAGCAAAATTTTCTAAACTATTATTATTATTATTCCTGTATATTTATACACGAGAAAAAAAAATACTTTTACGTGTAATTTAATCAATAATTACGATAAATGTAATCTCATTAGAAATATATTTGCTAAATAACGTTTCATAAGATTTATCCATACCAAACAATTTAAGTGAATATGTATTTACAAATATATATATATATAACAGAAGGAAAGTTCACTTTATTGCTATGGATGCTAATGTTAAAGGTTTTGATGACTTCTCTGTGCTCCTTACAGATGAACTTATAATAATGGCTCTAGATACATATCAAATACAGCAATCTCGAAGTTATTATGGAGAACTTGAAAAAAAAAAATGCGTGTTATTGGTTTTATTTTTGCAATAATTTAATAAAATAATTGTTAAAAAAATGTTTTATATGTACGCATTAATTCAGTCCCTTTTTTAAGGTGAATAACTATGAAAACCTCTATTATGGAAAGATACTCTCGTTAAATACTGCTCAAAAAAATTACAACGCGAAGCTCCATACAAAAAGCGCATTGTTTTTTAAAACACAATTTCTTGTTTTTTTTTCTGCTACAACAATGTTTGCTATTCAAAAATATAGCTTCTTTATGAACAGTCAAATTATTTACGTTATGTCGATAACGTAAGATATGTTGACTTAAATCTCCGCCAAGTGTTTGAGTGTTGAGTGCCGTGATAGCCCAAGCGCAGCGAACCTTTGTCTTTATAAGGGCGTGAGGCCGTGGTTTGAATTCGGTACCAATGTGTTTTTCTGACATAAGTACATAACTATCACTGACTCCGTGCTTCGGAGAGCACGTTAAGCAGTCGGTCCCGGTTGCTGTCAATAGATGGCAGTCGTTACAATCCGCCAACCCGCATTGGAGCAGCGTGGTGGATTTAAACTCCAAGCCTCCTCACCCTGGGGAAGGCTTAAGCCTCTGCAGTGTAATATAATGGGCTAATGGAATGGAATGGAACTGTTTATATGTGCTGCCACTGTGTTGTGCCATAGCATATTAGATGCAATAGAATGCGTGTCCAGACGTCTCTTCATAGTTATTTTATGAAAATAGTACTTAATTAAAACATCTTACGTTTTTTAGTAGCATTTATCGTCTTTTAATTATTTTTTTATAAATTGTCAGACCTTTAGATCTTCCCATAACAGTGACGGCAAGCAACCCTCTGGCAAAATGCCAACCGATGGACGTAGACACAGACGAGCGATTCCGGTATTCAACCATGTTATAGCCTATAAGTGAAACTTTAAAATCGACCTTCTACACTCGAGATAACACCCAATTTCCTTTAACATTACTATTCCATAAAAGCCTTTTGAATATGTTGCTACTGTGGCGTTACTGTCTATGTTCCTCATGATGAAATCTCTGGGTTTTAAATTCAACCTTATAGCTATTGGGATAGGATCGCCTTTGATAAATAAAATGTCTGGGATAATAGTGCGATATTGCAGTCGCTTCTCACCACCTTTGTTTACTCTAACCACTGGAACAGGGGCTAGCGAGAATACATAGAAATAGTTTTACTGAAAACTGTATGGGAAATATGCAAATTGATTTTCTGGAACTTCCAGTCCAACTTTTTTTAGGACACTGTTTGGTAAAAGCTTGTCTCAAAATTGATCAGAAGTTTTGTATATTGAGCATATTATATGTAGAAAATGTATTCAGGCCTTGCTATATAGGAAACCGGCCCATCAAGTACATTTTTTTTTTCGTATTAACATATTAAACCATGTTTTGCAATTTTAAATGACAAAAAGGAAATATGAAGAAAAACGAAAAGAAAAATAAAAAAAAAATCTTTTGCTAACCCTAACGCGCCGTACCGCGCGAAACGTGGTTAGATACATATCTAATAGATTATGTAGATGTTTATAACTATTTGTTTAGCATTTATTATAAATACTTAAAAAAAAAATAAGACGATTTTCTCGAAAAGGTACGAATCTGTAGGTATGTCTGTTAAAAAAAATTGAATAAAATTATGTACTCGATGAGCTGATTCCGTATTAACAGGATTCCATATAATCCTATTTCAACTTATATATACATAGAAAATAATTACAAATATGCATCAAAAGTATAGAGTAAACGGTAACACAATTAATATACATACTCAGTTAAAACACTTTGGCGCCATAATTTAGATTCCGTGTAACCGTATGTTCTTTTTTATGTAGGAATTCTTTGTGAAGTGCGGAAGTGTAATTAAAGAGACGGAAGTCGTCTCACGAGCCAACACAGTGGCCTTTTCTTTCTTTACCACCGGACACCACTTACTAGCAATAGCTGTTCGTGGCTTATGTCCAAAAGCAATTACACAATATGACCTATCTAAATGGATGCGCACCACACAAGTATAAACCAGGGTCCATGGTTTTTTAATACTTGAATTCCAGCGCCAAGAACCTAACGTCGTTTTGAAGGTAAAATTCATTAAATGCAAATGAGCACAATTTTTAGAAAGTTTCACCTATTAATCATAATATTAGAACTATACTTAATGACTTTTGTCACTAAATAAAAACAAGGAAACTATATTAAACGTATTTACCTAAGTTTACTTTTAAGCAATCCTTTAAGCTAGTATGACGAGCCTCGCGGCGCGGCGCGGCGGCGTGCTTTTCCGCGCCGCGCCGTGATGTGAATCTCGAAGCTATAGCGACACAGCGCGGCGCGGGACGCTAAGTTAGTACCGTTTCGCATGTAACAAGATCACTTCATTCGTAAAAATGGATAACCAAAAGTGGTTACAACTTATAAAAGATTTGTTGTTGGCCTATATCATCCCAGACATTTTCGCGCAACACATCTTTATATGTTGGTAACGATGCATCAAACAAAGACCTCTGTTTGGCCACTAATTTCATTAACTTTTCTTCTTCTTCTTCTTATGTAAAAACATTTTTTTTTGACGACATTGTGCAGGTACGCCCAAAAAAGCAATCCGAAATGCTTGGCGCCGCGGACGCCGCGGACGCTAGGCACGAGAGCCTGTCTATACAAAATGTAGCTAGCAGTGCAGAAAAAAAATGCCGCGCGGCATAATGCCGCACCGCGCCGCGTCGCGAGGCTCGTGATACACACAATCTTTAGTAAATTATGCTCTATAAAAGAAGTTCAAAAGAAAACTTCGATCAAAATGTCACTTAGTGAGTTTTACCTTCAAAACGAGGATATTTTTTTTAAATATTTTGAGTTATAGAATTATTTTTTTTTGTTGACATCATTCCTGTTATAATTTCGTAATTCACACTTATAATATTCACGTCTCTGTCTCTACTTGATTTGATCAACATCAAGCAAAAGCGTAGATACTAAGGGCGGGTGTTTTGTATTCAAAATTATTCTACGAAATTTAGTCCCAGATCTCGTTTGGCGAAATTTATCGTATCCGTTCGGTAGAAATGGCTTCAAATAACACTACGCGACACCTGTCTAACCGGATCGCGATACTCACGAAATCTGAACTAGTGCCTCGCCTTATTTCTCTTATGCATAAGGCATTCTATTTTATTGATATAGAATATTGGGACGTCGGATAGAGCTTTAAGATCTAAATGTTTTATTGACACTATAAAGGTAAGCGATTTTCAACTTTGTCGTAAGGCGTTTAAAGTCAATAGTATAATAATGCAGATAAGTTGGGATGAGGCTATGCAGTTCCCCGATTTGCGAACGGCTGTATCGCATCTGGCGCAAAGCCAGACAGCTCGATGGAGCGGACGTCCGCGACCCAAAGGCCACTATACCTAAATCGCTTTCAAAATTAATGGTGTACCTTACTGACGTAGTAAAAATTTAAAGTTTCAAAGCAGACGTTTTGAAAATTGTGAATATATTCCAGCAGCCAAAGTCGTCGCTTGTTATAGTGAAGTTTTGCTAAATTAAAATTCATTTTATGAAATGTAAATTACTTGTTAACTGTAGCCCGCAGAAGTTCAGACGATTAATATGCTAAAATTGTTTTTCTTGAGCGTATTTTAATATAAAACAGCTTGGATTAATTTTCAGTCCATCTGTAGTATTTGTATCTACAAAAAAGGAAATATTTAAAAATAAAGATAAATAATTTATGTACTGTCAAGTAAAGATTTGAAACCTTTTTGAAAGTTTTGTTTTTCTGTTTTCAACAGCTGAAACTGATATAAAGCCTAAAACGCTAAAAGTGAATGTTAGCAATAAAAAAATAATGTATAGGATGCAAATTTAATGTACTTATTTGAAAAATATTATTTAAAATATTTCCTAATAAAACTATAATATACTTTTAAAGTATTAATTTTGTGATGTTTAACTTTTTTTTTTGAAGATAAGTTTCGTCACAACTTTCACCTTTATTTCGAGGAGTATAAGGTTCAATATATCTTTCGTGAGAGGAACACTTTATGGTAACAAGATTACGTCACTTCGCTGTCAGATTGCTGGAATACAGCCTAGTATTTGGGAGTTAATACCTAATTATTTGAATTTGAGATGTGAATAAATGTGAAAATGTATTATTATTGTGCACCATACAATTGTCCAATGCTAAATATAAAATAACAATATATATAATAATATCTGGCGTAAATTTTTGGGAGAAATAAATATTAATTATTTATTATTATTATTTTATTCATGTTTTTAAATCACTACAAAAAAAATGCTTGGATACATGTAATTTATATCCGTAATATAAATAACAATAAGTACGAGTAGGTAATTATATCACTGCTGTGGTATCCCTATGTCCACTTCTATTGGTCACACCAACTCTTCCCCTTCTTTTGTAAGAACTATCAAGAAGTGTAAGTGTTGTAAGTGCGCTGTGTATAAAATATTATACAGTTTATCGCTTAATTTGACGTCGCTTTTAATTAATAACCTCGCCTAAGACCTGGAATTTTAGGCTGTGACCACTGCATACAATTACTACAATTGCCTTATAATTTTTCTGTGTATTAAATAATAACAATCCTTGTTTTTTTTTTTAAATTTATTTTATGAGATGAGACAACTTATTCTTAATATTTTTAATAGTCTTAGTTAAATAAGAACAATTAATAATTTTGTGTAAAAATAAACACTTAAACCAAATTAAACACTAATTGAAAACTAAAAATATCTACAAATAAAAAATATCATCTAAATCAGTGCCGTGCGGCAAAGTGCCCAAAAGGCTGGCGGCATTACCTCGCTGTAGGGCAATACTTATTCGTTGGCCGAGGTAAGCGCCAGCCTTACCCGTCACCCGATGTGTCGACCAGGCGCGCCGATAAATCATGGAAAAACCGACGCGCCTCGGACCCCAATTTTTTGTTGAACTTAAAAATTCAATATGTTTGGACGGCTCATTTTATATATTTAATTTGGTAACTTTGATAACTTTTGAAAAAGTTTTTGACCACTCGCTTGTCGTGGCTTAAAAGCATTAGTGCTTACCAAATATGGAAACTATAGTATGTTTTGTGTGTTCCTAAACCACTTTTTAAGAGATATAATGTTTGTGTCAATTATACACCCAAATAATATAACATAACGCCTTCGTCATTCAACCACGTTTTTAGATCAATTACTTAGGCCGAAGTGCAAAAAATATATCACAAGCTAATTTGTATTAAACCTAATCTCGGGGAAATGCAAAAGGAACCGTACTATTATCGCCGAGTGAATAAGATGACGTGGGGGCTAATATCCTTAAATCCGGGCAATGGCAGGCTGTCTAAGAAATTATCTCGTCTGACGGATTCCGGAAGTAATTTTAAACGATAGTGTACTTTGCCCCCACCTTCTTGCATATTTTGTAATGCACTTTATTATGCTAAATTCCGTTTAGGTATGCAGGGTACAGAGCTACAAAGGCGTTAGCTCGGATAAACTTCGGATCGCTTTAATTTATGAGATATCCTTTTAGACAGAAAGCCCGTCAGGGAAGGTTTTGTGAAGTGAATAGAAAAAGTAAACCGTGACTTATATATTAAACTAGCTGCTGTCCGTTGGTTCGCCTGCGCGAACTGCAGTATTTAAACTATTTAGCTCTCGGTTCGTACCCTGTCCTGAAACATCATTTGAAAAATCTTTCGATGAGACCCTAAGTTTCGACTAACAATTTACAAGAAGTTTAATCGAAATCGGTGCAGTAGTTTTCAACTAACATATTATTAAATTATAGTGAAATTTTATTTTAGAATCTTTATTTTCTTTTCCTGTACGAACTTTACATGTGAGTCACATTAAATTTTACTTTACAGTGAATATGTCAAACGCAATTAGCATATATATAGTATGTAGCGGATACTTTTTGCACACATTTTGTGGTCACACGCAGTATTAATGTACTGACGCTGGAAAACCCTTTAGTTCTCCATGGTGTTATATTCTATAAAATTACATTTTAAAATTTAGTTCAAATAAAGATCTTATAAATCATGTCTTTATTTCCGCTTTCTTTAGGCCTTATATGCACTAGAGGGACGGGTGGCAGAGCGCAAACCGCTGGAGACGGCGGGCGACAGGACGGTTTCCGCGACGGAAACCCATCCCCTGGTCTTCCTGGCCTTTACCGCCATCCGCTGGTCTTCCCGCGGTTTGAGCAGGTGTTTTGTCAGTTTAAAATGGACACCATAGACGTAGCATGTATTAATTACATAAATATAGAAAGCTGCGATAGCACTTCAAATGATCCTTACGTCCGCCGTCGAGCCCAAAACCGAACAAACGGGGCGGTTCAGCGGGAATCGCGGCGGACACCGCCTTCCACCGTGTAAAAGCTAGTTAAAGCCAGTTAAAGCAAGCTTCCTCGATCAAACCACTCTTGTACTTACACTCTTGTATTTACACACAACCGAATAAAGGCGAAATGGCACCCGGTGACACCCAAACGCCTAATGTCGAAAATTCGTAGTTTTTTTTTCTTTAAAACATTTGTTGTTTTGGTTCTATATGTGATGGCAAAAATATTCGTTTGTTCAGTGAACTACCTAAATATTACGGTTGGTCTAAAAATGATTTTTAATCGCTAACCAGTCATGTGTTTAAAAATAATAAAAAATGATCAGTTGAAATTAATCAAGTTGGAAACAGCCGAAGAGGTTCGCTTTAAATATAAATAAGAACCAGGAAAGTTACTATAATTTTGTGATAAAAATTATACGACGGAAAAACACGCTCAGTATTCTAAAAGTTCAAGAACTGGCTGCGAGAGGGCAGCTGCGACGAAAATGTACCGAAAAACGTCCAAAAATTACCTCGGGCGTCTAGCTGGGAAGTTGGCTGCCGGTCCGATGTGGAAATTTCGCCTCACTCGAGAACCCGCCGTTACTGAAAACCCTCTGTGTTATAGTTTAGTGTATAGTACAGTTTAGCATGGTAGTACAGTTTATATTAGTACAGTGCAATTTGAGCTTCACATCAAACCTTTTACTAATGTTATATTTATTAGATTGACCTTCATAAACTGCTATTGCTGTCTCATATACCCCATCGGGAGCAACATACAGAGTGATCACAGATATATATACTTCAATTAGGTAAAATTTGGATAAACCATTACCACACATATGCGATGCAAGGTATACAAAAAGTCCCAATATAAGGAAAACCTAAAAATGGAACTAGGTGATGCAAAGATAACTCAACTGTCAACTGTTTTAGATATTGAATTTGAGACGAGTAGGATAACAAATGCAGTCCTGACATCCTGCCAAAACGGCTACCTTGAAAAGAAAACTTCTGCAAGGTAAACTTCATGGTGGTCTGAGGGACTAAACACACTAAAGACCTCTATCAGTAAAGCTTTTAACAAAACAAAACAAACAAATAATTGCTCTGAATATAGACAAGTTCTTACTACTTCGAACAAAGAAATCAGGAAAGCAAAACATAAAGTTTGGAAAGAACACTGCAAAGTCTGGAAATCGTTCCAGAAAGCGTGCGTCTTATCATTTCTATGTCTGTAGTAAACAGTATTCCATTATCTTCAATTAGGATAGCAAATAGCTGCACCACGGAGACTGGAAAGGAAACTCTGATAGAGATGCTAAGTGTACACTTTATAGGCTCGATAGCTATAGAAAAACCTTTTCAATCCCATAACCTGACGGGGGAGAAAACCAACGTAAAATTAACAGGGTTAAAGTAGTATATAAATAGCACTTTCACCCTTCTCCAGACCTTTAGCTTATAAGCAAAAGCTATGCAGGTTCGGTATAAAAAGAATAGTCTAGATACCAACTGATTTAAGCCTTGCTGCAGCATTACTGGATATATGGTATCGGTTCCAGGCTATTTGTATGGTTAAAGGGTGCTAATTGCCCCTTCTGTCTTTGCCCGATTTTCTATTTTTATAAGGCGGTAAAAGAAAACTATGAAGAGACAAAGTCATACAGATCCATATGTCGATATCGGTCATTAGAAATTGATAGATATACATATCAGGGTTTACCCATTGGTATATAAACCGAAAGTCCTAGAATAATAAAGAAATAGAATACTCTGGTTCACGGATGGATCCAGAATGAACAAAGAATCAGGTGCTGATGTATACTACCTAAATTTGGATCTGGTAGTGTCACAAAGCATGGGGAAATATCCGACTGTATACCAGATGGAGATACAAGCAATAATTATAAGTGTAAGAGAATATTTGGATAGAAATATGAAGAACGCGATACTATTTACTTGCAAATCAATAGGTATATTCAGTTTTCTCACATAGTAATATAAATATACTGTACATATTGGTTAATATAATAAATAAACATAAACGCAAAATTAGCTGAAATTGGCGAAATATTGAGACTAATAATTATAAAAATTCTCGAACTTTTCGTTCTCTATAAGCTTAATAATACTTTTGCATACAATTTATATTTAATAAATTCAAACAGTCACGAACGTACGCTGTATGGAGGTCCAATTTTGTATCGCGCTCTCGGGTTCCATTAAAATTAATCTCCAGTTTATTACAAATAACTAAAAGAAAAGCCTTCATAATACTTTTTATACATTTAATATCATTTGATATTAAACGTTTTTGCAAGACTATGTCGTTAAAAGCCTGACTAAATTAAAGTTGGTTCCAATTTCAGTTTTTGGAACAGTTACGCGGCGACATTGGTGTTATTTTAAAACGACAGAATACCCAATCTGAGGATTAACATATTCTAAACATAAAACCATAAAACTTTATCCCATTCGTAGCTTTCGATCTCACTCATTTGATAATATTCTAAATGGGCGCCATCCCGACGCAGTACTGCATAAAGTTTCCCTCGAATTTTCTTTTAACCAATTTTCTTAGACGTGATGAGAATGTTGGCTTATTACAGTTAATGCGTTGCTTAACTACTGCGCTTTTCCGGCTCGATACATAATTTTTTTTCTCCATTGTGTGTAAATATGCTGTTGGTTGTTTATTGCCTGAAACTACTTGGGAGTAGTGTCTATGAACAGACTTACTAGTAAATAATGAAACGAAAGTAATTTCGGATTCATGACGGTAATTTTTCTAATCTGTAATTTGTGACCAAAAAAAACTCAATGTTCTATGTTTTATATAGAGTTCTTTAGAGTTCTTTAAAACAACTAACAGATATGGGGATCAAAATTATAAATAGAATTGTTCAACAATTGGAAACTGACGATTTCCAGAATACACACATATTCGTGAAAGTCGCCAGTTTGTTGTGGGGAGAAAGAAGGAATTATTATCTGTCAATCGGCGTAATTTTAGGGTTCCATAGCGAAATGACATAAAAAAACGGAATCCTTATAATTTCATCCCGTCCGTCCGTCACAGCTATTTAACTCGGAGATTATTGGCACTGTACAATGGTTAATGAAATTACAAAAAAAAAAAAATAATTAATTGCGGTGTGCGCTGTGAACTTTTTGTTAGTACAGCTTAAAAAAACACTTTCAACCAAAATTCATTTGTATAAGATATATTGCGTAGTTGACGACAAATTTCTTGCAATACATATTATTTGAATTTGATCCTTGAACGTCCATCCCGATTACAAAACCCTTCACTGTGCGTGGTCCGACTCGCAATTAACCTGCTTTCAAGTTTGCAAATTAAAACACGTCGATTGCCCGACAATAATCGCTTTTGCTCCCTGCAACGACGTCCCTTATTGGTTTATGGAATGCTTTCCTTACTTTTTTTGCATTTTCTTCGTGACTCCGAGTAAGCAGGTGATTACTGTTATTATAGGAGCGTGCATTTTTTACACGGTAATTTATGTACCGACGCAATATTTTGGTACAAGCTATAACAAATATCATTTTAATTTGAGCAATATTTCAGTACACAAATGGACAGCGGCGGCGGCGCGCCGTTGCCGTATTCCCGCGAGATTACCCTATTTATTCCTTACAATACGCGGCCTACGTTTCTTTCCGCGGCACGCGTTTATCCTGACAAATGTTCGCTGTATTATTGCACGCCTTATATTTGTTAGGTAATTTATTGCGGCTTTATTTGCTTTTGTCCAAGATTGTGATGAACTCGGAGCTCGTCACATCTGTGACACTCGAGGCTGTGTACTGTGTTTTTTCACTCTTAAAAATGTTATAATCTTAAGATCCACGGACCAAACACTAACACGTACATAAGAGTTGAATTCGAAGAATATATGAACGAAATACGTTTTGTCCGCGGCTATGCTAGGCTGGACATACACTATGTCCCACCACTTCGCACATATTCACGCCCCAGAAACGGACGACCTTTCTTTCTGTGTAAATGAAGCAAGTATACCAAATCCTGTATTCTCTGATAGTCTGACATCGGTGGTTCGTTTGCGTCGTGTCATGTGACTGCTTGTTTGTATTCTGCATCGATATGTAAAGTTAACTATACCACAAATACGATAGTTTGTATCGATAACTGAACCTTATTTTTCTTAAATTGTAATGTAATAAGGTTAGAAAAGAATATTTAAACAAATACAATACGTAAAATTACAAATAACTACGATATTATTTTTTTTAATCTTTTTAGGTTTTTTTAGCCGTTTTAGCAAGTTGAAACTAACAAGGTTTTTTCTAAGGAACTATTGTAAAAGCAAAATTTCAGCTCCCGGACCTGGTCAGTATTTTTCGGAAAATAATCGTTTTATTTTAAATGTAACTCATTTATGATCCGTTGAAAACTCATCTAAACGGTATCCCTTAGTTTGCAAAATTTCCTTTCACGAAGGAAATTTTTTTCGAGTAAAGGCAAAAAATTTAAAATTTCGTATTATTCAAATTTTTGTTTGAACGCAGCAGAAACGATCATATCAGCTATTAATAAAGCGCTTTATGTTGTTAACATTGAGCTTCTACTACCTTACTGACTAGAGGAAGCATTTACAGAAAGTTCAGGAAACAAACGAATTATGTTATTGACCTTGAGCTTCTACTACTTCACTGACTAGAGGAAGCATTTACAGAAAGTTCAGGAAAAAACCAATTTTTTTTTAACATTGAGCTTCTCCTACCTCACTGACTAGAGTAAGCATTTACAGAAAGTTCAGGAAAAAAACGAAGGATATTAATTCATATTTATCGCAGCAGTTGCAATCACCATCAGGTTGTTATAATTTTTCGGAATCCTGGTAAATATATCTGTGTATAAATATATAAGTCTTAAAAAAATCAAACACTTTCGATATTTTGTACTCCAGCACTACTCAAATAGGAAAATGACTGAATAGCTCCGCTCATTGTCATTACTCCAAACTGAGATAACACCGACCCTGTGTGTATTGTTTCATGCGGTCTCTATACCTATATATATAATAAAATATTTATTAGATTATTTCTGTGCAATTCAGCAACACCGTGCCTGTCGCGGCAGCTCGTTAGCTTACGTGCGCAGGCCGTGTAATTCTAAGTCAATTTGCTCAAATTACAAGCGAGTTATTTAGATGAAGTTGTGATAATTCTGTTTGCGTGCGACACCCGCGTACATAATGTATTCAGGGGTGTCGAGACAAGAGTGTGTCGTTTAAAAGAAGATAAAATTGTCTCAATATTCCTTCTGTTATTTGTTTCTTGTGTACTGTAAGAACTTTGTCTACAACAAAATAATTTGAATTATGTCTGTCAAATCATGGGAGAGTACACGTAATTATCGTAACTGATGAAGATTCCTTAATAGTAAAAATAAAATTAATAATAATAATAAAATTAAAAAATAAAGGTTAAAGGTTTTACTATTCAATAAAATATAACGATATTAACCCAGGCACTACACATTAACCCATTTGGGTTAGGTCCGAGGTCACGAATGTCATTCGAATGACAGGGACAATTGATTGATAATGATTTTTGACAAGTTAATAGACACAATATAATAATTTGTCTATTATATAGTCATAGTTTCACAATAATAATAATACCTGGAACATCGCACAAAGCGCCATCTAGTACCAGAGTAAGCAAGTGTTATGCTTGTGTTATGGGGTACTAGACAGCTGATATAACATCAATCAAAAAAATCGTTTATTGCCACAGAAAAAAACTTAATATATACATATTTCGTTACACTACTTCTTAATTTAGTTTTAATGGCAAACGGGATCGGCTCAGCATGTTGATGGACTGCCACAAACCGGCATGCCCATCGCTGATATTCTGCCGATCCCGAACACAAATAAGTTTATCTACACTTATTTATTTTTATTTTTTTTAGCTTACTACCCTCTCCTACTTAATGTTTATTTCCAATTTTTTTTCTTTCTTAACTTTTTGATTCTCCGCACCCATTCCACTGCTCTTCCCTGTCTATTTACTTTGTCAAAAGCTGATATAACATAAATATTCTTTATAACATATACATATCGTGGGCTGTGAGCGAAAACCCGATAAGTTGGTCAAAATGACAATTTGAGTTATCAATGAGAGTTTACTCAGTTTTTTCTGATCTTGCTTTTGGTCTAATCCGATAATTGGAAATGTTATGTTTAATCACAAAAATCTAATTTTACAAAACCGATAAGTTCTTCCAAAATGAATAAAGTCAACATTGCAAAGTAATTATTATGATCAATCAATATATATTTGAGGAATAACTCTCTAATATGTGATATCTGAAGCGAAAGTAACTAAATGTAGTTTTAGTAGATATTATCACTGATGCAAGTAATAGAAAGTTGCATTAATAGTTTCTTATTTTTGTGAATATTAACATAAACACTACTTAGCTTATTATAATTTTCAATAAATTTAGACTAAAGTAAAGTTATCACATTTTTGTATTCAAATTGGAAAAAAAATTAATTATTCTCTAGAGCGAATACCCGATAAGTCTTGCATAGTGTTACGCTCCTGCGCAACTGTACTTAGGTGACAACGAGCGAGTGGTCAAAAAAACTGGTATGTTTAGCGAAAGAATATCGCGTAGAAAATGGTAAGTTACTTGTAGGTATGTAGTAGACGTTTATTGTTGTGGCATGTTATTGTTATTGAATTACATATGGTATTCTAATGAGTTCTTTGTTTTTAGGACAAAAATATAGTATTAAATGTGGCACTAGTTTTTTGCTGATTTTCAGAAGTGTCAATAATCCACAATAAAACATGTACCACAAAATTATTACGATTTATTAGACTAATTTGTCTGGTTATACGCCAACTGCTGCTTCTACTAAAAGACATTGACTGAGCAATGATAGTGATGGGAGTATGTGTTGTTAGTCTATAATAGATGAAGACAAAATGAGAATTGCGTATGAAGTAAAAATATATATGCGTAATGCTTTTATATTGGACAATATAGATCAAACAAAAAGCGCTATTCTACTCGGCACTTGTGAATGTTTAGCTTTACTTGTAATAGTGCAAAATGAATCTATTTTGATCGCAAAATAATCAAATACTGAGAACAAAAGTTTTGGAGAGTGGGCACTTTCATATGGAAGCATATAGTGGCTATCCAGTTATTGAATATGCAAAAAAAATTATCAGGCTTTGTATTCTAAACATGATTGAAAAAACGTATTCCAATAAGCGCGCAAAAAGAAAACGATGTTGTTAAACATGATGTTAAACATACTGTACTGCCATATAATGTGAATGACTTCAAATTTAATGAAATTCTTGATCTTTAGCTTTTAACTACACTAATGATGGCAAATAGAATAAAAGAACAAAAATAAATCTGTACAATGGTTGAAAATTAAAACAATTCGAAACCTTGAGGGTTGTCCTAACAAAATATTTTTAATTATGACAACCGGAAAGTTCAAAACATTGACTATTTCTAATTATAACCAAATTCCTGATGCCTCTCCCTCTCCTACCCCAAGGGTGACTAGAATATCTAAAAAAGTGGTTGTGCCTGCCTAGTCTTATTAGGCCAGAAGAAAATCCATCAGCAATCAGCAATCCCATTCCTGTATTATTAACAGTTGCCAATAAACGAAACAAAAAAAGGATCAGTAAAATTGCGAAATCTAGGAGATATCCCAGAAACTTCCAAGTTGGTTTATGAATCTCAAAACCTCAACCCATGTTGTTGATCGTGTGCCAGATTTAGACATCGACGATACATTTGACGAAGATGATTAAAAATTGATTTTTAATTTCGTTAAGGATTTTTTGTGATTGTTTGATTTTATTACTATTAATAGTTGATATAATTGTAAATTAATATTTTGTTTATTTTACATCCAAAAAAGTGAGTTAAAAACTAAATGAATGGACAAAAAGTCTAGCTAAACACATAACATTATAACATCACGACAACTATTATGAATATTTCAAAGATTTGGTAATAAGTTTATGAAATGTAGAACAAATATAAACAATTTCCTATTAATTTTTAAAAACCTAAAACTTATCGGAATTAAGATAGAAACGGTGTGCCTAACTAATCTTACTTCCCTCTTTGTCGGGTTTTTATAGTGATACTGTTGATTCAAATATCTCGAAGCAAAAGGCGAAAACCCGATGAGTTTGTCCCTTTTGTCATAATTTAATAATTTAAAAAGAATAAGGGCTTAGTAAACATAATTAATATTTAATTTTAGCAATTGCAATAAATTCTCTTTAAATTGATATGGTAGCAAATACTTCAACATCTTTAGAAGTGGTGAATAATCAGGGTGAAAGATTGTCAAAACTTTAAACGTGAATATCTCGAAATACATGCCGGGTCGCTTATCGGGTTTTCGCTCTCAGCCCACGATATATAAATACTTTTACATCCAGGCACGGAACAAATAGATATGTTCATGCACACAAATATTTATCCCGGACGAGAATCGATCTCGCGACCCTTGGCTCGGTGGTTAGGGTCTCTAACCTTTCGGCCAGTCGGTCGGTCCCAATTGTTGACAAAAGAGATATATTAATCTTAATAATTTTCATTGTATTTATTTACTAAATACAACATAAACCATTGTGTTTTAAATTATCCAAACAATGATATCTCATTAATATTTATGGCTGGTATTAATAAATCACAGTCAAGATCGTGTTGAAAACAATATCAGCTGAGAACGAGGGCAATCAAATATATCTATCTTAAACTCTGATGGCGTCAGTTAACGCGCATACTGAGTCGCTCCCAGTCGTCTATTCGAGATGCGTTTATCAAATATTACTTACTTGAGATATTCTTAAAATCGAACTCGAATTTGAGTACCTATAATTTATTACAATAATATCCCAGCTGATATTCAAAATCTACCCCTTAACAAGTTTAAAATTACAATAAAACGAAAGCTTTATGCAAAAGCTTATTATAAAGTATCAGACTACTTAGATGATAAAAATCCATGGGCGTAAGCCGCTCGCCTATCGGTTTGTTTCAATAATATTAATCTTTAAGCACTTATTGTTAAAAAATTGTTTATAATTTTGTTAAAAAGAGTGTCCCTCAGTTTCTTGCGTATTCTTCTGAGAGGAACCAGTATTTTTGAATGAGCCTTTGTGGTGAGTTCTTCCACAAAGTAATAAAATTCACTCTTGTGACGTATTTCAAGATTATGTTACATAACTACGAAATAAAGATATTTTGATTTGATTTGATTAATACCGGCCTTTGCACCGAACTTTGCACGTAGTAAACTTGAAGGCGCATGCTTGGTAACCCCTAAAAGTCGTTTTTATCGGCACCTGTATTTCATTCAATAGTACGTGACTAGTTGTGACGGGTAATACGCAAAGAACAGCACAATCCAAATATCTGGGTAACCAATATCGCGCGTGGGCCATACACGTATTCCGTCCGCCCCTCTCTCTTCTTCATCCTATGGCTCAAATGTGGTAACTTCAATTCTTGAACTTAACGGCCAGTATTACTCCTCTATTGAACTAATTCGAAGCTCGGTGCGGGCTTTAAATGCGCCCATCTGGAAATTTTATCATAAAAAGTTTTATAATGAAACTAGAAAGCTATATTACATACGAACAGACGAACAGACAAGACGAAACTATCTATAATAAACCCTAAAAATGAGAAAATGTCTCATAAAACATTTGGAAATATCAAAATGTGAAATTCATCATTCGTGGGATGGCGTAGAAGAGCCTGGCTCGGGACAAATTTAATGAAACGGAATGGCGCAAAAGTGAATAAAAAGGTAAAAAGGGGGCGGAGAGGGGTGGGACGCGAGTGAGACCGCTTGACCCCGCGCCAAATGGCTTCAGGAAAAAATTGCTTAAGTTATTTTTCTTTAATTACCGTCTGAAGTGGCGGGTAGTACCTGCGCTCGAATAATTCACAGCTTCGGATATCGGTAATTGGACTTATTCAAGGATCCCCTCGATCTCTCTCGCGATATTTATTTAATTGCCGAAAGAATTCTACGGGTATTTCGGAATCGGCGCGATCGAGCTTCGGTTATTCATTTTTAAGGGGAATAATACCTTTTCGCCTACCTTTGATAACAATAATAACAATAAGGAATATCCAAGACGAGAAATATTTGCAGTAAATATAGTAAATTCATGCGGCTTGAAGTGATTTTCGGATTATATTATTAAAATTTTAATAGTCTGTACTTAGAAGATATTTTCATAAAATAATTGAGATCGACAAATCAGACCGAAAAATAGGTAACGTTTTTAACTTTCTTGCTTGTTTGTTTGCATATGTACATAACTCAAGAACCACTAAACTGATTTTAATGAAAGTTTCATTTTTGAATAAATAAAATTGTTATTCCATATCAAGGTATTATTACGCTGTTTTTTTTTTTGTTTTTGGAAATGTTGTCATTGGAAATTACTTTCATTTCGTTGGAGTATAGGGCGTCATTTGGGAGTTTTGTGAGACAGGGAGATTGCACAAAGAGTTTTTAAGATATCGAGATGAACGTGGTGTCAAAAGACGCAGCTCGAAGAGCTCTATAAGATGGCAAAAAACAATTTGGAAAAAGTTCAAGAACAAAAAAATTAACGGCAAAAAACGAAAGAAATCGCAATTTTTTCCCCCGATTTTCATTTTGGGAGCCCGATATCTCGAGAACTAGGTCCGAATAAGAAAAAAATAAAAAAAATTGCTCGGAGTAATTAGAAGGGATCGATTGAGACTAAAATTGTTAGAATCGGACAAGCGGAAGTAGTGGTTAAGGGTGCCCTTAGTTGGAAGTCAGTCGGATATGCGTCGGTGTAACATTTCGTACTAATTCGGTTTGTTCGATCGAAATGTCGTACAGAATGTTATATTTCGAAGTTTTAAGCTTATTCAGATACAGTTGTGTTATTTTTATTGCAAAAAAAAAAAAAATTATTTCGAAAAATATTTTCCAAAATATGTGTTTACTTTATGCCGTTAGGTTCATTTTCAATGTCGTAAGAAGTTCGTGCGAAAGCAGGAGATCCGTTGATTTTTTTTTTATTACACAGTTTTCCTGTTCAGGAAGAAAACTGTGTTTATGTTTTCCATTCTAGGGAATGTAAGTTTAAGTTTCAAACAATTCATCGAATAATTTAAGAGTAAATTTTTAGAAATCAAGCGCACCGTCACATATACTAGTATAAGTCAACACAAGTATTTAAAGTTTTTGAAATATTTACTTAGCTACCATCTAGCTTGGGACTAGATGAGGGTGTGTTAAACTTTCAGGTGTTATTATTATTATTATCTCTATTACAACATACAGATACACATTAAAGTCTTATAACAGTTTGGTACAGAACCACTGTAACACCTTATCTTGACAAATGGTCTTTACTAGGTATATGTCATACATACATTATTGTTACAGTGTTTGTACAAGGTATAACGTTATTTGCTTATTTTTCGTGTTCCCCGCGGCGCGTGATCGTATTTACTGTTTAGATCACGTCGTAGCCAATAATCAGTTTGTTTACTTAACGCACCTTTGATGTAATTACTCGAAAGCGAAATAACGTGGTATTTATTCGTTTCATTCACTGACTACACTTGCGCAAGAATATCTGTGAGATGATTTCCGTGGAAAATATTGAGATTCGCTCGAGCCTCGATTCGTAAATGAACGTGTCGTTCTTTATACATAACTTACTTTCATGTAGCATGTGTTGCTGAATTTTGCGAATTTTTTACGAAGCCTATCAGTAATACTAAATATATTTAAATAAAATTAATATAAATTTACTATTTTTAAGCTCTGTAACGTCAGCGATGTTACTATGTTACACTCTCGATTTACAGTACGATTTAATTCAAACAAATTCTTAAACTGACCGTAGTATACGTGGCCGTAAAGTACATAAAAGACACACTCCGGGAGTCAGCACTAAGCTGATAACACCCTAGTTATCTAGGATCGAACGTTCCTTTGTGCGCCGTCGTCCGGCCGTTTCATCGCTCCTCAGTAATTTATGTCAGCCGGGCTTGTCGTAAATCCTGAAAACACCGAACCACTGTCCGCCTGTCCGCACTTACCCTAACACAGGCCCTGCTTACTATGAAGGATCGCAGAATTTCATCTATTATTCCACCGTAGTCAACTTTAATATTTCGACGGCCTCCAATGTTAGTGCATATGCCAAAACCACCATCCGTTTTTTTTGTGTGTACTATCGATAATAAAATCCTCAATGAAATATGATTTTTAATTTTGAAGTGAAAATTCTTTAGACGCGATAATTAACTGACGGAAGTAATGATGGAGGCAACGACATTAAATATTAAAAAAAACCTAATTCCTCGTTTATAATATGTACAAACAAACATTAATTTATAGGTTTGGTCTCTCGCTATATACGCTGTAAGATACCACATTTCAAAGAAACAATTTATTATAATAATAATAATAATATAATAATAACGTTTATTTACCAAGTAATATTATATACATTATTGAAGTACAATAACTCTTCCACTTTATTTTATATTTTATAATATATTTTATATGTATTAAACTAAGTATCTTTCTAACTACTTTCTAACTATCTTAACAATGCGTCACGAGTAATAGAAGTTAAAGTTCGCAAAATAAATTTTATGTGCACTAGCCGTCGAAACGAAAAAAGTATATCAATTTGGTATGATATACTATACTATATATGATATGATATAATATACTATGTAGATATAAAGTTTTAATGCAAATGGAACCTTATTTCATCGGTTTTTAATTTATTATTTGACACCAGCCTAGCTTTTCGTAATTCGTGATATTATCAATTCAACTATTCTTAAAGTGTCCAACTCAAACAAACATTTTGAAGATTAACCAAAAAATTAATAATTAAGTTTGTCGCAGTTAGCCACGATAACATTGAAATTGGATAAAATTTGTGTCACTGGTATCAAGTAACTCTATTAGGGTCACTATTTAAATATGTGGATACTTGATACAACCATGTCTTACAATATTTATTTATTATAAAAGGATTTTTTCACTTAATTTATAAGGCTGAAATATTACTAAAGAAAATAACTTAGAGTGTACCATTAATAATTATATGCGTGTAATATTTCGTTTGGATTCATATAAAAAATTACAACGTTACCAAATAAATTAAGTATTTATATAGTCATTTCGAAAGTATCTTGATGAATTGATGGAGATGCTCTATGAAAGATATAGAAGAATATCCCTTTAGTTACTGTATTTCTTGAAATTGAAACCCGTACAATGTAAAATTATTTCGATTTTTTCCTACCGTAACTTGTTGTTTACCAAGGTAACTTTATTATATTTTTAAATTACAAGTAAAAATGTTTTCTTTTAGAACTAGCGTATTGTACGATGTAAGTGTATTTAAAGTATTAATATCAACACATTATCAGCACATATCAGCAGCATTATCAGCATATATATATTTATATATAGTAACCGTTCTCAAAGTAACCGTTACATCGCACTGTCTTAAAAAAATATATACATCGAAGATTATTGTTGTGTATTTTTTGAATTGTTAGAATACATGCATAAAGTCAAAATGGGTTCCATTTCAAGGAGTCCGCAAAGTACCTTTAACCTCCGAAAAAAAATGTCCTCTAAGCATCCCTTTTGCATTTACGTATTGTATAATTTCATATATTATCATAGTATTGTACTTATTTTATTTTTACTATTTTCAAAGAACAATCTCTTTGTTCTCAAATAAACACGACGTTATTTTAATGTCTCTCTTATTTCACATCAGAACAAATGGAAAAAACCTACAACAGATGCGAACGTATATAAATGTATGTGTACTTATAGAGTTACATACTGAAATGTACCTATACTCTTCTCGTTTGAAGTCGACTTCTGAGCCCAATTTTTAACCTTTTCGATGGTCAGTGTGTGTCAGTGCATGAGAGGATTGTAATGTTTAGTAAAATTTAGAGAGCGGACTGGGCACACTTTGATCTCGTTAGTGGGACACTTGCGTCGATAGCCAAGAAATCCTCGTACGGGGCCGACCTCATAACTTAGGTCGTATCCAGCGGTCCCTCCCGTAAATCGTTTCCAAGGATAAAATAACATGGTCCTTGTAGCTGCCTACACCCCGGCTAAGCGAATTATCCCAGAGCCAATTTGATAAATTAAGGTCCCGCATACCCGTCGGCTTTTGTTTGTCCGTGCTCGTGTATTGGGCTCGATAAAATTGATCGGTTTATAGTTGAGTGATCTCAGACTATATTAACAAAACTTACTTTGTTCTTAAGCCTTTATACTAGAGTCGGATATGAAAGTTTCTATGTTACCGCTTACCTAAATCTGGTAAGCGAATTTTGTGTCCGATCGACACAAGATCCCCGATAGCGTAACCCAAACCGAATGACGTGCTTTCACTCCGTGATACAAGATTAAATATAACGAATAATATATTTCTGGGATATTGGTCTGAATTTCTTTAGTTTATAATTTGGTGGGTCTGCAGCTATGGTGACAACCACGTGACAACGAGCCATAGATTAACTTGACTTTTGGAATGTAAATTTAACTTTAGTAGACACCGTGTGCGGTAGCAAATTTCGGAGAAGGCCTATGTCCATCTGTGGAGAGAAAAAGCATGATGATTTTGGCGCTGAACTTAACATCTGTAAAAATTACATCAAATCAATATATCAACATGTGTCGTGATAGCCCAGAGCACAACGAACCTGTCTCAAATTTATAAGGCCCCATAGGGCCATGGTTCGAATCCGGGCGTGTACCAATGAGTTTTTCTGACTTAAGTCACAATGTCACTGACACCGTGCTTCGGAGGGCACGCTAAGCAGTCGGCCCCGGACGCTGTCAATAGATGGCGGTCGATACAGTTCCCAACCCGCAGTGGAGCAGCGTGGTGGACTTATGCTCCAAGCCCCCCCTCCTCACCCCGGGGGAGGCCTAAGCCCCTGCAGTTTGGTAAAAATGGGCTGATGATGAATGTATTGGCATGGGTTAGCCCAATTTTCGAACAGATATTTAAAGTTACAGAATGCTGTAAGGACATTCCAGAAAATTTCAAAACGAGAAATTTAAATATTGTTTCACTTATTACGTCACATTTTTCTTATCAGAATCTTGTTATTTTTTCTTTGGCTTGTGATCTATAGCCGAATATACAGCAACGTTCTATATTCATAGTTATAGCACATTACACGTTACAACCGGGATATGGCCGCCCATGAAAATAACTCTGTCTTTGTGACACTTCCTAGAGTCTCGTAAACTTAACGGGAGTATAAGGATTAAAGCCTTAACATATCAACCAACTATATGAATAAAGTTAGGCTTTATTGTGACTATTCTTATTTTATTTACGACTTCGATAAGTACAGAATATCGAGTGTTTTAGTGATTTGGTTAAGCAATAATGTCGTTCGATGATTTGGCTGTTGATTGAATTTTGAAACATTGGGTTGGTTTCTGCGTGCCTCTGATATACAGATATGTACAATGATCAATTTTCTATATATATCTAGTTATATAAATATATATCTAGTTGGCATTTGAGAAGAATACATACTTGGTCTAAAGCCACGCAGGTTTCTGATCTTCAATTCACTTCTTCATCAGACCATTTTTACCCCACTGCAAGGGCTTAGGCCTGCCCCAGGGTGAGTAGGGGAGCTTGGAACTTAAATCCACCACGCTGCTCCACTGCAGGTTGGGGACTGTAACGACCGCCGTCTATTGACAGCGTCCGGGACCGACTGCTTAACGTGCTCTCCGAGGCACGGAGTCAGTGATAGTTATGTACTTAAGTCAGAAAAACTCATTGGTACACGCCCGGATTCGAATTATGGCCCTATGGGGCCTTATAAATTTGAGACAGGTTCGTCGCGCTTTGGGCTATCACGACATAGGTATCAAGACGACAGGTTTCTGATCACCTGTTCGGTTCTATCATATCTTTAAATACATAATGTACAAGATATAGTATTAAAAAGTAATCTTATTGGATGAAATATATTTAAATTAAAAAAAGGAGTACATCCCAGTAGTGCCATGTTGTTAGTTCCACATGAAAGTACTGTAACCTAAAAAAATGTTATTTTGTCTAAATAGTTCAATGTAATTTTAAAGTATTTTATAACCTGATATTTCTTTTATATGCGACTGCTACATTTATTTAGTTTCATATTATTTTAGTTATAACCATTTTACCGTAGCAGTACATTTAAAAAAAAAAGAGTAGCTTGTGTCCATTTTTCGCCAAAACTGCCTCTTCACCAAATTTCATCAAAACCGATTCAGCCGTTTAGGCTTGAGAGCCGGACAGACAGACAGATAGACTTTCGCTGTTATAATATTAGTATGGATGTTATTTAGTTACTTTGAACTAGCTGTGAATTTCCCAACAAAAATAAAATGACGTCAAATTATTTATTTAATTAATTAAAAAACCAAAAGAATTTCCGCCTATGTGAAGCGGGAAACATCTCGCATTCCAGCGAAATGCAAACTTAACCAGGCTGTATGTCTAACGTAGGGAATTGTTCTAAAAAGAAACTCAAATATTCTTCCTGTTATTAGTTTCATTTGTTTTTGAATGTAATTATCTTTTATAACAACAGTTTTCGTGTGTTTTCCTTGGGGTTCTATATTATTTTGTAACTGTTATGCCCCGTACGTCATAAAACAAAGAATTTTCTTTTAAGATCATGAGTAACTTGTGAATTGTGGTTTTCTTTTAAAATTACTATTTGATTTATCATGCCGACTCTCCATTAGTTTAGTGGTCCAATTTTGCTCTCCAAAACAACACTACGAATTCATGAAGTTATCTTTCATCCAATATATTATATTCATATGTGTCATAAATTTCTCTAAATTTTTATTTTAAATTTCCATTATTAAATATTGTGTTTAAATTAATTATGTAACAAATAATTGAGTAGGGGAAAAGGTTTCATATGAATTGAATAATCTTATTTTTTCTTTATGACAACAAATGAGAATACAAACTAAAATGTTCGTAATAGTCCCTTAAATAGAATTAGTTACTTAAATGGAAATAAATAGAGCTGGTGAAAGAAATTCTATGTGAAACTAAAAACAAAGAACTACTGGGATGTACTCAAAAAAAGTAACTTTTTATGTGCCAGAAATACCTATCTTGTGTATAAGTTAGATATCTGATATGAAGATATTTCTTCTGAAAGATTCAAGCAAGATTTTTTACTCTTTGCAGGTATTTTTTGACGTCAAACTACACGACAATCAAATAAACGTCTTCAAATCAAATGTATTTATTGCCTGTCCATACATAAAAGGCATGAAATATATTGTCTGACATGTTCAGAATGAAATAAATAGTAAATTGATATTAATGGATATGGAGATAGAACTTTAAGATAATGGTCTTGCTAAAAAACCACTTTTTACTCCCAGCGATATAAAAAGGGTATTTTCGATAGTGTCGTGATAGCCCAGAGCGCAATGAACCTGTCTCAAATTTATAAGGCCCCATAGGGCCATGGTTCGAAACCGGGCGTGTACTAATGAGTTTTTCTGACTTAAGTACACAATATCACTGACACCGTGCTTCGGAGGGCACGTCAAGCAGTCGGTCCCGGACGCTGTCAATAGATGGCGGTCGTTACAGTTCCCAACCCGCAGTGGAGCAGCGTGGTGGACTTAAGCTCCAAGCCCCCCTCTCTTCACCCTGGGGAAGGCCTAAGCCCCTGCAGTGGGGTAAAAATGGGCTGATGATGATGATGATTTTCGATACATACCTAAGCATTTAATAAACTATATATTTAAAATGAAATATACTATTTTTTTTTATTCGTGGACACCATATTTATTCATATTTTTATTCTCTATGTCACTCTCGCAATTAAGACTAATCTAACATCTCGTATGTTAATTTCTGTCAAGCTGTTTATCAATTTATCACTTTGATTGATTGGCAATCAAATGCAACCAGAATAGCGTCAAATGCTATTGACGTAATTGATATCAATGCGTGCCAAAAAAATAGACACACAAACATACATTTGTTTATGAATACGAACATACCCTCGAAGAACATTACCCTCTGCAGTTAGGTAACTATCTACAAACTTCAGAAGTTAGGAAAGCCCTAAAGTAACTTGCAAGTTTTGAACTAAAAAGACACATAAACGTTGCAAGTTAAATATAAAAGCTTGTAACAAAAGCTCGATCACCATAACTTATCCACTAAATTGAAGCTTTTTCTCGAAATAATAGGTCTGCCCCGAAATGATTAATTTAGTTTTGAGAATAGTTGTGATGTGTTACCAAATGAATCAATAACTGAACTCTAATGTGAATTTTATTGCTTTGATTTCGTCACCATTTATATACAAATCATAAAGATTCGTGTGTTTTGTACCACATGTTGTTGTTTTATTAATTTGAATAACGGTTTAAGTATGTAATTAAGTGTTAAGACATAATATAAAAAACTATTATGTTAACTTATGTACAATTTCAGTTCAATCAAATCGAAAAGACCACTATAAAATCGATCTTCTGCAAGTCGACAGTATAAACACTAATTATAATATATCCCACGTGGATCGCGCAAAACTGATATTAACTACTATATTACAAAGTTACACTACTACGCCTGTCGCGTTGCGTCAACTTAACTCCAAGTTAGATAACGCGGGATTAAATCGGTCCAATAATATCACCTTGATAACTAACCGCTACTCAAACTCGGTTTAACTTCCGACAGTTACTGAGAACTATTTAAAGCTAGTTCGCCTATTGAGTTTGATAAAATTAATCCGAGGTTAGGCCATCAAACTATTGTCATAGTATAATAGAAGCACAGTAGACTTCATAACGTCGTCGACGAATATTCTGTTTACAAACGCTATCTATAAATTCAATATAGTGGTATCCTGTTGAAAATATCACGGTATAATCTCTGCTACGTCATGTCGTCGCTGAAAATTTATTTTGACAGATTCAAACGTGTGTTTCATATGTACATCACTACCTAAAGATCATTTGTCACTATAGCTATATAATAATAATAATATTAATAATAACGTATGCATGACAACAACGTCTAGGCCACAAACTAAGCATTAGCTTGTGTTTTGGGTACCAAGCGAAGACGCCGCATACATATAACAACCATGACCCGGTACCAGTATCGATATTCATCATATAAATACTGACCCGACCTGGGATTCGAACCCGGGACCTCCAGCTTCGCAGGCAGGGTCGCTACCCACTGGGCTAAGCGGTCGTCAAATTATTATGTTAGCCAAATTCCAATCAGACAAAAACAAAGAAACGCTATCAAAAAACTGTTAGGACTATGGAGATAAGTGACAATTCGTCACAAAAATTAGCGTACCATGTACAACTGTAGTGATACCGCATCCATGTAATAATATATCATATATGGTATGAAGCACGTACGAAGGAACGACAGTGAAATTACAAACATTTCAAATAGAAAATTCGTTTCGATGTTTCGTGAACTTAATACCTTTACGATTTGAATGTGTTTTGGTTAACGCAACAAGCCCGCAGGTAGTGCTCTACAAACGTTTCTAAATCTCTACACAGACAGTGAAATCCAAAAGTGAGTATTTAATGATAGAAAGTTTTTAAATCCTGTACCGTGTGAATTCAAAAACTCTAGTTATTTACAATTCCTGTCAGATCGATTATTTTATAATATACGTTTCAAAACCTAGGGATAGAAGTATTGTTTTTGTTTCGCCAATTCATAATCATATTACTACCAAGGTTTTTTCTTTATACTTTCATTTTATCAATGTTTTAGGTTGATATAATAATACTATGAATAGAAATTTAAAGATACCATCAAATCGAAAATCAATGGTCAACCCACTACAGTATATTGTAGACACTCAACAAACTTCAAACAACACAAACAACAAAAGTTCTGACTATTTACCGAGAAGTCAATCGTCAACTACATCCACGTATTATACATGTGGAAATAAAAAGCAGTAGTTGAGGGAAAGTACTTATTAATAATAGCAAATTTAAATGAAAGTATTCATTCCTTTATTTTCAGAAGTAAAAAATAAAATAACAGCCTGTACTTTTATAGCACCGATCGATAAGTCCAATCATAAGAATCAATATCTTTTATGATAAATAACATAGTATCCTAAATTAAAGGACAGGAAAAATAAAACAATCTATTAATTGTAAAATTTTATTGTACCTTTTTACAAACTAAAGTCAATAGTGCATTTATTTCACAAAATTTTTTGTTCAATGTAATTTTTTTTTAGTTTTCCTTCTATTTAAGATACTATGTTATTCCGAAGAAATTGGATGTAATGAATTTTGAATGTAGTTTTCTTATTTTTTTTTTAAATAAAGAAATGTTTTTTGTTTTTTCAATTTTTGATATTAACAATATTAAGGGTACTTACTTATCCTCCAACTCCCGTCTTTTTTTATAATATATTACTACAAAATATAACAATATATTTTGTATGATTCGTCAAAATTGTACAATTTTATTCAATCAACAAAAACATGATTCAGTTTTTCGTGTATGTCAAACGGACCGTTTATTTGCTTTTCCCCAATTATATATCTAATGTATGAACCAAGCAAAGTAATATTTGTCTGAGTATTGTGCCGAGTTCGCGGGGCGAACGGATTTAATCCCCAGTGCGGGCGGAGCGTGTAATTGTATTCATGATTTGCTCGTCCCTTGTAACAGTGTCCGGGTATTCATTGCTAGAGACCGTCCTCAAATGACATTCATCACTAAGATATACTGACAAGTGAGAAGGTTATGCTACTCTTGCGCGTAATATGTCTGCCAGTAATATATTTCAATTATCCCAAGTTACGTAACTACGATACGAACTTCCAAAGACAATGATATAAACCTTAGAATAAATTTATAATGTAAGGCGTGCGATCGGCATAGTGTGTCGAAAGTCAAGTAAGAGACTAATTAGCCTAGTTTAAACCTTCAATGGGCTTAAATAAACCGGACGGCGTCGACGTCCGTATCCTAGTTTACTGCTGCTATGTCTGGCACACTAAGTAGTTAATTTATTTGCTTACAATACAATACAGCTTGACATAAAACAATGCTAAGGTGGATTACGTGGGGCGACTTAATAACTCATTCTGTGCAAGATGTAATTATCCACATTATTATTGTCTATGAATATATCAATTTACAGAAAAGGTAGAAGGTAGGAAGGTAGTGAATTTACATTTGACACTGTTCCCAATACTGCAGTATGGCATGTACTGTGGTATGAATACCCATATACAATACTTACTGGGTATATGTATAACGATCCGTTCCGACTTCGCCTGGATCCAATTCATAAATTGGACCATATAGAAAAACGTAGAAACTTTTAGTTTTAAAATTTGAATTTTCATAATGTTATTAAAATTATCAACATAATCTGGTTTTCACATCTACTGACACTCCGAGCAATGACGCAGCTGGCGGCGACACGAAATTGACGCTCTGGCCTTACTCCCCACACTCAGCAATTAGTAGTGGGGATATAGGGAACAACCGGCTTCTCGTGTGAAAGCCGATTGTTCCTTATACCTTCCCCACTTGACGACCGCTTAGCCTAGTGGGCAGCGACCCTGCCTACGAAGCTGGAGGTCCCGGGTTCGAATCCCGGGTCGGGTCAGTATTTATATGATGAATATTAATACTGGCACCGGGTCTTGGTTGTTACATGTATGTGGTGTCTTCGCTTGGTACCCAAAATACAAGCTAATGCTTAGTTTGGGACCTAGACGTTGTTGTGATTGTATGTGTTATTATTATTATTATTACTTATATTATTTAGCGTGACGCATTTTCGTGTCGTTTTAGGCTCTCCCCGTGCCACAAGAAGTTTGACTTCAAAAATCCTGAAGGTCCTCCGAAACATTCACGATAATGTCACGTTACCGATTATGCTCGCAGCCCTGCTTCATATCGTCCAATGTTCCATCAGATATTTGTAGTCCAGTTAATATATTATCATAAGACCGTTAGCAGTTTATTCCCTTTAAAAAAAATCGGTAAAACCACCAAAGATGTGATTCTTTATTGTTCATCTGAAAGTCTGCCATGTAAAATTATCCAAACCGACCTGTTATAAATTTATCCTATGTAATATATTCTACTTCTTTTGTCTCCTGTTTGGTGGTTGAAATTAAAAATATTTTTGTAGGTATCTACGTCAGTAGAGCAACACATTCCAAATACTTTTTCGTTTGTAGACCTTGATTTACTGGACTCATTGATGAGTCTTTCAATCAATCAGGCAGTCAAGATTTTATTTTATTTGAAAATGAAATGTCATGCAGTCAGTAAGTCATCCTATCGATAAACGAGTATTATTATTGTATTAAAAATATGATTAGAACTGGTGCAACGAAAAATGACACTGTTTATACGACCGCAGCTACTTCAGCGCAGCGACTTCATCATCATCATCATCAGCCCGTGTCTCTCCACTGCAGGATATAGGCCTCTCCCAAGGCTCGCCACCACACACGGTCCTCCGCCTTCCGCATCCGATACTCCGCGGAGACTTACTTGCACAGAAATTATCTATTCTTTTTAGCTCTCTTTTTGAAGTGAACACCGAGACACAAAGTTTTATGTGAAATTGCTTGTATGTGATGAGTTTAATCTTGTCTACATTAAGTATTAATTTAGTCTCACAAGTTTATACGAATTATTTATTACGAGCATCTGAATGAGTTGCTCTTTTGGTACAGAGCAATTATACGTCAAAGATAATAACATCTAATATCTGGTACATTTCATACACCTCCACCTAATCCTTACCTAGCCGGAGTCTGTATTGTGTGTTATAGACGAATTATTTTTATAATACATACACTTATATATTCTAGGCAGATATTTTACACCCAGGCACGGAATAAATAAATAAGTTCACACACACAAATATTTGTCCTGGTCGGAAATCGAACGCCACGACTTTTGGTTCCGTAGTTAGAGTCTCTAAGCACTCGACCGATCGGTCAATCGTTATAAATAATTAAGCTTCTTTCAACTTATCTAGACCGACGTCTAAGTTCTAATACACCTTGTAACTTTTAATAACTAAGTTGTTACAACTGCAACGAAAAACGTGATTCAAGGTAACAAAATCTAGTGTGGTGCTGAGATATAATTATTTAAATAATTCTTATTCGTAGTCCTAAGTTCAATTACATAGTATATTTTGTTAACAAATAACTTATTAATATTGTCAATACCGAAAATATCCATCATACAAATATCGAAGAATAAATTGGAGTAAATTCTTCTCAAACGGAAAGCGAGCGATTACACTCCTAAGGGAACTGATAAAATAAAATAATTTGTCCAATGATTATCTTCATCGATAATATCGATTCAATAGCATGTCACGTGGCGATAATTCAGAAATAGGTCGCCTAGCTTATGTGTCAACTTCTATACGAGGTATCATTGGGTTAACTGTCACCGCCTGGTACACACCGCTCGATGTAACATATACCTACGTAACTGTGATTGGTTTCGGTGAGTTTTTGGATCACGCAATAGATCCAATATTTGCTATAAAAATAGTAATAAATTCGACGTTGCCGTGATGAAAATGTCTATAGTAATATGTTGAGTAAATATTTACTACTTATATATTACAATATTAATTTGATACTTATACATTCTTTATAAATTACATATCGAAACTATTTATTTAAAATAGAAAGAGTATTGCAATGAATCATACTCTTTGAAACGGTTGAGATCGCCTTTCAAGCTATCTTTATAGACCGGTTGGTAGTGACTGACTTGTTGCAACTTTTCTATTGTAAGCATCTTTTTCTTAACTCCCGACGCAAAAAAGAAGGTTGTTATAAGTTTAAGGTATCTGTGTGTCTGTCTGTGGCCTCACAGCTCCCAAACGAATGTACTGATTTCGATTTAGTATTCTTTGTTTAAAAGCTGACTTAATTTTGATATTTATAAGTTTTCAACACAATTTAACCAGCCTCTGCATACAAGCACTCGTAAATGGTTGGCTAAATCATGTTGGATACTTATAATTATCTTAATTTAAAACAAGCATATTTTAGCAAAACGTTTCAACAAATCAGTCACTATCGACCGGTCCATTAATTTAATTCCCGTGTACGCTTTTGAGTTTTTGTAACGATATACAAGAAATTGAAAAAGACGCCGAACGACGCGGCGGCGCTCCCAAGGTACCGCCCGTCAAAGGCAGCCACGCACAAAAACATCTTCAATGTCGTTCATGTCAAATCTTACACGGAGTATAGGTTTACGATGTCGTTTAGCCGGTTGAGCTGCACCTTCTGTGTTGTCTTCCCAACTAGGCAGTATCTGCGCAGTGGGTCGGGTGCGCGTGCCTGTATGCAGATTCGGCCCTCACTAAATGAAAAAAAAATAAAAAATTCAATCGTAATTCGCATCAATACTGAACAGATTTTAGTTATTTTTGTGATCAAATTTGACAAACGTATCCCAGAATAATATGAATATAATATCTATTGTTTGACCATGAAAAATATGTTTGTACTCTGCATAATGACTTCACATGCTGGAAAAAGTTTTACCTCACCTTTTCATTCAATGGAACCCCCAGAACGTATTGTTCTTAACTGTTTTAATTAATTAATTCAATATTTGGCTCCGATTACGAGCTAGAGACCCGTGATATACGGAGAGACCGACAGACAACAGAATGACAGTAATAGAACTTTACTCATTGATACGAAATTCTAAAAAACAAATCTCCCACGCGAGTCCGACTCGCACTTAACCGGATTGTACGTCTTGCTCCGGAAATGGTAGTAAGTTAAGGGATTATTTCCAGCTCGCGTGTAGTAAGTTAATTTGCGTTATCTGTCCCCTCTGTATCTGTTTGTGTAATAAATAGAAATTCTTTAAGTTAGTTTAGTTCCCAGTGGTCGATTCACACGAATGAGATTAGCTCAAAACGTGCGAATTTCATACTTACAGCCGAGTGAAATTCAACCGAAGAACACAAAAAACAGTTGAAACTTATTGAGTTATATTTAGTAGATTGACTACTCGTGCATAACGACGGCCCGTGAAATCGGCCTTAGCGATGGGTCTTCGTAGGTTTGATCGAGCGTATGAATTTAATGCGCTATTGAGCCGATCCGCTTAATTGCTGTCTAGTTTTACTCTCTTATATATGGTGCGTATTATAGAAAAGCTTATGTTGTTGAATATTATAGCTACACTATTTTATAAATTTGTATGTATGTATGTATTTTCGAACACACAAGGTTGTAATATAGGCTATATTTTAAGTAAATTACTTTGGCAGTTCAAACGTTTTTACATGTCAAATGAAACGCAATGGAAAATTTTAACTCCATCGACAAAGTTTAAAGATCTAAAATTTCAGGGGCAACCCATGTTTCTTCCGTAGCAAAGTTGACACAATAAAAAATAAAAATGGAATAGGACACAAGCGGTAAAACGGAGTGAATTAATTGGCGGCTATACTATTTCATACAAGTAAAAAAAAAACCAATGGCAAAAGATTGTCGTCAACTTTTACCGTGGAAAATATTAATTTCCTTTATTTAATTGACTTTTTCGTGCAATTTCTTGACGTTTCAGCGGGCCATATGTATTTTACGTTTTAATCAGTTTACATAACACACTATCGTCGATTTATTTTAAAATTTGGCCTTTTCTTATACATTTTAGAATTAAATAAATATTTCACTCTAAAAGTTGTTTGTGCGAAAGTTGACAGACGTGCGCGTGAAGATCCAAAAAAAATTATCGGTAAAGTAATATTTTAATAATATTTACCTACAAATGTATGTGATCACATATCTATTGGCGAATTTCAATTTAAATATTGCAAGAACGAAATATATCTCTCACTAAAGTAAATACATAAATTCCCATTTCGAGAAATCGAAATCGTATTATTATTCTAATACCTGAAATCTAGGTACATGAAATTTGACTTGGAAATAACTGGTATCCTAACCGAGGCCTACGTACACATTAGTGGTAGTCAATTCAATATTGTACGTAAATTAATCTTAAATCAAGTTCGGGCACGTACAGCCGATTCTACGAGACGCCGAGAGGATGCCGAATCCCGGCCGACAATTTCATGAGTTACCGATATGAAAAATTGGTTTTGACCGCGCCGGGCGCGCGGCTCATTAACAGTCGTCTACATATAATATTATTTATTAAATATAAGAAGACATTGGATTATTATTCGAATGGAATCTTGCCGTAGATTTAAGTAAGAAAATGGGGGACGGAGGGTTTTAGAAAGGAAACTACTGCAGTACTAATTAACCAGTTTTCTGGGGTTGAGTAGAAAATCTGTAAAACGCCATCTCTAATGTATAAAAGCTGGCTTCTGTATTCAGAACAATTATTGTGTACGTCTGTCTTCACATTTAAAAGCTCGCCCATTGAAAGCTGTTCTAGTGATAAATTTCGATAGCGGTTTAGTTATTTGGTTACTCGGGATTTAGTGTACCACTCTTAACCTTTTCCAAGGGTACTTTAAAGTTATTTTTTCATGGTCATAAAACAACCAATGAGCCTTAATATTTACTACAATTTTCGTTCAATCTACTCCTTATGCTTGATAATTTTGGGGATATGATTGGATAAGGTCAAGGAGGATAAAAAAGTAATTTTAAGTGTTTTTGGAAAATTAACACACTGTAAGATACATTATTGAATTTATATTTCATTAGCTTTTCATTCGATACTCATCTGGACGTCCTACGAGAGAATAAATACCTTTAAATTTTGGCCAAATGCGAATGGGGCCCCGCTCTATTATATTTCCGTTCATATGACCAATTAAGATTTTTTTTAAATAAATTAGGTTAAGCTTTCCGAGCTAGACATCGCAACAACCCGTGAAAGAAAAAAATAAATTGTTTTGGTCACAGCTTGCAAAATATTGATCGACGCTTTCAATATTTGCTGTTTGAATACAACATGGTGCATAATACATGTAAAGTTTCAAATTTTTAACTATTTTAGTTTTTGAAAGATATCCTGTTATTATACAATAACAACCCTCTTTTTTCGTCGGTATTTAAAAGTGATCCCAAACTGACAACATTGACGACCTCAATTTCTTTATTTTTGAAGACAAAAACGCAGAAAAAGTATTTTTGTACACTATTTAGAAAAGTCTAGACAATGACACCCCACATGCCAAGAAGCAAAATTCGGCTCCTTTTATGGGAAGAATAATAGATTTCTAATTCATTATTCGGTTTTGTGTCAACATACTTCATAAAATATCCACAGATCTGCAACTCAATCCGTTTGCGAACTAGATACCCGTGACATACTGGCGGACATACAGCGAACTGACAGCAATAGGCTTCCGTTTTGTCTTTTAGACATGAAACCGTTAGACTTCTAAACCAGTCACAATTAGATAACAACATATTCGGATAATTTTATAGCAAATAGTATTATCACCTTGTTTCGTTTGGATCATGGCTTTTGAGTGACCCCGTATATTAAAGCTCCGTTGAAGTTTTTTGACCATGAATTATTTCAGATGTGGTCTCATGAGCTTTGTTTAGAATCTTTTGAGTATTGAGCTGCCGGAGCCTGCAATCTCAAACACTAGTTACTATGACACAAATATTTGTTTTCGAGCTGATGTAGCTTGGTCGACTTCGCCGTATTATAAAATATAATTTAATAAATTTATCAAACTATAGGTATTGTTTTAAATGGCCGAGAATATTAATATCCCTGAATATTATAATTTTGATTTCGTTGAATACCCAACTTCACAGAAGCAGTGATGTATAAAATGTAGTTCACGGTTGCCGAATGTTTGATCTTGGCTGAGAATAAAGCAAGTCGCCGCCGCCCATTGTGTCGGCCCCTTTGTTCTCGCAAAATCAAACATGGCGCCCGCATTGTTGCTCGCCCCCTCATGGTGCCACGTAAAGAAAGTTTCGACCACTTATAGGGTTTTTGGAAGATTCGGATTTAACTCAGAATGCTTATACGTACTCATAATATTGAAATTTTTTATTTACGTTAAATGTGTAAGAAGAGGATTGTTTCTACAACTCGAGCATTTATGATTAGATTTTCCTATTAGCATATACATACCAACATTATGATATCTTTATTAGTTTTAGAAATGCTAAATTTTGCTTACTTGTCGTTTTTTAATCGTTTCTTGATGTCGCTTAGTAACGGAGCAACGAAATAACGTAAATTTTTGGATGGAGACAGTAAAAGGACGGACAGTAATGTAGACTACAATTTATCTGTCGAAGGTGTCTTATGGAAAACTAATTGTAATACAAGAAGAATTATGCGCATAGCTTCGAGAGTGACTTGTGACTGTTGTGAGACTGAATAATACATTCAAACTCTACTACAAAAATTAAAAACGAAAGTCTGCCTACTTTATCTATGAGTTGATATGAAAAATATAGTTTTATGGATATTACGCAAGTCCACACGGACGGAGCCACGGTTAAGAGCCAGTAGCATTATGAAATGGCATAATCGAAATACGCAAAGACATAGAGCGAAATATATAAAATTGGAAATAAAGTTTCTTCGTGTTTTGTATACACAAATCGAAGACCAAATATTTTAAAGTTTATTTACATGAATTTATAACAATACATTTATAACAATTGCCGTTTTGATCGATATCTCATCGCGTAGGAAGTGATAATGATTCTATTGCTGTAGGAATTGTGTGAATTTTGGCAGAAAGTTCCAGCTTGTAGTTTTGACAGTCCTTTTTAATGTCATCCTTATGATATTTAACAAATCTGAATTTATCGAAATAGATGAAAATCTGAGAAGGCACGGTAGACACAAGAATATGCATGATCCTGCCAACGTACCTCAAGTTCCAGAAAGAGCTGTACTGACCGACTGGCTAACCACCCCGTCAGTGATACAAATGGTTCCATCCATAGAAGTAGGAATAATATAAGGTACACACTAGAGCACACACTATACTTACACTTAAATTAAGCGCAGTCACAGTAAAGCAGTGTACACTACACTTAATCAACTACACGGTTTAGAGGTCCGGTGCAATATTAATTTTAATAAAGGAAAATTATCGAAAACAATGTCTATAAATAACTCTGGCGCTCAATTTCCCCTACTTGTGAAGTGTCGCTTTTCATGTTGACACCTCCCATACTTCGCCGCATGTCTTTTTCCGCATTTGCGGTTTACAACATTGTAATAGTTCATTTGAATAGCACTCGTCCTAGTCTCAGCGTATTGACCAATAAGTTTTTAATTTATAAAAATATAAGGCAAATAAATATCACTGTTTTGCCAATATCGTTACATCTGTGAAGGTAGAAGTCAACAGCGATCACAGACCAGCATGGTGGACTTGTAGTTCAAAATAAATAATTAAATGATTGCTGAATCTACGTCAGCCTATATGCCATTACAATTCGTTTCTGTTCAGATACCCACAATACACATGAAAACGTCTCCTCAATTAACGCGTAAATATGAACATTACAAAAAACTTACTTGAAAATTACGCGTAATTATAATTATAAAGTACTTATTTGTACAACATATGTCTGAAATTTCAAAAGATTAATAATATATGAATTAATTGAATCTATATTTAAACAATTATAGTTCGATTCACTTTGGTCGAAACGTCACACGACGTACGTACCTGATTCAATCAAACTCAAATGTGACACCTGAAAATAAACTAAAAGTACAGGTAAGAAGGCCTGATATTCAACTGAATCCAAAATAAGGCAATATTATACAAGTTTCGAGTGAAACAAGAAATATGTTTGGTGTACAGCATAGTGTACGGTATCTTAGATGTTTTCGCGAAAGCTTAAACTCAAGGGAGTGTCGTGACATGATTTAGAGTACTTCCTTATAAAACACACTAACCGTATTTTACTCTGGATTTTTAGGGTTCCGGAGCCAAAAGCAAAAAACCAAACCCATATAGTTTCGTCATCTCCGTTCCTCTGTATGTCCTCTCTGTCACACACCCGTAGTTTCTACTCAGTTGAATCCCAGGTTGGGTCAGTATTTATATGATGAATATTGATACTGGTACCGGGTTTTGGTTGTTATATGTTTGTGGTATCTTCGCTTGGTACCCAAAACACAAGCTAAAGCTTAGTTTGGGGCCCAGACGATGTTGTCATGTATAGGTTATTATTATTATATATACACTTAAGTGGTAAACTCAGTGGTAGAATTATTACATGTAATTAGACAGGCAGATTTGACATTTTATTAGTCGTGAAAAATTTTATTTAAATTTTGCGACCCATAGCTAAAAATTAGTAACATGACATGAAACCCTACGGGTTTATGTGGATATATAATAAATGGATTTGACAACATCTTTAATAGCGATGACAATGCGTTCATTTTATAAAAATATATGTATGATTTTATGTTTGGATGTGAAAATTTTTGTAGGGTTCAGCTTTACAATCTGCTAGTAACTAACAATAATCTGGCAGAAGGGTACAGCACACTTTACATAATGATATTTTCAACTGTATGTTACTTTTAAACACTTTTTAACTGTTGTAAATATCTATTTATATTACATATATCTATAAGGGCAAAGACAATAATCTACCTTCAGTCATCACCCTTTCGACTAAATGATTATTTCAACTGAATAATAGTCAATAATTTAAAATAAATTTACCAATCGAACAAAAATATTGTGTGGGATATACAAGATTACACTTAATTAAAATGATATTAAAATTTATTATCTTTCATCAGATTATACAGCACAATAAATATAATACATTTTAGTATTTTTTATTGTTGTCTATCAATATGATTTCCCCATTCAAAAAGGTATCAACCACACCTACCACTAGGTGGGACGAGGAATGAACGGACATGGAAATGGACAAATGGGTGATGCATCGACATGCAGTCCCACTCGTTAGCAAGCGTACTACGGAAACATAAAAAAAAAATTGGATGTAAATGATTACTTTTATCTGAGAAGTTTTTGTATGAATAAACTAACTAAGAAAATTTAATGGAATGAGCTTTATTTATTATACTGCGTAATCTTTTAAATGATCATTGATTCAGTCAATATTAGTGTAATAAAAGTTTAAAATGAAATAAAAAACAATATACGAACTTTTACTCGTTAATTCAAAGCACAGCTACAAGATTCTCACTTCTCAGAATAACCAAGTCAGTACAGTAGCCAAGCCATAGCAATAACCGATTAGAACCTTTCACGTCTCCACGTGAATGGCTAGTACGTACGTGCGCAACGGTCATTCCCGCTCGTTTACATCTTCGTACTAATTTTGGAGAGAGCGATTTTTCGTCAGTTACCTCCTTCTGTTTCCAGATTGCCATCCCCACCCCTTTTCTCTCCGTTCTTCGAACCTCCCCCCACCGAGCCTGTTTACGGCTCGACCGACGGACGTGATTCGAAAACGAATTCGTAGAATACAGTATTTGTTCGCGCTAACTCGTGCGTTGTTCGAGTCGGGCTTCCTGAGTAACGTTCATACTTGTCACACCGTCTAACAATTTGATGTGACAAGAGAATTGTGACGAATCACGAGAGCGCTTTTTCTTATATTGTTAAAACACGCGGATCACAGCTTCATCACAGATTAGTAAGATTGTACAATATTTTTTTTGGCATTACTAGCATCTATACAGGATGAAGTTTTAATGACCAGCCAAATTTTAATATACTGACCTTTGATAGAAATCTGTTGGCCGTCTTATACCTTTTAAGTATCGTTCAATAGGAAAATATTCAATTAAGACTATGTAAACCTTTCCCAAAATTACCAATATTACTAGTCACCGATCACGAGGGCGCCAGTGCACGTGCACGCGCCCCGCTCACATGCCCCATGCCCGCCCTTTCGTATGTAAATAGAAGGTAGCCAAATTTTGTTAAAAAATATGTAGGTTATAATTATTGATAATGAATATTTGGCCGAAACATGGACTCTCACGGCAGGACTAGTCCACAAATTTAAAGTCGCTCAGCGCGCTATGGAGCGGGTTATGCTCGGCATTTCCTTGATGGACAAAGTCAGGAATACTGAAATCCGTCGAAGAACTAAAGTTGTCGACATAGCCGAAGTGATTAGCAAGCTGAAGTGGCAATGGGCCGGTCACATTTGCCGTAGAACCGACAACCGATGGGGTAGACGGGTTCTCGAGTGGAGGCCACGTATTGGGAAGCGAAGCGTTGGACGCCCTCCGGCAAGGTAGACTGATGACCTGAAGCACCAAACCGGGGGTAATTGGATGCGGAAGGCGGAGGACCGTGTGTGGTGGCGAGCCTTGGGAGAGGCCTATATCCTGCAGTGGAGAGACACGGGCTGATGATGATGATGATTTGACCTATATTTTTATTTACGTAATGAGGTCTATTGGTGATACCTAACATCTAGAAAAATTTTGGCTGGTTACTAAAATCTCATCCTGTATATCATTCATAGGCTTTCAATATATGGCACGCTACTAAATTTAACACATTTATTCTAATCTGAATGTACATACTGCGCTTACACATATATTTTCATGTGATTCGAAGTCTATGTACATAGTCTATGTAGTATTATCTATGTTACGATATGCTTTACAATAACTGAAGATATTTTTGGCCATAAAACCTTTTTTTCATTCTAATCCAATAGGAATGAAACAAATGCAATCAGATCCTGACCACAAATAGTACAGGAATTGCAATTATTTTCCAGACGTTATCGCTACACGCTTCCCAATTCCGTACAATACGCGTTCCCATTTCATATCTATAAGAAGCAATTATTACAACCCATTGTTTAGTTAGCAACAGTAAACAAGGGCCGAATGAAATATGCTTTTACTGCGCACCTCTGTAGCCACTCAATGTGATTACACGCTAATAGCGGCGTTATTGCTATTACTGTAAGGTCATTAATTGTGTAATTACTTGTTTGTAAAACGAGGTAGCGGGACTTTAACGCGATAAGGGAGCGTACATAATGAAAATAACAACGGTACCTCTATTTTAAACTATTTTAACGTGTCCCACCCTACGCAACATTAGTAGTTACTACTTTAAAATGTTATGCGATATATACTTAAAACGGAAATAATCACTACATGAGAATATTACGTCTTATTTATCAGAAAAACAATATAACGCGCGTTGTCATAACTACAAAAATGTGAGCAAAGAAATGTGCCATCTTGGTATTTTAAATTTTTCTCAAACCATTACGTCATGATAATTCCTTCTTTTTTGCTGCTGGACGTAAAGGACAGAACGATAAAGATGGTAGTTTATCCAAACAACAATCACACCGCGGGTCATGTCTACCCCCATATGATCTTTTATTGTGCTCCGTTTTTTGACGCAAACAAAAGTATGAGACGCGGCATCTTTATTCTGATTACCTAAATATTACGTATATTGTAAGTAATTTTTGTCATTGGAAATGACTTTCATTTCGTAGAAGTATAGGGGTCATTTGGGAGTTCTGTGAGACAGGCAGATTGCACAAAGAGTTTTCGAGATATCGGGATGAGCGTGGTGTCAAAAGACGCAGCTCGGCGAGCTCTATAAAGTGGCATAAGACAGTTTGGAAAAAGTTTATAAACAAAAAAATTATTGGCAAAAAACTAAAGAAATCGCAATTTTTTTCCCCGATTTTCATTTTGGGAGCCCGATATCTCGAGAACTAGGTCCGAATAAGAAAAGAATGAAAAATGACTTGGGGTAATTAGACGGGGGATCGATTGAGACTAAAATTGTTAGAATCGGACAACCGGAAGTAGTGGTTAAGGGTGTCCTTAGTTGGAAGTCGGATATGCGTCGGTGTTACATTTCGTACTAATTCGGTTTGTTCGATCGAAATGTCGTACAGAATGTTATATTTCAAAGTTTTAAGCTTATTCAGATACAGTTGTGTTATTTTTTTTTTGCGAAAAAAATTTATTTCAATAAAATATTATCCAAAATATGTGTGTTTACTTTATTCCGTTAGGTTCATTTCCAAAGTCGTAAGAAGTTCGTGCGAAAGCAGGAGATCCGTTGATTTTGTTATACTAATTAAACAACAGAAAAAACAAGATTATTAGCATTAATGAATAGTAAAACGATTGAAAATTAAAAAACGAAAAACAAAACGATGTTATCAGTTTCTTTTATATTAACACAACTACCCCTCCATAGGAAAATGTAAGAAAATCATCGTATGTGTAGCCGAGCCCTAACAGCGTGACGGTCGATGGGACGCTTATAGTGTTTCTCGAGTGAGGTTTCAAAGGTTGGTATGAGGTCGTCACAATGTAGGGTCAGTGAAATAATGAGTACACACAAGTGGCAACCGATGCGCGTTCGTTACAGTGAATTTATTGGTCGTAACTCAAAGTGCAAAGACCATTATGTTCTACGGAGGAGGGTGTAATTGAAAACGTCTTAACATGTATATGGATTTACGCGTTAGTTTATTGAGTTCATTATTATCTACATTACACTAAACGTAACAAAAATAACTATAAATTACAATTTGATCAAACAAATTTAACTTAATAAACAAATCTAATAAAGATCTATTTGCTTGGCCATGTTAATTTTTTTCCTGAATTTACTGTCATTAAAATTGTAACTACCTACCATACATATACACATTCGTTCTGTAATTATCTTTTACAACTCCAGTATACCCGTATTTATTTATTTATTTATTTATTTATTTATTTATTTATTTATTTATTTATTTATTTATTTATTTATTTATTTATTTATTTATTTATTTATATTATGGAGAACCAACAGTTATACACAAATTAAAATAGTTAACAGTGAGTGGTTAACAGTCCACCATTAACGGATTCCCACTGACAGAAATATCACCAAAAGGAAAAATCTCCACACCTCTACCGTCTCCCCCCCTCCCCCTCACCTTCATAATTATGTATTCTTATAAGTTGTAATTTCGGACCTAAGTTTTATTTCAATTTTCAAACAGAGATATAAACTTTCTATATCAAATTTTATATAAACATGTATAATTATCTTGTTTTAACAAACTATAAGACATCCTTCGTAAAGACCTAGCATGTCTATATGAAAATTTAGTTAAATTTATTTGACGGAATCTACACTACAACATGTTTACTTAACCAACCAAAACTTCATACCTAAAGCCTAACTGCTACTTATTACCAACTTAATGCGCGAAACCAAGACCATATCAAAGAGGCATCAGTTGAACAAATATGTTTGTACGAACAAAATAATCGAGTGTTTAATGAACGGTATCAACTTCCCGTGAATACCTCTTTATAGCAAGTTCGCGCGGTTTGCCCACAAGCGGTCCGGAGGTAGAGACTTTTGTGAGCTTAATTCGAAAACTTTCCCTTACGGCGCCCGGTGGTATACTATTCATTCGTAGGAATAACGTTTTGTATGGAATATTATTATTTAGTTAATTCTGTATTAAGACTGCGAAATAACTATAATTTTTGTATAAATTATTGTGGAATTGAATTATAAATAAAGAAACAAAATCGTATGAGTGGATGGTTTTGCCGACATAAATAATAATAATATTCATTTATTTCCCTCCACAAATGATGAGTAATTAAAAAATAACAAAATCTTAATAAAACTGTTATGTTTCATGAAGATTTAAATAACATTTATCGTTTCAAAAACTAGTTATGATCTGCTCAAAACCACCTGTCTTTAACTTGAAACTGTTTTTTGTGTTGGCGGATGCGCAGCATTCGACCAATCCCATCTGAATGGTATATTCGTTAAATTGATGTAATGTAAAAACAAAATACTGATACTTAACAGATTACTGAACCAGACGGGAAAGGAATTACAGTAGAAGGTTCAATATACTATTATTTGAAATAAAATTAAACTATTATAGAGTAAATAAATTTGACAGCAGCGTTTGGTTTTAATAGAGTCACAAATGTCACTTCACAGTATCGAAAATGTCAAACGCGATTTCGCGGGGGTGAAGACCGGTCTTCACCTCCGCGTGTAGGGTACCCAAAATATGTACGGACTTATGCGGCATCGTATGATACCAAATTTTCTAAAATCAGTTTGTAACTTTATTCGGAAATTCAAAAATTAGGAAATAAACAGACGGAATTTTCCTGAATTTTAGGACAAAAAGTTGATTATTTTGAAAACGAAAGCCAATATTGAAAAAATGAAAAAAAAACTCGAGGCAGATAGATTGTTTACCGTTTGAAAAAAGAAATTTTGGAATGCGGTCAAAAACTGTGGGCTGACCAGGTACTCTTTTCATTGCATGATTATCAGATCAGTTACCCCGGACAGTGAGATTTGGCTATATTTCAGAAAGTTATAAAGGTAGACGAAAGCAGTAGTGTCAAAAGATGCAGGAACTCTAGAGCCATCACATGGTACCAAATTTTCGAAAATAGGGTCATAACTTTTTCGAATAATTTAATAAAATTGTTTGACAAACATGTGTTATAAGTTTTTATTTTTGATGTTCATTTTCTATGTCCTCCGATAGTTGCGAGCAGCGCTAAATCTGTAGATTTTTTTCCTGTGGACATTTATTCTTTCAAAATTTAAATGTAATATATTTCTTTTATTTTGTTTCAGGTACTCATTACGCAGGCACGTTTACAACAATGCAACATCATCGTTGTGCTCCGTAATGCTACAAAATCTAACAGGTCTACGCCGTAGTCTCGTAGCTGACTAGATGCGTCAAATACTTTATTAAAATTTATTCTGCAATATTCTGCTTTTGTAAATAATGTTTATAAAATTGCTTGTTATTTTAAAGACTTTTAAGAATTAAATAACTACTATTTATCGTGGTGTATATACTATATTTTTTATTTTGAAGTAGAAGAGTATGATAAAAATGGTCATTATGAGATATTTTTTGTCAAATAAGACCACTGATAAGACCAAGTATTTTCCTTCATTTTTTATTTTTATTAAGAGTACGCTGTAGCTTCTACGCAAAACGTCGTCGTGTTGAGTTTTTTTTTTCTATTCTTTTTTCTCGGAAGGAAATCGTTTAACTTAACTCGTTTACTTACTCGTATAACTTGGCGTGGATACATAAGCGCGGGGAACGTGTTAAATTTTTTTTCTTAAATTCCGTTCCTTATTTTTGCATCTTAATTTGAAGTGACCATAATAGGTCTTCACTTTTTTGCGTTCGTCTTGTTCGTCTGTTGTATATACCAATAATATACATGGTGACTTTGAATTCAGATTCATAATAAATAATCTTTAGTGAAAACAATAAACGTGTTTTTTTTTTAGTAACACTCATACATGCATACATATACTCACGCCTGCTTCCCATTGGGGTAGGCAGAGACTACAGATTTCCACTTAGTGCGATCCCGACATACTTCTTTCGCTTCATTAACACTCATCACTCTTCTCATACACGCTCTCCGGACACTGCGGATACTCCGGGTACTCTGAACTTGACCCTTTTCTAGTATGTCCCTAATCTGGTTCCAGTAAGTTCGTCTAGGGCGACCCATTCCAACCCTACCATTCACCTTCGCACAGTAAATTTCTTTCGTCAGTCTTCTTTCATCCATCCTCTCCAAATGACCAAACCATCGCAGCATTCCTTTTTCACTTTTTGTCACTACATCTTTTTCCATATCACACCGTTCTCTTATCACACTATTCCTTATTCTGTCTCTCAAACTAACCCCTTGTAGTAACACTTAGTATTAAAATATTCAGATATGGCGCCACAAAATTATCGTGTTAGACTAGAAGTGCGCGCGCGATTGTGTCAGTCGGTGACCGCCGGCTGGGTACCCCTACACCGGCGACCACCTGTTTTTTGTGAGTAATATTTACATTTGTCGTAGTAACCATGCTGTATAGATAGTCATTCAGAAATTATAATTTGATTGTGAAAATTTTACCTAACTATTTTCTTTTTTGAATAATGAAGTCTTTGAATAAAACCTAATGCTGGTTCCTCTCAGAAAAATACTCAGAAGATCCACTTGAGAAAATTTAAAATCAACCAGGTGATTAAAAAGGTGTTGTGTGTATATACGAGTATATACCTACCTATATAATAGAATATGTAAAAAGTTTTTCAAACAAAATATGGAAATATAAGAAATGAAGTAAAAACTATGCTTTAATAATTTTATTATGAGATCATATTGATAACTCCGTGTGTGCTTTTTTTTTGTAGTTTTACTAAATAATACGGTTTTGTTATTTTGAATGGTTTTGATTTTTGTACGACAATTGTATGTCAAATATGAAAGCTTAAAGAATGTTGATAATTATAGTATATGTTTACTTAGTTATAATAAAATTTCTGATTTTATTAATAGTTTATCATAAAAAAAAATATGTACAAAGTTTTTGCACATGGTGAATAGCCAACCAAAATTTGGTAACCATACAACATCGAACAATACAGTTCTTAGCTAAAGAGAACACGGTTTCGCTTTCATCCGTAGGCGGCACGATAAAACAACAATTTACCTCCTTTAGTAAAAGCACTAATTGGCCACTGCCCGCAAACCGAGGGCTATAAGGGTTAAAAGTTCGCTTTGTGTATATCACGGATTATTTCTGTCTATTTACACTACGAAATGCGGAAACATGTCTACACTGAAGTATATTAACCGTGTAAATCTATTTTTGTGAGAGTTCTTTTCTGTTCTAAAAGAATTATTTCAGTTTCATTAATAAAGAATTATAATGACGAAAGAAATCAGAAACTACTATATTGGCCTATTTGCTTTATTTAGTACACAGAAAGAAGTCATGCATAGGAAAATTTTTCAATACACGAAGTCGACCAGGTGTTGCCCGATTTTGAACCTTAAATGTAAGCTTATAGATATAAATTTAGATCTTATAATAACCTCGATGGATTTTATTTACTGTCTATTTGTATAAAGTTCAATTTATTAATAACATGTTTACGTCCAATATGAATATATTCCGTGAAAGTAGTTTGCATAATATACCAATTGTAAATAAATGCAAAATAAATAAATAAAAAAAAAAACTAGGATGAAGTACGTAGTGCAGTTTAATGTATATAAAATTTATACGTTGTGTGGGCAGAAAAAAAAATAATTGTCGTTTTAAAAAAAAGTAGACCTAGAATTTAACTTAATTTAGATTTTTTAATATTTTTAACAATTTTCTTATATAAAATCACACGTTATTTTCTTAGTTTACATACATATTTCATTGAAAAGAAACATCTCAAAAAAGTTAGGTTGCACGTGGAATGACGAAAATGTTATTTATATTCAAAGGCAATTTAGGCAGTGGGCCGTGGGCGCAGATGTGACTAACGCACGACCCCATCCCATACCTTCCGTACATCTGCTGTCGATTTCAGATTCTAAGTGAATTGGAAAGAAATACAGTTATTTACAAACTTGAAAAAATAAAACAAAGCGTTTTACAATAAATACATTTGAATACATAACCAACTAACAATTGTAACAAGTTTGCTCGATCTCTAATTACATCCTAAATAATAAAATTTCTTCGGACCGGTATCCATTTCCCTTTGCTAGAGATGGTATCTATATGACAGCATTACTATGTATATATCAAACGTTAAATAATTTCAATTATTACGTGAAGGCAAAAACTGCGTTGCGATCGGTCGGTGGTGGCTATGGCAAACAGACGATTTCTTTAACTATAACAATTAACTAGTAACAAGGAAAGAAAATTCAATTTAAAATTAGAAATGAAATTTTATAAATTTTTTTAATTCAAACATTTTACTTACTGACTTTAGAAAAATACTCTTATGTAGGTACGATAGGGTATTCGACTAATATTCAATAGATTATATTTATCAAGAGAATATAAAAGAGGACTACGGTAACAAAATTTAAAAACAAATTATAAGCTATAAATTTTTATCTATGTCTCTCTCTTGCAAAACGAAATTTTACATTATTTTAAATAGCTTGACGTCATAGGCTCGTAAACTGTGCGCTATTGCCCTCTCATTCTAACAGGACATTTCCAACATTCATAACTTTGTTAATAATGATTTTTTTTAAAGTATTTCACTGTTATGATATATTTAGAAAACTCTTTCAAATACATTTTTTTTTTAAATCAACTAGCTTATTGTTAAAGAAACAGACAATTTGACTTTCACTTATACGAGTATTCAAAATTGTTTAATATTAATATATATTTTTTATTTTATTAGTAGTAAATATACCATTGTCAATGGAGTTAAATAATAAATGTTATTATGTATCTGTATTGATCAATCATATATTTTTTGGCAATAAACAATTTCGATTGATTGATTGAAGTATCTGTATTGATGTCCATAGAGACATGTCTCATTAAGTTAATTAAGCCTAAATAAAATTAAAAAAAAAATTATTAAAGTTCCGTTCATGAAAATCTTCAGACTAGGTGACACAGACAATACATTAAAGCCGAATAGTCATATGTGTTAATGACCCTTGAAGGTTTAAAAAGTGAATTATTTGTGAAAAGTAATTACTTCTGGCTTTTTTTGTCATTTGAAAATATTTTTATTCCATTAGGTACACGACACACGAAATCATTTTGTAATTTTCTTTTTTACGCCTGTACCACGAAACCCGTCCGGCAAAGGATATGTTGTATATGTGTGTGATTTTTTTTCATTTATGTTCAGCTATTCGGTAAGGTTTTTATACTTAAGTGTTGTGTTCGCGGCATTTGGTTTATACTTTCTTTAGTCTGTGGTATTTGTATCATAAATTGATTTTAACTTTCAGTACATACATAGTGTGTGAACCTTATATTAAAATTTTTTATATGCTTACACATCGTCACTCACACAGTTTTGTATTTTGTACACAGAAAAAAATATATCTTGAAAAAAGAAAATTTTACGAAGAGGATATTTCTCTCAAAGGAAATATTTCTTCAGACAAACAAAAATGTTTTGCAACAACAATAATTTTTAGACAACAACAACAACTTATTTTCAGAAAAGTATCATCTTCGTTATATATGAAATAATATTTTCTTGATTCACGACATATTTTTTTCTGTGTATGCTCTTAGTATTAAGGCTCAGTTTTCGATAAAATTATAGCTAGAAATATTACGCGGCGGTACCCGAAGGAAAAAATAGAGAGCAACAGGTATACATGTGATTTTTATGCATTTAAAATAGAGTTTTTCGTACTAAGTATTGATTATTTTGGACTTAGAACTATAAATATACTTATATGGCTGCTAGGTAATTTTGTTGCGTTGTTTTTATTTTTAATTTAATTTTAACTCAAAATAATATAATAAAAATGACTTTTAATTGCTTCCTTGAATTTTTTACGTTTATTCGCAATTTTGTTATTTATAGTTTATTTACAGTCTAATAGTAAACCCATTTATTTTAATTGTAATTGTAATATCGAAAACAAACGCTTGATAACCTTTGAAGTCGAGACGTAATCTGAGACAAATCGAGATCGAAGCCTTAACAGTCGATAATTTCAGTAAAATTCGTGTAATCAATTTTCGGTAACTACCTCTACAAAGGAAATACTCATTCCGGTGATTCGAGGTTATGATGTTGCATTTCAGGGCACGCCGTTTGTTGTTCCGAGTCCTCGAGCCTTGCTAATTAGTTTGCGGCCAACATACCTGTTAATTTTGCCAGTTCCCCGTAAAATTACCAACATTTAAACACACCTGTCATATTACGCGTACACTCTTACGCGTTAACAATTAAACGTTGCTAATTCTTGAATTATGTTAATTTATTTATGTTAATGAGTCGTAAGCTGTTGTCGAATGTTTTTTTATGAGAAAAGACAAATTTAAAGTTCCGTAGTCTTTCCCCTTGTCGTAACTGTTAAGTCCTCTCGTTGTAAGAAATATGTGATGCTATTTGCTATTTCTGTGGTTATAACTTACAAAAATTTATGTAATTAAGCTTATAATGATTTCAATTATAATTGTCTGAAGAAAGATAAGACGTCTCGTTTCAAAATTATTGGATACGTAACGTACATGCTTTAAATTGTCAATATACTATTAAAAATGAAATGAAAATGGAGGAATGCGTACTTAAATCACAGTAAAATACAACATTTCCTTTGAATTTGTAACAATGTAAAAGTATCGTAAAGAGAAATTTATTTATTTCATCTTAATAAACAATATTTAAATACAAATCCTTCTTACGTTGCTACGTTGCCAGTACGCATGGTTGCCGACATTTGAAGCCTTTTGGCACGGCTTTATCTCATCCATACCTGATTCACTACATACCAATATCGCAAAAAATTTTCTATTTAAATTTCTATCCATTCAATAAGATACTTTACATAGTACCTACGTTCGTCAAGGCTAAGTGATAACTATCTATTTCGTAGTTTATGAAATATTCAATATAGGTTGAATATAAATTAAGTATCAAAACGACTTATCTTATACTTATAAGTAGATATACTTATCTATAAATTGTAGTATATACTTATCTATAAATTGATTTATCGCTATCTTGGTGAAACCAATGAACTGCGAATCCAACTCCACCAAGTCTTCAATTAATAATTGCAATAAGTAAACTATTTAATTTAACTGACGTGCATACACACAAATAGTACAAGCGATTGTTTTAAATAAAGCGCAGTAGCTGCCCATGTTTTATATACAAGAGTTAAAGAGACGCTAAAGTTTATATATTATTTTTTGAAAGCTTTTATTATTGTCTTTCCGAAATAAGGAGTGGGAGAGGGTTACCATTTCATTCCATTTTTAGGTCTATTTCTATTTTTAATTGATGTTAACGACTTACCTTAATGTTTGCTGATGATACTTCCTTAATAATCAAAGTTAACAGGAAGAAATTTAACTACGACGATGTAAACGATGCTATCTCCAAAATAGTCGAATGGTTCACGGCTAATAATTTATTACTAAATGAAAAAAAAACCAAATTTATGATTCTCGCTACCGAATGTCAAACAGGCATCTACCAATGTTGTTATTAAAAGCGAGAAATTGGATCGTGTGAATTCTACTGTTTTCTTGGGAATCACGTTGGACGCGAAATTGCAATAGGATCCTCATATCACTAACTTGGCGAGAAGGATCTGTTCTGCAGTTTACGCTGTAAATTTCCTTTTAGACATAGAAACCGCGAGATTGGTATATTTTAGTGGGTTCCATAGTTTAATGACTTATGGCATTCTGCTGTGGGGGCACGCTGCTAGTGTGAATACAACCTTTGTGTTGCAGAAGCGAGCTGTTCGAGCAATTTATAAACTAAGGCCTAAAGTATCACGTAGAGACTTTACGGAAATTAATATAATAACTTTGCCGTCTCACTATATATTTGAAAACAAAATGTACGTAAAAAAATATAGAATTATTTAAAAAAAATGGTGATCGGCATAATGTTAATTAATACAAGAAACAAAGACAAACTTGCTAGCTAGCATGTTAGCCGCCTCAATAAAATAAAATGTGTAGGCTTTTACAATAAGATCACAGTAGACATTCAAGATTTACCCCTTATAAAGTTCAAAACTACAATAAAGCGAAAGCTTTTTGCAAAAGCTTATTATTATTATAAGCTTATTATCGGACTATTTAGATGATAAAAATCCATGGGTGGAAGCCACTTGTCTATCGGTTTTATTTCAATAATATTAATCTTTAAAGGCTTATTGTCAAATAAATTGTTAATAATTTTGTTGAAAAGAGCGTCACTCAGTTTCTTACGTATTCTTCTGAGAGGAACCAGCATTTTTTGAATGCGTAATAAATTCACTCTTGTGACGTATTTCAAGATTATGTTACATAACATTGTATGAATATATGTGATGTGGTTGTGCTTTAATAAATAAATAACTACGAAATAAAGATATTTCATTTGATTTTGAATAAATATGTGAATTAATTTAAATAACAACGTACTAATACTAAAATATTCAAAATCTCCGTGACTTACACAAAGAACTTCGCGCAGCGATTTCTTATATTAAAATAAGAAAAAAAAACGTAAATAACTTTTAGCTCAATTTTACATTTTAATTAATATTTTTTTTTTTTTTGTTTTGCACTGCTCTGAAGTGAAAGTTTTTGTAAGCCTCATAACCAAAAACAAAATATTTTTTCGCATTTAATGGTGTGCTAGGGCAGGAAATCACTCAATGTACTTAAGTTTCTATGTTAACTGTTTGGCAACGTCGTTTATTATTCGGCCACTCTACATGATGTAAACTCTACATTATGTATACTCTACATTATGTAAACTCTGCACGATGTTAATTCTACATGATGTAAACTCTATTTTATGTAAACTCTACATGATGTAAACTCTACATTATGTATACTCTACATTATGTAAACTCTGCACGATGTTAATTCTACATGATGTAAACTCTATATTATGTAAACTCTACATGATGTAAACTCTACATTATGTATACTCTACATTATGTAAACTCTGCACGATGTTAATTCTACATGATGTAAACTCTATATTATGTAAACTCTACATGATGTAAACTCTACATTATGTATACTCTACATTATGTAAACTCTGCACGATGTCAATTCTACATGATGTAAACTCTACATGATGTAAACTCTACATGATGTAAACTCTACATGATGTAAACTCTACATGATGTAAACTCTACATGATGTGAACTCTGCATGATGTTAATTCTACATGATGTAAACTCTACATTATGTAAACTCTACATGATGTGAACTCTGCATGATGTTAATTCTACATGATGTAAACTCTACATTATGTAAACTCTACATGATGTGAACTCTGCATGATGTTAATTCTACATGATGTAAACTCTACATTATGTAAACTCTACATGATGTGAACTCTGCATGATGTTAATTCTACATGATGTAAACTCTACATTATGTATACTCTACATTATGTAAACTCTGCACGATGTTAATTCTACATGATGTAAACTCTATATTATGTAAACTCTACATGATGTAAACTCTACATTATGTATACTCTACATTATGTAAACTCTGCATGATGTCAATTCTACATGATGTAAACTCTACATGATGTAAACTCTACATGATGTAAACTCTACATGATGTGAACTCTGCATGATGTTAATTCTACATGATGTAAACTCTACATTATGTAAACTCTACATGATGTGAACTCTGCATGATGTTAATTCTACATTCTGATGTAAACTCTACATTATGTAAACTCTACATGATGTGAACTCTGCATGATGTTAATTCTACATGATGTAAACTCTACATTATGTAAACTCTACATGATGTGAACTCTGCATGATGTTAATTCTACATGATGTAAACTCTACATTATGTATACTCTACATTATGTAAACTCTGCACGATGTTAATTCTACATGATGTAAACTCTATATTATGTAAACTCTACATGATGTAAACTCTACATTATGTTTACTCTACATTATGTAAACTCTGCACGATGTCAATTCTACATGATGTAAACTCTACATGATGTAAACTCTACATGATGTAAACTCTACATGATGTGAACTCTGCATGATGTTAATTCTACATGATGTAAACTCTACATTATGTAAACTCTACATGATGTGAACTCTGCATGATGTTAATTCTACATGATGTAAACTCTACATTATGTAAACTCTACATGATGTGAACTCTGCATGATGTTAATTCTACATGATGTAAACTCTACATGATGTGAACTCTACATGATGTGAACTCTGCATGATGTTAATTCTACATGATGTAAACTCTACATTATGTAAACTCTACATGATGTGAACTCTGCATGATGTTAATTCTACATGATGTAAACTCTACATTATGTAAACTCTACATGATGTGAACTCTGCATGATGTTAATTCTACATGATGTAAACTCTACATGATGTGAACTCTACATGATGTAAACTCTACATGATGTGAACTCTACATGATGTGAACTCTACATGATGTGAACTCTACATGATGTGAACTCTACATGATGTGAACTCTACATGATGTGAACTCTACATGATGTGAACTCTGCATGATGTTAATTCTACATGATGTAAACTCTACATGATGTGAACTCTACATGATGTGAACTCTGCATGATGTTAATTCTACATGATGTGAACTCTACATGATGTGAACTCTACATGATGTGAACTCTACATGATGTGAACTCTACATGATGTAAACTCTGCATGATGTTAATTCTACATGATGTAAACTCTACATGATGTGAACTCTACATGATGTGAACTCTACATGATGTGAACTCTGCATGATGTTAATTCTACATGATGTAAACTCTACATTATGTAAACTCTACATGATGTGAACTCTGCATGATGTTAATTCTACATGATGTAAACTCTACATGATGTGAACTCTACATGATGTGAACTCTGCATGATGTTAATTCTACATGATGTAAACTCTACATGATGTGAACTCTACATGATGTGAACTCTACATGATGTGAACTCTACATGATGTGAACTCTACATGATGTGAACTCTACATGATGTGAACTCTACATGATGTGAACTCTACATGATGTGAACTCTACATGATGTGAACTCTGCATGATGTTAATTCTACATGATGTAAACTCTACATGATGTGAACTCTACATGATGTGAACTCTGCATGATGTGAACTCTACATGATGTGAACTCTACATGATGTGAACTCTACATGATGTGAACTCTACATGATGTGAACTCTACATGATGTGAACTCTACATGATGTGAACTCTGCATGATGTTAATTCTACATGATGTAAACTCTACATGATGTGAACTCTACATGATGTTAACTCTACATGATGTGAACTCTACATGATGTGAACTCTACATGATGTGAACTCTGCATGATGTTAATTCTACATGATGTAAACTCTACATTATGTAAACTCTACATGATGTGAACTCTGCATGATGTTAATTCTACATGATGTAAACTCTACATGATGTGAACTCTACATGATGTGAACTCTGCATGATGTTAATTCTACATGATGTAAACTCTACATGATGTGAACTCTACATGATGTGAACTCTACATGATGTAAACTCTACATGATGTGAACTCTACATGATGTAAACTCTACATTATGTAAACTCTACATGATGTGAACTCTGCATGATGTTAATTCTACATGATGTAAACTCTACATGATGTGAACTCTACATGATGTGAACTCTGCATGATGTTAATTCTACATGATGTAAACTCTACATGATGTGAACTCTACATGATGTGAACTCTACATGATGTGAACTCTACATGATGTGAACTCTGCATTATGTTAATTCTACATGATGTAAACTCTACATGATGTGAACTCTACATGATGTGAACTCTACATGATGTGAACTATACATGATGTGAACTCTGCATGATGTTAATTCTACATGATGTGAACTCTACATGATGTGAACTCTACATGATGTGAACTCTACATGATGTGAACTCTACATGATGTGAACTCTACATGATGTGAACTCTGCATGATGTTAATTCTACATGATGTAAACTCTACATGATGTGAACTCTACATGATGTGAACTCTGCATGAAGTTAATTCTACATGATGTGAACTCTACATGATGTGAACTCTACATGATGTGAACTCTACATGATGTGAACTCTGCATGATGTTAATTCTACATGATGTAAACTCTACATGATGTGAACTCTACATGATGTTAACTCTACATGATGTGAACTCTACATGATGTGAACTCTACATGATGTGAACTCTGCATGATGTTAATTCTACATGATGTAAACTCTACATTATGTAAACTCTACATGATGTGAACTCTGCATGATGTTAATTCTACATGATGTAAACTCTACATGATGTGAACTCTACATGATGTGAACTCTGCATGATGTTAATTCTACATGATGTAAACTCTACATGATGTGAACTCTACATGATGTGAACTCTACATGATGTAAACTCTACATGATGTGAACTCTACATGATGTAAACTCTACATTATGTAAACTCTGCATGATGTGAACTCTGCATGATGTTAATTCTACATGATGTAAACTCTACATGATGTGAACTCTACATGATGTGAACTCTGCATGATGTTAATTCTACATGATGTAAACTCTACATGATGTGAACTCTACATGATGTGAACTCTACATGATGTGAACTCTGCATGATGTGAACTCTGCATGATGTTAATTCTACATGATGTAAACTCTACATGATGTGAACTCTACATGATGTGAACTCTACATGATGTGAACTCTACATGATGTGAACTCTGCATGATGTAAACTCTACATTATGTATACTCTACATTATGTAAACTCTGCACGATGTTAATTCTACATGATGTAAACTCTATATTATGTAAACTCTACATGATGTAAACTCTACATTATGTATACTCTACATTATGTAAACTCTGCACGATGTTAATTCTACATGATGTAAACTCTATATTATGTAAACTCTACATGATGTAAACTCTACATTATGTATACTCTACATTATGTAAACTCTGCACGATGTCAATTCTACATGATGTAAACTCTACATGATGTAAACTCTACATGATGTAAACTCTACATGATGTAAACTCTACATGATGTGAACTCTGCATGATGTTAATTCTACATGATGTAAACTCTACATTATGTAAACTCTACATGATGTGAACTCTGCATGATGTTAATTCTACATGATGTAAACTCTACATTATGTAAACTCTACATGATGTGAACTCTGCATGATGTTAATTCTACATGATGTAAACTCTACATTATGTAAACTCTACATGATGTGAACTCTGCATGATGTTAATTCTACATGATGTAAACTCTACATTATGTATACTCTACATTATGTAAACTCTGCACGATGTTAATTCTACATGATGTAAACTCTATATTATGTAAACTCTACATGATGTAAACTCTACATTATGTATACTCTACATTATGTAAACTCTGCATGATGTCAATTCTACATGATGTAAACTCTACATGATGTAAACTCTACATGATGTAAACTCTACATGATGTGAACTCTGCATGATGTTAATTCTACATGATGTAAACTCTACATTATGTAAACTCTACATGATGTGAACTCTGCATAATGTTAATTCTACATGATGTAAACTCTACATTATGTAAACTCTACATGATGTGAACTCTGCATGATGTTAATTCTACATGATGTAAACTCTACATTATGTAAACTCTACATGATGTGAACTCTGCATGATGTTAATTCTACATGATGTAAACTCTACATTATGTATACTCTACATTATGTAAACTCTGCACGATGTTAATTCTACATGATGTAAACTCTATATTATGTAAACTCTACATGATGTAAACTCTACATTATGTATACTCTACATTATGTAAACTCTGCACGATGTCAATTCTACATGATGTAAACTCTACATGATGTAAACTCTACATGATGTAAACTCTACATGATGTAAACTCTACATGATGTAAACTCTACATGATGTGAACTCTGCATGATGTTAATTCTACATGATGTAAACTCTACATTATGTAAACTCTACATGATGTGAACTCTGCATGATGTTAATTCTACATGATGTAAACTCTACATTATGTAAACTCTACATGATGTGAACTCTGCATGATGTTAATTCTACATGATGTAAACTCTACATGATGTGAACTCTACATGATGTGAACTCTGCATGATGTTAATTCTACATGATGTAAACTCTACATTATGTAAACTCTACATGATGTGAACTCTGCATGATGTTAATTCTACATGATGTAAACTCTACATTATGTAAACTCTACATGATGTGAACTCTGCATGATGTTAATTCTACATGATGTAAACTCTACATGATGTGAACTCTACATGATGTAAACTCTACATGATGTGAACTCTACATGATGTGAACTCTACATGATGTGAACTCTACATGATGTGAACTCTACATGATGTGAACTCTACATGATGTGAACTCTACATGATGTGAACTCTGCATGATGTTAATTCTTTATGATGTAAACTCTACATGATGTGAACTCTACATGATGTGAACTCTGCATGATGTTAATTCTACATGATGTGAACTCTACATGATGTGAACTCTACATGATGTGAACTCTACATGATGTGAACTCTACATGATGTGAACTCTGCATGATGTTAATTCTACATGATGTAAACTCTACATGATGTGAACTCTACATGATGTGAACTCTACATGATGTGAACTCTACATGATGTGAACTCTGCATGATGTTAATTCTACATGATGTAAACTCTACATTATGTAAACTCTACATGATGTGAACTCTGCATGATGTTAATTCTACATGATGTAAACTCTACATGATGTGAACTCTACATGATGTGAACTCTGCATGATGTTAATTCTACATGATGTAAACTCTACATGATGTGAACTCTACATGATGTGAACTCTACATGATGTGAACTCTACATGATGTGAACTCTACATGATGTGAACTCTACATGATGTGAACTCTACATGATGTGAACTCTACATGATGTGAACTCTACATGATGTGAACTCTGCATGATGTTAATTCTACATGATGTAAACTCTACATGATGTGAACTCTACATGATGTGAACTCTGCATGATGTTAATTCTACATGATGTGAACTCTACATGATGTGAACTCTACATGATGTGAACTCTACATGATGTGAACTCTACATGATGTGAACTCTACATGATGTGAACTCTGCATGATGTTAATTCTACATGATGTAAACTCTACATGATGTGAACTCTACATGATGTTAACTCTACATGATGTGAACTCTACATGATGTGAACTCTACATGATGTGAACTCTGCATGATGTTAATTCTACATGATGTAAACTCTACATTATGTAAACTCTACATGATGTGAACTCTGCATGATGTTAATTCTACATGATGTAAACTCTACATGATGTGAACTCTACATGATGTGAACTCTGCATGATGTTAATTCTACATGATGTAAACTCTACATGATGTGAACTCTACATGATGTGAACTCTACATGATGTAAACTCTACATGATGTGAACTCTACATGATGTAAACTCTACATTATGTAAACTCTACATGATGTGAACTCTGCATGATGTTAATTCTACATGATGTAAACTCTACATGATGTGAACTCTACATGATGTGAACTCTGCATGATGTTAATTCTACATGATGTAAACTCTACATGATGTGAACTCTACATGATGTGAACTCTACATGATGTGAACTCTACATGATGTGAACTCTGCATTATGTTAATTCTACATGATGTAAACTCTACATGATGTGAACTCTACATGATGTGAACTCTACATGATGTGAACTCTACATGATGTGAACTCTGCATGATGTTAATTCTACATGATGTGAACTCTACATGATGTGAACTCTACATGATGTGAACTCTACATGATGTGAACTCTACATGATGTGAACTCTACATGATGTGAACTCTACATGATGTGAACTCTACATGATGTGAACTCTGCATGATGTTAATTCTACATGATGTAAACTCTACATGATGTGAACTCTACATGATGTTAACTCTGCATGATGTTAATTCTACATGATGTGAACTCTACATGATGTGAACTCTACATGATGTGAACTCTACATGATGTGAACTCTGCATGATGTTAATTCTACATGATGTAAACTCTACATGATGTGAACTCTACATGATGTAAACTCTACATTATGTAAACTCTACATGATGTGAACTCTGCATGATGTTAATTCTACATGATGTAAACTCTACATGATGTGAACTCTACATGATGTGAACTCTGCATGATGTTAATTCTACATGATGTAAACTCTACATGATGTGAACTCTACATGATGTGAACTCTACATGATGTGAACTCTACATGATGTGAACTCTGCATGATGTTAATTCTACATGATGTAAACTCTACATGATGTGAACTCTACATGATGTGAACTCTACATGATGTGAACTCTACATGATGTGAACTCTGCATGATGTTAATTCTACATGATGTGAACTCTACATGATGTGAACTTTACATGATGTGAACTCTACATGATGTGAACTCTACATGATGTGAACTCTACATGATGTGAACTCTACATGATGTGAACTCTACATGATGTGAACTCTGCATGATGTTAATTCTACATGATGTAAACTCTACATGATGTGAACTCTACATGATGTGAACTCTGCATGATGTTAATTCTACATGATGTGAACTCTACATGATGTGAACTCTACATGATGTGAACTCTACATGATGTGAACTCTGCATGATGTTAATTCTACATGATGTAAACTCTACATGATGTGAACTCTACATGATGTGAACTCTACATGATGTGAACTCTGCATGATGTTAATTCTACATGATGTAAACTCTACATGATGTGAACTCTACATGATGTGAACTCTGCATGATGTTAATTCTACATGATGTGAACTCTACATGATGTGAACTCTACATGATGTGAACTCTACATGATGTGAACTCTGCATGATGTTAATTCTACATGATGTAAACTCTACATGATGTGAACTCTACATGATGTAAACTCTACATTATGTAAACTCTACATGATGTGAACTCTGCATGATGTTAATTCTACATGAGGTAAACTCTACATGATGTGAACTCTACATGATGTGAACTCTGCATGATGTTAATTCTACATGATGTAAACTCTACATGATGTGAACTCTACATGATGTGAACTCTACATGATGTGAACTCTACATGATGTGAACTCTGCATGATGTTAATTCTACATGATGTAAACTCTACATGATGTGAACTCTACATGATGTAAACTCTACATTATGTAAACTCTACATGATGTGAACTCTGCATGATGTTAATTCTACATGATGTAAACTCTACATGATGTGAACTCTACATGATGTAAACTCTACATTATGTAAACTCTACATGATGTGAACTCTGCATGATGTTAATTCTACATGATGTAAACTCTACATGATGTGAACTCTACATGATGTGAACTCTGCATGATGTTAATTCTACATGATGTGAACTCTACATGATGTGAACTCTACATGATGTGAACTCTGCATGATGTTAATTCTACATGATGTAAACTCTGCATGATGTGAACTCTACATGATGTAAACTCTACATTATGTAAACTCTACATGATGTGAACTCTGCATGATGTTAATTCTACATGATGTAAACTCTACATGATGTGAACTCTACATGATGTGAACTCTGCATGATGTTAATTCTACATGATGTAAACTCTACATGATGTGAACTCTACATGATGTGAACTCTACATGATGTGAACTCTACATGATGTGAACTCTACATGATGTGAACTCTACATGATGTGAACTCTACATGATGTGAACTCTACATGATGTGAACTCTGCATGATGTTAATTCTACATGATGTGAACTCTACATGATGTGAACTCTACATGATGTGAACTCTACATGATGTGAACTCTACATGATGTGAACTCTACATGATGTAAACTCTACATGATGTGAACTCTACATGATGTGAACTCTGCATGATGTTAATTCTACATGATGTAAACTCTACATGATGTAAACTCTACATGATGTGAACTCTACATGATGTGAACTCTACATGATGTAAACTCTACATGATGTGAACTCTACATGATGTGAACTCTACATGATGTGAACTCTACATGATGTGAACTCTGCATGATGTTAATTCTACATGATGTGAACTCTACATGATGTGAACTCTACATGATGTGAACTCTACATGATGTGAACTCTACATGATGTGAACTCTACATGATGTGAACTCTGCATGATGTTAAGTCTACATGATGTGAACTCTACATGATGTGAACTCTACATGATGTGAACTCTACATGATGTGAACTCTGCATGATGTAAAATTTACATGGTGTAAACTCTACATAATGTAACTAACTGTACATGATCTAAAAAAGGAAACAACACACAGGAAATATAATTTTATTTTATTTTATTTATAATAGTGATATGAAGCTTCTGCTGAAATCATTCTGGTGCCTTACGAGCACCTTATACGTGTAGATTAACTTGTGACAAAATTACTTTACGTAATTCAACTTTCATTTATTTTCTGATCACGCCTTATACATCAAAATAAACCATCTGATAAATTTATATAATTAATAATAAATCGAAAAGTAAAAAAACGAGTTTTCTAACGAGTCAACACTAATTAACCTGTACGAGTTTCTGGGTTCTAATATTTGATAATATTTTCGAATAACGGAGTTATTGTCGTAGCGCCCCATGAAATGGCGGCGCAGGAAGTCGGTAATGAGCGCGCCCCGGGTGCACTCGCCGCCATTGTGGGCTCGCAATACGAAATACCGTTTGCTGACGTCTATTGTTCGAGTGTCTCCTCAAAGTTAGCGGAATAATTGGAATTTCTTTTAAATAAAATGCTAAGTCATTATTCGTACTGTGAATGAGAAAGAACAAATTAATTGATCGAAAATTAATTGAAGTGGATTCGTAATTATTATGTACTCACGCAGATGGTAGTCTCTACATGCTTACGAATTGAAACAGTATCAAATTAAAACGTAATAAAATCGGCATGCGTCTGTCCGCGTATTATAAATGATCAAAATAATTTTGTTGTCATGTCAGAATTTATGAAAAAAATATATGTAGTATTTTATTGTACTAGCTTTCTGTCGGCGGTTTCGCCCACGTGAACTTACACATTTGTATAGAAACCACACTAAAGGACCGTGTCAGGAGTTTGTGAGACCGTCTAGAAAATTATAGAAGTTATTAGGGAAAACTAAAAAAATCTTAGTGATGTTTCCATGCACACATTTTCGGCACTTACCATCCAAGTATACCCACTACCATGAAACACTCTTAGAATCGAAGGAAGCAAATCTACCATATAACATTAAGCTATGTACGTATTGTCTTTCTTCAGGATGCAAGCAATCTCCCTACCAAATTTAATTAGATCGGTTTGGCCACGAAAAGATAACAAAAATAAAGACATGATTTATGCAGTAAAAAGCTAAAAAGTAATACGTATTCCGTACAAGCTATCTCTGCGTTTAAGCTATCTCTGTACCAAATTTTAATACTATCGATTTTTCGATTTACACGTGTAAACATAATAGGTAAATAATACATTTCTAGATAATACATCTCTAGTAATACTCTCTTCTCTCTATTCTTTAGTAATAGTTGATTTGTTGATTGATTGATTGATTGATTGATTGTTTGTTTACGGTGTCAAGTTGTTTTTCTATGGTTGTTTAATATCTATAGATACCATATTCATGTAAAGGATACTACAGTTCGCGTTAGCTGGCACGAGCGATTTATTAACATATGCATTTACAATCGCGTAAAACAACCTATTTCTTTTGCTTTCCTTACGCACATGTGAATGCATATGTGGTAGTAAATCTTTTGTGCCAACTTTCCTTTGACCAGCAAGAGCAAGATTTACTCTCTATTTACGTACTGTAAATTGTGTAAATATAATTTTGTAATGTACTAACATTATTGCTGAATGTGATTCTACACTTTCTAAAAATGAAAAATTCAGTGCAACTGTAATAGATATTAAATTTTATTTTCTTTAACACAATCATTATATTCATAAAGGATTATAGTTAAACGTCGGTTTCAAAACTAAATAAAATTTATACGAAAAGGAAAATAAATAACGAGCATCAGGCAGGAATCAGTTCGTAGAATTCGAAGTACGCATTTTCTACGATCACAGGGAATCGGTCTATCATGTACACGAGTACCGCTTAGTATGTGATTGTTGACAATTCGCAGGAGTGACACAATAGCTTAATGACTCCGGCTCAGCGTGTCATTTACACGACATCGATAATTTGTGCTCGTATAAGCGATATATTGTCGCGCCTCGCTTTTGATCTCGCTCTTGACGCTCGACTTCTGCGTAAGTGCCGTTTAATGAGAGGATTGTATTCTGTTCGAAATGTTTTTCTTCTTGTGTGTTATACTGGCTACATCTACGGTTCTGTTTGCATAAAGTCAACAGTGAACATTGAAATGTAGTCTTAGGGTTCTGTACCTCAAAAGAGAAACCGAGCCCTTATAGGATCATTTTAATAATAATAATAATATCTGGGACATACCACACAGCGCCATCTAGTCCCAAAGTAAGCAAGTATTATGCTATTGTTATGAGGTACCAGACATCTGATATACATACATAAATATTCTTTTTTTGTATAATATATACTTAAATAGATACTTTTACACCCAGATTATGTGCGTCAGTCCGTCCGTCTGTCAAGACTACTTTTTTCTCAGGGACGGCTAGAGGTTGAAATCAAAATCAAATACTGAGATCTATGATCCTTTGAGGTGTGATAAATTGTAAGTCAGCTTCTAAGTGAGTTTCAAAGTAAACGCAATCAAAAGAGACAGCCATTTTATGTTACATATTTTGATACTTTCAAACTCATTCATCAAAACCTGTAGCTTACTTCTGTTAACCTACAACCTTGAAAAGTATAAAACGTCTCGTAGTACAAGTAAAGGGAAAAATATGAAAATTACCATTTTCTAATCTCACCATCCGGAGGTAAGTATAAATACGGAGGTAAGTGTATTAAAGTACAGAACTTTCCAAAGATATTTGTGTGACGAGAACGATAACAGAAAAGGGAAGAACGGGAAGGAGATTAGACTGACATAAAAAAGTGATTCTTGATAGGAATGGAATCCAAAACAGGAAGAGATCGGGGTCAGCAACGGAAACATTGAACTGAAATGAAATGAAATGGGAACGAAAACAGGAAAGGGAAGAACGGAAATGAGATAAGACTGAGATAAATAAGTTATTTTTGATGAGAATGGAAACGTAAATGGGACGAAAGCAGGGTCAGTAAACGCTAAAATACTTGTGTGACGGGAACGAAAACGGAAAGGAAAGAACGGAAATAAGACTGAGATAAAAAGTGATTCCTATGAGAAACGAATACCGTGCGAGCGAAGCTGTGGGTGTGTGTGAAGTGTGTCTAAAGTGTGTGCAAAGACGGGTCGCTAGTATTAATATAGATAAGGATTTATTAAAAATTTTTTTTTGCTTGATATGTCGCTATCAATATACGATTGCTAGAAAAAATCGGCAGGCTGGTGCGAGTCGGTCAAGAATATTACGATTTTACTTTACTGTTTTTTTTTTGGGTTCTATAGTCCGATAATGAACCCTTATAGTTTCACCATTTCCGTCTTTCTATATGTTTGAAAGTCATCATTTCAGCCTTTGTCTGTCCACTGCTGAACATAAGCCTCCTCCACAACACGCCACGCGACGCGATTCTCCGCTTGCTGCATCCAACGGCGACCCGCTGCTTTCTTCAAGTCATCGGTCCATCGAGTCGGGGAGCTCCCGACGCTACGCTTTCCCGTGCATGGTCTCCACTCGAGAACCTTTTTTTTTTAAGTCAAAACTTCAAAAAAAAATCAAAGTGCCTGCTGTGTATGCTAGGTGAGAATAAAACCTATTTTACCAACCTATCGAAAGGGGTATCGTTGAATAGTCATTTAAAAACCTTCATAGTGTTCCTTTATGGTGTTCCAAAATTAAATTTAAAATTAAATTAATGTTTAGCTATGAGTTTATATGAACTTACTAGGAAAATTATCAAGAATCAACTAGTTCACGAGTTATAGCCGATCAAGTTAATGCCTAGTTCAACTTTAAACGAACTCATGATTTTGGTTTATGATAAGGTTTTATTGGTGGCATGGCTACTCGAATCGGAGCCTTACCTTTAAAGTAGCGGATTTTCATGTGGGTAGTGAGTGACCCGAACGAACTTGGCCAGTTTTTTCACAGACAGGGCCAATTCACAGTTTGTGTCTATAATAAAACAGATTTTTTTGCGTTCTATCTTTTTACGTTTTAAAGTTCAATTTATGAGTCAAGGTTCAGAAATATATAGTTATGTTGTTAAAACAAATCCGATATGACTGTAAACAATAATTATCCAACAAAATTATGTTTAATTGGGACATCCTACACTAGAAACTTATGCTATATTTGTAAAAGAATTTCGAGCAAAAACATATATATTGAGATACATCAACAGACATTTGCTACTAAAATGACGTAAAACAATGCGTCATTTTGTATCACGATTTTATATACTTTATTTTTTTAATACAAAATCAATAATTAAATCACCAACTGTACATATATAAATTCTTCAACACCTACTAGAAACCCTCAACAAATAATATTATCACGTCAACACGTTATTTGTGAACTTAAACTCATAAAGCTGTTAACTAATTGGTTTGCATCGCCGTAACCCTTAATTGCATTTTCATTGCGTTAAACTAATGTATCGAATGTATGCGGTATATCTGTCTCCTTTTATCCCTCGTATATGATCATAAATCTTTCACGCTCCAACGTAAGTTATCGATCGCACGGCTTCATAAGCTTACACATTGCAGGTGTTGTGCTTTAATCCAGTTAATAATATACGTTTCAAAATATTTTAATAAATGTGGAATATTAATTTTGACCCAATACCATGTATTTAATAGGGAAGTTGATATGGTATTCAAGTACGTTTCTAGTAGCTTTTTATACATATATGATAAATCGAGAGTGAAACACCTCTGGGTAAATTATTAAACAATAATAATATTATACGACCGCTTAGCCTAGTGGGCAGCGACCCTGCCTACGAAGCTGGAGGTCCCGGGTTCGAATCCCAGGTCGGGTCAGTATTTATATGATGAATATTAATACTGGCACCGGGTCTTGGTTGTTATATGTATGTGATGTCTTCGCTTGGTACCCAAAATACAAGCTAATGCTTAGTTTGGGACTTAGACGTTGTTGTAATTGTTTGTGTTATTATTATTATTATAATATCTGGGAAATTCCACACAACGCCAGTACCAAACTAAGCAAAGGTTTTGTTATGGTTACCAGAAATGTATTATATATATATATATTATATAATATATCTACATATTTTACACCCAGACACGGAACAAATAGAAATGTTCATGTCATAGACAAAATTAATTTGATAGCAGCGTTTGGTTTTAATAGAGTCATAAATGTCAATTCACAGAATCGAAGTGATATTACGAATTTCGTGGGGTTGAAGACTGGCGTGCGGGACTTTCACGGGGGTGCAGACCAGCGCATGGAGACCTTGCGCACTGAAAGTCGGACTAAAACTCGTCATCTTGCATCAGCTAGCTAGAGCATGAGTGGTTAGAATGTAAACACAGAAGAGGGCTTCTAGTCAATTCGTACTTTTATGGTTCATGTACACTTATATTTGTTCTGGATGGGAATCGAACCCGCGACCCTTGGCTCCGTAGTTAGGGTCTCGGCCAATCACTCAGTCAATCCACTAATCTTTTAACAAAGCGTTAACAGATTACGAGGGCAGATGCGGAAAGTCTAAGTAAATTCATAATTAGAATCTAAAATATTTGCTATCCCGATCCTTCGATAGGGACTTGCCGTTTTTATCGTGTAATACATGAGCCGATGTCATAATATTCTTACGTCCTACGAGCCCTGCCGTATGTGGCAAATGACAGTTGCTGGATTTACATTGTTTTTTATTTACGTTTCATAATTAATTTACAAAGTCGTAACACTGTTAATACTTTTTGAAAACCGAGAACTTTCTATTTAAGCTCTGATATTGGAACTCGACCTGACACGATCATATGAGGACTCTTCCTGGTGCTTCTTGATAGGTGAAAATTCATTGTTCCAAAATGATGCCAGAGAAATTACATCAAGATGCGTTTTTTCTTTTGTTTTTCTCCGAGGGCGCTTCCGTAACAAAATTTGAAATACGAGCGGGAGGGGGGAGGCTTACTGTGTAACTCATTGTCATAAAATCTCACACAAAATCATGGTCACTGTGACATACAACGTGTGAGCACTTTGTAGATAAGTTATTTTTTAGTACACTTTATGCTTCAGTAGAATGACAGATGAACACATTGATACTCGACCACGAAATTTAATAAGTTGTATATAAACTAAGAAATGCAAATTTTTCAAATTTCAGAGACGATAAATAAATGCTATAATAAACATTTAATATAAAATATTCTTTATTTTCTCCCGACATTTTATCATATATATTGCGCCGACCAATATACGTACTTGAACTGTAGGCTTCCGGTTTTCACGAAAAAAGCTCTGACGACAGACGCGGCGAGTTTTACGCGCCATAAAAAATTTATAGAGGTCCCCGCACCCCACCAAATTGAATATCAAATCAGCGGGATGAACTTTTAGGTTGAATTTAATGAAGAGAACGAGACGAGTAAACGGCGGGTTGTATTACCCGCGAATCTTACGGTACTTGTACTTGCGTAAACGTGAAAACAAATAATTACAGGTGTCATAAGTCACAATACTCACGACATGTCAAGACATACGTCAAAAAACCGGCCAAGCATGTGGTTGGACATGGTTGGACTAAGCACATTGAAGGGTACAATGCTAGGGTTGAACGTTCATGGTCAAAATTATAATAATAAGTTTAAAAACAAATATCTTAATGTTTATTCTATATATCTTATTCAACCCAATTTTCTTTTAAAGTGTTTTATAAGTTGTTCTAAATGACATTTTTTCTGATTTTTCCATCGCACAGTTAAATAATTAAAAAGGAGATAGTTTTTAGGACTTCAGGAGCGCAAATTGCAACAACTTTTTGCCAGAAGTAAAAAAAAAATTTAAACCTTGTATACTATTTTTAAAGACTTATCGTATAGGACCCCACACGTTAATATGCGATGTAATTTTTTTTCGCCCGTCCCTAATTTTGCCACATGGTTGTATAGCAAGTTGTTCATGAATTACACCTTGCCTTCAAATTACATCTATGTAGTGCCAATAGGTCCCGAGCACAGGTCCCAAGTGACAGACTAACCAACGGACGGTGCTGAGGCGTGTAAGATGGCGGTCACAATGAATTGCTTGTTATGCTGGTGAAGAACCATATACCTTTCTAACTAAAAATATATAAAATTAACATGAGATGTATGCGATATATGATGCGTGTGTAACGTTACACGATGACACCATGAAGTGAAACGGAACCAAAGGAACGAACAAAGGACGAATGCTTGAGTGAAGCTTGATCGAGACGAATGAAATGTTGAACGAATCTATTGTGATTGTGTATTGCCATTTAAATCGTGTTCTTTGAATCTGGACGGTCTACAACAAGCGGACTAGACGGAAATATAAGAATTCCGTTTTTTTACACTTTTCCTACGTAACCTTGACTTGAATAGTAAATAGTAATACAGGTGGGGACAAACACACCAATACTTAGGCAAAATAATGTTTGATGGTGGTATTAGGTCTATGTGCTAAATAAAGATTTTTACAAGAAGTATTTTTGTAGTTTTTGTTTGTCCCCGCCAGCAGTAGGTATCATATGCTATTATTCAAGTCATATTTACGTGATAGTATATTTTAATATCTGCTTGTATTTATTTTTCAGTTAGAATAACAGTTTATTAAAAAAAAAGGTGTTTCTGTAAATGGCGGTGTAGTTTGCATTTCAAGGCTGTAATATTTCATTTGATTTTAATGCAGAAAATATTCAAGAATTAAACAATTGTTTATTTATTAACATACATTGACTTAAAGAAGTAATAACCGTGATCAAATTTATAATACAATACAATTTTATGTAACTCGAACATTACACCTGTATGATGTGTAACTTAAGAACAATGGCATAAAATAAAATCCTCTCGACAGATAGGTCGATGGATCTATAGGGAAGTTCATCCCTAACTTACCGTGTACGAACTCAAACCAAGCGTAGAGATAAAAAAAAACCTAAAACTACAATCCAAGTTTAATGAATCTTAATATCTGCGAAAGGAATATTTCAAGATGTTAGCGTTTTCGTAGTTAATGTACCGTAGTAAGATAAACGGCGTGATTACGGCCGTGAGATCGCGAGATAGCGCGTTATTTATGATGCCTTAACCCTTCAAAAGTAATGCCCTAAATTTCATATTTCCGCGTGGACAACTAGATGGGGTCCCGCCCGCTTTTTCACCCCTTAAGAATGGGAATGAAGTCACTGACATTTAAAAGAAATGTTATTTCACTTTCCGACTGTTCCGCGAAACCGAAATAAAATAAATACTGACTTATATCATAAAATGTGATAGGCCGGTACTAATAAATCATATTCTAATTTAAAATCATTAACTGCTATACAGTAATATAATGCAATTACAAATAGAATTTTTAGAATAGTTCGCCATTCATGTAACCGAGGAAAGAAAGGAAAATTTCAGCGCACATTAACATGTGACGTACCTATAGATAGATTTTCACAAATAATATGCAGGTTTCAGAATCACTTTTTTTTTAAATGTGAAATGTAGTTGTTGAGATATGCGTCCCTGACGTCCTAAAAAGTGTGTTCGTCCCCCTTTAATTTTTCAACTGTGGATTCTGTACGATGGGTACCTGAAATGTAAACAGGAAATCACAAGCAAAAATATTAGCAACAATGAAGATCGATGGAGATCTGTTTCGACGACGGTATGTTATTATAGATAAGACTTGAGTTCATTATTTTGATCCTGAAACTAAAAAGCAAAGCATGACTCGCAGAAGACCTTATTCTCAAGTTGTGGAGAAATTTCATGCAAAATATTTTGCAGATAAAATGATGGCAACTATATTGTGGGATGATGAAGGAATTATGATTATTTACCGAAAGGAATGACAACCACGGGTTTATATTATGCCGTATTGATTAAAAACCCCGAGAATAGATTAAAATAGAACGTCTTGGAACGTTATTAAGTGCTGGTATCCTTTTTTATCGTAACAACGTTAACCCCACATCTCAAGTTTATTTCGTAATGTTATAAAAAAGCAGAGTTCAGAATAATGGAGCATTCACCATATTCACCTGATCTAGCTCCTAGAAGTCCTAAAATATGTGTGTTCCCCCTTAAACTTTTTAACTATGGCGTGGAAAATTATGAAAAATTCAGTTTAAGTAACTATCCTGATTAAATCCACCACGCTGCTCCACTGCGGGTTGGGGATTGTAACGACCGCCATCTATTGACAGCGTCCGGGACCGACTGCTTAACGTTCTCTCCGAGGCACGGAGTCAGTGATAGTTAAGGTACTTAAGTCAGGAAAACTCATTGGTACACGCCCGGATTTGAACCATGGCCCTATGGGGCCATATTAATTTGAGACAGGTTCGTTGCGCTTTGGGCTATCACGACTCGTTACTGTTTCCTCTTTACTTATTTACGGATTACTGGTATTCATTATTACTTCAATGATTTCTGTTTCAATAATGATCCATATCTATTTATTTTGATGCGATTATCTTGCAGTTTTGAAAACATGAAATATCGTAAATTTAAAATAGTAATTGTGTACTTCATACTTTATGATATTATTGATACTCGTAAAAAAATGGAAAGGTCGATCTTTCACTGAATTTATTCGGTCTAGTCTTAAAGGTGACTTTCTGTTTAACAATAGAAAGTCACCCTTAAATTTGCAAGTCTATAGACCTATTTACAAATTCGTCGCTTGAATATCAAACGAACCGATTTTCACAAATAAAAATCTTTATCTTGCATTTAACATTCAATATGAGAATCACATGGAAAGGACGAGCTTTCAGTGTCGGCAGATGTACCTTATATGCCTTCACATACCATTCCTTTAATAGCTGCACCTAATATACTATACGCGCCATAATGCGCGCCACCAACCTAAAAGGCTGATTGAAGTTGGTTACGCGCAAAGTCGCGCAGGTACAGTTGAACGTGTCAATTCGATGCTGTCAATTAAATAAAACAAACATAATATTCAATTATTTTGAACTTCAGAAATCGTTTAACTTAATAAACATATATCACCAATCTTAACTGTTCACAATAAGTCTAATAAATAGAAATACAACATATTTAAAAAAATTTAAGATGAATTAACGAGTAAAGTAAAGCAACTTTTTTTCGGAAATTTATATTCTATATTTTTCTTGCTTTTTGATTTTTATCCCCGTCGCCATTTTGTTGTATTTATTAATAATTAAATAAATCAATTCAGATATTTCGTATTAGCTTTATTTCACTATTCGTAATTCTGACAATGTTATATATATATATATATGTAGTTTTTACAATGGCCTGTATCTCTTTTCTTAATGGTGGCCATCATAGGTGTACCGTGTAGGTAGATCAAAGTGTAGATCATTGACCTACAGTATGACGTATAATTCAAAATACTACCATCTAACGAAAAAAGCGTGTACTACAATCGTTTAAGCAAACTTGAATGTCCAAAATTGAACTAAAGGACTAGCGCCACGGCCTTTTACTGTACTAAAATTTCATTCAAAATTATCCTTTTCGATGTTTTGAAAGTGCGTGAACGTTTTTTACAGTTGGTAAGGAAATATTATTGTATATGTTTTATTTTTTGGTTTCCTGTGAGCAGTATATTTATACAATTACATTTAGTATAAAATTAAATGCCGAAAATCCTCACTTTTTGTGATAAACAGTCATTACCAAAGTGGTTATCAGCGGCAACCACCGTTCGACAAGTATGGTTATGTTCGATAAGGTGAATTAAACTGGATGTTTTTTGTAAGAAATGGCCACGATTATCGGCTAGGGATATTGAAAACTTATTATTATATGAAGAAATACCTTCTGATACTGATAGCTATGCCAGCGGTGATGCCTCTGATACAGAAGACCAACCTGAATAATGTGCCCCGTCTCCATTTCGTGGTATGTGAAATGATATAGTATTTAGAGGATAGAAGTTTTCACAAATTTCCTCAGACGAAAGTCACAAGCTCGTAAATAAAGAAAAACGCGTGTAGAGTTTTTGTTTGAAGGCACTTGACCCATACCCGTAAGTATGTCTCCTACTGTAACCTTAGCAACGAGATTTGCAGGAAAACCGCTAAAGGGTCCATCGACTTTGATCCTTGCTTTTAAAATACGTGCACAATGTGGATGCTCGTTAAATCTAGTACACGAGAAACGAATTAAATATATGCGAGTTTCACATGCTGCTGCCGAATTAACTTTGAATTTTAAAAATTTTGAAATACTTTTTAGGGTTCTGTACATCCAGATGAAAGAACGGAACCTTTATACGATCACTCTCGTGTCTATTTGTTCGTCTGTCACAACCTATTTTTCATCAACTCCTACGGCAAAAACGGTGGGGGTGGGGGGTGTCCGTCCGTCCGTTTATCGTAGGACTGTGTTGTCTGAACCATATTATGCAGACACTTGAAATTTTCACAGTGTGTATTACTAAGGCCACTATAATAATAAAATAAAGTTAAAAGTTAAAGAGGGTCCCCATAGTCCCATACAAGAAACGTGTTTCGTTTATATTGTACAGTGGTACGGAACGTTTCGTGTGCGAATCCAACTCGCACTGGCCTGGTTTTTTTTATAAAACATTGACAATTGACCGAATTAATTTAGTTTTATTTTATCAATTTGTCCACACAATCGTTAGATATAGGCATAGTGAAACAACAAGTATAGCGGCTCTACCAGTTCAGCAAAGGCTTCCGTCCAACCATTTACGATACACTTTCTGATGTATAAATTGTCTGGTCATGTTAGGTGAAACAGCTGACGACTATATAGAAATTGCCGGCCGTGGACCCCGAGACACCCGCCTCCGACCGGCCATTTTGTTTATAATCGTTCTATAATTCAAACTGATACTGCATACTCTACTGTTCAATTATACGTTGATGCCAATTTTGTTACTCTAGGAATGTAGGCTATATAATGGATTTTTTTTCGACTTTTCTATCAATTTTTTCCTCTTGATAACCCCTGACCATCTGCCACGCCTTTAAGTACGAAGTCAAAGGCTTCAAAATTGTGTGGCTGTAACGTCTCAAAGGTGTATACATACTACCCCTCACACAATTTAACTCTTTGTTTTCCCTTCAAACATGGCTGAATATTCAATGGCGGCGGAAAATGAGTCGACACAAGACGAAAAACGGTTTCAACCTACGGCTCTCAGCAATAGGTATCATATTCCCTTACCGAAGAGGGCTCTTTAATGAATTTTTTATTCCTTTTGAGCCAGTACAGTCATACATATAATTTAAGCTTTATCCTCGACACTATTTCTTTATTTATAAGTGGAATTTTCAGTGAATAATTCCGTAAGTAATAACGAATCCGTTGACAGAAAATAAATAAATAATTTTAATACTTAAGTATTACATAATATTGTTATTGTAATACTTGAAAATACTTAATAATAGATATATATGATTGTGAAATATTATAAAAAAGCTTTTCATCTCTGTTATTTTGGAACGTTGTTAAGTAGGTATATTAATTATTCATCATAATTTTTAAGTAACAAATATATAACAGTCAAACCGAAGCGTATAAAAAACTGTTTTCTTTCTTCCGAAAATGAGGGATAAATTTTTTGCGTCCATAAATATTTATTACCTAATTTACAATATTCTGTGTTATGTAATCATTTATCAGCAGCGACATGTGCCGGAAAGCCGGGGCCTCCTATCAAATTGAAATCTGGCGGTAAACGGGCGCGGTGCAAAGTTGTAAAATTTGTTGTATAATTCAGTTAATGTTTGCAACTTTTAATTGGCTTAATAATTCTTGTCCGATCGCACTGACTGAAGCCGCTTTAACTTTTTTAATTACAAACATATGACCGAAATTTAACTCGACGTATTTTTATGTTAAGTGCTGATTGTTCATAAATTGTCTGGTGAAATGGATGAGAAGGTTATAAACAAAAACATGGAAACAGGCTAGGGATGTATTTATTATTTCGTTATAAAATGAAATAAGTGAAAATATGTGTGAGTCTAGAGCCCTCCCAAGTGCTATTTAAAACGAATCAGGTATGCAAATTTTTTTGGAAAGTGTGGTAAATCCAAAATAATAATAATAATACATGGGACAACCCACACAGCGCCACCTAGTCCCAAAGTAAGCTAGTATTATGCTTGTGTTATAGGTTACTAGACAACTGATATATATACTTAAATACTTTTTTTTAATAATATATTCATAGATAAATATTATACACTTACATTACATTATACATTATACAGATAAATAAACATGTTCATGCACACAAATATTTGTCCCGGGCGGGAATCGAACCCGCGACCGTTGGCTCCTAAGTTAGGGTCTCTAACCACTCGGCCATTCGGTCGTCATTTCAAAATCATTTCAGTGATTTAGCCTCCTAAGCTGTAGTTTCACTTTTTGAATTTTTGAGGTAAAAATCTAGTGATTGGATTTTCACGAAAATTCTGGTGACCTTCATTTGACACTTTAGTGAATGATGTATACATTTAGTTATGTACTGTAAAAAAAGTAAGTGTAAACTTTGGAAATTTTAAACTGGCAACATTATAATGTTACTTACCAGTTTAAAGAGTTTACCACTTAACCGATTTTCGGACGGAAAGTATACCGTCACCGCTATTTTTATAATAATAGGTATATATATTGTTACACATTCATGCTATATACATATAATGCCATATTTTTAATATTTACAATTAATAATAACTTTTGACATTTACGAATTATAACCAATCCAGGTCAAATAAAGGTCACGAAATTTTTATCAAAAAATATTTATACCCCTTGATTGGTTGTAATGAATGAATTTGGTTTTTCATAGATGATGAAATGCCATTGCAAGATTTGCAAATTAGTGACGATTTTAATTATGATATCAGATTCGAGTACTTAAGACAAATGTTCCGAAAATAACTCCCAGATGTTTAGGTTCAAATGCCATTAATAGATTTTCAAAATCTCTACCAATTTTAATTTAACATCAAATACTTATAAATTTTTTTGTTTTTAGAAAGTCGTGATCATTTTTGGTGGCGGGCTCCCCGACTATATCTTATCGTAACTATAAACAGCGGCGGGCTCCCCGTATATACGAGTATACATCTTTTGAATACAAGTCTTCTCATTTAATCACAAAAGCAAGCAACTACCTCGGTTGCGATTTGTATGAATATTTAGATAGGTGACCGCCTCTATTTACAAAAAAAGATTGGAATTGATCCTCAAAAAATATTGCGAATGTCGCATGTTCTACCAACAATCATCTAAATAACTGTACGATCTGAAGCTCGCATACCAACCAGATGGCTCTAGAATCGAATCTGCATCCCATCCAAAATTTATTTTTTTAATTACACACTGCGCCGAACAGTCCAAATTTGGCTATACATAAATACATAATGTCACCACGCTAGCTGTCTGACTTCACCGAAGTGCTGCCGACCGCCAGGATGACACACCAACTGACAAAATTTAATTACACCCACCTTGAAGTGCTGTACATAATACATCATTATACGTTTAATAATAATGAAAAACCCGTAAAAGTGAATGCAATTTTTTTTAATTTTCTCGATATAAGTATTTGAAAAATTTAAAATGCGGGTTGATTTTTTAGATCTTATAACAACGGAACATAATATAATCTTAGCCCAAGTATAAAACTCTTTGGAAAAATAATTTGCAAAGGTATTACAGTTTTATTATACTTTCTATATATGTTAACAAAATAATTATCCGGATACATTCTGCACCAAAAACTACGTGGCCGCCTGCGCTGGAAAAGCGCGGATTTATCAAACAACTTTCGCACCAGAGAAGGGTCAAACTACTTCTTTGTTGTTGTAAATTAAACCGTAATTAGTCGTAGCCAGGTGGACGTGTGATTTATGCGTGTTTTTACGGGACATGGCCGCAAGCTAATGCTGCAATGCACGCGACACATGGGTCTTTGCCGCCTCTAGAAACCTTTTTGGGTTAGATCATAACTTAAATACTATTTAATATATATTTAAATTTAAGGAGCTATTTATGAAATTTTGACAAAATTTAATTTAAATATTGTCCAAGTCTCACTGATTATGGCGTATTACTGAAACTATATTACTTATAAGAACGCTGTAATTGAGTTGATATTGTCGGATTCATTGTGATCAACTAAATTCCTGAAACTAAAAGTACATATTTTCATTTTCTGTCTGTCTGTTTGTTTGTTTGTTTATTTGAATATTTATAACTAAAGAACCACTCAAGCGACTTATGGTATGAATCATTATTACACTGCAATTTTTAGAGAAGAAAAATAATGTAAAATGGGATTACACAAAATAGATCCGATATACAAAAAAGACAGTTTTTATATTAACATGTCAGTAATAGGAAAAAGGGTTTATTTATGAGCACATTTAAGACTCATACATTAACCGAATTAAGATGCCTTATCTTTTAGCTACGATAATAAAGCCATTAAAACTTTCTGAAAGTCGTTTCTGACGAAGGGGTTTTCTAACTTTCTAAATTATATATACCTATATATATTATTACTTCATTATTTATAACTTGATTCGTTCGCTTTCGAAATTCTAGATGTTACTGCTAATTGCTATAATAATAATTACTCCGCCGAGAAATATAAAATTCTCAAATCAGTTCATACGAAAATCAAGTAAATCGGTTTTGAAACTGAAACGGATATTAGGTTTGGAAATATGTTCATAATAATAATATTACCTGAGACATCCCACTCAGTGCCATCTAGTTCCGAAGTAAGCAAATTTTATGGTTGTATTATGGATACTAGACAAGACACTTAAATATTTTTATACTATTTGCATATAGAAATATTTATACTCACACACGGAACAAATAGACATGTTCATGCAAACAAATGTTTGTCCTCCTCGGGAATCGAACCCACAACCTTTGGTTCTGCAGTTAGAGTCTCTAACTACTCGTCCAATCGGTCAGTCAATTTAGTCAGACAAATTCATCCATCACAAAACTTCTGAGAAGTTAAAAATTTGTAACCACCGAGCTTATTATATTACCTAACATATTATAAAATAATAGAGACCGCCTGAAACAATAAACACATGGTATATCGGATATTATTGTGAGTGATCTGAAATGGGCGGACTTATACCAAAGCTAACGATGACGGTTCCCTCTTTGCATAGTCACACAATAACAAAAATAAAAATTTTCAGTGAGATTTAAAAGTATAGCTTCACCACAATTTACCGGTATTCTGCATTGCATGAGGACACTGGATTTCACGTTGATGCTGGCTCTAGTTAATAGAGTACCTAATACAAGTTCAGTATTTATAAATAACTCTAGTATCGAGCTACACCGTTTATAAAAAAATTTATCAAAGGAGATTTCAAAAAATGTTCACCAAATCTAGTGAAAAATAGCACTACATGATTTTCTTATTTACTTATTAACTTTTAAATGTAATAATTTTGTGATGTTTTTTCTTCAAACAGACGCAGCTGCGAACATAGCCTCTATAATTATAATTCCGTATTCACGTTTCTCATAATGTTTTCATGAAATTAAAGTTATTTCGTTATTCATGTTGTCGCACATAGCCTCCCCGGGGCACGTGCGGGACCCACAGGCTACAGGCGGCCGGTCACTTTGTGTTCAACGCAAGTAAAACGCCGTCGGGTCAACGACCCTAGCCCTAAGCACCGCGTGTTGTTTACCTTAATTATTAACTGAATTAGGGTGAATCCGTTACTCAAAATTATAAATATGTTAACATGTATTTATTGACAAACGTCTGTTAATAAACACTTAGTAATATTAAGGTGATTTCCATATTTGCCTTTGATGTACGTAGTGGTAGAAATTTAATTATTCTTCTTATTATAGATTGTTATTTAGCAGTCATATAGAAGTACAGTAGTGTACCAGTTCCTTGAATCTAGAATAAGTCGACGTTTAGTTTTATTTTTTTAAAACTTTTTCCGTAACGTTTCAGGAATAAGAGAGGAAGATGCCTTACTGTTTGTCCATAGAATTAGAGCAAAAGAACGACTCAATAAAGATTCCGTTATTTTGAGATATCTATATGAAAAAAGCGAGTTTTGAATATCTTTTGGTTACAATCTCGTAACATCAACAAAGACAACCTTTCAAGACGCCCCTGAAATTACTTTTTAGCCTAGTTTTTCAGTACAAAATTTACTACATTTGCTATAATTATACTGTTAATTGTGTTTATCAGTCTTTATAACACAAGATTTTGTTCCGTCATGTACGTTAGGAAATCACATTAAATAATATTCGCGAATATTATTTTCTTTAATTAAAATTGTATCATCAACTGTACCCAAAATATACATGTTTTATTTACTAAGATGACCTCATCGGAATCATTGTTTGTGTCTAGGTACTTAAACCTGAACAAACTACGTTCTTGTTTACCTTCGAATACTGGTAAGCCTGGAATAGTCCATATACAGTAAAAATAGATATAACAGATTAGTTGTCAAATTACGGAATATTGAGAACTAGCTTTCCGCCCGCGGTTCCGCTCGCGTTGACTACACAGTTGTACTGGGACCCATTTTGCCGGAAAAAAAAGTTGCCTAGTCATTCTTTAGCTTATAACCTATATCTATGCAAAAAATTATAGCGGTCTCAGTACAACTGTGTAGTTCACGTGAGCGGAGCCGCGGGCGTAAAGCTAGTTTGAAAATAAAATATATTCCATGTTCCTCACTGATAATGTAGCTTTCTATGGGTGTAAGAATTTTGAAAATCTGTGTACAACTGTGTAGTCTACGCAAGCGGAGCCGCGGGCTAGTATCTTTAAAATTATAGCCTGTGTGATGTTCTGATATATAAGCTATATTATTGTAAAGCTTAATTAAAATCCGTTTAGTAATTTTTTCGTAAAAGAGCAACAAACATACATACATACTTTGGTGTTCATAATATAAATAGATAAAGATAATGCTAATAACAAATAACTACTCGGATGCTCGGTGTGCTAAACTATAGTTTTAGTTCCAATAAAACTTTATGGCGGATAAAAACATAGGCACAAGTCGCGTCGCAGTAACCAGTTTTAGGTGAAGCCGGACGCAGTGGAGCGAGGAGTATATGACTGTACCTGTACAAGCACGCATACAGCGTTATATTCCGATCCGCTAAAAAATTTGAGGCGAACTATACCATTAAATTTACATATTGTTTCTTGCCCGATGTACCAAAATTCATTGTTCTGTTGGAGTTAACAATTTGATCCAGCCAACTGTGCGCGAGCACCCACAGTGTAATAATAATAAAAAATAAATAGATCATCTTTTATACGTATTTGGGGATGATGCAGTTTAGTCTACACTGTACCTCAATGAGAGCTTATTTTGTGCCAACACTCAAGCAATTTCGCTAAGGGAAGTAAATCTCAAAAATAGGCTATACATACTATTCAACTAACTAGGTTTCGGTTTGTTTCGCTAAGATCGGCGAACCAACAAATTGTGCGTAGTTGCTTGTTCTGTGTAATCATATCTACATATCTACAGAACATCTACAACATATCTACATATTAATATCATAAGATAGTGTAGAAATGTAACAAATTATTTTTAAGGTAATTCTGTAGTGCTACACCCACCCGTCAGCGAAAACAGGGTGTTTATTAAGCGATACAATCTCCGGTGCTCTATGAATATTCACCGGTCGTTATGGTGGCCGTCCCTCGAGAAGTTTTTGGTCAATTTGAAGCATGTATCATGCACTATAAAAGTAATTTCGTTAACTAAATGTGATCACTTATGGACTTAATTACAAAGTGCTTACGTATATGAAAATATCTGCATTTTTTACAATTCTACAATTTTTGGAAATGTCTGTTAAGTTCGAATTTGAGTTGTATAATTTAGTAACTGATGAAAAGTTTTCAAAATTTACTCTTCGAATGTCCGAACCTTTATCAAATTGTAATTAGTAAACGAAAAATATTAATTGTCCATTTTTTTTTCAGAAGTTCGCTTTACTTAGTTTAGATATTGATCATCTGAATAAATATGAACTATTATGTATCATGCCAACATGGCATTTACACTTAAATATATATATATATTATACATAACATACATATACATTTAAATATATATTACATACATATATTACAATTTACTACTAATAAACTAGTAAATCTAAGTATTTTGACAAATGACCATGTTGACAGGTCAGACGAAATTAAGCACACGTAGGTTTTTTATCGTGTTCTAAAATAATTTTAGAAATAAATGATTATTTCTCGATACTCTTAAAGTAAAAAGAATATTTGATACTGCACAGCGTAGTATAATGTAAATAATATCTGTGAAACTAAAAGTTGGCTTTTTCCGTGTGAAAAATACCAGATGTTAAGAATAAGATATATAACAGACATCTCGGTTCTTCATAGTAAAACTAACCACTAAGAATTAATATAGTATTGTATATATAATATTCTAATATACGAGATACTAATTGCCTTTGATAGATTTTTTTTTATAATAATGATTTAATGGAAATAAAAAGATTGGAAAATTTTTCTTTATTTCTTATTACCCTACTGAAAACGTCCATATAAGTTAGTTACTAATAATAATAATAATAATAGGCATTTTATAGATTTTAATAATAACAATAATAGGCATTCTATAGAATTTAATATAATACGAGATACAAGTTGCACTATTTACTGGACTCTAAAATAAATCAATATTTTTTTTCTAACACCATTAAAGACAATGAAGTCAGCTTTGAATATAGACGAACGTAACATGGAAGCGAATTTAACGTGAAATACCAGCCTTAATTAAAAATAAATGAAAGAGTTTTTTCTTTGCACCAATCAAGATTTGACGGATTCGACGAAAAAGGTCTTATATAAAACGCTCTCGTTTATGAGAATCTTTTTGTCTTACCCGCGCAACCTTGTACTACCTTTTAATTTTCGTTTAGGATAAAGCACGATAACTTGGTATGAAAAGCAGAAAACTGAATATATTTTCATGTTTAATTTTTTTTTAAATATCTTTAAGTCTAATTGATATGTCTCAACTCACAATTTGCTATTAACGAGATGACCGAGCATCTCATATATTATTAAAAGTCTTTTGAAAATTCAATTTACCTCTTAAATAAAACGTAAGTATAAAGGCACCAGAAAACTGATATAAATATTGAAAAATCTTGACAATACATATTATTATATAAATGAATATTTTACACCCACACACGGAACAAAAAGACATTTACGTTTGTCCCGAGCGGCGATCGAACCCGAATTTTAGGCCTGCAAGTGGCGTCGATCAGTTAATTTAATAAGTGCAGTATCACAAAATGTCCACGATGCAACTGCCTCTCTTGCTCACACGTCGATTCAAGAGTATAAATTATACGTTCATAAAACAATAATAATATTTGGGACATCCCACACATCGTCAACTAGTCCGAAAATCCCATCTAGTATACCTACTCGTATCACAAATAACCTCAATTTCTGTTTCAAGGATTATCAAATACATTTTGGATATCGTGCAAAATTCAAGCCAAAATTATTAGAATTCTTTTTCGAGTTTAAAGTCCATTTCGCAGTACCAAAATAAATAAGATTGTTTTCAAAAAGTTAGATTACATAATTTATGAATTTACTGTTATGTATTTACGAGTTGTTATTAAATATAATCACGAACTTTATACGTTTATAAGCTTTATTTTAAGTTTCATGTTACGATTTCAAATTCACTTATAACACGGAGATGCTTTGAAATTGACTTATTATATAAATAATATTTTTTTTTAACGAAAACATTACAACAACGTCTAAGCCCCAAACTAAGCATTAGCTTGTGTTTTGGATACCAAGCGAAGACACTACATACATATAACATTCAAGACCCGGCATCAATATCAAGATTCATCATATAAATACTGACCCGACCTGGGATTTGAACCCGGTACATCCAGCTTCGTAGGCAAGGCTGCTACACACTAGGCTAAGTGGTCGTCAATTATTTCGTACAATCATCAACATTATCATATAATTAAATGATTTTGTTTTTCTATTAATTTACAGTATATAAAATATTTTTATTAAAAGTACAATTAACAAAATAAAACATCCATAGACACGAAAAAAAAAAAGAGGTTTTTGGAGTTTTTCGTCGGGCAGTTGCATTTTCTTGGGTGGAGCTGTAGCCCGCTCTAATCGAATCTGCATCCTCAAGTAGGCCGGCGGCTCCTTTAATTCGGGAAAGTGTTTTTGGTACCGTCCACACAAGGCAAGGTTCATTACGTCCGTATGTTTTTAGATATATTATCTATGTAATGGTCTAAACGTGCTTTTACTCAAAAATAACGTTACTAAATAAAAGATGTGATTATATTAGAAATATGAAAGTAATGGGATCATTTTATATACTACTAGCGACCCGTCCCGGCTTCGCACGGGTAGCAGAGCATATAAGCCGTAGTGTTTTTTCTGCGTAGTTTCCTATCAGCTTGTGGCGTCGAACATGTGGATTGAATTTAATTAAATTCAAATGTAACGTAAATTAATCCTACTTGGAGTATTTTTAATGTATTTTATTTTCAATTCTATAAATATTTGAAAAAGTAGAGGATAAATACATAAAAACAATTTACAATAATTCTCTGTATACAACATTGATAACTTCAGCCTAACCACGCCGGCCGGCGGCTCCTAAGATACTGATTTAATTGTATAGTGTAAAGGGCAATCATAATATGCATGAAATTCTGAAGGTAAATAACGTATTTAATTTAATAAGGATTAATACTGTATCCGTATAAATTGCTTTCCAATTACCTCATCTTATGACACCATTTATTTAAACATAAAGATAGGTATAGTCAGCTATCCATAAAAGATAGACATATGCCATCGCGGACTTTTCTTTAGTCCTATAAAAGAGACACAATCATTTTACTATATCTCAAAGGATTAGGTAGCTTTTTCGATGAAAGCTCCCAGCCGGCTTGATTTTTTTCCGACTTCTTCAACAATAATCGTCACATTTCAACAAATTTCCATGAAACATTAATAAATTATACACGTAAACCTTCCTCTTGAATCACTCTGTCCATTGGTGTCAATGTCAATCCGTTTGGTAGTTTTTGAGTTTATCGCGTTCAGACAAACAGACGCGGCGGGGGACTTTATTTTATAATATATATAGATATTTTATTACTCAAAATAAACATTTGAGGACAGGTGTTTTTTTTTAAATTTCATTGCTAATTGAAATGAAACCTTTTTTTTATTTCACATGAAAATAATTTTGAATTTTGTAACATGAAAATAAAAAAAATTTTTGTTTGTTATTACTTCACATTTACGGCTTGAGTCCCCTGAGTAGATAAGGATGAAATGTTATATGAACTCTTAGCGCTCTTGAATTTTTCTAAGAAAATCTAATCCACGAAGATTCATTATATGTAATTATATCGGCTCCGTCTAAAAGAATAATATTAATAAGGTAAAGAAAAAGGAAACACAAATAAATACGTGAGAAGAGTCTGTAATGGTTTATGAATATGTAATCAAGAATATAAATCATTAAAAAACTCTAACGTCAAATAAAGCTCAAAATAATTACTTTAGGATTTAGATACGGATATTTGTGCTGTATTTTATAGGTTATATTCCTATTCATTATTATAACTAAACGAATCACATATATTTTTAACAAGTAAAATAATACGCAACTTTTGCAAGAGAAAACCTTTTTGAAAATTTCATTTTGTTATGTAAAAATGTTTTAGCTTTTAATACTGAATAAAAATATACTAGTTAAAATTGTAGAAACTTTTAATACTATATTTAATAAATAATTCAGTACACTTTCTTTTAAAATTTGAACATGTAAGCATTTATAAAGGTATGTTAAATCTCGAAGCGCAATACTTGCCTTATGCAAACCGTACCGTTTTTGCTGACGCAAGAAGTGCTGCTGCTTCCCAGTTTGTTTGGTAAGCGGCGCACGTACGATTCGGACCGTACTTGGGATGGATTATATTCTCTTTGTCGTAAAATTTACGACTTCAAAAATTAGGCGCCGTGAGCGGACTGAACCTAGGTATTTGTAATGTCGGTAAAGGGTTATCTGTTTTTGTCATTTACACGTAAACAAGTAAAATTTTATTTAATACGTGTTTGAGATTGTAAATGTACTTACTGGTCATAAAAAGTTAGTACTGTTCGGTATTGACAGTAAAGCACTGGGCAAGTGCAAGTCAAAAGGATTTATTCATTTTAGTTACTTAATCTTCGTCGAAAAAGTACTTCGGTAACAAAAAAATATTTTTTTTTTTTGCTATTGACAAAAAGTTTCTAAGTTGTTTGATCTAAGCATGTGGAAATAACTGAATTCGTAATTTATGTAATTAAACATAGGAAGTGAAACTTAATATTTTAATTTTAATGATGGTTACAACATATAATTATATTAATCATTAGTAATCATTAATAAAAAAGGGTCCAGTCCTGTAGATTATAATAAATATTTGATATGCCTGAAATGTTGTGGGATAAATCGGTAATACAGAAAAACCATAGAGGTCTACGGCATTTAGATGAGTGCGCAAAGCAACAAGTAGCGAGAAAATGGATAAATCTTTGAAACAACTGGTAGTAGAAAATTCATGATAGGTTTTCCATGATTTTAATAAAATGCTATACTAATATATACGGTCAAAAAGTACCATTCCTCACCGACTTACGTTACTTGAACATTATAAAATGCAGAAATTGTCTTACGATAGTATCATAATGTGTTAATCGATAATTTCAGCAATTCATATGCACGGTACTTAAACCTAAATTCTTAATTCAGCTGTCAATTCTACATTTTAATCCTCTATATATAAACACGTGAATAAAAAGCTTTAGATCCCTTTTTAAGCATACGACGCACACGGAGGAGTGTGAGATTTAGAATAGTTAAAGTTTATGTGGAGTGTGCAGAAAGCTAAAACCTAGGTTGAGTTTTTCAGATAGGAGTGCATGGCTAAATCCTAAACTATGAGAAATTGCGAAAAGTGTTTTTGTGTTTTTCACGTGTTTCTACGTTTTAATCCTCTATATATAAATACGTGAAGGAAAAGCTTTCTATCCCTTTTTAAGCATACTACGCGCACAGAGGAGTGTAAGATTTGGCATATTTAAAGTTTATGTGTAAACTGTTAATTCAAATCAGATTTTTAAAATTGCCTATGCTTTCGAAATAAAATATAACAGACTTTAGTTCAAAAATTTGGGCATGGTCGATTGGGTTGTCTTCGTTGTCTTCGTCTGTGATGATTTAATCAAGTCATATTTTGATGATAGTGTATTATTCACATTATGTAGTTAACAGAAGTGGTTTTTCTTTTTTCAGTTAATTATTTTTTAAATGGTATAAGTTTAAATTTTAATTTTTACAAGTGGTTGTTATGACTTAACTATTTGCTTGTTTGAATATGGAACACGGATAAAAAGGGACTTTGATAAAAGCTATAACTGCCTAACTTAACGAACACCGTGATGAAACAAAAAAAAAATTAAACTCAACGAACGTATAAATGGTAAACCAGAATGTTATGAGCCATCAGTAAAATTTATTCTCGCATACACAAAACACTAAAGTCTGTGTTTATGAGGCCACTATAAAAGCTATTTACCGACACCACATTAAAGCCGTAATGCACACAGATGGTTATTTATGACCAATTTTTGCCTGCGCTTAATAATGCAACCGTGAATTAAGGGTAAGTAATATTACAGTGGGATATAAGGTACTAAAACTACGGCGCTACGACGCTACGGCGTAGCAATGTAGCAATGCAATGTGATTTAATGTTTGCTGCGCTACTTTATATTGGATCAATGTTTGAATGAAAGTACTCAGAATATTAGTACAGCCAAGAAAAGTACAGTCGGGTCACTCCACATAAAGTATGCGTCTACGCCGCAATGTTAACCCATACTACATGTTGTAAATGAATGAAAATACGTTGTTTTAATACACGTATACACTTAACTAACACCACCTAGCGAGTTGTCGAACGATCTATTGCTTGCTTTTACTGTCTATTGATTTCTGTCTTATTCAAAATCGCTGTTGAAACTCGTATTAACCCAGATACTACACATTAACCCATTTGGGTTAGATCCAAGGTCACGACCCATTTGAATGACTGAGACAATTGATTGATAGTGATTGTTGACAAGTTAATAGGTTAAAACTACTTAAAAAGTAAACTATAAAATCGTATTAATTACTATACTACGGAATGCATATAAATATATTAGTTGCCATAGACAATAAGCAAAATCAAGCCTCATTCTCTGTATATTCGAATAGTACAGTTTTTGTCGTGTAACTATTTTTTATTGGGTCTCTGATCTATATTAGTTTTCTAGGTTATTTATATCTCTCGATTGATTTGGTGGCCGCCTTATGTAATAATAATAATAATAATAATATATTCTTTATTGTACACCAAAAGTTAGAACAAAAATAAATAATGTAGGTATCTCTTATATCTATGTTTGGTAGGTACAGTGGGCGGTCTTATCGCTAAGAGCAATCTCTTCCAGACAACCTTTGGATGGATTGATAGGCCTGAGACAACAAAATGGTTATGATGTACTAACTAAGAATAATTTAAGCTACCTAAACAAGATACATATATCTATACCACACAATACATTTCAGAACAATACACAAATATGACACTTAAAACTTATTATAATATTTAAACACTAAACACATACATACCACACAATCAGATAAGCTAAGAAGGGCACAATAAATGATCCTTCACCATTCTCTTGAATTCTGATATAGATTGTGCGCGTCTTATAACTGTAGGGAGTCCATTCCACAGGCGAATAGCTTGCACAGTGAAAGATTTATCAAAAAAATTGGAAGAGTGCCTAGGCATCACCAGTCCCAAGTTCTCGGACGATCTTAGATGACGAGAATGTGTGTCATGAAGGAACTTAAAACGTTCTTTGAGGTATGAAGGGGTTGCAGGATTATACAATATACTGTAGAGAAGCGATAACATGTGAGCGTTCCGGCGAAGGCGAATCGGTAACCACTTAAGCTTATTGCGGAATTCAGAAACATGATCATATTTGCGTAATCCAAAAATAAATCGGATGCAGAAATTTTGGAGTCGCTCAAGCTTATCAAGTTGTGACTCGGTGAGATCAGAATAGCTGGCATCAGCATAGTCAAGTATAGGGAGAAGCAAGGATTGGACAAGCGCAGTTTTGGTCGAAGTTGGAAGGAAATTGCGCAGTCTCCTCAAAGACCCTATGAAAGAAGACTATGTACATTGGTTTGATAAGAAAAATATTTCGTGGTTTATTAAAAGTTATTAAGTTTGAATGCACCTATCACTTTACACAACAAAAAATCCATATAGCAATAATCTAAATGAGAATTACCAGAATTACTGTTATTAACAAAAATAACTGAAATTTGTTTTACCGTGCCCTAATAATTAAGTAACGCAAAGGAATTAATTATCAAATATCGCTGACACGATAATATTGTGTCCCTCGTATATTCAACCGAAATAACTTTCGTAATATTACCTAACGATAATGCTATTTTAGTTAAAGAATATAAATACCCTATTAAATCTTCTTTTGTAAATTTTTAAATGTCCCGACAGTATAAGATTTTTATGCAAATTAAACTTTTTTACTCATTTATATTCAGAAACTTATAGTCACATATAGAGTAAATAGGGAGATGTTATCTCTCCGATAGCCTTTACAACATTGGAATGTGTTTTCAAGCTTTTGAATGGAAAAGGATATGGCATCAATATTGATGCAGAAAGCATCAATCACCTTTGGTTTTCCCACGACATTGTCATAATAACAGATTCGATGAAGGACCTCGGCACTATGCTCAGAGACCTTGGTAGAGTTTTACAACTACTGGACCAAAAATATAGATGGTAAGGTCAGAAATAATGTCAAATCTCTAGGTTACACCGGCTCCAATGTTTCTTGGGGACTTTGTAATCTGGTTGTTGACAAATACATTTATTACCTGTAGTAAAGATAAGTCCGACTTCGACGAAGAGTTCAAACGGAGAAATCAACTCAGCTTGGCAGCTGTCGGAAATCTACACAGTGAATGTTACTAGCGATGACCGACAATAAACACTCGAAAATGTATATTGAACATTAGACGCCTCACATACCGAGTTACCACAACAAAATCAATTTATAATGTTTTTATACGATTAGTTCTTCAATACACAGAAAAAAATGTTTCTTAAACTAAGATAATATTATGTCATATATAAGGAAAAGAATATTCTCTCAAAATAAGGAAATATATTGTTGTTGCAAGCGGCAATCTCTGGTTGCAAGATATTTTTTGTTGGTCTGAAGAAATATTTACTTATTTTGAGAGAATATTCTATTCTGTATGAAATCATATTCTCTTGTTTTAAGAAACATTTTTTCTGTGTTAACAGAATAATGATATTAAAAATGTTTTATTTTACATAAACATGCTAAAAAAATCGATAAAACAGACACTTTACTACACTATATCAGCCCATTTTTACCCCACTGCAGGGGCTTAGGCCTCCTCCAGGGTGAGGGGCGAGGTTTGGAACTAAAATCCCTCACGCTGCTCCATTGCGGGTTGGGGATTGTAATGACCGCCATCTATTGACTGCGGCCGGGACCGACTGCTTAACGTGCTCTTCGAGGCACGGAATCACTGATAGTTAATGTACATAAGTCAGAAAAACTCATTGGTACACGCCCGGATTCGATCCATGGCCACATGGCCTTATAGATTTGAAACAGGTTCGCTACATTCGGGCTATCACGACATCGTGAAAATTTGGTATACTGTTTTACAGACATATTCTAATTTTATTAATGTTTAAAAAAATTTGTTATTGGGATAGCAAATAGAAATTTACAGTACCTAGCTAGATCTTTGGAAAACACGCTTTAGCTTATGTGTGTATATTTGTTATGTATGTATATTTATTAAGCTGGTAGATTCCCACTACTTCGGCCGCGTGGAATTCGTTTTTTTTATAACGTAGTTGTAAATCATGAGTCTGCGCTACGATGTAACCTCGTAGCCGGTGGTATCGCTACGTAATTTACTGCTTGCTACGGTATTTTAACGTGGATGTATTTAAGCTGACGATTAAAAAATATACAAAATACAAATAATTGTATTCATGAAAATAAAATCTGTAGAATAAGTATGAAGTGAAAAAAGCGAACTAAATTCAATATAGTTTAAAGTTGAATGACATATTTGCGTATTTATTCCCCAGGTGTACAAAATCAGATTAGCCCATGATTTTTTGTGATTCTTTGAATTTCGCTAAATTGTGCTATTCTTCAGCATTCTTATGATATTATAAATGCGAAATCGTCTTTGTCTGTCTGTTACGTTTTCTCAGTTAAATCGCTAAATCGATTTTCATGAAATTTGGTACTAAGATTGAAGTCTGAAGAACGGTATAATATAATAATTATTATACCTGGAATATCCTACACAGCGTCATCCAGTCCCAAAGCAAGTAAGTATAATGCTTGTATTAGGGGTACTAGACAACTGATATGCATACTTAAATATTCTTTATAATATATACATAATACAGATAGTTTAGATTCAGACACAGAACAAATATACATATTCATGCACACAAATATTTTTCCAGGGCGGAAATCGAACCCGCCACTTTTGGTTCTGCAGCTAGGATCATCAACCACTCGGCCAATCGGTCAGTCAAAAGATATCAGCAACTTTTTATGTGGAAATATGTTTGTATGTTACTTTCCACGCTAAACTACAGCACCAATCTTCATAATATATGACAAAGAATTAGCATTTTATATATGCGATAATATTAAAGCCGGAACAATACAAACATGTGGTCCACGCGGGTAAAGCCATGGGCGGCCGCTAGTATCATCATAATATGTGTTTAATGATGGCTGCCAAATTAGCTTCCGATTGGTGGCGCCACTAGTAACTCTGATATTAATCTGCCTAAATTATACAAAAAGACTATCCAAGTTATTTATTCGCATTTCGAGGAAATAATTGTTTTTCTTGTAATTTCGTACCCAGTTTCGTACTAGTCAAATTCCTTCTTTAAATTGCTTACGATTTATTCATAACTTTTCTTATTTACTTTGTTTGTGAATACCTAACACATCAAAGTGACGAAAAATATTAGCGAAAACATAAAATTGTATGAATTTTACAGATGCGTATCACTACATATTATAAAATAAATTCCCCCCGTCGCGTCTGTCTGTTTTTCTGAACGCAATAAACTCAAAAACTACCGAACGGCTTTTCATACGGTTGTCACCAATTAACGGAGTGATTTAAGAGGAAGGTTAATGTGGATAATTAATTAATGTTTTGTGTTGTAATTAATGTCTTTGTAACAATACAATGTATGGCGAAATTGTTCTTCTTTTATAGGTCTAAAGAACAGTCTGGATGGCATATGCCTATGTGTTTAGGATAGCTTACTATATAATTATAATTTAATGTTTAAAAAAATTGTCACATATAGTGTGGTAATTGGAAAACTATTTACACGGATACTATATTAATCCTTATCAAATTAAATACGTTATAATTGCCTTTTACACTATACAATTTAAATTAATATGTTAGTAGTTATCGCAAAATTAAAACTATCGCGCGACAAAATAAATTGAAGGGACTCACACCGACGCGACAGGCCTAATGTAATCAGGGAGAAGTCAACAATGTTGTATACGAAAAAATATTTTTTTTTATGTAAATTTTCTTTGCTTTTTCAAATATCTGCAAAATTGGAAATAAAATACATTAAAAATACTCCAAGTAGGATGAATCTAATCTAATGTAATAAAATAAATCTAATCCACATGCTCGACGCAACTAGCTGTTAGGACACTACGACAGAAAAAAATGTAGGCATGTTCCGCTGTCCGTGCAAAGCCGGGGCGGGTCGCTAGTAGTATATATGACTTAGTTGCAAGTAGCACCGCGTAGTGACACAAAAAAGTCTTGTAGCCCTTACTAAGCAACGACCAATAAGCACACAAGCCAGAAGTCCTCATAATGTGATTTTATTTCAATATTTTTTTTAATTTCAATTATTTTAGAACAGATTAAACAAAGCCATTCCATTCCGTCAGCCCGTTATACCCCACTGCAGGAGCTTAGGCCTCCCCCTAGGGTGAAGGGGTTCAGAGCTTAAATCCACCACGCTGCTCCAATGCGGGTTGGCGGATTGTAACGACCGCCATTTATTGGCAGAAACCGGGACCGACTGCTTAACGTGCTTTTCGAGGTACGGAGTCAGTGGTAATTATGTACATAAATCAGAAAAACTCACCGGTACACGCCCAGATTCAAACCACGGCCGCATGGCCTTGTAAATTTGAAACAGGTACACTGCGCTCAGGCTACCACGACACTAAACAAAGCCAGGCAATCAGCAATTCGCTTGTCGTTTTTTGTATTATAGGTATATATTTCGTCTCTGTCTATACGAACATCTTAAATTCACTTCAGTAGTATATATATTTATAACTGTAAAACAGGCTTGTTATATTATATTCGTAATTCTACATATTTTGCTATTTTTTATGTTGATACCACATTAGCAAATATATGACGACCGCTTAGCCTAGTGGGCAGCGACCCTGCCTGCGAAGCTGGAGGTCCCGAGTTCGAATCCCAAGTATTTATATGATGAATATTAATACTGGCACCGGGTCTTGGTTGTTATATGTATGTGGTGTCTTCGCTTGGTACCCAAAATACAAGGTAATGCTTAGTTTGGGACCTAGACGTTGTTGTGATTGTATGTGTTATTATTATTGTTATTGCTTGTTTACTTATGAGTTATCGTTGTACAATAATTAATGTATATTAGAATAGGCGTACGAAGGTCTGCCCATCTCTGATTTTATAGAAGCTTTTCATACCTTTATTACATACAATAATACTGATAAGATGTATGTCGAATTGCATTACTCACTAACGTATCAAAGCATTTTTTTTTTGTTGCCAACAGTTTTCAAAGAGACGAGTATGTCGGCATTAAATAATTGAATATTCGTTCTATATAGGACGGCAAAGGGTCGAGTTCTCTTGCAGTTTGTTTACATATTTATGAAGAAATAGCCATTTTCCTAATATATTTACTCCGATATAGGGAAACTGGGTGCTCAGATTTTGGGTAGGGAAATCTTCCTTATATATGTTTTAATACTTTTATTCCATTTGGCGGGATATTCCCCGCTCTAATCCAAAATGAGATGGCGATGAATGCAGTACTCTTTCATCGATACGAATATCGTACGATTGCGACCTTATAATCCGCTCATAAAAAGAATGGATATTGTAAGATGTATATTTTATTTAATAACATATTCGACGTCTGCTTTACATAATTTAAAGCTATTCTGTGTTTCTTTCTTTATATTTGATATTTCCATTCCATTCAATCAGCCTTTTTTTAATACCCCATTGCAGGGGCTTAGGCCTCTCCTCAACATGAGGGGACTTCTCCTCAACATGCCATATTTGATATAACATCCTTATATCTTAAATGTGTATGTTCTTTGAACAATGAGGAATATGAGTCTATTACAATAAACTAGACAGAATCTGTCTGTACATGTACATACCAGGGGCTTTCTTCATCATTTTCCAAATTTTAATATTATGATCTTTGATGAAAATAATGATTCCATATAGGTACGTGTTTTTTTCTATTTATCACTCAATACTAAAATACAATATTTAAGTAAGTGTCCACTTTATTACCGTGGCGATGCACGATAACGTCGGTCAATGGATACCCCTCCCTGTCACGCCCGCGGTCGCACCTTTCTCATGCGTAATATTTATTTTTGTCTTAGCAACTACACTGTATGGATTATTCTTTCAGGAAAATATTTTAAAATGGAAAGTTTTTATCTACTTGTTCTTTTTTTCAAAAATGGAGTCTGTAGGTGATACCTAGAAAAAATTTACCGAGTGATGAAAAAATCTTTCTGTGTAATTGTTTGTTATAATTTTATAGTACCGTACCTCCGTAGATAAAAAAAAAAATTTTATTTTATCTCCAGAACCCCTCAAATGGGTCATTTCTTTTTACCGGGTACAAATTATGTATTGTACTTACTCAAATTTTTAAAATATGTTGGTTTGTAATATGACTCACATTTTATCGTAGAGCTAGCAGGTCCCAAGATTTATGAGATAGGAAACTAATGAAGATCCGAAACTGTAAAATTGATAATCCCAATATTTGCAAAACTTTGGTTGTTTACTCTAACAACTTGTTAAAATATCATCACCGTTATGGAATAGCCGTTTGAAACATGTAAAGTAGTTTGAAACCGAGGTTCGAAACTTTAATATAGTTATTCGAATAGGAATCTTTACACAAAGCATTAACTGCGTCTGTATCATTCTGTTGTCATCGATGACCTTTGTTCGCTCTCCTGGCCACTCGATCTTGCGCCATCTGCATAGCTGCGTGTAGGGTGACCCCAGTTGTCTCCTGCCGTTAGAAATGATGTATTAAGTATATCCAATTTTACCATTTCCACACAATTTTCCACTTAAAGAATGTGTTGATTTATGTATTCTAATCCTGTGATCGAGATGTAATCGGTTCCATTAAAAGACCAGTCGAGTATCAGAGTCAGACTCGCGCCTTGGTTTCCCTACCGCCTCACAATATATTTATGTTATGTATAACAAAAAAGTCTATGTTTGAGCTAGACATCGCGAAAAACGTGATTTTTTTTTGTTTCTTTTGGTTACAGCTTGCAAATTGCATCGTGAATCAGTGTTTTCAGTATTTGTTGTTGAATACAATTCCAAAGTCCTACCTAGATCAGTTTTTGAAGCTGGCCCCGCAACAAAACTGATCCAAAACTAACAGATTTGACCCCAAAACACATACACACTTTTTTATTCACGGGTTAATGTTTTCGAAAGAAGTATTAATTACACAGACCCAAAATTTGGACATTTATGTAATGTGTAGACCCAAAGCCGATTATCAAATTAAAGTTTTTATAAAAATATGTTTCTGGGGGATCCCACACAAGTAAATGGGGACGTTTTTTTTTCTTGTTTTTCAAACTGTAAGGATGTCTTTGTGTATAAAAATTTTCAGTTTTAGACCGTTTTTGTTACGAGTTTTACCTCAAAAACTAAACTAGTTGGGACTTTGGAATTCTTCGGATTTATTTAGGTATAGGATAGAAAGGATAGGATCGTCTAAGTTTGGAAACGACATATGTAAGTAAACACATAACACAAGTATATAATAAATACATAACACAAATATATTACGCGATGGTTACGGAACGCCCGGTATGCGACTCGGTCTTGACCGCATTTTAAAATTATCTTCTTGAAGCGCGTAGGGGGTGATTTTTTCCATAGAAAATTTAATGTTAACAAAAGATGTTACGATCTAAACAACCTTTAGGAAGGCATTGCCTAACAATATGAGAACCCAAAAAATATTTCAAATTCGAGTTTTTGAGGCAATATCATTTAAAAATGACACTTCACGCGCCTATGTACAAATACTATTAATGTTATAAATTTGGTCACGTGTTCACATAGTTGTAATATATTGAAAACTACTTTCCACGTGCGCGAAGCCGCGGACAATAACTAAACTTATATAAATTCACGACAATCTTTTTGTTTCAGGTAAGACGAGACCAGATGTCGCTTCGAGGTCTAGAAAGCATCTTAATATTCATTTATGCAAACAAGTAACGTTGTACGCGCCTTAACGACGGCAGAGCAGATTCGCGATGCGTTTGGGGTTCTTCTGAAAACATTTAATAGGTAATCGCAAAACCTAATTAAAGTTTAATGTTATTATAAACTCCACTGGATATTAACATTTCACTCGAACTACCCTGAAAAGCGTCATTGTTGACCTATACAGCGGGAGCAGAATGCGGTTGTGCTTCCTAGAGTGTAAAAGCGACACAAAAAATAAAATTCAAGTACAGTAGCATAACATATATATATTTTTTTTTTTGGTAATAAAGTTTCTTGACAATATTCATCTCACCATAATTTTTTAGTGCCTAATGAATGTAAAATGTAATGCAGTTTATAACAGTATAATAAATATTTATAATTCAAGTATGAACATTCATAGAGATACCGCGTCTGTCGTGACAACAAAAATGTGACCAAATAAAATATACTGCGTAGACCAAATATACACCAGTTGATATTTTGAAATATTCGCTGTGAAGTTGAATATTATGTGACCCACAAGTAAAATTCATACCTACTTTAAAAGAAAGTAAAGATTCTAAAATTATATTTAATATGTAAACAAAATGTTTGTTTAAAACAATGACATTGACGTATTACCTGTCTGATCACTGAATCTGGCATTTCGCTCATGTTTTCAATCGTTTTGAAGTATGAATCGCTCCATCTTGATCATTTACGCTATCTAAGATTTTATGTTATTTATTAATTTTCAGCAATATATCTGTAGTCCGTTTATTTAATACGATGATAAAACTGATGTATTTTATTTTACTTAACATATGCATAAACGAATTAAAAATTCCAGACTGTCACTGACTAACTAATGAAGCACTGAAATGGCGGCCACTTAAGTATGCGTGAGTGAAACTTCGCAGCGTACTGGCGGCTGGTAGACATACTATGGAATGAGTGTGTATAAGCTGACGCGTGCGTACATACCACGCTGACATACTAGGGATGCATAGGTAGTTCAAAATGCTACGCCCGGATTTTTCTAGGGTCATGAACGTATATGTTAGGTTTTATTCTAGTAAGAACTGTAACTGCAATTTATGACAGACTATCAGACAGACATACATGCACAGTGCAGTGATTCCGTTTTACAAAATCGGAAAGGTAATTAATAATCACAAGTTTCTTTTTGTTTTATTAGTAACAAAATTAAAACTGTTTTATAAATACATAGAGAATATATGTGATCTTTATCAGGGTTGAAGAGAAAATGAAATATTACTACACGACATATATCTAGAGATTCTGCAGTCAGTCTGTTCCGGAATTTTCGCTGGACGAAAATCTCATAAATCCACCAGAGCGTCCGAATGGCGCGTTTGACAGACACAGCCCCTAAATAATGGGTGAAATCGTACACTATAGAGCATCGGATAAAGTATTTAAAAAAGCGCAAACGAGCGGCAGTGTAGTCTATAGCCGCTTTCTGCATTCAAAATGGACGTATAGTCGTTTATTTGAAATTGACTGCAATTGACAAAAACGTTGACATAGAAATTGAGTATTGCGTGGATTAGTAGTCCAAAAAAGCTGGCGTCAACGTTACGCATTTATGTGTGCGTAAAACAAACACACAATGTCTATTTTTTTTTCTCGCACCCATGTGTATGTGTGTGTTATACATCGGCCGTCGAGAGTTTACGTTCCTGACACATGAGATTTGTAGCTATAACATCATGTTTGTTGTGAGTTGACATAATAATATAATTTTTAATTTAATTTTGTGTCATTCGTGCATGTAATCGATAAAAATATTTGTAAACGGGAATCGTCCGACGGTACAAATTCACATCAACCATCCGAATACGACCTGTCAGAAACGCAAACTGTCGACGACCGATGTATAAAATCTGATGTACTGGCTTTCCTTGGACTACTTGTAAAAATTTTTATATTCAGACACATTCCGACACATTCAGACACAAGTAAATAAATTCATGTGCGGTTATGGATTTACATATTTACACCGCGTTGTGACAATAAAAGTGTGAGCAAAAAATATATGCCGCAGACCAAATATACGCCACTTGATGTTTTGAAATATTGCAAAAGAAAATATCCTTCAATTATATGTCATGTATAATGTAACAAACAAAACGTTTGTTTAAAATAATGATAATGACGTAAGCTCTGTGTCTAATCACTGAGTCTGATTTTTGCTCACGTTTTCAATCGTTTCGAAGTATGTGACCCTCCATCTTGATTGGTATGCTATGTAAGTGTGCGGTAAATATAAAGGTTTGAATTAATATTTAATTGATATTAGTAGAATTATGTTTATTTTGATAGTGAAATATTATTAGATTCAAAACTAATTATGTTTAAAGCAATTATTGTAAATAAATAGAATACGAACTCGATTCAATAACGTAAAATATTGAATTGACTACACGATTACAAGAAACAGTAAAAACATCAAAACGATAGTATAAAAATATTTCTATGTACTAATATTTCCCATGTGAAAAGTTTATCTGTCAAGCAGCTTCTTCTTGGACTTCTGCAGCAGGTGGTTCTTCTGCAGGGGGTTCTTCTGCAGGTGCTTCTACTGCAGGTGGTTCTACTGCAGATGGTTCTACTGCAGGTGGTTCTGCTGCAGGTGGTTCTTCTGGTGGTAGTGCCTCTATTCCCGGTTGGATCCCTGATGGAACGATTTCTGGTACAGCTAAAGCTTCAATTTCACCTGCAGTTTCTGTTTCTCCTGCTATTTCTTGTTCCACTAGCACTGCCGAAGGTGCTCCTAATTCTACTTGAGGCACTTCTGTATCTACTTCTCGTTCCTCTGGTACGGATTCCGAAATCGCTACTGTAGACTGTTTTTCTTCACCGACGACCGTTGATGTTGCTGTGAACGTTATTTCAGAACCTTTTCTGGTTGCTGTTTCTTCCATCGGTTCCGATGCGGGCGGGGCTGGTGCCACGATTTCAATAACTGGTTCAGAAGGTGGTTCCTGTGCTGCCTCTTCTATTGTAACAACTTTAGTTTCTGATTTCTTAACGGTCTCTACGGCGGTCTTCTTTGTCTTTTTGTCCAATGGCAAATACAGTTTATAATCTTGGGGAAGTTCCTCTTCGCTGTACAAACGATCACTAAAATATATGCGACGGATACGAGCGTTTGCATGGATCTGTACTCGGAGAGTTTCTATAAACTGAGTGCCATATGCTCTCTTAGTGAAGTCGGCGAGATTAAATTGGATTTGGTTCCAACCACCAGACAAGCCGATCGGCATGGACGTGCAAAAAGGTTTAATTTTAGTGGTGGACTGAAAATTTGAGATCTGAAATCGTCTTCGTAAGTTTTTGTCGTCGAGAACAGTTATCTCAAACGAGAAATATCTTTTAAGATTTTTGAGTATCATCACTAAAAACGGTAATTTTATACCTAAAACGTTTTTATCTTTGGGGCATCGTATATAAGTTGTAGCGACATTGGTACTAACGATTTCCAGTACTGTAGAATTAACTTCATTGTCTGTGAGTCGCTTGATGTGACCATTGTGAACTTCAGAATCCCATATAGCTAGCGGATTAGACCCACAGCTATAAAATATGGATAAAAGACCACTCTGGTACACATTTTTGAACATTTTTAAAGCTTTCACAATGATACTTCGCTTTATTTATTTACGCTCAATTCAATACTTCTGTCTAAATGACATACCTGGCATATATTTTTTTAAATTTATTTAGTTGACAGAATTGTTACCAGAATGAAATCTACAAACAAATTATACCAGGACAGATAAACTTTTCACATGGTGACGACCGCTTAGCCTAGTGGGCAGCGACCCTGCCTGCGAAGCTGGAGGTCCCGGGTTCGAATCCCAGGTCGGGTCAGTATTTATATGATGAATATTAATACTGGTACCGGGTCTTGGTTGTTATATGTATGTGGTGTCTTCGCTTGGTACCCAAAATACAAGCTAATGCTTAGTTTGGGACCTAGACGTTGTTGTGATTGTGTGTGTTATTATTATTATTATTATTACCTATGCGGTATATGACGACCGCTTAGTCTAGTGGGCAGCGATCCTGCCTACGAAGCTGGCGGTCCCGGGTTCGAATCCCAGGTCGGGTCAGTATTTATATGATGAATATTAATACTGGCACCGGGTCTTGGATGTTATATGTATGTGGTGTCTGCGCTGGGTACCCAAAATACAAGCTAATGCTTAGTTTGGGACCTAGACGTTGTTGTGATTGTGTGTATTATTATTATTATATAAGAACCCTAGAATCATTTAATTTCTAAATAGGACTTTTTCTTACACTCATATATATATTTCCATTTTTAAGAATTAGTTATAGTATTTTTTTTAATTTTTAGTTTATGTTTTCTCATTATTTATAATTATTTATATAGATTAGAACAATAGATGCCTTTTATATGAAAGATTTTTCTAAATATATCGCAACAATGAAGTATTTTCTCGTAACCAAAACCTAAATACGTGTTTCAAAATTTTTGAATTTTTGTCCGGGCTGATCTTCGAAACCACTGAACCAATTTTAACGTGATTTTTACTGGCAGGTAAAGGACTTTTAATAGAATACTAGCTTTCCGCCCGCGGCTCCGCTCGCGTGGACTACATAGTTGTATCGGGACTCCTTTTTCCAAAAAAAAAGTAACCTAGTCACTCTTCAGATTATAAACTATATCTATGCAAAAAATCATGGCGGTCCTGGTACAAGTGTGTAGTCCACGCGAGCGAAGCCGCAAGCGGAAACCTAGTATTTTTATAAATTATAGCCTATGTGTTATTGTCACGTATATTGTAAAGTTTCATTGAAATCCATTCAGTAGTTTTTGCGTGAAAGAGTAACAAACTTCCATACATACCAACTTTATAATACATGCAGAGCGGACATAGGATATTGATTTTAACAGTTGTAACTTGTTGTTTCATGGTATTTCCATACTTTACCTAACCATGATCCAAGAGTTTATGGGTCTATATCAATGATTTTATTCTTTAGTAATTTGCATAAATTAAATATGTCTAAAATGCTCCAAATAAGAATAATAATCTCAAAAACGTACACTTTAATTGAAATAAAATATTTCGTGAAAACTTATCTAACCTAATGATTTACATTTACAAAAAATTATTACCGTAGAAATTATATTGAAAATAAATGCAAACTTCTTATCAAACCTATATATATATAATGATATAGCAGACGTTTTAGTTTATTTGTACTTGTAGCGTGAATCAATTAGAATTATTCCATTAGCGAACAAAATCTATCACTCGATAAAAGTTAACACGCAGCTTTTGCCGGACGAATTTAGGTCTTTTCAGGTATAAACCGCTTGTAAACTTTTATATGTACGTTACAATAATACTTAAGTATTAAAAGGAGGAGGAAGCATGAACCAAAGTTGTTAAAATTTAATGTATTAAGGTTCTAGAATAACCACTCAAAAAATGAATTTTTTGCATTTACGAATTTGCTAGATATTAATGAAAATTTATAAGACGTTGAAATTGTTCTCGTGATATCATCTGGACGGTCGAGTTTATCGCTCTGCTTTCCACATACAAAAATTAAAGTTAATAAAAAATGTTGAGCTAAGGTCACTATGTCAAATTAAATTGTTAATAATCCTCATGAACCACTAAAAATATTATTAGTTTAAGACAATGCAAATAGTAAATATTTGTCCAGATGATGTCACAAAGATATTTCATTATAAAATTTTTGGAATAAAGTAACTACGATAATTATGGTCTTCATTTTTTTTTTGGAAGATTGGTAGATAGATAGATATAAGAATTTGATTAAAAGGCTTTTGGGTGGATCGTCACTCCACTGCGCTTCGTTTCTCACCTTGACATAAAGAAACCCTACTTAACCGAAATGAATGAAATATTTTTTTAAGATTAGCCGAGCATTATGGTGTTCTTGACATTCCTTAACGTAGGAATAACATTATCATTAATTAAAATGTCAACCTTAAGATATGCAGTATTTTGGATATTGACGGTGATATATACAATAATTTGTCTCAATAACACTCAAGCGTTCATGTATTTTAGTTACTAAAATAACTGGATAATAAAATCCGTGCAAGCAAAACCCTAATTTTTTTCGACAAGGAAAAGATTTGTAAAGGACAAAGATATGAAAACTGTATTTGACTCGTTCCAATACACTGTATGTAATCAATTAAATTAAATAGAGATAATAGAATTAAAAGTTATGAACAGTTCGTTTTCATACACTGAATGTAATCACTTACGTAATTAATTGAATTAAATATAGTTAATAGAATTAAAAGTTATGAACAGTGAAGGCGCTTTTCGGCGAAATTTTCGATGATGTACCGATGTGACGATTTCGCAACAACAGTCGCACTTTTATCAATCATGATACGGCATTACGACAGAAAAAACACTACGGCATAATATTGCTCTGCTATTCGTGCGAAGCCGGGGCGGGTCGCTAGTTATTGATATGTTCTTTAATATTGTAGAACATACTTTTGTTCTATCATCAATAGTTTCCGCAGCGCATGCGACGAAAGATGTTTTATCGCATTTTTTTAACACCTTGGGTTACGTTATTAAAGTTTTAATAAGAATCCCTAATCTTTTACAGCAATAATTATAGCCTATGTTACTCAGGGTGAATGTAGCTTTCTAATAGTGAAATTTTTTTTTTATTCGGCACAGTAGTTTTTGAGTTTATTCATTACAAACATACACACAAAAATACAAATCTTTCCTCTTTATAATATTAGTGTAGATGTAGATTTCTTTTATGCATTAAGAACAACAAAACTCTGAGGGCATTATACGTATAGCATTAATTACAACAATATCCTCTAAGCTTGTTTGGTGGCATTATTCATGGCCGTCTTTTATTTAACAAGTCACGTAGAATATATTTCTTTTTCTAGTTCATTTTCTAAAAGCTAGCTCAACTAAAAAAACTAATATGGTCAATCACAGTTACAAAAAGCGGTTCATTGTAGGAGTTGCGTCAAATCCAACAATATAACATTTAATGCTGGAATATTGTAGGTGGGTACATTTTATATAACAAATTATGAATATGTTTTTAAATTGTATTTTTTTTTTCTTTGTACAAAGGAGATGAAAAAGCATGGTATATTTTTTTCAAAATTATATTAAAGATATTACATAATATTATTTTACCGCACTATTTGCTAACTACACACATATATAACTCATATATAACTGTGCCCCTAAAGTTAAGGAACCCTTAAAAATTCATTATCGTACTTTGGCAATTACAATACCTATTTGCGTTGAAAATACGAGTAGGTACTTTCGTACTTTGATTTTCGTAAGATAAATTATTAAATGACGACATAAAGCATTAATGTATTTCATTACGTTATTTCACTAATGATAACGATTTTGACGAATATATGTAATTTTCTGTATATAATTAATTTGCAAATGAATATTTCCTTCTCGAATTACCTATAACTTTGATAAGAGACTATTCGGAAAGTTTACTAATACTTTTCTTAGAAGCTACTTGGTTAACAGATTGCTTAGACGATCTACACGCAGCAGAGGTTTTCGAATATGACTTAACTGGTCCTTTTTTTAAAACTTTGTCTCTTTCATCCGAACTTTGGCGTATCTGCTTCGTCTCAGTCTCACTTATATTAGAAATTTCCTGAGATTCCAACACCACCTTTAGTGGTGCGTTTCCATTAACCTCTAGTTGAGATACAACAGTCGTACGAGTCGATCTGATCGATTGCGTTTGTTGAACAGATTGTATCGATTGAGATTTGGTCGTCTTTGCGATCGATTTCACCGTTTTATATGTTTCAGTTGATTTCTTTGATGTTGACTTGATTATGGTTTCTTTGCTAGGTTTCGCACCTTCTAAAAAGGTAATTTCTTGGTTGTTATTTATACGTTCTTCTTTACAAGTGATGGTTGCAACTTTATCTTTAGAGTTCTGATCCGTTTTAGGTGCGGGTTTGTTCAAATCGTCTTTTTTGGAAATCGGAAAGAATATTTTATACTCTGGCGGCAACTCATTGTCTGAGACCAATTTCGATGCGAAATACACTCGCCTCAGACGTATATTAGCGTTGATTTTAAGCCGTTCAACTTCTACATAGCCTCTGTTGTAAGCACGTCTAGTGAAATCAGCCAAATTGAACTGTATTTGATTCCAGCCATCGGAGAGATTGATAGGCATCACGGTGAAGAATGGGTGTATCTGTGTACAGCTTTGGAAATTCGCGACACGGAATCTACGTCTAGCGCCTGTCTCGTCGATGATGGTCACTTCGAATGCGAAATATTGTTTTAAATTTTTTACAATCATGACCATGAAAGGCATAGCTATGCCTAAACTTTGTTTACCTTTTGGACAGACCATGTATGTGGTACTAATGTTAACACCACGAATTTCGTATACTGACGATTTTATGTCAGGATCTAGAAACTTTGTTATGTGTCCGTTTTTAATACAAGTTTCCCAAAATTGTAGAGGTTGGGATCCAACACTAAAAAATACTGTGCATCTATCCTTAGAAAATAGATGTCTAAACATTTTACGTTTATACATATGAAATAATTACACCAGATATTCTTCTCTACAGTTCATCGAAAAACTTCGAGGATAAAACCGACTATAAATGTCAAACTTGCATGTCATAGATAATAAATTGCATTTCAGAGTGAAAAAAAAAATACATAGGCCAAATGTTATTTCCATAGACAAATGTAGATATACTACACTTTAAGTTCTATAGAACGAGATTAATCCATGGATTTATGTTAATTAAATGAAATTGACATATTAAAAATTACGATATAACTTATAAAATGTATCTATCATCTGGTAACCAAAAAAACTTTTGACCAAAAAGCAACAAAAAAACACGTTTAAAACAAAGCTCACTCGACGCCGTGATTTATCTTACCATTTGTCATCCTCGACACTACGGAAATATGTCACGAAAGCCCGCAAGTAGCATCTCGCAGAAAATAACATTTTTGTCGTCTGTAAATCACGTGACTTTGTCAGTGTGTTGCGCGCCCTCGGAGACATAACAAACCCGGTGCGGTGGAGGGGAAAAAACGGGCGAGGACAAAGGGAAAATGAAAAAGTGCCTTTTGACTGTCACGATAAGGAGTGCAGGCGCGTGTTCGCCGCTCCTGTTATACGGTTATAGCTGGCGTGGCGTAATCTGACGACTGAGTGGAACTCCCGCATGACCCGATATCGACTACCTCTATACTTTACGGAAATACTAGCTAGAGTTTAACCAAAAAAGAAACTCGATTCGCCGTTATGTATATGGCAAAGTGAAATTCTATGTTTAATAAATTACATTCCCAGATTTAGTACGGCGATATGCCTCGAACTAAAATTAAAATCTGTAACTGTCAAAACGTATCCTACAAAAATAACGAGGCGCTTAATTTATTTTAAATCATATACCAAATACATCATAACAAATCAAACCTCATTTTGTTAAAATTGAATTTTAAACAATAGGAAATAGTATCTACCTACTTACAAAATCTTAATAACATAAATGTCTCATATAATAATAATAAATAAACATATTAATGTCCCAGATATTATAATTATTATTATAAATAATGTACATCAATACCATTGATATATTCACGGATATATTATTACATGGATGCAACATCATCATAGTTCAAGTCGCAAATAGTCTGCTAACTTTCGTTCATAGATTTTTTTTTGTTTTTGTCAGAATGGAATAGAAACTACCCATATCTACCTATATCTAGGACAAATTAGGTGATAACCGATCTATACGCAGTGATGTGTAGATACACATCACACACACATTCACCGCTTAGCCTAGTGGGCAGCGACCCTGCCTGCGAAGCTGGAGGTCCCGGGTTTGAATCCCAGGTCGGGTCAGTATTTATATGATGAATATTAATACTGGCACCGGGTCTTGGTTGTTATATGTATGTTGTGTCTTCGCTTGGTACCCAAAATACAAGCTAATGTTTAGTTTGGGACCTAGACGTTGTTGTGATTGTGTTATTATTATTATTATTCACACACACATGTGTAGATACACATTCTATGATTTAGCCAAAACAGATGTCCTGGCTAAATCATAGAATTGTTTATTTCGTGATGTGTTCGTCTTCGGATTTGTTCGAAATTCCACCATATTTATGATGGCCCACCATATCTAAATTGATAAACTAACTAGCTTACGTTAGGTTTCATTATATTAATGCCAGGAGCGAAGCGGAGCGGAGCAACGAGCCACCCAGAAAATTAACATTGTTAAAACCGGATACATCATGAAGCGATCAAATCAAAGATTTGATCACGACATACCTATGATTAAAATATATTCTTAAGTAAATAAATTGGTGAATCTGAAAATTGCTTCGGTCTACACTCCCGCCAAACCCCGCGCGCCGGTATTTAACCTCGCAAAATTGCGTAATGCCACTTCAATACTGTAAAACATGGAACCATGCTGTTAAGTGAAATTTATGACTATTAAAACTACCGATTAAAACCAAAGCTGTCAAATTAATTTTTTCTGTGGTTGAATTACACATAAAATATAATTTCATAATTTCATAATCTCTATTTTCTTTTCTTGTACATGTGGCTCACACATAATTCTACTTTGTGTGAGCCACATGTGAAATTCGTACTTTGCGCACATTTTTGTTGTCACAACGCGGTTTCTCTCTGTACATCCATGGTCCTACCATACCCAAACTATACCCAAAAGTCATAATAATATAGTTCCAATACTTTTTGTAAGTAATTTTTTCTGCAACGATTTAGTATCGTTTAGTATAATTTTAGTAGCTTCACAATGTCTCTGAAAGAAGTATTGGCACCGCGTGGTTATTAATCCAAACGTAAATACTATGCACTTGGGAGAAACAACCACGGGTATAACGGCAAGAAATATCCCGCCGGTGGCTGCTAACCGACACAGTCGTCAGTCGCCTGTCCATTTCTACACTACGACGATGACTGTGAGGTCATATATTAATATTTTAGAACTGAGTGATACTAAAGATTTAATCAAATAAATTCAAATCAAATATCTTTATTTCGTAGATATGTAACATAATCTTGAAATACGTCACAAAAGTAAATTTATTGATTTGTGCGAAAACGTCCCCACGAAGACGTACCTATTCAAAGGATTGCTGATTCCTTTCAGAAGAATACGCAAAAAACTAAGGGACGCTATTTAAACAAAAAAAACATATAAACAATTGTTTTAACAATAAGTGCTTAATTTAAGTATTGATGTTATTGAAACAAACCGATAAGCGAGCGGTCTACACCACAGATAATGGAGAAACTAGAGGTGCCATGTGACGGTATTTGTTCAGAGACACGCGTCTCAAAAACAATTACTCAGACAACGAATGTAAGTCAAAACATTACGCATACGTAAATAGTTTCTCAAAATTAGTCTCAATTTTATATCATTCTAGAAAGCGGTTAAATCGTTCATCCCTTTTCCTTACTTCTTTGGTATGATTTCATGTTACATTTTAAAGTTTAGATTATGAAATCTGTGTTGCATACTAGAATAGGACAGCGTATCCGCCTACATGCCATCTCTTGCGCCCATGGATTTTTGTCATTTAAATAGTGCGATATGTTATAATAAGTTTTTGCATAAAGCTATTGTTTTCTTGTAGTTTTAAACTTGTTAAGGGGTAAATCTTGAATATCTACTGGAATCTTATTGTAAAAGCGTATTTATATTGTTCTTTAAAAGATTTTGTGATTTTATCAAGGCGGCTAACATGGCCGGAACGTTTTTCTTTGTTTCTTGTATTAAAATAATGCCTTTGACTAAACACTTTTTTACACACTTTTTCACCTCTTACTTCAATGTATGGAAAGCCCACCTTAAGAATTAAGTTTTCACAATTTTTCTGCAGAATCGATTTACATAACACATCTAAACTTTATATAAATCAATGGAAAGATGGCGTAGACAAAGTACTTGGAGCGCGCGGCCCGAGTAAGTAAGTCATTTCACTACCGTATTATCATATTACCGTACTAATGCCGGTTTACTAATATTTAGCGCGAGAAACACGTCTAGGGATGTCGACATCGCGTAGCTACAAACAAATACAATACCTTTTTTTTTTAAATTAACTAAACCTTTTTTGTCTGCTCTCCCGACGCTCGCGGTACTGACGGCCGGGAAGCGTCCTCTGCCCCACTGCACCGCTTCTTCACACTTGTATAGCCTATTTATCGCGAAGATGTTCTACTTATAGAATCATAACCTACTTTGGTGTAGATATGAGCCTGTGCCATACGCACACGGGTGTACAGACGCCGGTCCGACGAGTAGGTTGAAATGACGAAATTATAATGGTTTTGCATTTTGCCGTTCCGCTATGGCACCCTAAAAGCAAACAATTTCACTGATTTTTAATTAATTGCTAATCTAACAATTTATTACAGGGCGTTGACGAAACAATATTAAATATCTCAAATTAAATGATAACGTACAATAGACTTAATTTATTCCAAAGTTAATATTCAAGCTATAAAATTATTGCCTCTGCATATAGTTCTCTTGATTGTGCCAATCCCGATCAAAGGCTACTGATTTACATATTATTATATACTTCGGAGATGGTACCACGGGGCCCCATAAACTAAAATATTGAGATATGGCGACGCAAAGTTAACGTCTTGTATTAAATTTGACTTTAAAAGTGTTCTAGCTTAGATAGTATAATCGTCAAGATGGCGTGTCTCAAATGTTGAAACGACTGAAGACGTGAGCAAAATTGCAGGCTCAAAGATTAGACAGATTAAAATAATATGTCATGATCATTTTTGGTTTTAAACATTTTGTTAAGTTACTCATGACCCATAATTTCAGAATCTTTATTTCCTTTTCCAGTTTGAATTTTACATGTGCATCACACTAAATTCTATGTCGCGGTGAGTATGTCAAAACATCGAGTGGCGTGTATTTATTCTGCGGCGTATATTTTTGTTCACCTTTATGTGGTACGACATCCATGTGTTCTATTTTGAAAAAAATTGGAAAATGGTGAAATATCGTAAAAGTTACAATAGGAGCAAATCGTTGTCGAGTGGCAAAAGTGTAGGCAGTGGCGCCGCTGTCGTAGTCGGCGGCGTATTAACAAAGCTCATTGCACGACGCAACCGGCCGTGATCTGCATAATGTATTTGAGCGGAGGAAACGACTAGGCTCCGCGTTATTTACAGCTGAGCCGTGAATTCACACACAAATTGGTTCTGAAAAATAAGACAGCATAAATAATCTTTATCTAGAAACACGCGAACGTGGTTCGTTATAAGGAAAAGTGTTGCAAACTTAGATATAATAATTATAAAGATTGAGCGTATCATAACTTCGAAACAATTCAAAACCCGAGCACAACAACAACATCAGACATTAGATAGATTGTACTACCTGAAATGTAATATCAGAATCTTTAATTGGGTCGTTTGAAAGAGGGATAGGACTTCAACATTATAGTAAATTTAATACTTGGTATAGAGTAGAAATTCGATTTTTTGGTTCAGGGATATCTAATTAATTGATTCCATTATTTTTTTCGAAAATATCTTTCAAGTTCAAACATCACATCGTTACAAATTTATAATCAAGTTTATAATAGCGCCTCTTAATAGTTAATCACTTTATAAAAATACGTTAAATATCTGCTGAAATATTTAAATTATATATACTAAAACTTTAGAATCAAATGCACAAAACTGACTACACAAATGTTACAGAATATTTAAAAGAAGCAACTTAGCGCTTTTCCCAATTCATTCGTCGATGCACTGGCACGTACTGGGATTGCATAATGTAGCAAAAGTTATAACCGCTGCAATATCGAACGTTCTGCCTTCGGTAACGAAACGGTCTTTACAAAAATAGATCGCAAATGTTATTCGTGATAATCAAAAACATTATTTTCCCACTATTATTAATAACAAATAAATATTATAGTATAAAAATGTAGTCCATAGTCACCTTTTTACTGTGTTTATATTGTCACGTTAGAGTGAATGTATCGGGATAATTCAACTTACGTCGCATATTGATCACGACGAATTTTTGTAAGAACAAATCTATCCTTGCTATAATTTGATAAAAGCGCTATAAACTTACTAGACGTGTAAATATAAAGTAAAAAAATAAAAAATTGTAAAACTAAATTGAAAGACATTGTAGATGTACATGTTGATGTACCCATTTTTCATTAGAGTTTTGAACCCGCGATCGAACGCGAATAACAAAAAAATCGGTTGACCCTGCAGGCCATCCCTGAAGTTTGCCGCTATTTTCGAGTTCAAAGCGCTTGAAAATTAGAAAGTTATTTAGCTCTTCGAACTCAAACTATTGGTTTTCCGAGCTGTCCAAGCCCAAAAACAGAATTTCTATATATTTAGAGTTCTTCAAACTCAGAAACTTGTGACATATCAAAGAAAATGTTATTTTGGAAATATTTAGACTGCGATATCTTTTGAACGCTTCGTTTGATTTTAATGCAGTTTACGGCATTCTACGCAATTTTGTAAGCACAAAACTTTTGTGTAAAGTCAAAAATCTATTGGTCGTAAAATCTTCAAGTTATGTTAAAAAAAACACTTTCGGAAATTTGTAGACTGCGATATTTTTTGTACGCTTCTTTTGATTTTAATGCAATTTACGGCATTACATGTAATTTTGTAAACACAAAATTTATGTGCCAAACCAAAAATCGATTGATCTTAAAATCTCAAAGTTATGTTAAAAAAACACGTTTTCGGAAATTTGTGAACTGTGATATCTTTTGAACGCGTCGTTCGATTTTGATATTTTTGGCGGCACTCGACGCAGTTTCTTATGTACTAAAAACGTATACTAGGTTTCAAGTAGATCGGTTGGAAAATCTCAAAGTTATTTACAGCTTGACCGATTGACTTCAACATCTAATCAGATCTAAGTTTCGATAAACTCTTTCAAACGCCGTATCGCGCGTCTTAATTGGTCAATCCGTTCTCAAGATATCGTACGACAAAAAAAAGTTACACATACACACATACGGACGTCCAGCCGAAAATTGTCAGAATGGCTTCCCAAGACCTCAAAACGTGGATATCTGATGAAATTTCGATTTTCGAAAATCGGACCCAAATCAATAACTTCCCTTGGATAGCGGGAAGTTAAAAAAATATTCAGCTTTGCAGTTTTTTAGTTTACAATATGACTCATTCTGGGATTGTTAGTACATACATGCATAAATAATTAGATTAGTGAACACTTTCGCAACTGTAACCTGTATATCGATATAAATGGGTTTAAATCAAAATCAAAAGATTTTTTTAAATACACAAGCATAATTACTATCCTTCACTGTTATTGAAATGAGCACGTATGGGCACGGTTTTATTTATTTTCAATTCTAAAACCACAGACATAACAAAAACTTAAGACCGCCTGTCTCTGAACAACCAATGAAGCACTGCAATGGCGGGTGCATAAGTTTGTGCGAGTGGAAATCACTATGGTATTAGTGGGTTCAAGTTGTCGTGCGTTCATAGCCAGCTGACTTACTATAGAGATGCATCGGTAGTTAATCCGAGAAACATACGAAACCATCATTGGTGCGTTTCTGGTACGCTCTTGACTGAATCCGACCACGGAACAGACCATTTATACCGATAATCCCGGCCAGTACAATGTATCGAAATTAATATCGTTAGAGCTGGGACGCAATTTGTCGAGAGGAATGCGGATAATTAAACGGACCTGCATGCAGAGGTACGCTTCTGTACGCTGCCGTACTTGTTGTTGGGTTTTTAAGGGAATGATATCATTTAAAAATTGCTGTGAGCGATGATTTTTTTTAATGATTCTACAGAACAAAAAATAAAAGTGAATCTGTGATGTTTGTTTTTGACACCGTTACCATGAGTAATTAATTGTTTGGGAACGTCAATATTCGCTAGCGACGGCGTTAATAATTCATTGGTTCTTGTCAGTACAGCTAGAAGCATTGTACACATAAAAGTACTCTTCTGTGTTTACCGTCTGTCCACTCATACTATAGCTAGCTGGTGTAAGATGGTGAGTTTTAGTCCGAGTGCAGTGCGCCCGAGAAATCCCCGCGCGGCGGTTTCTACTCCCCGAAATTGCGTGACGTCACCTCGATACTTTGAACTGACATTTATGACTCTATTAAAACCAAACGCTGCTGTCAAATTAATTTACTTTACGACTGTACATTACGTCGTGCAAATCTTTTACGCCCTGGCTAGCGAGTAAACAATTTAAAACGCGTGGTAACAGTAAGTTAAGGCAAAAATTTGAGTGCCAGACGCCTAATACAATTTCATCATTGCAGTCGTTTACTATTCTATTGGGATTCTTTAGGTAAATAAATATGCTACACAAAATAGAACGTATTTAATATGAACAGTTTTTCACACTACCGATATAGAAGAAAATGCAGTACACTCTTTCACTTGAAACATATCATCATCATCAGCTCATATTACCCCACTGCAGGGGCTTAGGCCTCCCCCAGGGTAAGGAGGGGGTTTGGAGCTTAAATCCACCACGCTACTCCACTGCGGGTTGGGGATTGTAACGACCGCCATCTATTGACAGCGTCCGGGGTTGACTGCTTAACGTGCTCTCCGAAGCACGGAGTCAGTGATAGTTAATGTACTTAAGTCAGAAAAACTCATTGGTACACGCCCGGATTCGAGCCATGGCCCTATGGCCTTATAAATTGGAAACAGGTTCGTTGCACTCTGGGCTATCACGACACTGATACCCTCACCCTGTTTATATATTATTAGTTAGAATAAATATATCTATTGTCATCTATTTACTTGTTTCCTTTAAGTGAAACTAAATGAAGACATATACTTCAATCTCGTCGTCTTTTTAAGGTCCCATAAAACGAACTTAAATTCCGACTCATACACTTTTATGAGAATTCCTAGCGCTACAAAGTGATGCATGTCTGCTTAAACAATTTTTTCATTAGTAAAGATGTTTTATTTGTACTACAAACTGGTAATATATTTCTATCATTAAATAAATACAATTTAATATTATACAGTTTTTGCTAAATGTCATTGTGATTTTATGTAAGGCGTATTTCTTTGTTTATACTATAAAAACCATAAATTGCAAGCATTTAGAGTAGCGGTATATAGTTTATACTAGAAAAGAAATATCTCTTATGAGCTTTTATTATCACCGAGCTTTATTACGCTACACATTAGAGGCCGTGTTTAAGTATTGCAGATATCAATCCTTTCGATCATTTGTGATCCAGCACTACACAACAGATGAGGCATCATTAGCTTCCCCCATTTTATACAACTCAAAAAAAGATAAATCCGATACACTGCGTCTATTGTTGCATGCGATCTCTATTCCTTTATGATATCATATCATAAGCTCGGTGTGTCACACAATTTTTATTCTAAGAACCCCTGTTTACCCAGTTCGAAATACGCACTTGACCGCGTGTTTTAATCCGGCGTCGGCTCACTCTGGTCCCCGCTCGTAAATCTGAAACGTCGATTAAAAGGACAGAGTGTTTGTTTGCTGTCGACGCGTAATAAATTGCAATAAATGTTCGCCCTAGTAGCATTCCGTTTTGGGAAAATCGAACATCTTGTATTACGGGAAAATAATAAGGAAATACTTGCTCGAAAACACTCTGCAATTTATTGCTGATTATATCCAATAAATATATTTTATTAAAATAAATTTATTAGATTTATACAACGTTGTTCTACTTATACTTGCATGTGAAAAATACTTTGTCATATATTGATTAGTAGAATCGATTTTGTACACGACACTAGGTTAATTTTCTAAAAAGTTTAATTAAATTTTACTAAAGCGTGGTCGTCATAACCGACACACTGGGTCATTAGATACTAGTCTTGACTTATCGGCGTGAAATAATGCAACATTGGGACGGCGCATTACCATTCGCATGTTAATTAATGCAGCAGCACAGCAACCATACATTTTCGGGAAGTACGGAATTGCTACTTTGACATTAATTTCCATAGAAACATATTCCGTAATAAATGGATTCTCACTAATTGCGTCGTAAATGAGATTTCAAATACTTTTTACCCGAGTGTATATATGTATATATGTTTTTTTGTTTGTTTGTTTGCTCCTTTGTTTCGTTTTAGAGACAAAACGCGTTGCCCGATTTTGATGATCTTATGACAATCGATTTGTCTTAATCTTGTATCCCTGATGAATGTCATTGATTTTGCAATGGTCTGTTCTAACAATTGTATATTAATAATAATAATAACACACAATATGAATTATGATGTCCTTTTTATAGGTCATCCCACGTCACTGTTAGTTAATACGTAGTGTAAACAATATTATTTTTGAAAGTCCTATTAAAAATTTTGATTCGAGGATCAAATCTGCAACATCTTAAAGAAGGCCTTCCAAGTGCCTGATACTGACTAGGATACATAGAACGATTGATGATTATCAATGAAGCGAAAGGGGTATGTAAGGACCGTACTCTATGGATAATCTATAGTTTCTGTCCACCATTCTGGCGAACAGGTGTGAGTTTAATTAAATTCTAGAAAATAGTATTCAGGAAAATGGGTGAAACGAGTTTATATTATCTTTCTACAACACAGTTATGTCACAATATTAATATGGCTATAGATAGAAATAACATGAAACCCGATTGATTGTAATCCGAAAACAATTAACTGAAAAGAGAAAAACAAGCTGTATTAGATATCTAGTATTTTGTTAGAGCAATAAGGAATGCACTATCCAATGTTTTTTGTTCCAAACTTAAGCAAATAATGGAATACTTTAATACTCTTACGTAAGTATGACTCGAATGTTATGAGGTAAGATAGACGGAAACAAAGCAATAACCAAAATATTCGCTCGTAGTTTTTAAGTGAAAATATATTTTCAATTTTACAACAAATATGTTTTGTGACTTCTAGTGTTTTAACTCGGCTTATAGGGTTAGATCAGTCTGGCTAATATCCACAGTGGACCAATCCAGTGTGTTGTTTTGTGGATTATGTACGTTTACAGACCAACAAAGTTGTAACGTGCTACCCTTACGTTTAAACCATGGATGTTCATCGAGACACCGCGTTTTGATCACAAAAACGTGAGCAAAAAAAATAAATATACATCGTAGACCAAATATCCACCAGTCGATGTTTTGAAACATTCGGTGTTAAACAGAATTTTGTGTGACACACATATAAAGTTCGTAGTGGAAAATCAAATAAAGATTCTGAAAATACATTTCATGGGTAATTTAACAAAATATTTGTTTAAAACAATTTATAATGGCGTGCAGGTATGTCAAATCACTGTCAAATCGTTTCGAAGTATAAAATGCTCCATCCTGATTACTAAGATATCTAAAGTTTGAACGTACTTTTTCCTAGTTTTTGTCAAAATGGTACCATAAAAGTGTTATAATACACTTAATTGGCTATTTACTACTAATATTTGATACTTATATTGTTATAATAACAAATTTTATTTAAATTACCAAGCTCATTTTTGATTGATAGACGCTATAATTAAATATTATATATACGCTAAGTCATTCCCACAATTAAAACGGATCTAACTGAACCTTATATGTTAAAATGCATCAAGCCATTTAGGCTATAGAGCCTGCTACAGAAATGTACACTCGAAAAACATTATCCTCTGCAACCGAAGAGTACTTTGTAGCTACGTTGACTGAAGAATGAAATCGATTTGATAAACATATCCGCTGACATACTTCAAAACAAAGTACAATAGTAAAATATCCATAAGGCTATACGTATCGCTTTACGGCAATGCTTGAGTTTTATTCTCGAAAGCTTGCCAACCTTTATTTGTTCTTAGCAGTTGATATAAAACGTAAATTGGTTTCTTGTATAACAAATTCTATTCATAACAAAGGTTTGCCAACAACTTCTGTCCGAAACACTCAACTTTGCGAAGGTTTTATATAGTAACGTTGCCAAACTGTGCTTTTAAATACGAAAAAGTTAAGTTTTTAAAGTGTATTCGGCCAAGACATTTTGTGCGTTGTTTTGCAGTATTTTTTGTGTTAGTAGTACACTTGTACGATCTAAAACATTTTCAGTTCCATCTCTTTTGATACGCTTGTATATAGATTTTCTGTTCAAAATATATTTTTTACTTAATGACGCGTACCATTCATTAAAAATTTGATTTGAATTCTCACTTAAATACTTAATTCAAATCAAATTTTATATATATATATATATATTTATTAGAAAGATACAGCAGTTGAAACTAGTTATTAGAGACAATGAGATGTATTTCACTGTATTCCGTTTTTTTTTTCCAATAAAACTGGGCGCAGCTATAACATTTTGTGCCTAATTAATCTTTTTAAAGTATATCAAGAGGGAGGTCGCATTAGGGAGTTAAGCTTATCCGGCAGTCGGCACGGGTCAACCGGGCTAATTAATTGAAATCATTCACAGCGAACAAAAGTTGGAAGGCCTTTCGTCCGTCGGCTTTTTGTATACAACGAGCGAACTCGTCATTTATTGAACAGCGAAAAAAATTATGTCTAATTTTTCACAAAAAAGTTTTGTTTTTTAGTTATCTATTTAAAGTATTGTACCGGCTTAACGATCATGTGTATATCTTCTTGGATCATGGATGCTTCTTTACTAATGTATGAGAATATTATCTGTTAATTTCTTAAATTTACAGCCCGAACGAATTTTGTACACATTTTGCGGAAAGGTCGTTTTACAAGTCCTGAGTACCCGCGGATATAACAAACTATGAATATTTAAAAAAAAACCGCTTAATTCTTATAAGTAATAAAAACACGAGAATAATGAGAACATACTTCCCATTATACAAACAGGATCGAAGTTCAGGCTCGCAATGTATTGGAAAATTGTCACACTCCTTCCTGTTGTGTTCCCTAGTTTTCCTTCACTTTGCTTTGTCGACCGACCTCTTCGGTTGTGGTTTGGCCTATCGGCGGACGTGACTGGGAAGACATGGCTTATCATGCGGAATGACTATACATTTTTGATACTCATTGTAATTTATAATAAATTGTAGTATTAATGTTATTATTAATTTATTTTGAGGTCCTTAGTTGCCCTAATTTATATAAAAACATTGATTGTACAATACATTAGCATGTCAATCATATAGGTTTGATAAAGAAGAAAAATGATACCAACAATAGCAATTTCCGTCACTGACTGCCATTAAACTAATAAGGCAGGTAACAGAATAACAAAGTTATCGAGTATTGGCATACGCCTGATTACGTCAAGACAACTGCGTGAAACGGTGGATGCGTCATGACGCTACGTGACAGAAATGGAGCACAGTTTTGGTACAATTCACCAACGAAATAATAATAATTTATTGAGTATTAAGTACTTAACTTATGTTAGTATAAAAATTAGGCTACAACAATAAGAGTATAATGAAAAACAACATCAGCAGCCTACATGACCGTGTGTAGACGCACCCAACGCTCAAGCATTGGAGAGTCCCATCGGTCCACCAGAGCTCCCAGAATGTTGTTAATACTGCCGTGCGCGCGATTTAACATGGAGGCGCATCGAAATACACCAAGCTTTTATGAATATAGAAGAACAACAACAGGATATTACTTTACGGCATATTCTCTACGAACTATATTTATATACTGTCAAACGATCAGGTTGAACGTTACAATGTAGAAGTTAATAAATTAAGAATTACTGTCTTCTACTTTTCCAACCTAGCTTTTATATAGCTAAGGATACAATCAGATTTTTCGCATAGTTCACAAATTTACCGATTTTTTGGGGCATAAGGTAATATATAGGTTAGTCAGGAAAAATTTCCAAATGTCACAAAATGACAATCTGAGTATGATTCACTTCAAAGAACTTCAAATACACATTACAGTTACTCCCTTATAAAACTCTTAGAACATGGGTAGAACCAACAATTCAATCAATACGATAATTTTCGGCCGCCATGCAATAAGACAAATAAAGTTCTGTGTGTTGAAAGCGATTGACTGACTTATAGACCTGCGGATTGAGAAGGTTCGACTTTTGAGCGTTTCTTCATTGACCGACCCGGCCCGGTACCGACATTGTCGGCGGTCAAAGTGTCGGCGCCGACACCGACAGATACATTCTTGATTTGACGACACCGACACCGATTTTGCGCCGACACGACACGATGACAATATCATTTTAACGCGAACGCAGGCGTGAGTAGCGCACGCCTACATAGAAGCTTGCGTGTGTACACAACACATACATAGTAAAGCCGGCCCGATACCAGTGGGAGACTTGCTGCCGACGACATGCCGGCGCCAGTGAGACAGCCTGCAGTACTTTTTTATAGAATTATGCGTCCACTGATGTCGGTGCCGGGGCCGGTGCCGGGCCGGGTCGGTCAATGAAGAAACGCCCATTCTCAACATATAAGATAAAGTGACGTGACGAGACTGGACATATATGTACCCACTATTACATGTAAGTCGGTGGTGATAGCCGAGTGGTAGCGAGTCCGCTTCTTGTTTATAAAGCCGTGGTTCAAATCCCAGGGCATGTATCAATGAATTTTCTAACTTAAGTACATAACTATCATTGACTTGTGCGTCGGAGAGCACTTTGAGCCGTCGGTCCCGGTTTGATTCCCGCCCGGGACAAATATTTGTGTGGAGGAATATGTCTATTTGTTCCGTGTCTAGGTGTAAAATATCTATATATGTATGTACTGTAAAGAATATTTCAGTATGTATATATCAGTTGTCTGGTACCTATAATACAAGCTTTGCTTAGTTTTGGACTAGATGGCGCTGTGTAGGATGTCCCCGGTTATTATTATTATCTAAACATTATGGCTCTAAACTATATGGTATATGCTCTTTGTATTTTTAATGCAAGGTCCAGCCTCCTATATCCATATCAATAAAATTATCAGATGCATATAAAGGCTTTAGAGTCATCATATTTGTTTCTCGGCCATCTAATACACTTCCAGCGATACCCAAGGGTGTTGGCTCGTAAAAACAAAATAGATGTCTTGGAATTTTCATCTGGCAAATGCAATTTCGGGCAATAAAGTGCACATGGTCCATTAGCGGGGGTAAGTTGCCATAAACGACCGCCCGCGGCTCTCCTGTCGCTTTATATTCACACTCACTGTTTATTGAGGCTTTTAATACTAAAAACCGTATATTCAAAAGCTCTTCGTTAAATGCTTTGGCTTTAATAGAGATATTGTGCATTTTAAAGTTCGGAATGCTAAATAGTGTTATATTTATCCAATTTACTATTTTGAATTCTTTTCTATTTCGTATTTTTTATTTTATCGAGTTTATCGTTGGTACCTTACCTTACCTTATACCTTAAAATTTTGTTTTTTTATTATTTTTTTTATTTTTTTTTTATTTAAAATTTATTTTTTATTTAAATTATTTACATCGTAAGTGTGCACCAGATTACCTATGATATTGTGACCACCTCACAAATTTCGATGGCGTGCCAAAGTTTAATAGATCCAGTTATAACAATTTTCCACGCAAATCACAATTATTTTACACCAAGGATAAATTATCCACTACAAATTGAACACTTAAAAGTTTTTTTTTTAATTCTTCATCGTTTTAACGTAATCACTTATTTCACTCATGGAAAATGAAACCTAACATTGGTTTGAAGTTTTTAGGACTGATTCAGTCGCTGTAGTTAATTCTAGAAAACTCCATCGAATTCAATTTACAGACAGTTAGTCGTCTTTTGTAATATGCCAGAATGTTTAGTGTCGGGAAAGTAAATTAGTGATGGGACACATCAACAATCCACAAATAATGTATACTTCAGTCGTGGACGAAACCGAAATTTCGTGATCTGGGGCCCTGTTTTTGAATCGCTCGTAATATTATAGTGTAATGATAATATCACCCAACCAAAGTCGAATGATTTATGGACATGTCCATCAAAAACGTGTTTTTGAATCAAAATTATAAACAAAAAATATCGAGCGATGGAAAATTCTACCAACTTTATAAACATTATCATTTCGTAGTTATTTTCCGATTTATTTTACAGAAACCAATCAATTTGAATTTGTAATCGTAGATTACTTGTATACGATTTCATGTTAATTATTTCACACTAATTATTTTCGATTTGTACTACAACATTTGTACAAATAACATTTATTCGATAAATGTTTATTATGCATAACACAAATTGTATACGAATATTTTTACGACGTATACACACTTTTTTTTTTGTTTGGATGGAACACGACTATCATTGCAAATGTCAGTTCGAGTGTGTGTATCTCATGGACGTAATACTAGGTGTATTAGTATTGGTGTTCAGGAGTTTTTTTTTTTCAAAATGGCGCGTGTAGGACGTCGTATTCTGGTCGTAGTTCTTGGTGTCATTTTGAAAAAAAAGTCCATATTAACCATATATTAACCGTACTACGTGGCATAAGAAGAAGAATTAGTTTAGATTTACCGTATCAAAGTAACAAACTCGACTCTGACGAAATTGCTATAAGCAGAAAACGCCATTACCTAAGAAGAAGGAGAAGATTGGTATTTATATTTACTTTTTAATTTACAGGTGAATTCTTGCAGTGATTTGTTGTTTTTTGTGTAGTCTTTGAATTTGTTTGAATTGGAATTAAACTCTGCCTTATGCTTGATAACCTAGCAAACACAATTCCGATGTAGTCTGAAGATTTTTTTACGGGTATCTAATAATACATCGTTTATGCTTTGATAGGCATTTTCATGAAGAGAATTTGAATGAAGAGAATTTCCTTCACAAGAGTCTTTGTGAGGCGAAATTTTTTTAATAAATAGATCATCGCATAAAGCTAACGGATTCATTTTCTGTTACTAACTGTAAGAACCGAGGAGATGTGCGATCTTCTTCCTCATTGCATTCGCAAGAATTCCATATACATCAGACTTAAAATATTTGTCAAAATTCACCATATTTTTGAATTCATTAATCAATTTTTTTCCAAACTTATAAACTTATTAAATTTAATTAATTTAATTATTTATTTATTTAATTAATTAATTAATTATGAAACCCGATAAAACTAATAAAAAAGTAGTAGACAACGATATGACCAAATTAATTAATTAATTAATAATAATTGGTTAGCAATACCTTTGAAAAAACAGCAGGCAAAGTCAATGCCGCATGACAGGTAAGCGAGCGTTGATATTGCTGTCGAGTGGTCCACAACACTGTTCAATTTACGCATGCTTTACGCACGATAAATAACGAGTATGATACTCAATAACACTGTTCTAATGAAATCGTTCGATAATTACACAATTTTCGTGTACGACACCGTATCGCATGATTCAAAAACAGATCCCCAGTTACCAAAGAAGAAAAAAATATCTATATACGAAACAAATCACGAAAGAAGATCTTTTTTATATGAAAGTAACTACTATTTTAACTGCACTTTCGTAACCAGTTACTAGGAAGGAATTATTTTTCTTAATATATAACCCCAATTTAAACTCACTATTCATAAAAACTGGCCAGTTTGTATTTCTTAACAGAGTGCACATAGCCGTCGATTACCATGAAACCTACATCGTTCATATTGTTCAAAATTTACAAAATGTTCCAAAAGTCTTTGTATTTATAGAAATAAGTGTCCTTATACAAAAGAATTTTTTTTTGGGACGTAATAACAGAGATATCAAAAGAAAACGTGAAAAACTGATGTGACGTCACTGCTAACATGTAGCAATCAACGGTCATACAAAGAATACAATACATAGAACATCGTAGCTATGACTAGTAGTAGTGACGTCATCAGCTATCGATTTTTAAAGATCGATTATTCGATGAATGAAATGCATGAAAATCTATATATACAATTTTAAGAAAATTATTAAATTACCAACTCCAAGTTATCTACATTTTCATAAAACAGTATTCAAATGTAATGTCGAATTTTTTGATAAATGCTAGATAGTATATTATATTATTTATAATTCTTATTATTATATAATTCTAATTTCCCATCATATTATTTACCTTTACAATATAATATATCAATAAATATAAATAGATGTCTTCACACTTGCATACATTATTTGACTTTAAGCAAATATTTATCTTAACATAATGCGCTGCATGATGTGTGAAGATAAACATATTGCACACATAGATTGACATGCAAAAGAAGTAAGTTATACTGTGTTTAGATACAAAATCTTTTCTAAATTAAGGTTTCGAATGTTTTTAATAAGTATACTTAAGGGCGGTCTAAAGTTTTAACCCAGACCGCGTTGTCCATTTCACTTATCCGGGATCAACCCTCGTAATGGGCGGCCCCTGAAATTTTCCTCAAACGATTCTTTTAAGCGTGAATTTTATGTATCGTATACGTTGTTCAAATTGTATATGGTGAAAATTCTGCATAAGGGCAATTTTTTAGTAATTTAAATCATAATTTTCTAACTGAGGCCACGATCAAAATATAGGGAGCCGCAGCCTGTCATAAATAGGTAATTTTAAGTTATTTATATTAAAGACATTTATATACCAGCTGATAACCAATGTACCTATTACTAACTTTCACTTTGTGAAGCAATTCAAACTCTTCTGTCGTGTATTTTTCACTTATACGTTGTCCTATACGTTATGAGTAAATATTACAATTTTGAAAAATATTAATTTAAAAAAAAAACTGACAATCGTTTGTCGGACATGCATCAACATATGGTTTCGTAAGTTTTTTTACTACCAACCTTATGCATTTGAATATAACTTTCAAAGACCACAAGATTTTGACTCCTATACAAGCTATATTGAGTTTTTTAACTAGCTCGACCAAATTGATAGCTGCTAATGTCCTTTTGTAAAATAATGATGCCATGTTAAATGTCACTAGTGACGCGTTCAGCTCAGTTGTAATACTACGTTTTCACGAGGCGGCTTTATTTGATCAACTAGAAATTGAAAGCGGTTTGAAGCGTGAGAAACCTACATTCAAAAAAGTTGATCGATTATTTTGTTGAATTGAATGAGGTTGGCGCCGTCCAACTTTGATTGCTTTCAATTGCTAGTCGACCCAACGAATATTAGTCATCGGACGAGTCGCGTCGTGTGAACAGTGTTTCAACCATCTTTCAATTAGTCGCTTTCAATTCACAGAGTATCGATACGACACGCGTGTTGTATAATAACTATTTGTGAAAATGACTACTAAATCTTATTTAAAGTAATTTTTATACCGTACCTAATCGTCAAATACAAGTTCTTTCAATATCACATTTGTTGCCCTTAAATGACCTATTCTGTATACCCATCTCCTCGTCCAGAACCGACGTTTTATAGATTCTTCTTTTTGAAGAGTTATTCTTAATTTATCAATTAAAATATCCCGCAACTCCACAACACAAGCATGTATAATTTCAGACCGCGCCATCTTGAAATGACTCTATCAGTCATTTCGTTTTCGAACGTGTGAACAAAAGTCAGTCAACTTTTGTTGTTCAACTCGTTGAATGTAGAAATTCGAACGACTAAGCTCGCCTGGTGAGAACAGGGCTTTAATCAGCTCACTCAAGTGGTTCAAAAAGAAAGCAGTAAAAAAGGAACGAAATATTTCGACGAATGTTGTTTTGACGTGAATTCGATGAACGTCTGTCCGCTCAGACGAATGATCGTTTCCAGAAAGCTGTTTACTTTCTGTGGCTGAACATTCATGAACTATAAAAGTTTACAGAAACAGGAGACATAATCGCCTTTAAGGTCCATCTTCCAATTCTCCATACAACATTGTATCTTGATTTTTAGAAAAATATGCTCCTTAGAAACTGTATCAAAACCTCGTCGATATAATCTCCAGTTCTGCTGAACGTCATTATTAAACTTAAACTAATGGTAGCGGTATCAAATTCACGCATCCTTAAAGTTAAGCAGCTACCCCACTTTTTTTTGAAGTAAAACTTCTTTAGGCGCGACTAGGGAGTAACTCAGATTTTTTTTCTGACGGAAGTGACGCTTACTATAGTCTGTGTAGTTTCCGCTATTTAAAAACAGATGGCGTGCGACGGTAGATTTGTCTATTCGTCGATAGGTTATTGAGACGACGAAACAATACAATGGATATAATTTCTTACCCTAGTATGGTTAGACCGTCGATAGATAGGTAATTGGGTTTGGCTGTTTGAGATTTTTAAAAAACTTTGCAATTTAAAAAATAAAAATTTGGATTGGTCGTAAGTATATGTCATATACGCCACGCTTCTTGACTTATACGCCAGCTAGTGGCAAATATCATAATCAAATAGGATTATTTATTTCCAAATTTTCAAACGGATCAATTGTGAATAGCAAAGTGAATAAATATTCAACAGTTTTAAGAAAATTACTTTAAATTGCAAAGTTTTTTAAAAATCTCTAACAGCCAAACCCAATTACCTATCTATCGACGGTCTAACCATACTAGGGTAAGAAATTCTATTGACATTTCGTGCGTCCCAATATACTTCTGACAGTTGTTGAAGGATAGAATTTATTACTGAGGGTAAACATGCGGCCTATCTGTCAAATGTGATGGTTTACCTATCGATCGTCTGCTATCATCAAATAAAAATTCGCTAAATTACTTTTATCCTAATATTTTGAAACCAATATCTATTTAATTTAGTGTGAAAATGTCTACGTCCAGTGAAAGCGATTCTGACTTCGAACTTTTACAAGAATTGTCAGACTGGGATAGTAGCGAAGAATCGTCTCATATTTGTTATTATAAAACGTACAAAAAAAACTTCAAAGTTTTACTTCAATCGCGCGTAAAGGTTACACGCACACACTTTTTTTTTTTAATGGCGATTGTTGTAGCTGATACTTTTTGGACGCGCCTAGGGACGCTGTTTCAAAATATTCCGCTAACATGTTCATACCTGTACCTATTTGTCCGAAACGGTTGTCAAGTGCCGACCTTCCGAGTTCCGCACCGCACTCCACCCCCTTTCGGGGCTGCACACTCGCCCTCTGTACGCGCGAGAAGAAATTCAAACTCATACGCCGCCGTTACATACACGCATAAACCGCACCCCGCACCGCAACTAAATAACCTTGTGGTAATACAAACGTGGACGAGGAAGAAGCTCGTAGCTGGATTGGGTAAGTCCTTCCTATTTCTGTTCCCATGGTTTTAAACAGGGTTCTGTGGTCGCGTTTCCTTTGAATTGCACAGGAAATTACAGCCAGCGCCCGCCACTAGCTATCGAAAGCCGCAAAACTATGCTATTTAAAGTTCTATTTTTTCGCATAATTACACAAAACACTTGTCGTCTTAAACTATCATGGAACACTTTTAAAATGATTTTGATTTGAAAAACTATTCGAGCCATATATAAATTAAAATCCACGTAGAGATAGTCTCACGTAAAAGAAAATAACATTCTTACGGTTCCATGTCAATGTGTGTACATAAAAACATTAAAGTTTTCTCTAATAAGGTAGGCGACGGCTATAATATCAATACTAGATACAGGTAAGCATATGTCTATACTTCCTAGATTCAGACTTTCAAAATCAAACAAATCCTTCATGGGCAACTGTGTTCGTTCTTATAATAGAAGTATTACAGTTAAATAGCAAACAATACAATTTAAGACATGCGTAAAATTTCAGCGCATTAAAAAACTATTTTGTCAAGGAATATACAAATAATGATAACGCATGATCATTATAGTCTTAAACACCCTATACTGAAAAAAAAATATACCTAAAAATACCCGAGGGTTTGTAAGTTTCTTGCCAGTCCTTCTCCTTCTAAGTAGTATATTCCGGGCGGTAAATGCATTTTGACCTTCAATAAGTGTATGTAATTATAAACATTTTGAATTCTGAAAGGTCTTATATTAGGTATATCAGAAACGGACGTATAAGCCCGATTTGAGATCCTACCTATCTATGTAGGTACTTTCCAAACTAGAATCTTATTTCCTTGCTTATTTATTTGTTGCTTAAGCAACATGAGTACAGGTTAGGAAATAAATATATACGGTATAACACAAGCATAATAATTGTTTACTTTGGGACTAGATGGCGCTTTGTGGTGTGTCCCAGATTTTATTATGAAGATTCTGCAATTTTATAAAAAAATAAATTGTGAACTCTTTGATTTTTATTACAATTCATAGGGTTCAAACGAAAAAAAAGTTGTGTAGGAAGATGATAACTTTAGTGAAAAACAATTTTTTTTAACTCTTACTTCCTGCGTCATAAAACCGTGTTAATTACGTAAGTTTAATACGATTTAAATAGGTTCGTCCTTATTTTTCTTAATTAAGGGTTTGATGCCTGCTCTACAGACGTCCAATCCTTTCTCAACATTGAGGGATGGTGTGTGGATCATAAGCCAAGCTCACCATGCCGGTAAAAGCTGATTAGGCCCATGACAATCACATACCGTAACATGGGCACTTTCTAAAACCCACTACTCTTCGTTAATGGTTGAACCAAATATCTCAATAAAAATATAAATATGTGAACTATCAACTTTAAAACAATAATTGATATTTAACTTTGTTTCCGTATAACCTATATGCCATAAAAGTACGAATTGACTAGAAGCCCTCTTCTGCGTTTACCGTCTAACCACTCATACTATAGCTAGCCGCTGTATGATGGGAAGTTTTAGTCCCTATTGCAGTGGGCAAGTTCCTCGCGCAGAGCTTTTCATCCCCGAGAAATCCGCGAATCCTTCATCTTCATCCCCCTTCAACCCCCCGAAAATGCGAAACATCACTTCGATACTGTGAAGTGACATTTATGGCTCTAATAAAACCGAACGCTGTTGTCAAATTAATTTACTCTATGGTGTAACCAAAACATCTGTGTAGAAAAAAAAATTCAGCCGAACGGCGTTTTTTATATCGAATTTTTTACTGCTCCTAAACGTCTACGATAATTGAAAATATTTACAAGGTAAAGAAAAACTCAAGCATATATATAGCTTTAATTGAGTTATTATAATTAAAAAAAAACTCAAATTACTGTAGGTCTATATACTTGCCGGCTGGCACTCCTTCTCCGTATAAATTTTATTTATGCCAAAGCTCACACTCATCAAGCTTAAAAAGAAGTCATTGTTAAACAGGAGTACAAAGTTTTCTCTTCACGTATTAATATATTGATTATTTTTAAATGTTTACTTTATGTTTATAAATATAGATAAGAAAGGTTTTGAAATCGGATTAATTTTTTGGTTTACTTGTAATAGATGTAATAAATTAACTTTTATGAATGATCTCATCTTCGACATCATTCGTATTAAGTGAAAACTACGTAAATCCTACTTTTCAATTTTTAGCTCCTAAAAAGCGTAGTGATATACACCCATATTTACTTTATTTCAAAATAAAGATTTCATTTAAATCAGTTTGGTAGTTCTTGTGTTCTAGGCGGTCAAACAAACAAACGGGCAAACATGTTGGAAAAGAGACAAATATGTTTATTTTGGGTTCACTAACGTTTAATTAATCGATAGTGATTGCCCAAAAATAAATCCCACAGAAGCCACTCCATTACAGTTTTGTAATAGTATGGATGTATTGATATTTGTTCGACAATTCATCAATTCTCTGAACGCGTGCTTCTTTCCGAATAGACATTTGCGCATGATAGACTTCAATATCATGTGTCTGTAACAGTTTGTCGTGTACGTGAGGAACTTACGAGAACAGTACAAGAGCTTTCTTCTAAGACCTTTTTCATCTAATGTATCATAGGCTGAGACCGAAAACTCGTTAAAAGTTCAGCCACAACGAAGTCGTTATTTTAAACATTCTTTAGAAAGGGATTTACATTTTTGTTATATCGAAATATATCATGATAGGTGATGCAGTGCACCAGGCCAGGACCTTCAACGCTAGGGGGACGTTTGGTCCATCTGGCAACTTCAATAACAGAAAACTCGATCCAGTAGTAAGTTAAGGCAACTAGCAGTCCTACTTTTACTAGTTGGTTGTTCGGAACGAATTAACGAAAATAGGGAATTACATGTTTTATGTGGTATTTAACAGTACTTAGCGGGGTCGCGCTTTGGGAAACTGAAGCAATAAACAATCTTCCTAAGAAGTGGAGTAAGTCACTCAGTTCCGTTGTCCGCGTGGATGGACCTTCAGATGGACCAATACTTTAATACCTGGGCCTAACATAGGACAGTTACTGGTGGGTACTTCGAGCATTTCGAACGCCTCTCCGCTCTTTTTCAGCATGTAGCCGATGCTACGCATAGGTTACTGCCTAATATAGATGAAAGAGCGTGCTATTTTGATACAGGGTGGTGCGGTTCAATGGCTTTTAGTGGTAAAGTCACACAGACTATCGGTAAACCGAAAGTACAGAATTGTGCCCAATAGACTGCAGCGCGTGATGGCTATCAGAATTGCACGAGGATATACGAATCGAGACTGACTTTCGAGACTGCAACTTTTTAGGGTGTATTCCGTCTATGATCAACTGGACAAAAAACACGTGAGGGTCTTTTAAGAGAGTCGCGCATTTCATTAAAGGAACTGACAAGCCCTATTCAAGGATGTCGAAATGCTAAGACAACTGGCACGGTGACAAGTTCTCCACTAGTTATATTGTTGAATGGACATGCGGTTGCACTGAATTTTCCGCGTCTCCTGAATACTATAAACTCAAGCCAAAAACTGTACATATTAATCATGTACCGATTTCAGAACAAAAATATTTTTTTTATTAAATTAATACTGCTATGTAGTACAAACAAAGATTAAACTATGTTCATCGGACTACACTCAGGGCGCATGCAGCGGCATGTTTAATGTCACTCAAACTCAATGCAAAGATCTGCACGTGGAATGAAGTCCGATGAAGATATTTTAATCTTTGTTTGTACGTATTAGTAATAATTAATAAAAAATATTGATTTATAACTCAAAGTTATCGTTGATTGGGATCAACTTGGCATCACCATTTGACGGAGCGCAACCGTGAATTATTTAAAATGGTATTTTATGGTATAGTACGTGCAAAGTAATGTTATAGTAATGTATAAGTAATGGTATAGCAGCAACGTTAAGCGAGCTCAAACAAACCCGAAGGAAAGTCAGTTTCGTACGGGTCGTCACAGTGTCGACTTATCGGTCGCTCTCCGTGTTTGTTAACTTTATTTAAATTGTGTAATATTTCCAAGGTATTTCATCATTCGAATATTAGTTTTGTTTAATTACATATTAGTATCGGTTAAACTACTTGACCGCAAACAACTACAACGAAATCGGTACTGAATCCAAGCTAGTCACTAGACTACAAATAAATAAATTGAATTGTATAAACATTATAGATACGCAGTGAGTGTGGATTTACGACAGATAATTTACGAGTAAAACCTCAGACAGACAGACAGACAGACGAACGGACATGGTGAAACTATAAGGGTTCCTTTTTTGCCATTTGGCTACGGAACCCTAAAAATGATTCGGAAATCAGTAGCGTGCCAACAGAACGCATATTGATAAATAATTAATAGTCTTACACTCATTGTGGTAATTTAATATAATCTCTATAATTATACTATTCACGCACAAGTTTGACAGTGTTAGCACCGCCCATAGATTATGCTGGCATCATTTCCTGTAGGAATAGCGAATAAACGAGAAATTCCTTTGCAAAGAGAAAATGAGAAATCGCCTTTTGACTCGACGATAAGTCGCTCTCGTATCCCTGTGTCAGTGTTGCCAGCGCACATGTCGCTCGGACGAGTCGTCTGTCACGGCTTTTTGTGTCGAATAAAGTTTTTCTTCCCGTCACTAGAACCGCTTTAGCCGCATACGAGTTTGATAAAATAGCGTTATCGATTTTCGCAGTTTTTGCAAGAGAAAGTCGTTGCCGAATTTTCTCGTATAAAATATGTAATCATTTTTTGTCGCACGTTCGTGGCCACAAATAATATTTTTTTAGTAATGTGGATATTCGCGAATGAATATACATTTTCCGCAGGGTTTATTTGGCGACGTCTTTACATTCTAAGATATGTTGAATAAACTGACGTAGCACCGAAACGTCTGTTAATTTTCTTTTATTATTGATATTAATATACTGTTCCTTTCTATATAGATATCCTTAGATATTTTTCTTAGAACTTCTTCGAGTTTCTGACAATTTCCAGATTTTCCGAAAATTTCCTTCTAGCAATTGTACCGTGTAAGAACGGTAAAGTAACCCCGCACCAGCGGCTACTTAACGAGGTGCATAACTGCAAACGGAATCCCCGAGCGCCGCTAATGGCCCACAAATAGCGCTGGTAATCGCCTTACACTCTTATATCATTCGCGGGCACCTGGTTGCATTATTCAGTATTTTCCTTTTTAATATTCAGACGACATATTTGAGTCTCTTTTCAATTCCCCTCTCCCCGCCCCCGTGTACCGGTGTGCTCGGAATTCCAAAAGCTCCTTATTGATGTACGCCTCTTAATCCCGACATATCACGTCGGCTGTTGGGAGTTCCATTTATTTTTTTATCGACACCGGCGAGGGACCGTGCTCTTGTTTGCCTCATTTTTATAACGGATAGTCCCGGCCCGCGGGGGATTTATTGCACCGGGCTATTATCGACATCGGCATCGATGAGCTCTTCATTCCGGGTGTCGTGTGCCGGGCTGATGTACAGATGTACGCCAATGTTTGTTTTGTTGTCGACGGCAGAGCGTGATGCAGTGAAGTCGTTTTTTCGGGTACCAAAGTTCAGTAAATTTTATGGGTGCAGTTGCATATGTTTGCTAATGTAATGTTATTTTGTTTCAGGTAATTTATTTGAAAAATGTAGTTCTCGCTGTCAACAAATTCGTCAAACTTGTAAGTGAAATATAACTGGAAATGTAGATATTGTGATTACAGGTATTTCTTCAGAAAGACTGAGTATGTAGATTGGGTTTTTCTTTGAAATTTATTGTAAGACCCATATAGGTGTTAACACATCAAAGCGGTAAAGTAGCGCTGTTCTGTATTCGGCACCACTATAGTCAATCGTTATTTAATGATTCGTCAATTTAATAAAAGTATATTACAAACAAGTAATTTTTTTCACATGTACAGTGACCGTGGTAGGGCCTAATTGGACCGAACTGGTTAATACAGTTTTAGCTCTTTATGCACTTTTTGTTGCTTTAATGATTAAGACCAAAAATTATCACGGAAATCATATATCCCTTTAAAATAATAATAATAATATTTTGTATTTTTAACTGTTGCCGTATCTTCGATCAAACAATCAATATTCTATCTTAGTTTTGGCCATATTTCTATTTTCAGTTCAGATTATAGCCTCCCTGAAAGCTAACAACATATAAATCAGTGCAGAAGGGCGGGCAACCATTCTGCCAGATTGCCTGCAGTTAGGCTTGCACTTATTGCTTCTCCAATCTCAGTTGCCCCTCGTTAGGTCGGACAGTTCATTTGTTTGGATTTACTTGATTCTGGGTATATTGACTTATATGCTTGACTCACCTTTGGTTAGTACAGAATTAATATAAATTGATTTATGTAGTGTCCGTAACCAGGTTTCATATATATCATGTTTTTTGCTACTGTACTAGTAATAAACTTGGGTGGAATTTTCGTTCGTAATCCGGGTATTTTTAATTGATCCTTTAAGCTTCCTGTAAACAATTTAAAAAATTGGTTGCAAATTACTGCAAAAATATTTTGATTATAAATCGGTTTCCAAAAATATTTTTGAGTGCTAAAGAATCAGCATTATATTTAAAAATTCGTGTCTATGTCACGTCTTAATAATAATAGTTAAGACATCCAACACGCCGCCATCTAGTTCCAAAGTAAGCAAGTATTATGCTTGTTTTATGGGGCACTACACAACTGATATACATACTTAAATATTGTATTAAATAGACATATTCATGCACACAAATGTTCATCCCGGTTGGGAATCGAACCCGCTACCCTTGACTCTGCAGTTAGGGTCTCTACCATTCGGCAAATCTGTCAGTCGAATGTTTATAAATATAAGTCATATATGTTCAATGTATGTTGAATAGTTTTTATACGTATTTTATAAGAGTTTTGTTTTCAAATAGTAAGTTTCTTAGAAACGTCTTACAGCCCGTTAATAGCTGAGGGCGTTTCAAACTATTTGGCGTTAATTCGGGTAATATGTCGGCCAATTATACCGTCATCACATAACACCATGTTCTCACATAGCTACGTAATAGGTTGAAAGTAAATTTCAAAACCCTAAAGTATGTACGAGGATACAAAGTTAATCAAATAACTAATTATAGTGTATTTGTATTGTTAAGAACACAATCCATTGGTACCTATAGCAATCTATAATTATAGATATAGATATAGATATATATATCAATATATAAAGTATAGGTTATACGGGCTTTACACGGATGTCTAAATGAAAATACATTACATAAATGGCCACATCCATTATCCATGAACCTATTTTGATACTAGCATCTATACTAAACCTATAAGATCATTCCCGTTTATCTACAATCATGAAATTTGGCAAGAAGCAAGGTCTCATAGCACAATCCAAGTGAAAAATCCGAAATTCGTTATTTTGTTATTAAATTAATATAGGTAGGCATATTCGTATCATTTCGCTATAAGTAGGGATATAAATATTAAAAAATATACCACTACAGAACTTTAAGGGTTCGAGTCCGACATGCCTTTCGCCTATTTTTCTTAAAATTTAAGGTAAAAATCATCTGTCACGGCCATCTATATGACTATTAATTTGGTGGTTCCTGGTACCTGATTATTTGTATAATGTTGATGTTAGGTTTACCGTCCTGCGGTATACGGAATAGATTATACTACCTAAACACGGTAAGCGTAACAATAATATTAACGTACAACACACTTTTGTCAAGTTTTTTATGAGCCTTCTGTAAACAGATTGGGTGCTTCGAATCGCTGCTTGCAGGATTCTCGCTGATAGCCGGGAGCGCGAGCGTTTCAAATTATTAGGCGGGAAGGCCGGTAATGTGTCGGCCAATTACACCGTTATCACGTGACCCAATTCTGTTTCCCGTAATTGGCCAATTTTTCCCGCGCCGCTACTCACCCGCCTCAGCCGAATATGACGCAATTAAGGTTCTTCATTTCATGCCCGTTACACTTAAAGATGACACTCAGACGTTGAACGAAATTCAATTTGTCGTTAATTGGAACAACTGAGTGTCTCATTTTTCTTTTATCGCCAGATTATAATATTTTTCGTGTTGTATAAATAATGTTTACTTGAGCTTGGCTATTAGAGCTGCTGTAGTTAAGTATCCCGCTTTTCAAAACACATACCAGCAACCTCACCATAATAAGCACACCGAGCTTATGGTTCCAAGTGTCCAAAAATTCGAAATTATTTGAAATTCTAATGATAAGGCTGACGATACTTTTGTAATTGGCAAGAAAAATTAATTTTAATTCAATTTTAAGTTAAAATTTTTGACTTTCTCGAAAAGTTATTCACTTATTTACCGTGGTTACATGATGAATGTGGAGATTACAAAAAACTAGATAAATGAAATAGTCGATTACGCATTGTGTAGTGATAAAAATTAATGAACTAACATTAAGATCTAAATAAATATTCCGTTATTTTGTATAATAAGAAGCTTTGCGCCCGCGGCAATTCTTCCTTTGGTTAAGATTTTTTGCTGTTATGATTACATCTTATCCCTTCAAGGCCGTAGTTAAAAAAGTATTTTGTGAAGGGAGAAATTGTGTGGGTACAAATTTGCATACCTATTACATTATCTTCAAGTTAAGTTTGTAACTAATTTAATTAAAAAAAAAAGCTACAGATTTTGCGGTTTTTACAACTATCGGAGGACATTGAAAATGAACATCAAAATTAAAAACTTATAACACATTTTTGTCAAGAAAGAAATTGCTTTATTCGACGCACACACAACAATAACAATAATCACGATGATGGCAAAAAGTAGGGAAATAAAATTAATATAAAACACTAAAAATGAAAAAAATATTTAAAAAAAAATTATCTAAAGTAAATTTAATTAAATTTTGCGAAAAAATTATGGATCAATTTTCTAAAATTTGGTACCATACGATGCCCAGTGAGCTCCTACGTCTTTTGACACTACTGCCTTTCATCTACCTTTATAACTTTCTGAAATATAAATATATAAATATATATAATACACAAAGTGTCTGAGTGAGTAGGCACCGACTTCATTAACTATATGCCGCCTGTTAATGCTCCTTTCTTTATAGTGAAAATTTTATTTTTAACTTTTTAGTTTATGGTTTTGAAGTCGGTTTTTATTTTTATTTTTTTGAAAATTATTTGAGTATTTAGTCTCAGTCTATGAACATTACATCCCGTTGATGGATAATATCCGAGTAGAGAATATAGAAAATAATTATATATAACGACCCCTTACAAGCTTACATTTACGTTATGTTCACACTTATCGTGATCAAAAGGCCGTCATTTATAATAATTCTCTATCTCGTATAATATCCTACATAATAAAGGAAAAACTGGCAAGTGCGAGTCCAATTTGCCGCCAAGGGTCCGCATTATTATTTAACACGTATATCGCTACTCACTGCCAGATGGCATGTACATTCTGCTATATAACGGAATATAACAATTGAGTACATATTCACCAAATTACTAACAATAAGTTATTTCTTTATACGTTTGGAGACTAAAATACACTAAGACATAGGATGTCGTAGCCTAAAACACGTATAAACGGCGAGACAACGTCGCCCAATCCTGAAAAACAGGAAAATGCATTTGCAAATTAGATTTTCAACCCCTGGCGTTATCTCTACTTCGATCCCGTTAGCTCTATAAAGCGACGTTCACATGGATTACTTCTAATTTTTATGGTTATCCCTATAGATACTCCTAATACCTTTACAGAATTAAGTTTCGTGTAAAATCTGCCTAAAGCTAAATGAATTAACTTGTGTAAAACAAAAAAAGCAATCAGTCTTCGTTACGTAGCTTAGAGCTTTAGAAATTACAACGATCGACTCATCGTCTAGAAAGACTAAATCGTATCACGTAGAAGTCACCACTAATAGTCTAGAATAAAAATTCTGTGATATTTCTTTTATTAGATACGCATTTCCTCTGCAATCTCTACTAATATATATGCGATTGTGTCTTTGTTGGTTATCCTACTTTCACGCAGCAACAGGACAACGGATCGACGTAATTTTTTACATGGAGATATGTTATCGGCTGGAGAATGACATAGGATACCTTTTATCTTGGGAAAATGTGCGGTTGCTACGTTAGTTTTAACGTCGCATCCCTCTAGCGGTCTCAATACAAATGTGAGTGAAGTCGCAGTCGGAAAGCTAGTTAGAAATAAATTTTTATTACAAGAATAGTGCACACACTAGTGTTGTACGGTGAACATTTGATAAGTTGTGTTTATTTTGGCCAATAACAACGCCTACAACTAAAGCGACATTTTAAGGTGCTTAGTGATACTAAGGGTTAATATGTATGTTTTTTTTTCTTTTACTCTTTCTGTTTAGCTGACCCTTTCTAAGGTAAGTAATCCCATCACCTGAAATTCTCATTAGTTTTTTACCTGATTTTTGAGCATAAATTAATGATGGTAGAGTCGTTAAACGACATCAAGGACGTATATATGAACGTAACAATATCGTATCGCGGCACAGTTTGTTAAGGGTATTTTAGTATACATCTATTTGAGACAAAAAAGACAGCTCCTCGAACGCTATAATGAAGCCTCCTAAATTTTGCCGATTTGCTGGCATAAAAGACATCAAACCCATGCGGGTGGGTAATGCCAGTTAGATAGCTGATATGCAAACATTTTATTAATGCCATCAAAAACCATTAACAGAAAAATCTGATGAAATTACTTTTTTCAAGCGACTCATTTGTAACACATTCGGGTGTATTGTGTCAAAGTTTTGTTTCTCGGTACCCTGTCTTTCCTTTTTTGGTCTGTGACGTCTTTGTATGTAAACGTAACCTAAACAAATTTAGAGGTACCGTTCGTCTTTTCAATTCTGCGTCTGTCGTCGCCCCATCCCCTCTCCAATAAACAACTATTCGTACGAGTGGGAGAGGCTCTGGTTTAAAAATGGCGGTGTTCTGTTTGTGTTCACGGCCGATTGCCCGCGGAAATTGTTGAGCTCGCTTTCCCGATACCCATTGACTGTCTATTTCGTTACAACTTTCTGAAAAATAACAAGGTTTTTTGTTCGTAAAAAGTGTGTACAGTCTATGAGATTAAACATCACATTTTTATTGTTTAACGGTTTAACGGTAAACGTTTAACGCACTGAGAAAAATGTAATAGGTTTTTGTTCGTAAATACGGATAATATTAGCGTACTACTCATAAAAACGGACCAGGAGGCGTTACCAATGATTCGTCAGGAAAAAATATCATGTTATAATGTAAGTCTGGAAGTATCGGTCTTGTGAACCATATTTATTTATTACAGATTTGAAAAGTAACATTTTTAGACTAACTTTCTTCGGGACACATATAGAATATGCGAATAATGATCTGTTTACATAATGCCTAATATTATGCCATTACTGACAAAACCCATTTTTCCCAGTGCTGTTAGAGAGAAACAAATCTCATCGGAAGATTGTATCATAGAATTCTGTATCAAAAAATATCAAAAAGGTGGACGTTTACAAAAGTGAAACAATGAAATAACTGTGTTTTATCTTTTAATCAGCCTAGAACAATAAAATTTAAGATTATAATTAACCGTCTTCGTGTGTGGTTAATTAATTTATATCTTATATTTAATTTTTTTATGTCGAGTATAAAGTAGAATACAGGTATTTAATTATTTCACTCTTTTTAAAGGACCATCCTTCACTTGACCAACTCAAAAAAAACCCACCTTATTTAGCGTTTATTTTTTGTCGTGGTATTTTTTTATTTAACTTTTTTATTCATAACCTTTTAAATATTAGGAAGTTTGTGCCCAAGATTGGAATGTTTATAGCCAACTGATTACGTGAAAAAACTGATTTAAATAAACATTACTACAAAGTCCTGTGGCGGCTTATAACCGTAATATAAGAACCTGCTTTGAAATACGTAATAGGTACATAAGTGGTGTTAGCGATGGTTCGATGTGACGCGGTACAACGATATGAAGACGTCACATCCCTAATATTGAACAAAGATGAATCAATATGGCGCGAACTGAAAGAGTGTCAATTAATGTAACGCATTAGTAATGTGGAATTATATCTAATAAATATTGTTAATAATATAAAAATTTTACTGTATTAATAGTGGTAATGCGAAAAACTGTACCTAAATCAGCTTAAGCATTTTAGAGAAAGGCATCTACTGCGGCCTCCTCTGGTGGTATTTGCCCGTTATATCTAAGAACCTAGTCTGAAGTCATACCTATGTAAAACAAGAAACTGCATCAGAATTGGCATTTTAGACAAACACATCTACTGCAGGTGCCCTGGAGGTTATAATCCTAAAACGTGTAATAACTCGCTGTGAGTCTAGTTAATGAAAAAACTGTATTGAAATCGACCCACCTGTTTTAGAAAAAACACATCAATTGCAGCGCCTTCTCGTGGTCATAACTATAAAACATATTTGAGAACGTGATCTGACGTAACAATTATGTAATACAACAAACCGCATCGAAATCGGTCTAACATTTTTTATGGATAATTACAACACACAAACTCACAACCTATTATCCCAAATGCATATACTATATCCTTCTCGTCGTTGGTAAAAATTTCTTGTAGGCATGACGTACGTGCGCATAGACACATCTGATGGCATTTTATTGTAACAACGATAAAATGCCATCAGATGTGTCTATTGCTCAGGAACTAGTTCTTATATATGTTTAACATCAGTGATGTGAAAATCAGCTATATTTAAAAAACGCGTTTCGGGCTATAAACTCCATTGCTTTAGCGTGTTATTTTATATGCTATGCTGTAGCATAGGTGCTTAGAGATTTGCTCGATTTTTTCGCTCGATATTTTCCCTTCGCGCATCATTTCATTTTATTGAATCGATTACTTTTTTTCAAGATACTGAACGATGACGACGTGTTCCGTCGCGTGGCAGCGCATACTTGAGCGACGTGTGATGCATGCCCTCGTCCCGCTTCTGTCGAACAACAAAAGCGTTTCCAAAATACATAGTAGATTTTTCGAAAACCGAGCTAATTAAGCACCTTTACTGGTTCAAAATAACGCCATAGCAGAGAATCGAATGTATGATTGAAATAGCAAAACCAGTGGCCCACAATTTCGTATTCCAATCTAGATAATGCACCGGATGTTGCTACTCCTTCCGCCTGCCGGCTCAGGTTTTTGCCAGCTCAAAGCCAAAACGCTTATGCTCATAATAGCGTAAACTGTGCGCCGTTCCCTAAATAATGATTTAATGTAATTAGTTTCCTGGCTATACCGTAACGCTATTAAAATACATTGCCTACTGTTTAGCGTAAATTTTTTTTATGAAGGAATATTTTTTTCACATGCGAAACATTAAAAATATTCTCCGAGTGCTTTGTATTCAAAATCATAAAGTTTTCCGGTGTACAAAGCTTTGTTCAATGATTTCTTTAAAACTGTAGTTAAATATTTATTGAATGTCCTGTAAGTTGAAATTTTAATTGCTCAAAAGAATAATGGAAAAATAATGTCGAGAATCGATTTTGTTATACCTACCGTAAATTACTTCACGCCCTTCTTTGTCAACCCTGAAACTATCAGTGCAATGAATTGACGTATAGCTAGGTACGAGAGCAAAAAAGGATCCAGCGCGAACTGAGTAAGGAGTAACTATTTGATTTATTACCTTTTCCTTCCTTCAGATGGCAGCAGAAATCGAATCAGTTGGCACATTTGTCAAGGGCAAACTTCGACAAACTTCCACATTAAGAGTTACAACATACTTATACTAACCTAGTATTTCCAACTTTTGTATGGGGTGGGATTTTGTGGAAATTATGATTACAAAAACTGACGACGTCGTTTTTGTCTACGCTGTCTACGCAGTTTTTGTCTACCCTGTCTACGAAGCTGGAGGTCCCGGGTTCGAATCCCAGGTCGAGTCAGTATTTATATGATGAATATTAATACTGGCACCGGGTCTTGGTTGTTGTATGTATGCAGTGTCTTCGCTTGGTACCCAAAATACAAGCTAATGCTTAGTTTGGAACCTAGATATTGTTGTGATTGTATGTGTTATTATTATTATTATACTTCACACCTTATTCAGAAAGTAAGCGTGACAATATTCCTGAAACAGTTGCGCTAGATCAAAGGCGTTGAGCTTCTTAAGTTTCTTACTTCTAAACGGATTCTTAAATTGCAAACGTCATAGTAGTACATTTTAGTCACATTTGAATAAATACTTTGTGTTCATAAAACAATGAATACACATCATTGCTGTCAAAATGTTAATATTAGATGAGTAAAATGTCATTATCTATTTTTCTAAGCTAATAACGGAATTAATTTTGAATTTAAGGGAGAAGACAATAATAGTTTTTCGTGTAAAAAGAGACGGTACGATTATCTGCAAATTCATAATGTTCAAGTCATATTTATGAGTGGTTATATTATATTGTAATATAAACATTGCTACTCGAAATATGTTCAATTATTTTACTGCGATATTTTTTTTTTGTGGTGATATTTATGTAGCAAAACGTTATTAGAAAGAGTTAGGAAACTGTGCGTGAGTATTTCGCGAGCTGCGGTAAAAACTGTGTTCACGACAAAAGGGAAGAATAATAAATTGCGAAACTTTCGAAAGCCGAGCCAAACGCTATGTACTTTGGTTTCTCTCATCGGTGTCCCAGTTTATTCAATGGGGAGAGTGTTGATTGAAATACTTGAAGATATATTTATTTAATAGTACATTCTTTTGAAAAATCCTAGATTTGTTGCCTTACTCGTAATTTTGAGGGCGTTTTGTTTTGCGTGTCTAAATTTTTTTATTTATTTTCATTCTGCAGAAATTGTATGTCCATACGTTATGATATTTTCCAATATTCGTAATCATCATCATCATCATCATCATCAGCCCATTTTTACCCCACTTCAGGGGCTTAGGCTCCAAGCCCTACTCCTCACCCTCCCCCAGGGTGAGGAGTAGGGCTTGGTGCTTAAGTCCACCACGCTGCTCTACTGCGGGTTGGGAACTGTAACGACCGCCGTCTATTGATAGCGTCCGGGACCGACTGCTTAACGTGCCCTCCGAAGCTCGGTGTCAGTGATATTGTGTACTTAAGTCAGAAAAACTCATTGATACACGCCCGGATTCGAGCCATGGCCTTATGGGGCCTTATAAATTTGAGACAGGTTCGTTGCGCTCTGGGCCATCACGACATCCGTAATATTCGTAAGCATTTATGAAAAAATGTAATTTTCTTGGTTCAATTGTCATAAGATTGTATAATATAAGATTTCCATTCTCGTTTCACAATTTTTCATGCCATGCTTTTCATGATCTAATGGGTGCTTACTTCGTACTTGATCGTTCGATCAAGAACGTCGAGAAAAAAAAAAAATAATCGGCCACTCGAAAACCGTCGACTATACATCATGGTACAAAACGTGAGCGTTTCGCGGTCCGCTTAATAACGGCGATCAGCGGAATTTGGGCGGGGTTTACGCTCCATCGGCGACGGAAATTACGGTGCCTCCGCCGACGGGGGCTTGAGTTGCTCATTCGATTTTCATTTCATTCTACCGCCCCTTGAAAAAAAAAAACTAAAATACATACACAAATAACTGCACGATTGTTCACCGAATTTCAGATAAATATTAAATTATATTGAATTTTGTGAACCCGAAAACAGTTTATTTCATAGTGAATTATGTTCTTCTTGGTATATGGATGGAATCCTATCCTATACACCTAAAGAATATGTCTTTCCAAAAGAATCACGCAAATCTTTTGTGCTAAGAAGGGTGTGCTGTATCATTGTGTGTTGTTCTTGTATGAGGAAAATTTTACAGTTTCGCATGTGTATTATTTTCTACGTATGTCCGTCTCGACCGCATTCTTGTGGATTGCCGTATAATGTTTCGAGCGTCAATTCTAAAAGGGTCTATCTGTATACGTCAATGTTTCCAGGCCTATTTTCGAAACCGTTTGACTAAAAATTATGAAAAGAAATCTTGTATATAATAAAAATATGAAAATGTATTTTAAATATTTTGAAAAATGTGTTTTTTTTTTAATTTTTAAATTCAATTAAGCATCGTTTATTGGGGCTACAAGCCATGTTATATTCTGTCATACTTCATTTTAAAGAAACTCAGTTTTATCTAAAAGGTATTGGTCTCAATGTTCATCATTCAAATTCTAACTTTATACAAATAATTATATGTAAATTTTAAAAAAGTCACTTATTACAAGTAGGTACTAAGGTAGCAAATCTGTTCGTTCTGTCCAATCACTTATACCCTAGGTTTCCAATGTTTCTGTTGCCGAGGCGTAGGCAAAATAGCTGAAGAGTATATGAAAACGACCGACCCGCACACATCCACTATTTTGGTTCATATTCGTTCCCATGGTTCAAACTGACATTACACACTTTACTATACCACGAGCTGTTCTCGATTTGGTTTCCCTATGCTAGTAGGCATATGAAAGGCAGGAGTCCCGCGCTCGCGATGTTGACTCAAACTTGAACGCTTTTTGTAATTTCTCGGGCATCTACAACTAATTTTTATTATGGTCCCATTTTCATCACAGTGTCTAAGGGATATGTGTTGAAAACGAGAATTATTGATAGTTTCGATGTTATCTAATTTTGTGTGCAGTGGCTATGTGCTTATTATTGAGAACTTAAATAAATTAAAAAGTATTACATATTGGACCTTATGTATTTGAATTGTAATATCTATTGTCCGATGAAATTATTAAAAAGGACTATCTTCTGACTAAAATTCGCATATACCAGACAATCGCCAACATCACTCGGTACGGAAAGTTAGGTCGTGAAGTTCGCGCGATTCCAGTCCTGTAAGCAGTTTGTTTGGGTCGTAAAGAAATTCTTTATTTGTCATCGATTACTGACTGCAAAATATAATTTTGCTTGCAATACGGAATATGTCACAAATCTGTTCATTACCAAGGATATTTTTCTAGAGATCGAATCGATAGGAACACACCAAAGCTATTAAGGTCCGGGAAACTAATAAAAGAAATGAACACCATCCCTCCAGTCCCATATGATTCAACTGTGACACAAGATGAAATTTCGCTGGACTTGCGTCCGACTTTTATCTCATTCCCGACCTTTGATAAGCTCACATATTTTCATTTCAATCAATAGTCTGATGATAATTTTAGAAGTGTCTCACTGAAAAATATCTACAATGTATTCTTTTTATTTTGATATTTTATCGAAATTTAAGATAGATGTCTAGGCTTTTAGATTTTTTACGTAAGAAAATACACAATATCGAATTAAACTTTTAATTTTATTACAACTATGTAAAAAGTAGACTGGGATACAATTCATTATAACCCCAAGATAAATTATTATGATAGTAATTATTGTAGCACAAATAAACAAATACTAAGAAAATAAAAGGCAATAAATTAAATTCTTATCAAAAACTAAAAACACCACCTACCTATAAAAATTAAGATTAATTAAATAACTAAGTACTTAAAATTGAACCTAACAAAAACTTGATTTAATTCACTTCACAATAAACCGTATTTATAGAAAGAATTTGAGAAACTGTTAAATGCTTGTTATGCATGAATAGGATATGAAAACGAAATGAATTCGCTTTAAACGGTGCTTTAGATAATGCAAACTTTTCTAAACTCAATACGAGTATATGACAAGTGCATATCGAATATTTGTTATTTATGGTTTTTTGAAAATAATTATTGTGATTTATTTCACTTAACTCAAAATGTTATTGTATTCATGGTCAAAATTATTTTTCAATATTTTCTAAAATTGTAATGAATATAAGTAAAGTTTTGCATACGGCTTCTTATTGCGTATTTACAACGTTTTAGGAGTGTTTGAAAATAAATATGTTTTGTGTAATATGTCATATAAAAAAAAAACGATGCTTGATCGTTAACATTAAGAAAAATAGAGAAAATATGTAATTACTAATTAAAAATGATTATAATTTTTTCTTGAGCGCCACGTCGAAAGGACCTCAATTGTAATTCGGACGTGACATTTTTGCCGTTTTGGACATTTGCTCGAATAGACAGACAGAACAGATAGTATTATTTTATATATATAGCCTATAGCCTTCCTTAATAAATAAACTATCCAACACAAAAAAAAATTTCAATTCGAACCAGTAGTTCCTGAGATTTGCGCGTTCAAACAAACAAACAAACAAACAAACAAACAAACAAACAAACAAACAAACAAACAAACAAACAAACAAACAAACAAACAAACAAACAAACAAACAAACAAACAAACTCTTCAGCTTTATAATATTAGTATAGATATCACAGAGTAATTTGATATCTTGGTTCGAATCAGAAACTTAAATTGACCCAGTTCAGTTAAAGTCTGTTCCACATATTTACCACTGTGCTGGGCATAATTACATTTATGAATTTGATAGTAACTTAACACAATGTCAATACAAAAAAGTATTCGTGGTACGGCTGCACGATGTTGACATAATATACTTCATACTTCAAGGTATTTTTGTATAAGTTCTGGCATATAAGTATCATACACACAATAAGGATTGAGACATATCGCCGAGAAAGCAACTCTTGACATGTCCCGCGTAGGAACTTCGCAACAAACTCTTGCATTAGCCGCTCAGTTTCTTACAAAACTTATGTCCTTCCTTGCAAAATGAGCGAGGAAAATCTTTCAAAAGAGAAAAGATTCGCACAATGGCCAGCATAACTGGGACTGATTAAATATAGTTTGCTTTAATTTTACAGTTTTTGTCAACTTTACTCATTTTTTATATGAATATACCTACCTATTGCTACAGATATTTTGGGATATTCATGTGATGCAAATTCAAACAAATCTTAATTTCATTGTATATTATATTAATTAATGAACCAAGAAGTTACTACTAAATATTGCGCTAGCTTTCTTTTTGTGACTGTACCCATTTTTTCCTCAAAAAATTGTACCGATATTCCAAAATTTCCAACTCTATACATTTATGCACGCCACTAAGTTTATTACTCACCTCCTATCCTGTCGCAGCGGACGGCACGCAATGATTAACATGAAAAATGAGAAAACTATGTATGAGGATTTACTACCATTAACAGATCTATTTTCCGAACCATAGTGTGCACAGACACATAAGGCACGGTGCGTGATACAATGATATATACTTGAAATAGGGGAAATCTTAGGGGGTGCCAAAGCAGCCGTCCCGGATCATCGTACATTAGAAGCCTCCCAAACACTTTTCCTCTTAAATATTAAATATCATATTATATAACTACGAAATAAAGATATTACATTTGATTGAAAACCTCGAACATACTGTAAGGCGAACTTAACAGCCGACGGGCGGTGTGTCGATGGAGTGGAGTTGCAGTACTGTTAACAACGAAGTCAAGATCAAGAGAAATAAACGAGTGTCGGAATTGTCAGTGCCAAAGTTATGTGTACCTGTATTTAAAGAATAGACGTAAAAATTGCACGAAGCGCTCACGCTAATAATAAATACGTATAAAATGATTTCAAACTCTAAAGTTTATTTATATAGGAACAGATATTGAGTTCAGCAGCTTTTTCTTTTATTTTTCACTTACGTATATCAGATTTCGTGTTATATTTAAATATTATGTCGCCCATGAATATCAAATAGTTTCTTATATAAACTGAATATTTCCTAACAAAACAAGACGTAGTGTATTCATAATTTTGGATAGTTGTGCCCCGGACGGACCGACACTAGCGCCCGCAGACCAATATTTTTGCCGCCTTCGAGCAAATCGAGCGGAAAGACAAACAGGGCTGCGTCGTTTTATAGCTTTATATTCGTTTTTTTGCGGATAAGAAAAAAAACTCCCCCGAAATATTGTAACTATCGTATCGTTCTTAATCGCGAAAGTCGAAGTTTATTGTACGTTCTTTATATATGGTACATGTGCGTACACATACATATAACGTTCAAATAAAAAATAAACATTTATTTTAGGTTTGATTCGTTTTCAGGTTTCATTCGTTATCAGGTTTTATTCGTTTAGAATACTTATTAGCAACAATGTATTGTTACCAGAAATTTCGGTGAAAAACAAGCTAAAACTAATTCAATTGGATAGGGTTTTTATGAAAAGCGCTCGAACATTCGATCGTTCAAAGAAGCAGAGTACCTACTTGTCATTCAGATTTGAGTGCGGGGTCGCCTTAAGTTGTACTAGATTATATCCTTAAGTTAGTTGATTTCATTGACAAACCGTAAAACAAACATTTATTCTATTAATTGAGGCAACATTTTTATACAATATTATGAAAACCTGTCGCTTAAAAACGGTTCTCGAAATGATCGTCAAACGTATAGCGTTAAACGGTTCAACTTTTCGGAAACGTTGAAACAGCACAGCATCATGAAGGGCCATCGAATCGAATAACGGCGATCTTAATCCACTCTCGTTGTCTATGGAACATTAATAAAATAGTTGAAGAAGGTAAATACTCGAAGCTCGAAGAAATTCAGCAGGCCTGCGTCAACTCAAACAACTTATGAAAAGCAATTAATTCTAGTAGGGCGCTCCTCGATCATTGTTAATTAAGATAAGCCGCTCGTAGCGTTCTCCTGCGAGAACTTCGCTTTAAACAAATTCGGAGTACGCGATTCGCCTGCTTGCCCCTTTGAGTATTGTAAAATATCGCCTCGACTGTAAATGTGCAGAGTTGTATACAAAAATGTTTGCTAAAATAATAGACGATTTGTGTGTAGGTGATATAAATAATGTCATGTGTCGTGATTTCTTGACTGTTATAAGAAAAAATTATAATCGTCCATATATGTCTACGAGGATGAAATTGGGAATGGGTTGTAAGATGCCTCACAGCCACTCATTCTGAAAAATCCCATTCTCTACACCTAAAGGTACCTGCTCATCCTCGTCAACGTATAAGGGTCCCACTCATCACACAAGGACGTGATTTGAAACGATATTATTTTAACAATTAATTTGCAAAATAGAAATGTGCCTCAAATATTCGCCATTCTTGAAAAACTTATGCCGTCTTTTAAAAGTTCTAGATTTTATACGCCGTGAGTACCGGGGAATAATGAAACGAGGCATGGTTTTGTAATTTGTATTACAATATAACACAGTTCTTTATGTTTTCCTCCTACCTAAGATACAGAAAAACTATTTTGCTTAGTTTAGGTATTACATAATAAATACATACACTAATCCTAATTATTTAAATTTTTGTGTCTAATAGGCCAATTTTTATCTAGAAATAAATTTATTTTTAGTTTATTCCAATCATAAAATTGATATTGATATTGCATTGTTCAAATGGAGATCATTAATTACACTGTATATCAAACATTATCAATTACTTTTTTTGTTTGGGAGTTTACAAATTTAATCTTTATTTCAAGGTTTTTGAATGAAGCTATAATCATTTGATGCTTTTTATTTAAACATAAATGTAATTATATTTTATTACATTTACAAAAAAATTATTACCTACGAATTATTCAGATTAAACCAGCCTTCAAACAAAGAAAAACCACATTAAAATCAGTCCATCTGCTGGGAGCTACGTACTGTAAACAGACACACAAACAAACAGACAAATCTAAATGTAACTGAGATCCCATAGAACCATCACGATCAAACCAGGTTTAAATTTAAAAAAAAAAAAACAGTAAAATCGGTTCGTCCGTTTAGGAGCTACAATCTCATAGACTAGAGATATACATAGACAGACAGAAATGCAGCTAAAAATGATCCCGTTTAAACCAGCAATTAAAAAAACGCTTTGACATCGGTTCATCCATTTGAACCAACTGAGAGCTACCATGCCACCGACAAATACGCCAATAGATAGAATAGTAGCTATGGACAATTCCTATTAAACCAACTATGAATTTAAAAAAAAACGCATTGGAATCGATCTATCCATTGAGGTATTTTGATGCCACAGACAGACAGAAAGATAAATAAAAACGTACAGCCAAGAACCATCCCCATCATATCAGCATTTAATTTAAAAAAAAACCATTAAAATTGGTCTGTCCGTTTAGTATCTACGTAGCCACAGGCAGACGCGCACACATTCAAGCATAGACCTCAAACTTATACACCCTTCTTTCTAAACTCCGCCGGAGATAAAAATAGAACTATGCGTGCAATTAATACATAAGGTATTACACGTATGCAATATCTTATGAAAGAAAAGTGTATTGTGCGACAAATTTTATTTTTGCGAAGTATTCTATTTTTATTTGATTGTATACATAAAGTACATAAATTTCTATTTCGACGTGGTCATCAGATTTGAAATTAGAATATTTGAAATAATATTAAAAGTAAATTTGAAAACACCTGTACCCGACATCACAGAGTGAAAAAATTATGCTTCCAACAACGCAAATTCTACCTAAAAAATCTAGACGTTTATATGAAAAATATTATTTGATTGTTGAAATACGTGCGCTTCACAATTTCCTATCATTACGCAAAAAGATTTTGTTTACGTTACATGGTTCTCGGACCTAGTTCTAGCAAGGCATTGTCGGCTAAAACTAGGTGAATCTCATTAGTATGTGGCTGCAAATAGTTCTAGCCAATGACATTCGACTACTACACAAATTAGCCGGCTTATCTTAGATAGCCGTACTTGAATATCTAACTAGATGAAAAATAATATCTTTACAAAGACATTTTTATAATGAAAATTCATTACATACGCTTTATTGATCTCTAACCCTATTTTATACTCGTTTTACAGGCCGATAAGCAAATATTTTTCACAGGGTAGGTTCGTTTTGTATCCGATTCAATTAAGGACAGCGGTCAGGTCTTTTGTAACGTGGCGATATGACGAAATATTAATGAAAACCACCTTTACACGTTCGTTCTGGGCAGGTATGTGTAAACATCGTGTCGAGATACCGCTCGGGGTCAAAAACACCCCTTTGTTCTACAGACGTTGTGTTTTACATAAAGGAATACAAACAACGTGCTGGCGTATATACCGAACATATCTCGGGGGTCGAGAAATACTGATATTTAGGTCATAAAATTGAAAATATAAAAAAAATTATAGTGATGCTAAAGTAGACGTGCAACAGTATAAAATACCTGCAGATGTTAGATGTTAATTACGAATGGAATCGAATTGTATGTAGAGAGATTTATAGATTAATTAACCTTTATACTTAAGTTCCCTATCTTCCAGCTAAACTTAGCAGACAAAATGCTAGGAGTGTTATGGGTGGGTTTCCGTGAGTGTCGGTTTGTATACTTTAAGGTAAATCTGTACGTCGCCGCGTTCGGCTTATCGTAGTTCAAACTTACAGAGTGTGTAGATCTTACCGAACTAAATATAAAGGTTTAAGTGGACAGATGGCGCAAACTAACTGTTACCGAGAAAAATATGTTTAAAATCTATTTTTTTTATCGCTCATCTTATTTTTTATAGCAACTAATGAAAGCGTTAATACAGAATAACAATATGAAATTAAATACACTTTTACCTACTTGCTTATCTAATATAATATCAAGAGACTATCTCGCGAATCGTAAAATTCGAGAAACCTAACCTTACTCGTGAAACAACTGATAAGGTTGGCGCTAGACCATCTGGCTCAGGGCAGTATTAGATGTCTTAACAGTAGGATGACCAAGTATTCGGGTTGTCTGTGTTGTAAATTTGTTTTTCTCGGTAACCGGTAATTTGCGCCACCTGCTAACTTGAAATGTATGTTATACTTGCTGTATATCTCATTTTTAAGAGATATACACCTATATATACATATATTCATATGTATAGTACCGTTTATAAGTAGAAAAAAACTGGCTATTAAATCAGTACATTGTTTTTAAACCTATTTTCTTGTATCAGAAGTTCAAGTAGACGACAAAAATTTATTGTCGAAGTTCTCACATGACAAATTAAAATAATGAGCGACTAAATTATTTACGCGTGATTCAGGTCGCATTTTCAAATGTACTGAACTGTATACGACAAAACATGAATATTTTATTTACGAAGTAACGTGTAGGTAATTACCTCGTCGTGACAAAAAAAAAATTCTTTCTCGGGCGACATCAATCCCGTCGGCACGGTTCCCCCGATATTTGTAAAGTGGCTTTATTGGCTCAATAAAATATCCTTAGCGCTAATGCATCGGCTCGAGCTAGCAATAACAATAATAGAGAGTATCGGTTATCGGTCAAGATTATGCCTACAACAGCCTAACGCCACAAAGGCACAGTGCGGGAACCAGTAACATGACTACACATGGTAAAGGGTGCGAAATAAGAGACGCAAATTACATACACTTACATATACATACACATATATATACACATGTACATACACATATACATACACTTACATATACATACACACATATACACATATACATACACATATATATACACATATACATACACTTACATATATACATACCTTGGTGACCGTACGTACATACTGTGGTACTTACCACGTCGTCTTTATCTTCACCGAGCTAAGAAATAAATGTCAATAGAGTGTACAAAACTTAAAGAGCGGTATTTGCTTAAAGTTATGCTTTAGGATCAAATAATAATAATAACACGATACGAACACATACAATCACAACAACGTCTAGGTCCCAAACTAAGCATCAGCTTGTATTTTGGGTACCAAGCGAAGACACCACATACATATAACAACCAAGACCCGGTGCCAGTATTAATATTTATCATATAAATACTGACCCGACCTGGGATTCGAACCCGGGACCTCCCGTTTCGTAGGCATGGTCGCTGCCCACTAGGCTAAGTGGTCGTCAATGATACAAATGACAATTTGTAAAGAATATTTGTATTTATTTATACATATACTATATTGTAAAGTTTGTAAGCATTATAGAAAATAGCATTTTTCTGTTAACAAGTTACGGTTGCGATGCGCTCTGTAGCTTTCAGTAGGTGGTGTGATGACTCATATAACGATGACCTCGATATTTATGCTTTAAGTTTCCAATGGTATACTACGTATTGAGAGTACTTGTACGCTATTATTTACACTACGCTGAAAGGCTCAAGATTTTTGTCAAAGTACCCTCTCTATTGCTTCTGGGCCCCCTAATACGGTTTGATATATTACTTTTTTTGTCAAATATCAATAACAAGATATCGTGTCACTTAGTCATATTGAGTTGGATTATAGTTGTTATGCACACACCATTGCGGTCGTATCGGTGAGTGATTGAAATGAAATAAGTTAGATGTATATACGTGATTACTTTTCATATCCATTTTCTTTTACGAAAGCGCTATCAAGTTTACTTGAAAGAAGTCAGTTTACACCGCTCGCGCTATTAAATTCAAAACGCGAAATGCTTAACGTAGGTACTAAATTTCTTTACTTTTCTAATATGTATTACAAAAAATCTAGAGCAACTACTAATGTTCAATTTATTTTTAAAAAATGCTGATTAATAATGTGCTTTGAAATTACATCAAAAAAAATATTAGGAGTATGTATTGGTACATTTCTGTACTAAATCATGTTAAAAGATGTAGGTGAAATTTATAAGAAAAATTTTGCAAATACGCTATTTAAAAGAAACCGTGTTACTTTGCACAGTACGTTATCTTCATCTCTTGCTACTTGTAAAAAAAATATCGCCATACCAAATACCTTGCATAGATGGTAGTATACGGTGTTTTTTTTTATCAAGATTTTGATATATTGATATAACTGGGTCATTGCATTTCGAAAGCGATCAAGATAATTTTTAGCATCATCATCAGCCCATACCCCACTGCAGGGGCTTAGGCCTCCCCCAGGGTGAGGAGGGGGGCTTGGAGCTTAAGTCCACCACGCTGCTCCACTGCGGGTTGGGAACTGTAACGACCGCCATCTATTGACAGCGTCCGGGACTGACTGCTTAACGTGACCTCCGAAGCACGGTGTCAGTGATATTGTGTACTTAAGTCAGAAAAACTCATTGGTACACGCCCGGATTCGAACCATGGCCCTATGGCGCCTTATAAATTTGAGACAGGTTCGCTGCGCTCTGGGCTATCACGACATAAACAGTAATGTGTTATGTTATGTGTTATTTTTAGCATATTTCGTTTTAATTTTCATTTTAGAAGGTAGGTTCTGAGTCAGTTCTAAATCAGTCTGAGTTCTTATGATCACCGAAAAAATGGTTAAAAAAAAATTAAGTTTATTTCAAATTCGACTGTATTCTAACTAACCTACGTATATGATGGTGAATCGCACTAAATCCGTTTGAGCTAATCACAGGTCTTCAATGATTCAAGTCGGGAGGCAGTTGTGCTTCTAAGGAAAACCAAAACACCGAGTCCCTATTAGGTACCTACCATCACCGCAAGCTTAGTCCAGTGAATGAGGATCAGTTTAATATAAATTAATTGAATTCCATAATTCACTTTCTTTTTGTAATTTGTTGAAGTTCAATAAGATCGATGTAAGACGAAAAGAAATTACAATTCGATTTGAACATACTGTGGATTTCTAATTTATGAGAAAATAACTAGTTTTCTCCCATTTTCATTTTCGAGACTTAAAAGATTTTGAAAGCTTACCACTCAATTGTACTTTACCGGTTACGCTATTTGGCTGTCCACTGGAAAATAAAAATCCGCTTCACGAGATTTAACGAGACATAAATTTCGTTATTCTTTTGATGAGGTTCGAACATGACAGATAATCGTATAGTTTACGGTTTTTTATCAGTTTTACGCTGTTAAATCGATTCAAATTCTTTAATACGCAAAACGGTATTCATTCCGTGTACGGACATTCATCCTTCACGCATCCGATCCGCGGATTAGCATCGTAATTGCGGCGTTGCGTGATGTTATCGCAGTAATTGAATATGGGTCTGGGGTGTCCCAAATTCGTTCTACCATTTTTGATAGAATATATTTGGTCTAGTAAATTTAGGAATACCTCGTGACATAATATACAGTTTTTAACATAAATCATAGATGCACTTAGTGATTAGGGTGTTTTATATAATCATAATGTTTAAAATGTCGTGATAGCCCAGAGCGCAACGAACATGTCTCAAATTTATAAGACCCCATCGGGCCATGGTTCGAATCCGGGCGTGTACCAATGACTTTTTCTGACTTAAGTACACATTATCACTGACATCGTGCTTCGGAAGGCACGTTAAGCAGTCGGTCCCGGACGCTGTCAATAGATGGCGGTCGTTACAGTTCCCAACCCGCAGTGGAGCAGCGTGGTGGACTTAAGCTCAAAGCCCCCCTCCTCACCCTAGGGGAGGCCTAAGCCCCTGCAGTGGGGTAAAAAAATGGGCTGATGATGATGATGATGATGATGAATGTTTAAAATGTTGCGTAGCGTTACAAGTATGCAGTTTTGCACTAACAAAAGTAAAATGAATTAAAAATGAAAGTTTTTACGTTAAAATATTAACATAGCATTGATACCTGCAATTGCTTTCATAGTATATACATAGGCGTTTAACCCACTCGACGGATCACTCGCAACATTTGCAGGGTTCGCGACCTACAATCGATATAATTCGGTATCCGGACTCAGCCAATCTAGTTTATCAAAATCTATTTCAATATTTGATAAATAAAATATTCAATCTTCCATCCCGAAAGCTATCAGGACGCCCTCAAGGAAATCGTTGTTGCGAAACTTCCAACAAAAACATTTCGCTTTTCCTTTTCCCCGATCATCCCCAGACACTAGCGTTTGTAGAAGTTTTGTCTGTGTGGAGTGCCACACGCTCGACCGGTCGACGACACGATATTGCCGCCTATATACTTGTTAACTGTATGTATGTTTGGATTATCGTAGATATAAGTCGCAGTAAAATCGTAAGATCAATAAAATTATAATTTCTTTGTTTTATTGTGATTGACATTTAAATGAATTTCAGTAATACCATGATTTCAAAATTAAAAAGATTTATAAGCATTTATTAAGCATATTATTCTCTAACTGGTTGCTAAAGCTTTTAGAAAAATCCAAATTGGACTTTTACAGGATAGAATGTTGAACGTCTTTCTAGTTATTTATAACATTACTATAGTTAAACTTTCAGTTTTACTTGTCTTGCAATACTGCGACGAAAGTTTAATAACATTATGTTATAGTCGATGAGGTAACGTGTGAACACTTTCAGAAGTGTACACCTGTGTAACAAAGATTGAGACATTGCAGCGTCGACAATATTTCTACAATACGTGTCATCCCTGTACGAGTGTTTTTGTGGGCAGCGGCGCAAAATTTATCATTCGGTAGCATGTTTGTTCGACTTTCGCTGTCGGATTATGGCGAAAAAGTCGTTTATTTCATCCCCGCAGCTGCCCCCCGCTGAGGGTTGACACTTGTTAAAAGCTTTTCTTTCTCTACTATATACTTCTATATAGCCATATAAACTGTTCAGGGAAATTATGTCAGAATTGAATTAATCAAATTTTCATTAATTGATCGCACTGAACAAGTGCCTGTAAAATGAATTTAATAAGACATAAAATGCATCGCGTTGTTTACAAAAACTTGATTTCTTTGGTTCGTTGAAAATCGTATTGGTAGTACGGAATGTTGAACAGCTAGAGCCAATCTGGTGACGTGGTCTTGTATTTATGGCCCAATATTTTCATAGTTTATGGTTCGCGGCGGCGTAATAACTCTTGCACCCTTTATGTCTTTATTTGCGAAGGAACCTTTAGTTTTACACAAAAATATGGTCTAACCCGATCCATATTGGTCAGATCTGTATTGCTTTATAATATTATCTGTTTTAAAACATGATCATTACATCACTATAGATAATAAAATAATAATACTTAATCAGATGTCGAACTGGTGTGGTAATGGTGGTATCATTTTAAAAGACAACTTATAAGAATGGTAAAATATATTTAACTTTTGCGATTGGTTTTAACTATATACATTAATATGTTAGTGGTAGCCACTGTTCTGGATAGAAAGTATTGGGTTCATTGCCCTACTACACGTAGTAGGTAATAAAAATAAAACACTGTCTTTCGTAGAATTAATGAAAAAATCATTCATTATTCCTATACATCAAATACTCTTTGTGAAAGAAAAACTTTTCATTCATAAATTAATAAAAGTCTATTTAAAAATCAATTCAAAATGTATTCCAATTTCAAAATGTTACTGAAATTATCTTAATTTTTAGTATCATATTTATTGAAATTTTGTAAAAATATCATATTTGTTGTCGATAGAGTGAGAAAGAATTTTCCTAATGTTTTATCGGAACAAATATAATGACCACCAAAAAATACTTTAATACCCTAAACTCTTTTACCAAAAAACTATAATAAACACTAAAAAAATAAAGTCTAAAATTACAATAATTTAACTATTTTAGTCACGACTGCACTTCAAATTGTATTCAAAGAGCAAACATAGTAAATGATTACCAAATCTTTGCGAACAAATTAATGCGCTATTTCTGCTACGATAAACCACTATGATTGCCATAAAATGTTGGCACATTACCAAATAAGGTATAATGATGCAAAATAAACTTATGTCTTCAACTTAAAAGCCGCCGCGGCACCGCCTCTCCCGCGAGTTGGATTCGGGTATGGTTTCCGGTGTAGTATTCAAGACTTTCTTGTTTTTGTAATTTTTCACTCCTTATTGTGTTACACATGTCATTTATCTATGGTCTATTTAGGAGTCTGTTAATTAATTTCCAATTAGGTTAATTTAGGTTAATAGTCCATTTTTTGAAATCATTAGGTTAGGTCAGGTTGGTTTATGTCAATGCGAGGAGCGAAGCGGAGCGGAGCGACGAGCCGTTCAGAAGCCTATGCATGAATTTCGAATTAGTTTTGTTTAGGTTAATGGTCTATTTATAAGTCTGTTGATCAATTTCGAAAACAAAACTAATTCGAAATTGATGAATAAGCTTCTGAATGATATGAAAATATTTGCATGTCATTTTAAATTAAAATGTGGTTAATATTTTAGTGGTCATTAACTATTTTTGGGTTGATAATGATTTGTTTGGAGTCATTTGCTTTAATAGGATAGCAAGATGTAAAACCTTTGGTTATAATTTCACATTAAAATTCGATTTTAATTTTGGTGGTCATTTACTATTTTTGACGTAATGTTTTACTACATCTGGTGATAAGTTAAACATAAGCCATATTTTATTGGTTGTACTTGCCGAGGATGGATTACATAAGTTGGGCAGGGAAAATTAAACTATCATTCAACTGTTTTTTTTTTCTAGAGACCAATTCACTGTGTGTGAATCGACATTCTCGGACATTTAAAATATTCAAAAAAAAAACATTGTGTCAAACAGCTATTGTAAGTATATGCATATAGTACACACATAAACACAAAATGCGATATTTTTTTTCGATTTAACGGTCCTTCGCAATTTTTCTTTCCATAATTTAATATTGAGGTTCCTGGAACCAATTTTGATTGAATATCGTAATTGATGTCTAGAAGATTTTTTCGGATTCTTTAATTTTTTCATTTAGAAATGCCAAGACGGACAAGAGATAAGCTGTTTGACTGACTTGAGATGGTCTTAAGATTGATATCAAACTTTTTAAACTCAAGATTTATTAATATCTTTCTACGTGTAGCAGACGGCTATATAATATTGCCTGTAAATGCACTTTTAGATTTTAGCCGTAACATGTATAACACAAATAATAAAATCCTGCGACCGCGTTCTGTGTCCTACTGTACCCTAAAAGCGAGTAAAAATTTTAGTTGTGTCGCTACGGAAAGCAATTTCACGTCGATATTTATGAATATGATCGCTCGGGGGAAGGATCCCTTACAAAATATAATAAATTAAATTTTTTGGAAGGAAATGGCTGCCACAAATGTTTTTTTTTTTTGTAAGATGTCATTAAAAATACATTAATAGAAATATTTTTTTGTGTTGAACCATTAACATATATATAGTATGCATAGATACACACCATAGTGGCATATGATTCGCTAATTTTTGTCACATAACTCCGTAGTATTTTCTTTTTCATAGCCTTTCTTTGTTTTTGTTTGCATGAAATTTGGCACATACCTAGTTACGGTAACAACCGATCGAAGTTTTCACTACGAAAGCGGTTAAACCAAAAACGCACGGTGCGTTTGTTGGAAGTATCCTCTCCAAACACCGCATTGACATTACTGGCAGTTTCTGTTGCGTTAGTCCCACGTCAGAACTCGTATTCGAAAAATACACTGACTTTTGCCGTACGTATCCCTTCACTTTAAAAGCTGAATGTAAAAATAATTGAAAACCATACAATGTAATGTATTTTTTTATTTCTTATTTAGCATGTTATAGTTTTTATGTGAAATTTAACACCACGCAGGTTTATTTTCCGAGCTTTTCAAGCTCAAAAACAGAATTTCTATATATTTAAAGTTTTTCAAGCTCAGAAACCTGGGGCATATCTAAGAAAATGTTACCTTGTCTTCTAAATCCACAACTAGGTTTCAAAGGTAGTTTTTTGGAGCCTTAAAATCAGGATTATTTAGATAAAAAAATTGCTTAAAATATTTATTTAGGTAAATTATTATATTATTTGCATATCAAAGATACTGTTTGCATAGATTTTGATATTTTGGGGTTCTAATTCAGAGTTATTTTAAAATAACGTTATTTTGGAAATTTTTGTACTGCGATATCTTTTGAACGCGTCGTTCGATTTTAATGCAATTTACGGCATCAAATGTATTTTTGTAAGCACAAAATTTTTGTGTAAAACCAAAAATCGATTGAACTTAAAATTTTAAAGTAATGTTAAAAAAACACGTTTTCGGAAATCTGTAAACTGCAATATCTATTGAACGCGTCGTTCGATTTTGATATTTTTTGCGGAACTCGACGCAGTTTTTTATGTACAAAAAACCTATATAAGGTATCAAGTAGATCGGTTGAAAAATCTCAAAGACTTCAAAATCTAATCTGATCTAAGTCTCGATAAACCCTTTCAAACACCGTATCGTGGATCTTAATCGGTCAATCCGTTCTCAAGATATCGTACGAAAGTTACACTTAAAAGTTAAAAGTTACACACAGACGTTACGTACGGACGTCCAGCCGAAAATTGTCAGAATGGCTTCCCAGGACCTCAAAACGTGGAGATCTGATGAAAACTCGATTTTCGAAAATCGGACCCAAATAAATAATTTCTCTTGGATAGCGGGATGTTAAAAAGGAATCATTAAAATCGTTTAAAATCATTTCACAATTGACCAAGATAATATCGAGTAACACACAAAAAAATATTGTCGAATAGAAATACTTTTTCATTTCTTGAAATCGGCGAAAAAAACACGGCTGCGAATTTTTTTATATTAAGGTTTTGTTCAATGAGAAAGAAATATCAAACTATTGAAATCAATAATTTTGAGGCTTATTATTACAATTTTATGTCCCTAGATACACACCCCATACACACCCATCTTCAAAGACATATGTTAGCTTAGCACATAATTTATCAGGTGACCCCCTAATATATGTGTTCGTGCGCTTCGACCCGGAATGTATTTAGAAATGTATTCATTAGTTGTCCGTCCGTCCGCCACCGCGCCGTGTCCGTCCCTAGCGGTCCGCTTCGGAGAACTTAATCCCGTATTAAAATTCAAATTAATTGTGAAGAATTTCTCACGTTTCAAATGATAGGTATATCAAGCTTTGCGTAATTGACATGATTGTTTCGTCTTTAAGAAAAACGTGGTGATTATTCGAATGTGACAACGGGACATAAAATCTGTAATATGTCCTACCTATCGTACACTATCATAAATCTCTAAACTCTGTCTGTACATATGATTTTCTGCTCTCTTTCTCTATCTATCTTTCTGTAGTTTATTTGTATGTCTTTTTATAACTCACCACCGCTCAACCGATTCGGATGACATTTGGTATATAGAAAGAACTATATGCATATCAAGTCGGTAAATTTACGAGCAGCTTTAATAAGAGTATATTATATAGAGGGATAATAGGGAGGCGTTTTCTTCTTCTTTTTTTAGTATTTTTGAAGTAAAACTTCTTTAGGCGCGACTAAGGAGTAACTCAGGTTTTTTTTCTAACGGAAGTGACGCTTACTATAGTCTGTGTAGTTTCCGCTATTTAAAAATAGATGGCGTGCGACCGTAGATATGTCTATCCGTCGATAGGTTATTGAGACGACAAAACTATACAATGGATAGAATTTCTTACCCTAGTATGGTTAGACCGTCGATAGATAGGTAATTGGGTTTGGCAGTTAGAGATTTTTTCTTTTGACAAATCAAGTTTAGGCTTGATTTGTAATAAAACATTCTCATCGAGTAATTATAATTCCATGTGTCGTGATAGCCCGAGCGCAGGGAACCTGTTTCAAATCTATAAGGCCATATATATAGCCGTGGTTCGAATCCGGGCGTAAACCAATGACTTTTTCTGACTGAAATACATTAACTATCAATGACTCCGTGCCTCGGAGAGCTCGTTAAGCAGTCAGTCCTGGTTGCTGTCAATAGATGGCGGCCTTTACAATCCGCCAACCCGCATCGGAGGAGCGTGGTAGATTTAAGCTCCAAGCCCTCTCACCTTGAGGGGAGGCCTAAGCCTCTACAGTGGGGTATAAAAAGGGCTCACGAAATGGAATGGAAATATAATTCGATAATGATTGACCATATCTGTCTGTTTTCTACAAAATATTTGTTTGAAAATAATTACGAACTAAATGTTCGGACTGTGTGACGTATTTATTGATATGGTGTGTATCTGAACAAACTGAAAGGAAATTTCCCATATTTAAAAACTCAAAATCATCTAGAATATTCAAAGTTTTTTTGTAATCTTAAACTGCACAATGCACCAATCTGCAAGAAATCGCCCAGAGAATCACGCTGTGGGAAAGTTGATAATAATCCAATCTCGAAGCGCAATGTCATCGTGAACTAACAAACTAAGAATTTTCAAGTCGATATTTCCGCTCTGATTTCTAGTCGCTGCGGGAAAACGAAGAGAGAATTTTCCGACTTGTTACTCTATCGGCTGCGGGCTGCACTCATCTTATTGTAGCAAACTTTTTAGCTATAGGGGTGTACATACTGGAGTTAAACTTTAAAACGTGTTATTATTAGTGATTAAAAATAATTAATATTACTTGACAATGTTAAAATTGTATTAAATTTTTTGTTATAAGTCTAGTTTAATCTAGGCCAAACTTTCTATTTAAGTGGTAATTTTAAACCAACACATTGCTTACTGTAGTGTCTTCTACGCTATTTCTTTTTATATAATATAGAAAATCTATCTTATATCTGTCCAAATCGTGTAACAATATTTACAGACAAACGTACTAAATAATCTAAAATATATAAAAAAAGAAGTAGATGAAACTGTGTATGATTATTTCATACTTTAGAATGAAATAAAAACTCGAAACTTGACAGATGGCAGCACTGTTGAGTGTTCTTTATTTCGGCACGATTCATTCGGTTGGTCCAATTTTACCACTGTAAATATATGACTTCGTTATAAGTGGTAATGTGTCGCAATTATGCAGTGCATATACTATTTTAAAATTACTGTCAAACCTTTCAAAATTGCCCATAGTTTTCAAAAAATAAATAGACTACCGAGAAGCGGTAGATTAGAGGTGCCATGTGACAATATTTGTTCAGAGACGCGTGTACCAAAAATAATTACAAAACATATATGAATAATAATGTTACGCGTACGTAAAAGTTTCGTCTCAGATTTATATCATTTTAGACGTCGTTCATCTCTTTCCTTTACATTTTTGGTATGATATATTGTCGCATTTTAGAGGTTAATGGGGATGTCTTAAGTATGCAACATATTGTATAAAGAGACAGCGTAACCGCCTACATGGCAACTCTAACCTACATAGACTAAACAGAACATTGGGCAATATTATTCCAAAAGCTGCGCAAAGAATGAATGCGTAGTCACTGAATTGATACTGAATCATCCGAAAAAAAAATGTTATATAAAGTTGTACAAAATGTGAGTAGTACCTGTGAAATTTTGAGAACACTCAACCGTGGCGACATCTGAAATAGGCAGTTTTGTTTGTTTATTTGTTTGTTTGTTTTTTATTTATTTATTTTTTGATAAACCGAAACATTGAATTCAAGTACATTATGTTTAATAATCGATGTTGACATAAATAGCAATAAAAGTCATATAAATACTATTTACCGCTTTATTTATAGTTTTAAGAAAGAAAATAAACCAGGGCTGAATCTGAAAACATGCGGTTAGTGGCGGAAGAATATGTTAACACTATAATATCAGAGTCTTTGCAAACGTATTAAATATTTAAATAACCAAGTGACCTAACTTCTATTTCTTTTAATATATTAATAAAAGCTATTGACATCGACAATAGATTTGGTTTATGAGATATTTGTTTTGAAATTTACTATTTGAATTTTAACCATAAACGTTTATTCCAACTACGAAATCATTTTCAAGTCGACTATAGAACTATCGATATCGACAACAAATGTGATTTTGTCTTTACACGTCTCTGCCAAAGCGTCTTCAAAGGAAATACTTATCGCATGTTGGCGACCATTCATCACAAACTCCAATAAATATAAATCTTGAGCTATCATTTTTTCTTATTTGAGTGACGCTTAGTCTTGTTTAATTAATTATTAAGAAATCATTTAAAATTAAAGTTATTTATTCAAAGTAAAAGAGTTGTGTTAAGGACTCGACGATTGAACTCATCGTTAATAAATTGTTAAAAGTATAAACAGAAAAAAGAAATTAATTGAACAATTGAAATATATATAAAATAGTCCTTCTCGATATCGATACAACAAAGTTTTCTTTCTACGAGTTGTGTGACTTAGAGCGAAATGTTTTATAGTCAATTTGAACTCAAGTTTCACTCTGTTCTTACGCTCCGTTCCATCGATCTGGGCAATGTGGTTTTTGTATGACTTTGCAAAGTTTTTAAAGAAATATGATTATATAAAAGTGTTTATACATTTTTTGTATAAAGTTTATTTCATTTGCTCTGCATTGAGGAAATATTTCATCGACTGTTATAATCTTTTGTAAGAGAACTTAATTCATTAAAAAAAACCTTCGTACGCTGGCTATTGCCTGCTGAGTTCCAGAGGTCACGTTTTTAAATTTTTTATGAAATATTTATTTCCGATATATATATATGAAAAACAACATCAGGATTATGAACTTATTATTAAATTTTGGTTATAGATTCTGTGAACGTGTGTGTGAGAGCTGTGATAACATAAACTTAAAAACGGCATTTTAAATAAATATTATTTTAATGAATTATACACTATAACTAATAATGTAAAAATCGGCAAATTGGCTTCGTCTTTTTTTTAACAAAGATTATAAAAGTGCGTAGAATTTCCTATTATGGATATATGTTATGAAGAAAAATACTATCTCATCTACCTGCATATTTCTACTTTTACCGTGTTATATTTTAAATCATTATTACTAGTGTTATTGTTAATGTGCCAAATAAATATTTTTTTTTTCTTTCTTCTACTCTACGAAGCAAATGACTACAATGAAGAAAAACGAAAAACCGGTTGTGGTATTTATACATGGAAAAGCTTTCGAAACCATGACATCAATAACTACACAAACTACCACCAGGAATACTGAAAAACACGGCTGCAAAAGAACTGCGGAAAACAGAACATTAAAAACAATGGCAGAAGACATCTACAAGTCTCTAAAAAAGGATACAGAGTCAGACCTCGAAATTGAATCCACCTAGTTAACGACTGAAGCCCTGAAGAAACTAACTCCCATGGTTGCAGTAAATACTAACCCATTAACTATATGTTACCCACCAAGTATAGTAGCTACCTTTCCCATGCTGGCTTCACGATGCTGGTATTCGGGTCGGCTCAACCACCTGTCATTCTTATATTCCAACTGCAGCATACCTACAGTCCGTCCTATCTACTATGGCTCACTGGTGTCTTGGACCTCCGCGTCCTTGCAGCAGAACTGCTGACTGGTGAGTCATTGGAACGGAACGGGAACAACTTTAAAATTGCAATACAGATCTGTACAATTTGGAGAACAGCGGTAGATATACCATAAACAAGATGTGTAGCGCGTATCTTATCGGTCAACAATTCTGAGTAATCTGGAGCATGTTCTGTCGCAAGAACCCCGATCGAGCACGAACGAACCCAAACGAGCTTCGCTGCCGGCGACGTGTGTGGTGCGGCGTTCATTATCGAATGAGCTAGCTTTACTAACGCTGAGAAAGAATATAAGCAGCTAATACAATAAGGAAATTAAATAGGCGTACGTTTGCCTTTATTGTGATTTCAGAGTAAACGTAAACCGAGCGACGAATCGTTGCGGAATGATCGGACATCGAAATGACAGAATCGGTACCGACGAAGTTCACTTGGGTCGTTCATTATTCAGCAAATCACCTCATTATTTCTGGACCCGCTGATCCTCGGCTTACAGGCGGGTTTTTAATTGTGACGCCCGTCGTACCCTTGTCGGGCGGCGCTTGTTTTTCCGATTTCGCCCGCTCGTTAACCTCCGCTTAGTTATCAGGTTATCACATTTTGCAGCCATATTTCAGTATTATACAGACTTACCTTTGCACAAACGCGTAATTAATACAGGATTAATTTTTCAAATCCGGCTTGTTTGCTAAGTTTTTGAAATACTCCGTTTTTCGAGTATTTCAAATGAAGTATTTCAAACTGACGTAATTCTCTTACAAACTTTATCTAATCATCTAAGAGTTAAAGTACCTCAAATCCTGAAACACGTCTTTTTTAATTTCTGACCATATAACGCCAAATAATAAATTTTATGGTTAGAACTTTAAGAATGGCGCAAGTCCCATACAAACTTTCATTCCCCATTTTACTTTCTTAAGGGTTAAATTCTAAAAAATCTTGAAATAGAACACATTTAATTTATGTTCTAAAGACGAAATTTCAATTTTCAAACATTTAACTTTTAAAATTATGGATTTGTATACCCCAATTTTACCATCTTAAGGGAAGAATTTCGAAAAACCCTTTCTTAGTAAATGTTTACGTCACAAAAGAAAACTAAAGCCCGAAACTTCGTGTTATTAGCTTCAGCTCGGCTCGGCGTTGATGAATTAGTGGATGTCACATTGTTTTATTGAAAATATTTTTAAGCACCACATTATGCTGCGGTACGCTACGGTTTATCAGTTTTATGAATAACACGTAGTTATATAAATATATAATATAAAATAATCACAAGAAAAAATAATTCTATAAGAATTCTCAAAATAATATTGAATTGCGTAGGAGAATCGTTTTGAAAACTATCGACTACCTCGTATTGAAATTCCAGTAACAAAGTAGGCTGCCTTTACAGTAGATAGTTGCTAAGCTAATATATTGCCGAATGAAGATAAGTTTCATCGCAGTGCGAGACAGCGCACGCTTTCTCCAAGTGGAAACTTTCGGCGAAGAATCTATTAGTTCGTGACTATATCATTTGAATCTCTGGAAGCCATCTGTGCGTTTTCATTTTATCGATTTCGAAACTGTTTATATTCACGAAAACATGGTGTTTTAAAACGACTCGAAGATCTAATTTTTCTAGCGTTGTTTAACTTTTTTGTATGATGCGTTTTCGAAATTATAAACATTTTTTTAAATTAATTTGTTCTTTTATTATCAAGTTATATATATGTAAATAACGACACACAAAAACCGGCCAAATGTTATATTTATGTGGTGTCTTCGCTTGGTACCCAAAACACAAGCTAATGCTTAGTTTGGGGCCTAGACGATTTTGTGATGTTATACGTTATAAAAAAAATGCGAGTCGATTTTTGAGCTTTTCGTACTGTTGTAACGTATATGTATCTAATAAATATTAATGAATATTTTTTATGTCAGGTAACTACAAATTAACGATTTTCAGTTTTTAGTTGTGCTGTGACACCTTGCTCCTTGCCATATTTCTTGATTCTAGTTAACGGGAAGTTTCCTATAGGTTTTAATTTACTTGCGAGTGTCAAAATATACGGTATAAATGGCCCTATTTTTATTGGGTTGACTTAGAAGCTTCATTTTTTTACGACGTTAGTATTGGATATTAATTTTAACTTGATACTTCTTGACAGGCAGACAGACGAACAACGAATTGATCTTGTAAGGTTTTCTTTTCTTTACTGGGTACGAAACCGTAATAACAATTTTTTCCTTTTCACTATCGAAAATAGTATCGAAAATTTGTTTTCAATAATATTTTTATTTTACCGAGTGTTCAGCGATGAAGCACTTAGATCTTACCCAAGAACAAAAATTTAGGCGGCGTAGCTCGATCGAGTACTGAGAAAAAAAAATTACTTCGGTATTATCCATCTTAAGATGTTTTTGGTTTGTAATATTTTAAGTTATTATATTCTTGAACGCACTAATGAAGCACTTAGAGCTTACCAAGGAAAATATATTTTCTTTGGTAACTAGTAGTTTAATCGAATACCGAGAAAAGAAAATACTTACATACCTATCAATTTTTCTTTAGATGTTTTGGGTTGTTGTTACATTTTATTGCAAGCATTAATGAGAATATCAGAAACTTTCGTAAAATCTCATAAAAGCGTAAAACAGTTAATTTTTAATAGTTTTCCTAGTTCTTTGTGATAAGGGCCGTCACCCTTTTTAATCCTATTAAATTGACTACGCGCTCGAAACGGTCGGTCGCGCCGACAGCGCATTATTATTTTAAGGGTGATCTATTTATTAAGGCCCTACAAGGGGCTCGGGCGAGGCCATAAACAATCTATTAATAAATTAAAGCCATTCCTCCCGAGAGGCCCTCACGGACGCCGGACGTGCCGCAAATATTATAAATCGAACTATCCGTTCACTATTATTACTCAAATGTGCTACGGAAACAGAAGCGACACTCGCATGTTTACATGTATGCGATGGATTAGTCGGTCGTTACAATTATTCACTTTTTGGAGTGAAAACCAATATTCAACATAGATATGGTAAAGTTAATCTAGATGACATTATGAACTTAAAATATGATACCGGTGTATAGTATACGTTTACAATCTAATAGTTCTTCAATCAAAGAGAGTAAATAACTAATATTTGCTGATTAATTTCATTTAAAGGAGGATTTCTCGTGTCATGCTTGATTAGATTGACACACATACGAACGCCGATACTTTGTCCACAACACCGTAACATAATTTTTTCTTAGTTTTCGTCGAATAATCATTCTTCCGCTTTAATTGTACCGCTTTTGTTGTAATGTTATTTATTACTCTCAAAATAGATATTATTGCAGAAATGTCTACTATTTTAAAATGTATTTTATAATTATTTTTCATATAAAACAATGCGGCGTTTCGAACTGTTTCGTCGTTATAAACTTATAATATTTTATGACTCGTTTTGATAAGGTTCTTCTGAAAAAAGTAAAAAAGTCCAGAACGTATGTACTGTATCTTATCCTACATACGAAATATTTAAATAGGTACACAACTTTGAGTGTATAATAAAACACGCCTTAAGCCTTTCTTAAAAAATTAGGTAATTAATTTTCCTTTCAATGGTTCTATATATTTTATATGAATCGTTTAATTCTTTAATCTGCTTAATTTTGCAATTGAGCGGATTAAAAATATTACTAAAAATATTAGTTTACAAAGTACACTAATCTAAAACTTTTCGTTGTCTATGGTTTATAATAGTCTAGTAATTTAAAGTAGGTAATTAATATTACATTGCATTATATGTTGATTATCTGCCATTTCTGCTGCCAATGGGGTACAATACAACTCATTAATGAATCGTTGCAAATCGGGGGGTGCTGAACACCCCAAGTCATATTGCGTAATCATAGTATATATATATATATATATATATATTTTTAAATACTTTCAATCTGTGTAGTTAACTTCAAGCCTAATAAACACTCAATGGATTGTTGCTGTCTAAAAATAAGTAAACGTTAAGAAACTCGTGACGGCTCTGATACTTTGATAGTAGTCCGGCTATAGCAGATTTTTAATCAATTTGTAGGGCTCGGGCAGGGCAGCGCGCGCGCCCGCTTGAATTTGCAATGAGCCACGCCGTCCGCCATCAATCATTGAGGGGCTAGGGGCGGAGGGCGGAGGGGGAGCACTGACGCTCGCAAATTGTGATTGAGATTTATAGCTGCACGATATCCTATCGTACTTACTTCGGTTACTAGATTATGAAGATCTTCTCATGAAGGTCGATGGAACCAAGACGAAGGAGTTTGAATTTCAAAAAACTAATTAAATTACTAATAATCAAGGATTCCGTAGTTTCCTTTTAATAATGCTATTTCGTGATATGTGAAGAACCCTACTATATTGTAATATAGCATATGTTGACATTTTTTCGGAGAAATATACAATTTTTTCTAACCACTTATCTTTGTTAATATGTAAATTCCAAAAATAATTTTCAAGTTATCTGCTTAAATTAAATATTTTAGGGGGAAATATTGAAATTGAATAAGAAAAAACAAACACTTTCGAACCAAATGATTCGCAAACGCAGGTCAAAAATAAATATGACCCAAAATAAATCTCACTTTGGAAAGACTTAATAAACCCATTCGACGCAGTGTAGAAAAAAACTTCAAGTTTTTCTAGTAAGAAGACATACCAATATGTTTATAATCAAATATTATTTTGTTATATAAGGATAAAGATATCTATATATAAAATGTGCATTATAAAATTGCACGTGATAAGGTCAAAAATGAATAACAGACCGACGGACGAAAATTGCGAAATCTCTCAAAAATATGATAAAATACTGACGAAATACTCGATATTGTTATTTGATACTGTTTAATAAATCCCTTGTTACCGGAAATAATACAGTTCACTTCCATCCCTACTTATAATAAAACAGTTAAGGGTACTCAAATTTATCTATTCGTTCACTTATTCCTCGAGGAGAGCTTATTTGATTTCCGCTAAACTTTCCTTCAACATCACGTCGTATTTGAAAACTGAGCAATATTTGAAACGAGAAGGAGGGAAATTTATATATATATATATTATTTCAAGACTTTTACACGTGCAAGCAAGTATCCATCTTAAAGAAAGACGTTTATATCCTTTTATGAAATGCACTGTAGTGAAATATAAGTGTATCTGAAAAGCGACATCAAATATATACACTTTGCATCCTCCTTATTTGTGTATATTGGAAATTTCTGATGATTTAGTTTGAACTCGAAACTCGAAACATAAAACATACATCGATTGGGTTTTACCCTGTGATATAAAAAAATTATCGAAAATCATACCGCTCAATTTAAAAAGTTTCTAGAAAAAGAGGAGACAGAGGGGTGTACGTACATTTTAAATATACCCCATAATTCAAAAGTTTTTTTTTTCAATATTTTAAAGTTTAAATATCAGATTCATTTATACTAAAACTAGATGACTCGTACAATATTTTGAACAAGCTAAAGTTTAAATAACCAGTGCCATCTGTTGGATGTTAGTTTGCAAAAGGCAATGAGGTTGCTTTAAAATTCAATTTGAAGAAAAATTAATTCCCGGTAGTGTCCGGTCCTGTTTATTTGTCGTCGTTAGGGGTGATGGCAAAACATCTTTAAAATAATTTACATGGATTCGTTGTATGTGTGTAAATGTTTTGACAATTTAAAATAAAAACTCTCTGATGAATTTTAATGAAACTTTTTAACAATGGTTCCTTATGATCCTGGAAGTGTGATCGTAGACTATGTTTACGAAAGCGGCGTGTAATGTACACCATTCCGTTATTATTATTTTTATGCCAATCAAAAACAACCTGCAACCTTTCTGTCTAGACATTTTTATCATGGTCCTTAATTTCAGAAAAAAATAAGATTATACTTTATACCTGTATTTAAGATAATATTCTAAAATATTCTTAAAAATTTAAGTTTTTTTGTAGATACTAAAAATACACGTGATGTTGGGTGGGGGGTGGAGGGTGTGTTGTTGGCGGGCTCAGGATGACTATTTATAATATAAACAACCAGTAGTTTTAGGTGTTTATTATAATATTGAATATTACATGACTTGTCTGACGTACAGGTTATATCGAAGTGAAGTACACTTCATATAGTCGTAAGGGGGCGCTGGTGCCGCGACATTACAACGATTGCAGCGCCATCTATAGTAATACATGTAACACCTCCCTTTCTTTATGAAATAAACAGAAGGTTTTATTTTACTATTAAATTGTGTTTTATTTTTGACATTGATAATTGACAAGACTGACCTTTATAATTTTACTTATGGATGTCTATCTACATCTCTTTTTTTTTTTTTTTTTTGAACAATAATATTTATACTACATATTATTTAGACTTAATTAACTTAGATTTAAACACTATACCTATAGGTTTATTACCTACTAACTCTAAACTTAACTGTACATAATTAATACTAATGAAAAAAATTTTTTTTATATATTTTACAACTTAGAAAATAAATAAGACTAATATATTAACAATTATAATCTAATAATATACCCTTATGGTCGGTATCTGTCAGGTATATTAATTTTTCTTCCTGACCTGGAAAATTGTTTGGGAATGTATTCCTCTTTGTGCCTTGACGATGATGAAGACTGTTTTATTTGTCTTCGGTTTAAGTTTTGACCATAGACATATATATACTAGCGTAGGAGACCAACTGACATCTAAACATCGCATGACCGAAACGGAAATGAGTATGTGTGCAAAATCCACATGTGGTTGAGCCAGTTTTAGTGATGTGCATGGGTGTTTTTTATATTATCGATAGCACGTAATACTTTCATGATAATGAGTCGTTGAAATTACCGCGTTATCATAAGTCGAAATCGGCAATCCTATTTATTATTTTGAATCTGCTATACTACATAATTTTTGTTTTGAGTTACTTTTCCTAACTTTTAGTTTTTTAAAATGACAAATCATCAATCAGTCAATTCAAATGCCATTTCCTTTACTCCAATAAATATTTTTTTTGTTAATTAACAGTTGATAATAAAAAATTTGCAGAAGTAAAGAAAGCGTTAACGTCATTATGGAAATTTTAATATTTAGTTGAATACAAGCCAAGTAATAAATAAAACAATATAAATAAACCATTTGTATTTTTAATGACAATACGTCATGTTGCAATGCATAACAACAAACTGTTTAGCACTCTTTGTAAACAAAAAAATGAGAATGTACAAAACAAAAACATTTACAATGGAGAAGTTCATGATGTTCAAAATATACAATTTAACTCGACAGAATTGAAAGATAAACCAAAACTAATAAAACAGTGAAAGTTTTTTTAAATTCGTCAATAAATGACTGAGAAATAATTTATTGAAATTTATGTATTTTCGTGCGGTTTGACAGGCGGGCTCTTACTGCCCGTGACGTTGACGTAAAGTTGAAGGTTCTGGTGATATATCCCGGTAAACGTACGCTGACACCGATCGCTTGGGCTTCAAATTGACCTGTACGAAATTACAGTTAGCATAAATGCTCTGATCTTAGATATTAATTATATACTACGGCGTTAGTATACTACTTAATATACTAAGTAAGCACATATGAAAAAGAAAGAAACCGCTACCGGCACGAATTCAGTGGGTATGGATCCTTTCTTCAAAAGTCGTCGGTGCTTTCGTTGGACAAAACAGTCTTCCTTGAAATGTCTACTGCAAACGAAAGAATGTTTTCGAGGCGTCCAACCTGTTCTATTTAACATTCTTATCCATTGTTCTTTGGTAATTGCGTTTACAGGAAACCTGAATATTATGAAATAGTCATCATTAGCACGAATCATTTTTAACACCGCAGTTTCTTGGAGGAAAATGAGGTTAAACTATTGTATACAGTAGTTTTGTCATTCAAAGTTTAAGTATTTACGACGTTCATAATCAGAGAACAGATAGAACGTCAGACTTTAAATCATAAATAAATAACGATTAAAATTAAATAGAGCGTCAGATTTTAAATCATAAATAAATAACGATTAAAATTAATTGTGTATATATCTTATATTTTCATTTAAAAAAGGCTTGTATTTACATATACACCCTATGTGTAGTATATATGTATAGGTGTCATACTTTCTCTTACAATGTGCTGCCAGGCTAAATAAACCTCACAATATGTTTAAAAACAGTTAACAACATCATTCCAGTGGAACAGGTGCAATTAGGTAATATCACATTTACAAAATATTTATATTTGAAAATATCGACATATCGATAGATTTTGTGCAATCCCTATGCTTAATTGTTTGATTGTAATTTTACACAATATTTTTGTATCGTACACATAATTGTTTAAAATAACAAATTATTTACAAAATAAAGTATTTACCGTATACTACTGATGTATAACCAAGTAAATTTAGGATCGCTTTTTATAAAAATAAGCATTAAGATAACAATATGTTATTGGCAGTACTTACCGGTGAAATGTCTCTTTATTTGGATTATTAACATATGTTACAGTGCAATTTAAAACTGAACACGACACCATTTTTATCACAAGAATTAATTTTTGTAGAATTCAAAACGATTATAACACAAAATAGAAAACAAAGCTGGACCTTATTTTGACAAGTGACTAATGAAGACTAAATGTGTTCAAAGAGGTTTTATGACAGATTTTCTTGCATTTCTTTCTCGCATGTAGGATTTCCGCAAAGAGCTGGATGTCATTCGCACACTGTGTTCCTCTCTTACGCTAGTATATATACCTTTATGGTTACGTGCTACTTCTGCTACAAATAATACTCAACGAAATCGCCGACCAAGCGCATTTCATTGTTTTGGATGAAATTTAACTTTTTCACAGTTTCATTGTGATTTCACTCTTTCACAGTTTCAATATTTTCAATGTGATTTCACTTTTAGCTCGGGAGTAGTGAAGGGCGATTGTGTTGCAATTACGCAGTTTAAGTATTGTATGTGGGCTTCGATTTATGTAAAATTATCGTTGGATGTTTAGTCTTAGTGTAAATAAATATAGATTAGTTTACTACTTGTTATAGTTCGTATCAAACTTAATGGCGGATCGGAATACAACGCTATATGCGTGCTTGCGCAGGTGCAGTCATATACCGCTCGCTCCACTGCGTCCCGCTATATCTAAGATTGGTTACTGCGACGCGACTTGTGCCTATGTTCACATCCGCCTTAAAGTTTAATTGGAACTATAGTCTATTTGAATATAAGTTTCCTATTAAAAAAAATGTCCGTTATGACTTGTGTAAATGTGACTGTTTAGTCACTAAAAATTGCTTTCAAAATCGATATCTAAAAATGTGCATGGACTCCGATCACGAATCTGTTGTCAAAATTGAAAAAATGGCCGTTATTTGGCCATAATCATATAACTCATATTTCAAATTTAATAGCAAAAGGTACATTTTGTAACATTGATATGATTGATATTGATTGAGTGATTGATATTGATTGATTGAAATTTATTGAATGATTGATAGTTTATTACGAGCGTTAAAAGCTCGTGGAGTTTAAAAATCACTGTCTGTGCAATTTCACAGGTGAAATCACTGTGAAAAAATTTGTCATTTCATCAAATGAAAATGAATTAAAAGTAGCAATCATTTCCAGGCTTGAATTGAAAAACGATTGATTGGACTTGTGCTGTGCTGACGTGCTGACGTATGACTGACCATATTAGATCTATATAATTTTTCTTTGTGTTACAAAAAAAAAGGTTTTCATGATGTTTGCATCATAGCAAAATACGTTTGCATCCACGGTTTGCATTGCATCAGCCAGTTCACGTCTCTAGTATTTAATGGTCGTTTTACCCCATAGACATATATATACTAGCGTAGGAGACCAACTGACATCTAAACATCGCATGACCGAAACGGAAATGAGTATGTGTGCAAAATTCACATGTGGTTGAGCCAGTTTTAGTGATGTACATGGGTGTTTTTTATATTATCGATAGCACGTAGTACTTTCATGATAATGTGTCGTTGAATTTACCGCGATATCATAAGTCGAAATCGGCAATCCTATTTATTATTTTGAATCTGCTATACTACATAATTTTTGTTTTGAGTTACTTTTCCTAACTTTTAGTTTTTTAAAATGACAAATCATCAATCAGTCAATTCAAATGCCATTTCCTTTACTACAATAAATATTTTTTTTTGTTAACAGTTGATAATAAAAAATTTGCAGAAGTAAAGAAAGCGTTAACATCATTATGGAAATGTTAATATTTAGTTGAATACAAGCCAAGTAATAAATAAAACAATATAAATAAACGATTTTTATTTTTAATTACAATACGTCACGTTGCAACGCATAACAACAAAATTTTAACTCTTTGTAAACAAAAAAATGAGAATGTACAAAACAAAAACATTTACAATAGAGAAGTTCATGATGTTCAAAATATACAATTTAACTCGATAGAATTGAAAGATAAACCAAAACTAATAAAACAGTGAAAGTTTTTTTCAAATTCGTCAATAAATGACTGAGAAATAAATTATTGGTATTTATTAATTTGACGACCGCTTAGCCTAGTGGGTAGCGACCCTGCCTACGAAGCTGGAGGTCCCGGGTTCGAATCCCAGGTCGGGTCAGTATTTATATGATGAATATCGATACTGGTACCGGGTCTTGGTTGTTATATGTATGTGATGTCTTCGCTTGGTACGCAAAACACAAGCTAATGCTTAGTTTGGGGCCACGACGTTGTAATGTGCACGTTATTATTATTATTATTATGTATTTTCGTGCGGTTTGACTGGTGGATTCTTACTGCCCATGACGTCACATTGTCTACTCGATTGAGTGTCGCGTCGTCTCACTACACCACAAATTATGCCTTGGATGCCTTGGACTAGTCTATAATATCTTTTGTTTCTTTGTGTAATAGGTAATTAAGTTTTATTTGAATATAAAGGAACAAGTTTTTGTAAAAGACATAGTGATAATTTGCCTAAAATTGATATTTTCACTGTGATGGACTTTTCTTCAAATCCATTTTATATTAGTGCTGAAATAAAGGTTTAGGCTCTAAAGTTGAAGGTCCTGGTGATATATCCCGGTAAACGTACGCTGACACCGATCGCTTGGTCTTCAGATTGACCTGTACAGAAATTACAGTTGGCATAAATGCTCTGACTTTAGATATTAAGTATTATTAGTATATTACTTAATATACTTAGTAAGCACATATGAAAAAAAAAGAAACCCCTAACGGCACAAATTCAGTAGGTATAGATCCTTTCTTCAAAAGTCGTCGGTGATTTAGTTAGACAAAACAGTTATCCGTAAAATGTCTACTGCAAACCAAAGAATGTTTTCGAGGAGTCCCACCTGTTCTATTTAACATTTTTTTCCATTGTTCTATGCTAACCGTATTTACAGGAAACCTGGATATTATGAAATAGTCATCATTATCAGGAAGCATTTTTTAACACCGCAGTTTCTTGGAGGAAAATGAGGTTAAACTATTGTATACAGTAGTTTTGTCATTCAAAGTTTAAGTATTTACGACGTTCATAATCAGAGAACAGATAGAACGTCAGACTTTAAATCATAAATAAATAACGATTAAAATTAAATAGAGCGTCAGATTTTAAATCATAAATAAATAACGATTAAAATTAATTGTGTATATATCTTATATTTTCATTTGAAAAAGTCTTGTATTTACATATATACCCTATGTGTAGTATATATGTATAGATGTCATACTTTCCCTTACAATGTGCTGCTAGGCTAAATAAACCTCACAATATGTTTAAAAACAGTTAACGACATCATTCCAGTGGAACAGGTGCAATTAGGTAATATCAAATTTACAAAATATTTATATTTGAAAATATCGACATATCGATACATTTTGTGCAATCCCTATGCTTCATTGTTTGATTGTAATTTTACACAATATTTTTGTATCGTACACATAATTGTTTAAAATTACAAATTATTTACAAAATAAAGTATTTACCGTATACTACTGATGTATAACCAAGTAAATTTAGGATTGCTTTTTATAAAAATAAGCATTAAGATAACAGTATGTTATTGGCAGTACTTACCGGTGAAATGTCTCTTTATTTGGATTATTAACATATGTTACAGTGCAATTTAAAACTGAACACTACACCATTTTTATCACAAGAATTAATTTTTGTAGAATTCAAAACGATTATAACACAAAATAGAAAACAAAGCTCGACCTTATTTTGACAAGTGAGTAAAGAAGACTAAATGTGTTCAAAGAGGTTTTATGTCAGATTTTCTTGCATTTCTTTCTCGCATGTAGGATTTCCGCAAAGAGCTGGATGTCATTCGCACACTGTGTTCCTCTCTTACGCTAGTATATATACCTTTATGGTTTTGACTCGGTTCAGTAGTTTTTGGCATATCGATGACTGTCTGTTTCTGATTCGGTTCAGTAGTTATTGATGGACTTGGATGGCTATGATGATATCTGTTTATGATATGTTGTCTGTTCCTGCGATAAGTACCTTCTGAATTATTTACTATATATGATCTCGGTTCAGGACATACGTTTTGGACTACTCCTGGGATCCAATTTGACTGAGGGTGTTTTTTAAATAAAATTGGAGTCCCTCTTTTTAAATGGGGAAGGTCTTTAGCATGTTTATTATAATGTATTTTCATTTTATTAGTTCTAAAATTATCATACATTTGAAGTTTTCTATAATTATTTAATTTAGGTCTAAGTTCTCTATCTATTACTGGTAATCTAGTTCTTAATGACCTTGACATTGACAATTGTGCTGGTGAACAAAAGTTTCCTTTTGGTGTGTTTCTATATTGTAAAAGGGCTAAATACGGATCAGAATTATCTGCTAGACATTTTTTTAACATATTTTTGATTGCATATATAGTTCTTTCTACTAACCCGTTTGACCGACTTAAATATGGGCTTGATGTAATATGATCAATGTTCCATTCTTGAGTAAATTTTAAAAATTCTCTAGAATTCATCGGAGGACCATTGTCTGATATGAGTATATTCGGGATACCATGTCTAGCAAATATTCCTTTTAAATGTGTTATAATTATATTAGCTGTATAATTTTTTCCTAACTGTATAACTTCAACAAATTTAGAAAAATAATCCACAACAATTAAAAACATCTTTTTATCAAATTCAAAAAGGTCTATTCCTACTTTATTCCAAGGTAAAAATTTGTACTCATGAGGTAATAGCTTTTCTTTGGAATTATTTTTTCTATATGTTAAACATATTTCACAGTTACCTACATAATTATTTATATCATTATAAATATTTGGCCAATAAATTGAATTTTTAACTATATTTTTGCAACTATTGATCCCTTGATGTCCTTCATGTATTAATTTCAGAAAATTTTTTCTAAGTGACTGTGGTATGATAATTCTATTTGACATGAAAACAATATTTCCACAAAAATGAATATTGTCCTTGACTTTAAAATATGGTTTGACTTGTTCATTTATTGTATGTTTATGATCTGGCCAACCATTTTTACAATAATACATTAATTTCTGTAATGTTTCGTCTTTCAATGTATTTTGTTCGATTTCTTGTAATTTATTTTTACTCAGAGATATGCTTGACATTAATAAATTGACATGTAATACCAAATCTTTATCTAAATCTGTTAATGCGGTGGCAGGCAGTGCTGCTCTTGACAATGTATCCGCTATATATAGGTATTTACCTGGTTTGTAGGTGACTGACAGATCGTAGGGCTGAAGACGTAGCATGATTCTTTGAAGACGAGGTGGTATACCATATAATGGTTTGTTGAATAATGAGACTATTGGCTTGTGATCGGTTTCGACTAATACTTTACTGCCATATATATATATTGATGAAACTTTGTGCAACCAAATAAAATTGCAAGAAGTTCCTTTTCAATTTGTGAATAATTTTGTTGTGATTTTGTGAGGGATGCTGATGCATAGGCTATCGGATTTTTATCATGTAATATAACTGCACCCATTGCACTCTGTGACGAGTCTACTGAAAGTGTAACTTGCTTGTTTTGATCATAATATGTCAATACCGGGGTTGAACTAATTATTGATTTTAAATCATTAAACTCTTTTTCATGCATATTATTCCAAAACCAGACTGTATTTTTAATTAATAATTTTCTTAAATTAGTAGTTTTTTCTGAAAAATTTTGTATAAAGTTACCCAGGAAATTTGTCATTCCGAGAAACCGTTGCAATTCTGTGACATTAGTAGGACTAGACATTTTACATATAGCTTCGACTTTGGAAGGATCGACTGTCACTCCCCTATTGTTAAAAATAAATCCTAAATATTTTATTTCTTGTACACAGATTTCTGACTTTTCTTTGTTAAATTTTAAACCTATTTCAGAAGCTCTTTGTAATACTTTTCTAAGCCTGTCATTATGTTCAGTTAAAGTTTTACCATATATGAGAAAGTCATCCATCATAATTTTGACTCCTTCGATATCTGAAAATCTTTTAATCATTTCTCCATGGAATATTTCTGGTGCTGAATTTATACCAAACGGAAGGCGTGCGAACCTAAATCTACCTATGGGTGTTATGAATGTACACAGCTTTGACGACTCTTCATCAAGTTCTAGCATCCAAAATCCTGATTTTGCATCTAGTTTACTAAAATACTGTGTGCCAGACAGATCAGTTTTGATTTCATCGATATTCGGGAAAGGAAAATGTGATCTTAATAATGCTGCGTTTAGCTTTTTAGGATCAAGACATATACGTAGACTACCGTTGGGTTTTGACACAACTACAAAAGAACTTACCCATTCGGTCGGTTCATCGACCTTAACAATGACGCCTAATTTTAATAAATTTTTAATTTCTAATTTAAATTTGTCTTGAATTTTGAATGGTACTCTCCTACACGCATCTATACTTGGCTTTGCATCGGGCTTTAGTGTTAAATGGCATTTAAAATTTTTTATTAAACCTAAGCCATCGAAGGTATTTAAATATTTTTCTACAATTTGGTTACTAGTCAATGAACTCTCATTGTCTGAAAATTTTACATTGTGAATACGTTTAACTAATTTTAACTTTTCAGATGTTACTCGGCCAATTATGTTTTGACACTTTAGATTGACTATATGAAACTGAATATTGTAAATTTTACCATTATATTTGCATTTTAAATAACATTGACCAATTGTCGGTATAACATCTCCGGTAAATGTAGATAAAGTTTGTAAACTTTTATATAAATCGTTCGGGGGTATTTTTAAATTTTCAAAAGTATTATGAGAAATAATATTCGTGTCTGCACCGGAATCAATTAGAAATGAAATATCTTGGCCCTTTATGCACATGTTAATTACCCAATTACTTGACTGTTTAACTTGATTACAATAAATAGAATTTAACAATATATTTTCTTGCGAGACTGAAATAAAATTTAAACTTTTACACATTTTTGAAAAATGATTAGGCTTTTTACATTTGTTACAAATGGTACCTGATGCTGGGCATCGAAATCTGTGAATCTGTCCACATCTCGAGCATGTTGACTGGCGTTGAGGTGACCTTGACTGTCTGGAGAACTGGGACTGCCCTTGTGAAGATTGAAAATGACGTTCATGTGTTTTAGATTGTCTTTGTGGTGACTGCCTACCTGAAGTGAGACGGCTTCGGCTTGGACTTAGATATGACTTCGAACTGCTACGTTGTATTCTTGATATTATTGACTGCGTTGACTGTAATTTCTTGACATTTTCTTTTGAATATTCTAAGGTTTTGGCTATTTTTACTGTCTCTTCTAATGTCTTCGGTGTTTCTTGAAGAATTTTTTCTTTAATATATTGATTTTTGTCATTCAGATTCCAGCTAAATATATCTTTTAATAGGTCTTCAGTCAGATCTCCAAAATTACATTGATGTGCTATATTTTTTAGGTCTGTCGTGTATGTGTCTATGTCTTCATTTTCTTGTTGCCTTCTATTGAAAAGTTTATGCCGTTGAATTGTTATATTCACCTTTGGACTAAAATAATTTTGGAATTTTGTGATTATCTCTTCAAGACTGACGGTATCTATGTCAATATTGAATGAGTAGAATATGATAAGGGCTTCAGGTCCTATGTGATGCAACAGTATTGCTACTTTTCGACTGTCGTTTTCGCTTTCTAGGTTATAAGCTCTCAAATAAATTTTGTACCTTGTTATCCAATTTTTCCATGTAAGTGGCATGTTGTCACCATTTATAGATAATTGATCTAGATGAGGTCCAGGCGGCCCATGACTTCTGATGTTTGATGTTGACGAGGGCGGCATGACTGTTTGCCACGCTGGCTCCGGCGACTTCGACATTTTGAATTTTGCGTTTTAATTTTTGACGACCCACCCCACACCTGACACCATGTGTTGTTGGCGGGCTCAGGATGACTATTTATAATTTAAACAACCAGTAGTTTTAGGTGTTTATTATAATATTGAATATTACATGACTTGTCTGACGTACAGGTTATATCGAAGTGAAGTACACTTCATATAGTCGTAAGGGGGCGCTGGTGCCGCGACATTATAACGATTGCAGCGCCATCTATATTAATACATGTAACAGAGGGTAGTCTTAAACCTCACCATGTATCACCAAGGGGGTGGGGGGTTAAAAAATGCTTAAAAAAAGATCACGTGATTAATGGACGGCCCTTAAGGTTACATAGTAGTAGGTACTACAAGTAATCATCTTGTAATTACCAATCACCAAAACTGTTGCTGGCAACTGAAAATTGCGTCTATCTCCAAAACCTGTCAGCGTATCTTGTTTAAAAGTATTTCCATGCAAAGTGTTTTTGAAGTGCTATCCTCTTAATTTTATTTTCACATTTTAAAAGTGGGGACACACATTATTAACGATTTAAAGATATATATGGCGAAATATTCACGTAAATAAAAAACCTTAATTGCATTTTTATGGATACGGATTACGGATGTGTAATGATATCTACCCCACACCATGTGATGCGCGAAAAAAAATATCTCACCTGTTAGTACGATTTATGGAAGGCCAATCTAATAACTTAGTTTCATAATATATATAAAATTATTATCTATGAAATATATGTTTACGCCCCACAGAATGGCATTATGGTACAGTATATTGCATGCCAGTTCCTTGGTGGTGGTGGCCAGACTTTTGCTCGTATCCTCAGCTTGCCTTCGATTATCCACGGATAATCGTCCGCTAAACGTCATGCTGCGCTCACCCATGAAGGTATTAAATACACAAATTCAGTTAAAAATAATGATAAGAAAGAAAACCAGTACGAGATGCGGTGGCCACCATTACAATTAGGACGCAGGAGGATCGAAGGTGAGTGTCCTTTATTTTCCATTCCCTGACTGCATATATTGTCGCCGTAATATCTTTTTGTGCGTTATTGGGAATCAGCAAGGTATCTATGTCGTAGGATGATTTGATAATTCGAATTTTCGCGAATTTTGCGAAAACACGAATAATCAGACAAAAGGATTATATTTTAAATCTTACTGAAAAAGGTAGTGTTTTCGCAAAAACGGTAAGATTGCGAAGAAAATCGTTAGTTATTATGAAAAAATAAAACTGATTGGCTGGTTTGAGCGCCCCGCAAAAACATCTTCTCTGATTGGTTGACGACTTAAATGTCAATTCATTACTTTGTTTTATTTGTGTTTTTTTTTGTAAACGAGCCAGCAGTTGTTTTGATATTTAATGTATTTAAGTTTGTAGTTGGACTTGAAAAATAATGCGAAAAGTTATGTAGACATGCGTCTGTAAGTACAAAATGACAGATACAAGTGAAATTATTGCTGAATGTTCAACAGAATCAGAAACCAATAATTTTGATATTTAATATCTGACGTACATAACAACAACACTAAAGTAGATACATACATGTAAGTTTAATAATAAGTTAAGTACCAATTTATAAAAGAAAGCTGATACTTATGTTATTTGTAATTGGAGGTAACGTACTCGTAGTTGCATTTATATTATTACTAGGATAGTGTACCTAGTAAATTTTCTATGATTGATATTTATTAAATAAAAAGTAAAGTTACCCTTTATAACTCTGATATAATACCTTAAAGCTACATAGGAAAAGACAGGAACCAATCAGAGTAAAAGTTGGCCAGCCAGCAAACATCAAGCCAATCAGCGTTAAGAATGTTCAATGTTACTGAGGCGACTCGCGTTAAAACCTAAAGAAAACCTAACTTTTTTCAATAAGATTAAAAAATATAGTCACCATTGTCTAATTATCCATGTTTTTGCAAAATCCTTAAAATTTTCGCGAAAATACGAATTATCAAATCATCCTACGACATCTATATGAAGAGCCAGCGCATCGTAAACTCAGTATAAAATTTTATAAAAATTCACGACGAAAAAAACGTTAAGTAAAAAAATATTTGAAAAAAATAGTGGTTCCTAGTATTTTAGGACATTGTGGGACTTTATAGAAAATCTTTTAGTGATTTTAGCGGTCCCGGCACAAATGTGTAGTCCATGCGGGCTAAGCTGCTGCGGACATAAAGCTAGAATTCTATAATTACACATTTAGACATGTAAAATATTTTTTATTGTGTCAATGTTCGACCTATATAGAAAATCTGAGCTATATTTGTATCCGTTTCAATAGGAACATCGACGATTATCCGACAACCGCTCCTAGAATAGAAATTATCTATGAGGCGTTATGGAATGACGGCAGATAGTTCATTGTGCTGATATCGTGTTAACGCGCCGTGCTGCACCGGCAACCCTTTGTATGTGTACAGTCTGAAAACTAAATAGTTTAATCTAAATCATACCAAAGTACTTTATTGGAGAGTCTTGAATTGTAAATGTTTATGTGCTTAAAGTCGATGGAAATCCATTTTCCTGGACATCCAGTCCCGGGTTCGAATCCCAGGTCGGGTCAGTATTTATATGATGAATATTAATACTGGCACCGGGTCTTGGTTGTTAAATGTATGTGGTGTCTTCCCTTGGTACCCAAAATACAAGCTAATGCTTAGTTTGGGACTTAGGCGTTGTTGTGATTGTGTGTGTTATTATTATTATTATTTCCTCTTGTATATTAAAAGTCAATCTTAGTAGTATATGTACTTATAACTAAATTCCCTTAAATGCGCTACGATAGAAATCTTGTAGTCCCACTATACAATTATGGAAGTTGTCGCGATCAGAGCATGGTGCAAGTTCTTGACACTATTCCGGTCTGGTACATTCACTCCAACGTGTACAGAGAAGTAAAAGAGATAACTACGAATATAATCATGTATACTTATTGAGGCATATATTACTAGCGTAAGGTACCAATGAGAATTTAGTCACAGGTTGTCTACGGTTCGGAGTAGTTGTCATTGCATGGATGACAAAATGACATACCATTTAAACATGCAAAACGATCTTAAAAATACACTAAAGGTAAATGTGGAAAATATTTCATCAGTAATTTTGATCATGACTTTCATAATTAATCTTGTTATTTAAAAAACAATTATTTCTTTTGTTGAAAATTTTGAAAATAACGCCGTACATTCGGTTTGTTCCTTTAAAGACAGATTCTGTTTAGGACAGTTTTGCTTTAAGACGGATTTTGTACAGGCAAGAGAAAAGGTTTCGATTTGTTCTATTAAGGCCAGAAACGTTTTTAACCAACGTCCCATGAATACGCATTTACCCATAAGAGGTTTGCTTTACGGTAGAACAATCTGAACAAAATCCGATTCGTTCTACTGTTCAGTATGACACACTGGGTTTAAATTAATTTAGTCCAACAGGAAGTAGGGGGTAATATTCCTGTTTTGACTAGGTACTTAATTATCTATCAATGAAATACTCGGCAACTACCAAACAACGTGCTATGAACACACGTAGGTAACAAAATTTTGCATAGCATGAGCGTAGTAGGTCCCATGTCAGCAGAAATTGAAAGGTCGAGTTTACATACTTTGATAATTATAATAATAGCTTATAAGTAAACCTCCTATTCGTAAACGCATATTCAAGAGATGTTGGTTGAAAACGTTTCTGGCTTTAACAGATACCGAACACGGAACAAACACGGAAACGGAACAAATCGAAACCTTTTCTCTTGCCTGTACAAAATCCGTCTTAAAGTGGATCTGTCCTAAACATGATCTGCCCTTAAACGAACAAACCTTACATTCTCGTACTGGGAGTTGCGACGTAATCTTGTAAGAACGTTGCGTATATGAGTATTGTAATAGGGTTCTCAAGGGAATGCATTTTTTGTCAAAAATATCAATTCCATTACTAGTCTTTGAAACTTGTATTAGGATGTTATGGAAAATTTATCATTATATTGTATATAAATTGAAATTAAACATTGTTGAAGAAAATTTATTTGTGATTAATTCTACAAGACTCATTACGAGATCATCACAAGAGAACGTTTAGCGCCTTCTATCGCGACAATTATTATTTCATTTGATGGTACCAACCAACAACAGAAGTTGAAAACAATAAATGATACTTATATATGTATATGTATTAAATTTTAAATTTCCTAGTGATTTTAAGCATCGTAAGACATGGAATAAAAAAATTCTTTCTATTTCTGTACTGTAATTTTCTCAATACAAAACTCTAAACAGCGTGTATTAGCCATACACTTAGATAACAGAATCATCGAGATGAAGCGTCTCATACTTCAAACAATCGAAAACCCGACCAAATTACACACTCAGAGATTAGACAAACCATATTATGTAAATTATCATAGTTTTTTTAAACATTTCGTAAAATCACACTTAAATGTAGCTACGGAATCTTTGTTTTTCTACTACGATTTTCACATATGCGTCACACTAAATCCTACTTCATAGTGTTAAGTCAAAACGTTAAGCTATATTTGGTTTGTGGCGTTTATTTTTTTGCTCACATTTTCATAGTCACAACGCGGCATTTACCTCTAGACATTATTTATTCGATAGTTAACAATATAACGTGGAAAACTGTGTGGTTCTACGAATGTTCAGGCTTATCACAGTGCCTATCACAGGCTTGCCACTTTTAATTCACCAATCTCGTGCGCTGCACGAATTAATATCAGCGCGCTCGTACATATTTCAGCACACCAAATAAATATTTTGGGAAGATTGATCCGAGTAGTAAGTTTTTATAATGGCAAAATTCGAAGTGTTAAAAATTATTTAAGAAATCACATATTTTTTGTGTTTTTGTTTCATATCTATATTAGTCGTAAAAAAGATTGAATATGCAACTGCACATACTTAAGAATTAAGACACTCATGTGATACTTACCAATTCAACACTTCGCTCAGCTCATCCCATCAACACTCACGTAATAGTAGCTCTTGTTATGTAATAGAATGTAATAAAATGTATGATAGTTGCAGAAATAACTGATTTAAAAAAATTTATGTGTTATATATTCGTTATATGATGGAACCACTGGCCTTTTACTTCATTATATTCAGATAAATTAAACGTTAATACGTAGTTACTTAATAAAATGACGAATTTCATAAATTACGTCGCGACAAGGTTTTAACCATGTCACATCTTAAATTTGTTAGCTCGTTGACGGCGAAGTTTTAATGAAATAACAGATGGCGTAGCGATTTCAATCCTAGCCAAATATTCTTTAGGGCAGATCCTTATATATGTTAGATATATCGATGTGCATACTAGACTTTAACACCACTAGTAATGTAGTACAACACTATTGATTGTATTACATTTATATATCTCTAATTTCAATTGAATATATTGACCAGTCCAGGTGACATTGAACTGAACACTCTGATCATAGTCACTATGTATTGCGACACTTACAACACTCACTACATTTCAGCTCGTAGTTCACTATGCAAATAGAAGTCAAATTATTCACCAATTTTGCGACAATTGCTCCACTTAGCAATACGTTCGTATAGAAGAAAGTGTTTTTGAATGTACGCATAGAAAACCTTTTATTTTAAACGAGATAGAAAAATTATTGCATTCGTTTACTTAAAATCTTATCGTCTACCATTTTTTTAAGGTGAAAACATAAATAGAGCTTACGTTTTCCACGTAAAGCCATACACACGAGTTTAGATAAAAAACAATGTAGATTAGCTTTAATTTTATGGTTTTCTGGTATTGCTTCCGACACGAGTATCGCTTTCCGCCCCTGTTTTGTGTTAACGAAAAGGACATTAGTTCTTTTATCTTGTCTCCGCAGCGCCATATCTAGGGGATCCCATTGCCATGCTATTATAATCTGTGACGCTACAGTTAGTTCCAACATTCGCTATAGTGTTAGCGTACGAGCAATTACCGGTAGGTACCTACAGTTGTAGCGTTAGCAAAGTAATTGTATACAACTTGAAGAACGTTTGTTCTGTAAAATCTATAAAATATACAAAACAATTTTTTTTAAATACTTCAGTACGTATGTTTTTAAACTTTACTTTAAAAATCAGTTTCAAAGTTCACTCAACTTTGGAGTTGGTTGGATCTGTTGGTTGGATTTTTAAATGCACATTACTTGTATATGTCGCAACAGAAACTGTGATCGATTGGAAGCAAATTTTGCTGCTGCCAATCTTCTAACCCATTGAATGGGTCTGTGTTTACAGTTCCACATCTAAATGGTAAAAGGTGTCAGAGTCATTTTCCTCAGAGTCTATTAGCTCTATATAAATGAAATTAGGAATGTACGTATAATCTATGAATCGCTATAAAATATATCGGCCATTCTTTTTACTATTTAAATAAAATTTAAATGTAATGATGTACATAATAAATAATTTCATACAGACTCGCTTATTGCTCGCAGAATAATTTTCTTGTAATCTAACAACAGCGTGTACAAATGCTAAACGGGAATAACGCGGCAGACTGTACGATGAGCCGCAGAAGCCACTGTGATGCCATTATCCGCAAGCCCCGAGGCGCTAGACAGATCCGGATAAATATTCATGAGAATAATTCGACAGATTCCCGGGCCGATAGCGGGCCCGTCAAAAAGCAGGCGGAGTCGGTTCGCTGAGCTGATAGCTTATCGACACGCGCGAACCCTGTTGGATTACTTGACACTCTGGTTTCCTTTACTATTACGGTAATCAAGAAGTCTGACGATTGAAAATGGAAGATATAGTATTTCGTTACGTTTTTCCGGTCGCAAATATAATGGAATTCATTATACGTACGATTGACGTATTGTTACTAATTTGAGTTTCCCGAAAAAGTACGTTTCGATTTTACTAGAAAAACTATACAAAAAAAAAATTTTTAAAAACCTGCTAAAATGCTAAACTACAAGCCGCTTGTAACTAAAATATAATATTTTCTTATTTTATAGTAGTATAATTATTTAGAGACGTTTTATTTTTGTTAAAAGTATTTTGAATTGAATAAATTGGCAGATTTGACAAATTCATCCAGAACTATCGTTGATCTCAGAAATTTTTATAGTTTTAATATGGTTTCAGTTTACTAAAACTGCCTTGTCTTATACATAAATAGAAGAAAATATATATTACACCTTAATATATAACGTTTGATTGTTATTATTATTATTAATAATTATTAATTCTATTATATTTCTCATTAATTCACAGTAAAGTTCCAATCAAACTTTATGGCGGATCTGAGCATAGGCACAAGTCGCGTCGCAGTAACAAGTTTTGGGTGTAGCGGGCCGCAGTGGAGCGAGGGGTATATGACTGTACTTGCGCAAGCACGCTTATAGCGTTGTATTGTATCCCGATCCGCCATAAAGTTTGAAGCGAACTATACCTCCTACGTACACAAATCATAGTAAAATACTGATAGTCTGCAATAACGTATAGTAAAAGAATAAATTCTATCATTATCTAGAAGGATAATTATTAACTGGTAATACAAAACTATGACGTAACGCTATCATATTACAGAAATGGAATATGGAAATTATGTAATGATGGATGGCACCTCCGTCGCCTTGCGACACACACGTTGGTCTTTTCACTAGCCTTACTTATAGAATACGTATGTTCTACTTTAGTTAATATATTATATAATACTTATATAATATATTACTATATATTACATGTAAACAAAAAGGACGAAATGTACTAACATTGGGACGACGATGCATCCTGTTTGAAGACAAAAACGTACTGAAATGTAATGAACCGTATTACTTGATGAACGCGGAAGTCCTTATAATTATATTATATTAATACGAAGCATGCTAATGTTTTGTATTGACACGGTTTGCTATTTCGTGTCAAATTAGATAATCGTGTCCAGACGTTATTTTAGAACGCTATTATCCCTATTTTTTTTGTCTATTTAAAAAAGTAAAATTCCATAGGTTTTTTGGCATATACTTTTATTTGAAAATTTATTTCATGCCGCTTAGCACTTCTTTGCTATTACTGCGTGCTATGCAACATCGATGTCACAAAAGGAGATTTTCTTTAAGAGAAAAGTATCACATGACCTTGCTAGATGGCACTATCGTGCTGTTTGGATTGAGGTTTGGATATCAAACGCAATTATGACTGTTGTTTGTGTTGTTAATTTTGGAGAGTTACGCTGGTTACGCGTTCTTTAATCAACTATTGTTTATAAAATGAAAGCAGAAATATGTAACTGTACAAAAATACTTGAAACAAACAAAATATTGATGTTAAAAACTTTTAAATTGACAAGCAGACCAAAGAGAATGTAGATTTCAATCTAATTAATCGACACTGATGACCATAATGACCTGCAACGCCATCTACTTTCAGCGCTAACAACTACGCTTGGAAAAACTTCCATTAAAATGGAAAGGGTAGCAGCAACTTTCTTACGAGGTACAAAATGCAATAAGTTCGCAATTTACGTAATAAAATAAGCTTTATTATACTTGACGATATTGAAAAGCATTTACGAAACATACAAGTCGTACAACCTACGTTTATTACTTGTTCAAAAAGACGACGCGACGTCGTCTTGGCAAGAGAAAAATTTCCATCGCGAGTCATATATGTACATTTTCCTAGAGAAATTGGGGTAAAAACCGCGTTGATTGCCGTCGTGAAAAATTACAACTCATCAGAAACCCGGCGTCGACAGCAATACACGTTGCCGCGGCATTCGCTTATATTTATGTGCGCCGGCGACGAGATATTAATGTTACTCGGTATTACTTAGGTCTCGTAACTTACAGAAGTCAAGTTTCGTTTCCGTCTAGAATATTTCGAATTCTACGCATCGGGAAGTGAAAGAGGAACTCTTGTGTCCTTTTGTCTGTCTGTCTGTAATAAGCATAAACTAGTTTAAACAACGAACTTGCCCGTGGTATAGAATTGGTTTATAATTTCGACTACTATATTATTATATACGACTATATAATGCTGAACGCAAATAAATTGAAAAACATTGAAGCAATTATTTGAAAGTTGCAGGACACTTTTTTTAAAATTACATATATATTCTTGCGACGTGTATCAGTCAAAATGTGTATCACTGCACGCGAGCGGCTTAAACTTTATATTAGGAAGAAACTTAAAAGATAAGTATTTCATACGTTAATGTATAATAATATCAAAATTATTATAAAATTAACCCATTCAATCCATTTCAATTAGACATAAATTCAAACAAATAATTTATATCGTTGTTTGGCAATATTTACTGATATTTATTTGCCTATAATTTAAGAATCAATACTTCGAATTATATGAACATTTTACTGAAAAATAGCTCCAAAAATACAAACTAGATGTCACACGATGCCCCCAAAACGAAATCTAAACCACTTCACTTCTTTACTTCATCAGCCCATTTTTACCCCACTTCGGTGGCTTAGGCCTCCCCCAAGGTACTGGGAGGGCTTGGAGCTTAAATCCACCACGCTGCTCCACTGCGGGTTTGGGGTTGTAACGACCGCCTTCTATTGACAGCATCTTATCGCGCAATCGTACAGCGGGAATCTAAACCATACGTAACTATAACTTACCAACTGAAAATACTAAATGTCGACAATAACAAGTTCGCCACGAATTTGCATTTTCACACCGTTTCACTATACCGCTCTGTGTGTGCTTATATGCGACTTAATTAATTACCTCACGATGCGGGAATCTGTGTAGAAGGCAAGACCGAATGACTGTTAATTACAATAATATTGTATAATGTATATTATAATATCGTAATTTTACCAGTGCCTGTATCCTTGCTAATGTTACTACAAAATCTGAATTGTAAGTACTTTGAATGTAGCTAAATCTAGCTAGTGTTTCTTATACCGATTACCATATTCATACATAAAAATTTATGTTATGTCATGTTTGCGATAAACTTTTAATTTATTTTAAAAAGGAGGGGTTAAAATTTAAACACTTTTAGATATCGGTGCCATTATTAATTGGTATTTTACTAAAATTAATTAACTACTATTAATTAACCAAACTATTGGTCTTCTCTCCTTTTAACCGTCTTCGAAAAGGAGGAGATTCTATGTTCGTCTGCGTGTATGTTTTTTGCTTATTCTTTTTTTTTGAAAGAGTATGCTCACTAAGTCAGGATCTCATAATGGAATCATAGGAAAACCGTGGGAAACGGGCACGCATAGTGGATTTCAGCACATTTTTAACATTTTTAGTTATTCAGGTGTTTGCGTTTGGGCATCATCATCTCATGCCGCTAAGCTGATGATAGAAGCTACAGTACTACTTCACAGTTAGGATTTAATTAGAGGATAATACTGCGATTTGTCGACAGTTTTCTCTAAACAACAATGTTGCCTCATTTAAGCAACGCGATTAGAAGCTCTGAATACAAATTAAATTATATTAACTTACAACCAAAAATTTAAAAGAATAAAATTTCACAAAAATATTAAAAACCGACTTCAGAAACATAAACTAAAAAGCTAAACATAATATTTTTACTTTAAAGATTTAATGAAAAGAGTATTGCAAATCGGTGCCAACTCAGACACCAGGTCAAATGGTTATTTACCTGGTAATGACAGTTACAAAAAATTATATATTTACAACTATAACAAATATAGAACACTATACAAAAATAAAATTAATGACTTGACACCGACTTCGTTAACTATATGCTGCCCATTAATGCTCTTTTCTTCAAATTAAAAATATTATTTTTAACTTTTTAGTTTATGTTTTTGAAGCCGGTTTTTATTTTCTGTTTCTTTATGTAGATACAACAAGCCAAATCTGCAATGAAAATATATAATATAATTACATATACCAATACCTATATTTAATTGACTGACCGATTGGCCGAGTGGTTAGAGACCCTAACTGCGGAGCCAAGGGTCGCGGGTACGATTCCCGCCCGGGAAAAATATTTGTGTGCATGAACATGTCAATTTGTTGTGTCTGGGTGTTAATTATCCATATATGTATATATTATAAAGAATATTTAAGTATATATATATCAGTTGTCTAGTACCCATAATACAAGCTTTGCTTAGTTTGGGACAAGATGGCGCTGTGTGGGATCGCCCAGGTATTATTATTATTATATTATATTTCGTTAAGTAATTTGAATGAATATAAGCAGCTAGTTATGTAACATTAAACGATGTATGACCTCATACAGTATACTGTTATTAATACAGATCGTTTTGCCCTATATACGGTTAGATCGCCATATGGTATATTATTTTGTAGATAAACAATAAATCAATATATTAATCTGGTACATTGCAGTAGTTAGTAGACATCCCAGTTGGCTGGCTTCAAGCCAATTGTCGAATTTACACGTATGTTATAGTTATTTATTGATTAGCTTGGAATAGATATATCAACTTCATTAAAATAAAATAACGATTACATATTTGCGTGATTATCTAAACATGTTTTAGAAAATAAAGTATTACCAGATGGATTCTTATATCGATTGATATTAAAACAGGCAAGGATATAGTAATAATAATAACAACGTATACATCACAATAACGTCTAGGCCCCAAACTAAGCGTTAGCTTGTGTTTTGGGTACCAAACAATGGCACCACATACATACATATAACAAACAAGATCCGGTACCGGTATCAATATTCATCATATAAATACTGACCTGATTTGGGATTCGAACCCGAGAACACTAGCTTCGTAGGCAGGGTCGCTACCCACTAGACTAAGCGGTCGCCTATTCGTAAATTATAATATATTTGTGAAATTGCAAGTCAGTCAGTCAGTTTATCAATACATTATTATTGGTAGAGGCATACGTGATAATTTTGTCGCTTAGCTGACGAATTTTATATTTATTTCTAAAAATGTTAAACTCCTGTTTATTCAATATATTTTCATACGGAAATTCGTTGAAACCTTTATGTATTGTTCATCATACACGTGTGTGGTAAAGTCTAGCTTCAGCTGTCGCAACTAATTCGTTTAGAAGAAGAGCGAAAACATTTCGAGTATTAGATTAGTAACGGACGTCGAGCTTATTTGAACGTGCTCGATAAATAAATGATATTACGCCTTATTTTAGACAGAAATATATATACACCATAAATGTATACTTTGCAGGAAGATTTATTAATTGCCCTTGAGTTTTTTTTATATACATATCATTCAGTATTATTCAAAGACTCCATTAAAAAGAAAAGTTAGATTTTCACATAAAATATTTTTCACGAAAAAATATCAACACAGCATGGTTTCTAAATCAACCATAAATACTGCGCATGAGAAACAGCGTATGCGGGTATAGTGGGGAAAAATATCTTGCCGGCGGCCGCCGCAATTGTCAGTCGTCCGCGCATCCCCTTGGTGATACGATAACTTTGTGGCGGCATATCTCAATATTTTAGTATTAAGTAATATTAAAATAAGAAAACGTATTTTATTATGTTCACCAAAAATTATAATATTTAAATTTGAAATGTGATGAAAAAATCACCAATTTAAGTAGCGCAATCATAGCAAAATTTGTATCATGGCTAGGATACTAGGGGTTTGACTGAAGTTCAGTAGACGCTTAAAACAGTTTAATAGGCTATTTTATTTTGGCCAAATTCCGTACTTGTTCTGGTACAACAACAAAAAAGTCGATTATATTTACTAAATTGCTAGATTTGTTTAGGATTCTTTAATAGCTGATAGATTTAAAGGCTCCCCAAAAGCGTATCGGGCCTGTCAGAATAGGGATAAATCGATGTGCCAATCGCGTGACACGACAATGACGATCCAATACGAACTCTCGAATGACATTGCAACGGACGCAACGAACCCTACCCTACCCCCCTACTATCGCGTTAGTAACATCTGAACATAAAAAAATTTTACTCCATAACGCGTGGCACACCAATACCATGTTCATACCTCCATATTCAGAACCGAAGAGTCACTTCATATACGATATATTTCATTGTTAAACAACCTTTTGTATAATGTAATTACTTAAATTAATAAACTTATTTATTCAGAAATCACAATGACTTTTGCGTACATACATTAAGTGGTGGTCGCTGTTATATATACAAGTATACAGCCCCATGTGTGCTTTTCTGCTAAAACAAAGGCCTTCTTGGCGTCTTGCCAGTTCCACTAATGCTAGTTACTAATATGCCCCATTTATTCGACGTCCATTTAGATATATGTAGGTACTAATAATGCATGTATTCACACGATTTCCTACCGTGTTGGAGAAAGTTATGATAGAAACCCACAAGCTGGATAATATGTATGTATTTGAAAACTTAAATGAAAAGAATTCTATAATGAAAGTCAAATACAACACGTTTTTATCCATGTACTAACGATTCAAAATTAGCTGTAGGTACATTCTGGTAAGAAAAAGCGATAAACATACAGTAGATTTCTTTAAAAAAAAATATAAGTAGTTAAACTGCAAATTAAATATATTAATATAGTTTTCAAACGGTGCCTTCAAATAAGCTCCGCTCGCGTGGTCTACGCAGTTGTACTGGAATCCTTTTATCCGGGATAAAAAGTTGCCTATGTCACTCTTCAGCTTATAAATTTATCTATGCAAAAAATTATAGCGGTCCCGGTACAACTAGCTAGTCCACACGAGCGGAGTCGCGGGTGCAAAGCTATAGTTTAATAATAAAAATCTGATAATATAACTTTTTATAGGTGCAAGAATTTTTGAAATCACTTAGTATTTTTTGAATTTATCTGTTATAAATAAATAATCAAATCTTTCGTCTTTATAATAGTAGTATAAATTAGTATAGATAATCCTCAACACAACTAAAGAAGATAACTTTAAAAATCTATTGGGAATAACAGCATAGTGCAGGGTTATGGAAATAGTCATGCAATAACGGTAGGTACTGTGTCACATGAAACGCGTCTAGAAATCATAAAAACAGCCGGACTGAGCTGAGAGTTATCTCACAACAGTGGATCTGCTGGTACCAAATCGCATTAGTACGGCGAGCGCACTGCAGTCTTTTCATTCGCGAAACGGACAGGCGAACTAAATTGAGTAAATTCGATGTTTGCTCAAAACATTAGACGACATGCTTTTGATTCGCCCTTTCGATTCTGAATATTCATTTTGAAATTCTTATATTTGTTTATCGCTAATATGTTTGCACATTTACTAAAAATATATAAAACCAAGGGTTGCGGATTCGATTCTCGCTCGCGACAAATATTTGTGTAGATGAACATTTCTATTTGTTCCGTGTCTGGGTATAAAAAGTATATATGTGTATATTAAATAAATGTATATATTATATGATTATTAGTATATTATTAAAAAAAAAGAATATTTAAATATGTATACCAGTTGACTAGTACCGCATAATACAAGCTTACTTTACACATAATACATGCTTACTTTAGGACTAGATGGCGCCGTGTAGAATGTCATAGATATTATGATAACTATAGCAATCCATAAATACTCGTAGTTAATTGTTTGTTAAACATATAGCTGGAGAAAAGTGTTTTTAAACGCAAAGAACATTAACCGAATTTAATAAGTGACAGTAGCTTATTCATAATAAAAAGCGCCAATGCGTGGATAATGAACGCCTTGGGCCCGAGACGTTTCAATGCCAAGGTTCCGCATAGAAAACATTTTCATATTGTTATTATGTTTTTACGACCCCGGGTTCTATTCGTGCTCAGTAAAACAAACGACAAGTTCTTTACGCGTTTCTATCTGACATGTCCTCAAGTGTTTGCTATTTATATTCGAAGCTTTACACATACTAAGGCATTCTGGAAAACTGTCAACAAATTAAATTACTTGTCATGTATTTTATTTCACAGATTTTTTTGAAACAGAATTTATGTAACAATGCATATTGCTTGAAATAATAACATTCGAATGCAACTATATAACATCCAAAGATGGCGCCAATTGTATATGTTTTAATATACAACATTTCTCAAAGTAGCCGCTTTCTTCAAAATACCGTATTACTAATATTTTCGAAAAAGTGATTTTTTCAGTGGCAATTCGACACAACTTAAAGTTACGTAATAATAACTTGAGTCATTTGTATATAGCGCAATGGGCGGGCATCGTTCTTTGATCCGTGACGGTTAAAGGGATGCTTTAGGATGTTGTAGAATTTACTGAAAAAAATAAAACTAGGAATTTTCTGTACTAATTCTGCGTATTAAAATTTATCTGTCTTGTAGATTATTAGTAGCGTTATGAATGGTTATGATTAAGTAACGCTTTCAATAATATATTGACACGTCAAATATGTATAAAACTGGCAAGTGTTTGTGACCGATAAAGTTTTGATAAAACTGATTCCTTTAAAAGTAAATATAACAAGGATTAGGTATGATTTATATAAACATTGCTCATTTAAATTTGAACTCTACAACAAATAGTTATTAAATAGTTTTTTTAATATAATTGCACAAGAGTTTAAACGACAAGAGAGGCCTTAATAATATCGATTTGTGTTAATATTAGAAATTGCAAACTCTGAGCGCGAACGACGACGGAAAACTGTTATGTATGTATGACAGCGATCGTCTCGCTACAGTAATAACAAATTTTTGTGCGAGGTGATAACATCCAGCTGTCTAAATAATACGGTGATCTTCACGCGCACCCTAGCACGGCTGATTCAAGTAGTTCTGTTCTCATAGTTGTAACAATTACCCTATGTACGTACTCCTTTTTCTACAATTGCTGTCTACTTTATTATTTTATGATCATTGTATAAGTTTTTGAACAATATGACTCGTTACATAGGTAAATACGTTACAAAAAGTTCTGTTATGATATTCATTATTAATAATATCGTATTAATATTTAAAGTGACCTCTACGTTCTATAGGTACAGATTGCCCCCTTTAACTTCGCTGTCAGGATAGTGACAGATGTGACATACAAATACATGCACCCTCATCTTTTTCCATCACGAAATTGAACTATTAATCCTTGACTATAGAGCTTTTAATCCTCTAATGTTCATTTCATTGAAGAACGAATTACGGTTTTTTTGTTTACATATTGTAAGAGTAAAATCGACTTTAAGTACATAACGGTACGTTTCAAAACTGTTTATACCTCTTCAATTATACAATTAATAATTTATTTTTTTAAATTGACTCTTCTCCCCAAACAACACGGTCTAATTTCCTTTGTGATCTTAGCTCACATTTTCGTCATTTAACTAATTACAGGGGAGTGTAGGCAATAATAGCACGCTGCAAGGACCTAATGATTATTTTTTAAATTACGTTTTACCTTTCATGAATATTTATAGATATTCACGCCATTTAGTTCCACGTTTGGGTATAAACATAAAAAAAGGAGTAAAAAAGTAATTCATAATCCATACCCATCCACTTTTGCTTTGACCCACATCTTTCTTGTAGCCACTGTGATGTTTCTACCGATTGTTCGGATCAAGACGCATACTCCTTAGATACAGTTCCAATCAACCTTTATGGCGGATGTGAACATAAGCACAAGTCGCGTCGCAGTAAACAGTTTTAGGTGTAGCGGGACGCAGTGGAACGAGGGGCATATGACTGAACCTGCGCAAGCATGCATAAAGCGTTGTATTCCGATCCGCCATAAAGTTTGATTGGAACTATATGTAGTGGAGTCAGTCGACGTCAGACTTTTAGATTCAGAACCCATGTACTCGGATATAACATATTCAGGGATTAGACTGTCGCGAAGTCTATCTTTGTTATATCATCATGTATTGTGAGGTGTAACTTCTAAGATCGCGATATGATTATATTTGAACTGATCAAGGGTCAACGATACTTGAATTAATACAAATTGATAATTGATTTATTTAATCAAGTTATCTCATATTGTTCATTAAGAATCTACACCATATACAGTAGCATCGACCACTTGAATTATCTTCCGAGGAGCTCCTTTAAGCGACATCCAGCATGAGCATATATGTACACTATAAGCATCATCTCCGTTGTCAGTGTAGGCAGCTTTGATTAGTTCGCTCTCATCTCTCCCGTCTCAGGAACACCTAAAAATTTAATAAAGCCCGGGCACACCATTGCCTAACGCAATGGTGGCCCGGGCCCAAAGGTCCAGCACCGACCCCGCATTGACAATTTATAGTTAGTTAGAATGTGATCACAAACAACATAGTACACAGTGTAAAAGCACATCAATAGATTATAATAGAATATAGATAGTATCATACTAGGTATATAAAACTCTCTCACATCTGCTTCGCTTATCAGTATCTCTGTGTACCTCTATTTAAGATAAACTCTAGTGTCTATCTACACACACATACACATATACATATGTATCTATCTATGGATCCTTTAACCACTATGAAGAGCTCATACCTTCTCAACCATTCATTGAGAAGTGCTCTTGTAATATCTCTCACTCTCTTAGGTGATAACACGAGTCAGCTTCTATGCCGACTTCAGTGTGTGGACTCTTTAACCACTATGAAGAGCTCATGCCTTCTCAACCATTCATTGAGAAGTGCTCTTATAATATCTCTCACTCTCTTAGGTTATGACACGAGTCAGCTTCTATGCCGACGTCAGAGTGTGGACCCTTTAACCACTATGAAGAGCTCATACCTTCTCAACCATTCATTGAGAAGTGCTCGAGGTGTCTTTCAATCTCTTAGGTTATGACGCGAGTCAGCTTCTATGCCGACGTCATCATACACACAAATCTCGCTAAATCTATAACATTATTCAAATCTGTATTACGCATTAATATTGTGGATATCGTCAATATATTACCGGCAAATATCATAGTAAACGTCAGCTGGCACCACGTGCTCAGCAGGATATCGTATCTTATAGTTTCGTTACCTCTAAAAACTAATCATATACTTACAATTAGGTGCTCGATAATCAATCGTGCTTATCACTACCAAATAAAGGTAATTAATTATTAATAGGCCATAAATTCTAGGCAACAGACTCACCTCGTGGCATCGGTCCTGCTGCCATCCAGAGAAAAAAGTGTTGCTAACCAAATCATGATTTTCAACCAAATTTGCAATGTTGCTATTAATAAATATTCAAAATTCCCATATTTACAAATAATCACGAAACTTCGTGACACTCCCAACTCCAAAGGAAAGTGACTTATATGAGTGAATTATGTAACAATCGAGTCCACTCGGTAATCTTCTTCCGAGCCTCTATAGCTGCACCTCGCTTTGGTCGAGGATCTACTGAGTCTGCCATTTGTCTAACTAAATTTTGATGTGGTGGTTGTTCGATAACAGTTTCTAATGGTTCTCTAGTCTTGGCGTTGGACTGAGGTTCTTTGGTATTAGTATTGGATACTTTTTGTCAAAAGACCAATTCGTATTTTTCATGTGTCCTCCACATCTCAGGACCTTGTTATCATCCAGAAATAAACCTAAGTTTCTACTAAGGTGCGTTTCCACTCCTATTATTTCTTCTGGGAAATATTTTGCTTGTAGTTCTTTTATCTCGTCTATCTCGTGGCGCTCCAGATCAACTTCTTCTTTCTCTTTTTCTGGTTCGGTCATTTCTTTGTCTTCAGCCTGTGGGATGGGCTGATCCTCCCCACTCAAGAAAGAGAAAAAAAATTATTGGAGTGGGCCATGCTATAGTGTTTTTTACTATGAATTTTGGTTCTTCTACCCATGTTCGTATAGATTCTTTAGAGAAATTTGGTCTCGTAGCTACCTCAGCAGAATTCAATTCAGATGGGACATACCAAAGTTTCAGATTTATATTCTGTTTTATTTCGTTTATTCTTCTAGCAACAAATGGCGGTAGTAATTTGTCTGTATGATATCAGTTAAGTACTATTTGACTATCTGTCCATATGAATTGATCCTGTATTGGTAGCTGATTAAATTTCAAAACATATTTTATAAGGCAACTTCCTATCAAAACACCTAGTAGCTCTAATCTAGGAATTTTTTAAATTTTCTTGGCCTTGTCTTCTAAAGGTATTGCTTTCATGAATTCCTTAGAATTAGAATTCCATTCTCTTAGGTTCATTGATAGGTTTTTAAAGGAATTCTTCAATGACATGTATATAGAAATGGCCTTCTTATATGTGGATGCTCCCGTTACAAGATTATCTACATATATATCGTCAGCGATTGCCTTTAGCTTCCCCTGATCGGATTTCATAAGATGATTTCTGACTGTGGCATTCAGAAGAAAAGGACTGGTAATCACTCCAAATGGTACTCTACAAAATCTTAGGTGTACTAAATTATTCAAAGAGGTTGGTTGATTTAAATCCTTTAGCCATAGGAACCTGGTTACATCTCTGTTGTGTTCTTGTAATCAATATGTATGAAACAAACATACAAAACTAATTTAGTTAAATCTGTTATTCAACCTTTTTGGTTGATATTATATTATTTTTTTTTATATTTTATATATATTCTGTCATTATCATAACAAAGTCAAATTGCTCTGCATCAAAATTTATATTTTAAATAATTAAAATTGTGATCTATTATTTTTTATGTTCTTTTATTAACATAAAATGGGTTTCTATTTGGAGAAAAGCCTTTTCTACGTCTGCTACAATCCCTATCTTATGCATTTTAAATTTTATTAACAATCCAGTCAGATCTTCCAGCATAAGCAGTCCACAATATCGTATAGGCTTTTATTATCCTTTATTTTTGCCGATGCATCATAAACTATCCTCATCGGTTTACCAGGCTGGAACACGCCATGATGAGGTAAGTAGTGTATCGGATAATCTCCGACCGATTTCTGATGCTCTGGTGTTATTTCTATAATACCCTTTTTCATCTGTTCTTTTAATGTCTGATCGTACAGTTCTAGAGATTGTTGATCTAATCTTTTAACTAAATTTACTAATCGGCCGATTGCAAGTCTATAATTATCTGGTAAATTCCGTGGATATTGATTCCATGGCCAGGTGCCATAGTATCTTTTATCAATATTTAGTGGTTTCATTAAAGTTCCTGATCGCTTCTTCATCTCTTGTAACTTTAGGGTTGTCGGTAATCCCTATAGATTCAAGATCCCACAAGGATTTTAAATTGACGTTCTCTAATGGACGATCAGGTGCATTGAGTTTGACATCTTCACATGAGGATTGAAAATATGTAAGAGCATATAACTGATCTGTATTTTCTGGGGTGATCTTTCCTGAAAGTATCCAACCCAGGATAGATTCTACTAGGAAAAAATCTTCGCGGATTTTAATCTTATGGTTAGACATAATGGAATAGTAATAGTCATTCCTAATCAAGATATCTATCTGATCTGACAGGGAACCATCATCGGCTAAGATTTTATCCTTTGCCCAACTTTTGACTTCCTCGCTTGGATATGGGATATTCTGTGAAATGAATGGCACGCCATTCACATACACAACTTTATTTAAGTTGGTACGGGACTTGATATTGATTTTAACTATTGGACTAACAACTTCATGTGGAGACTGTGAACCGAAAGTAAATACCATGAGCCTATTTTCTTCCTCGATAGGTAAGTTTAGCTCTTTGGCTACCTTTTTAGTTACATAGCTTCTTTGACTTCCAGAGTCAAGTAATAATCGGCATTTTATTGATTTCGTTCTATTTACGCCATTTACCCATACGACAGCCGTCTGTAATGCTATGAAGCTTTTAGTATTATTGTAAAATGTAGTAGTAGATTCCACTCTAGTATGTACTGGCAGTTTTGGACATAAAGCTCGGTTGTGTTCTCTATACGATCCACAATGTGCACATTTCCTTTTCAATCGGCACTGGTTTACTTTGTGTCCCGTGGTAAAGCAATTAAAACAGCGATTTCTCAATTTTAATTTTCTTTCTCTTATACCTTTGACGGTCTTGCATTCATCATTATAGTGTGGATCTTTACAGAATATGCAGCTCAATTTGGTTTTTTTTTTTTTTTTTTTTTGCCTTCCATCGAACCCTTCAGTAAGTTTACATTTCCTACTGTCCTTATTGGTGGATACATTATGTCTCCTACCATCAGTAGTTTTACAAGTGTTTATTACTATTCTTTTGCTTTCGTATATATTTCTTTGAATTTTTCTTTTGCCCTTGTGTGTAGGTGCCTTTTCTCTAACGTGTAACAACTCTACCGAATAACTATCATTTCGCATTCTGGCATCAGTCATTCTATTCGAATCTTCCTTTGCTGATATAATTTCCTCTAGACATGTTCTAATTTCTTCAATTGTTTTATTTTTGAATTTCAACTTTAATTCATATATGATGTTTTCTGGAAATTTTTGAATTAATAGAAATCGTAAATGGTTATGGTTGGTATCTTCACCCAAACCGTTCAATACCCGAAGGTGTCGTTCGATATCGTTTAGCACGCGTCTACAACTTAAAATGGATTTATCAGCTTGTTGTATCTTATATAGGAATTATAGTATTAGGTTTACCGAACCGTTCCTTAAGGGTAGCGACAGCAATACTATAATTTTTATTGGTTGTTTCTAAACCTTCGATTGCCTTCTTGGCATTCCCTTCCAGAACTGATTGCAGGTACAGTAACTTATCAACTTCGTTGATACTTTTACTATCATATTCGAGGGAAAAATGATCCCAAAAGGTTCTCCACATCAGAATATCTCCATTGAATTTAGTCAATTCCATCTTAGGTAATCTGCCTTGAAATGTTTCTTTCCCATGTTTCGATATTTTTTTTTTTTAATTTTACTGTAAGTTCTGCGATTACTTCATCTCCCTCCATTTGAGTCTTGACATATTTTGCCGCTTCATCGGGTGAAAGTGACTCAGCATATTTATAGTAATTGTTCATTTCCAGTGAGAGGCGTTCATTGAGTAGCTTTAGCATTTCTAATTTAATGTTAGCCTCTTCTATATTCTCTGGTATTTGTCTATTTTGGTATCTGGTATTTGACTGTTTCATGGATGGTGACCACTTTCGTCTTAATTACAGCTTCCATTTTTCACTGAAAAGGCAACAACTATGTGGTCTTCAACGATGCTAACAAAATTTAATTATGTACCTTAACCTTAATTTTAATTAGGTACTTTCTCATCTTTTCTTTACTATTCATTGGTTTATATAAAACATTATACATTTACTTTTCATAACAGATCACTTTACACTCCATCGCACTTCAGGATAAACATCCATCCGAGTTAGCCACTAACAAACAATGAAACATTCATCATAATTGTATTCAAACAGAAAGGTAACGGATAACATAGTTATCTATCTCTCTGGTACTATATCATACTATTATTAATCTACAAACTGACTTTGTTTTAAATAACTTTAATTTCAACTTTCATATTATCATATATAGGTCTCTGTCTGACAAATATATGTAGACAATATATCTCAGGTCAGAATTGGTAGCTGTACATTGCTTTTATGCATACGTACATACTTATCATATTCTTTTCACTAAATAATATCTATTTGAGTCATATTCTATTCAGACTAGTGATTTTGCTAAGCGGTAAGCAACCTTATATGTTTTGTTAAGTGGTAAGCAACTTTATATGCTGCTTCAGACTATAACTAATCAACTTAGTTAATATTAACCTGTAAGCATGTGAGAGGCCTTCTACATTGAGTTCATTTTGTATGTACCTACTACATAGGCAATAACCACATAATAACCATTATTTTACGGTTTATCTCTATAACTGCTATAATAACGTGACGTGACGTTACGTTCCATCGTTGTCATAAAACACAAAGACAGTTTTTCGTCTCGACTAATTCCAACAAATGTTTAATTCCAGTTTTACAACAATTAAATCACTTGTAGGTGTACGTACCGTCTCAAGTCCGCTGGCAGTCGGTAGTACACATTAAACGCAATTTACATACTTTTAAATCACAGTACACAATAACTTTAATCAAAATAACATTAATTTTATGTAGACACCATGTACCTAGACACTCAGTTTATTTTCAATAATTCAAGCAAAATCAATCATTTCACTTGAAGTTTCATGTCATTGATCAATTCTCTATGATCTAGTGATGTACATATTTAAGTCATGATTTAACATCATCTGAGCCGAGTCGTTAGTGACTCACTTCTGTTAGGATCCGCTACTCTGTAGGGATATAAATAGTAAAACAATAGGTATGTTTATACATGGGAGACACCAAATGGTAATAAATCAAGGTAAAATATCTAAGTTCTTATTTCTTATGAGATTTAGTAATGAAACGAGATTTCGTAACTTTCCATTTATTCAGTGGTAGGTATTTAACAATATAAAATAAAATTGAGTGATGGAGTACACTATTTAATAATTTTATTTTTGTACATGTATTAAATTAGTAAGATAAAGATAGGTATTCAATAAATAGAACACGATAACACATCATACTTCGTGTAGTTGATTGAAACCTTCAAAATCTCCACTCTTCAGTCTTCACTATACTACGCGCACCGATATTGTAATAGTTAAGGTCAAAAAAATTATTCTTGTACGTCTCACTTTCTCCACTTGAACCTCGTGATCGTTTCATAGTATAGATATGAATCACATCTGGAGTCATATCAACAGATCACCTTTCTCTGACTCACTCAATCGACCCAACACTTTTTTAACTTATTTAACAAAGGTCACCGCAGGTCATCGTCAACACGAAAACAAGTCAGAAACGATTTCACCTTTACAACAAGGAAATAAATTAGTAATATATTATTATAAATTGTAATGATGCTGTATGCGTTTTCATAAATTGACTAAATTATGAAACTAAAAGTTTCTTTTAGTCAGTGTTTCTTTAGTCTAAAATTGTCATTTAGCTAGCCGCCAACAGATGATGCTGATATCGCTTTGAGCTCATCGGAAAACGAATAGGATGTGCTGAGGGATTGGCTCCTGATTTCATATCTCGAAGCACCTCCACCATGTCGCGAAGTGTATCTTTGTTATATCATCATGTATTGTGAGGTGTAACTTCTAAGATCGCGATATGATTATATTTGAACTGATCAAGGGTCAACGATACTTGAATTAATACAAATTGATAATTGATTTATTTAATCAAGTTATCTCATATTGTTCATTAAGAATCTACACCATATACAGTAGCATCGACCACTTGAATTATCTTCCGAGGAGCTCCTTTAAGCGACATCCAGCATGAGCATATATGTACACTATAAGCATCATCTCCGTTGTCAGTGTAGGCAGCTTTGATTAGTTCGCTCTCATCTCTCCCGTCTCAGGAACACCTAAAAATTTAATAAAGCCCGGGCACACCATTGCCTAACGCAATGGTGGCCCGGGCCCAAAGGTCCAGCACCGACCCCGCATTGACAATTTATAGTTAGTTAGAATGTGATCACAAACAACATAGTACACAGTGTAAAAGCACATCAATAGATTATAATAGAATATAGATAGTATCATACTAGGTATATAAAACTCTCTCACATCTGCTTCGCTTATCAGTATCTCTGTGTACCTCTATTTAAGATAAACTCTAGTGTCTATCTACACACACATACACATATACATATGTATCTATCTATGGATCCTTTAACCACTATGAAGAGCTCATACCTTCTCAACCATTCATTGAGAAGTGCTCTTGTAATATCTCTCACTCTCTTAGGTGATAACACGAGTCAGCTTCTATGCCGACTTCAGTGTGTGGACTCTTTAACCACTATGAAGAGCTCATGCCTTCTCAACCATTCATTGAGAAGTGCTCTTATAATATCTCTCACTCTCTTAGGTTATGACACGAGTCAGCTTCTATGCCGACGTCAGAGTGTGGACCCTTTAACCACTATGAAGAGCTCATACCTTCTCAACCATTCATTGAGAAGTGCTCGAGGTGTCTTTCAATCTCTTAGGTTATGACGCGAGTCAGCTTCTATGCCGACGTCATCATACACACAAATCTCGCTAAATCTATAACATTATTCAAATCTGTATTACGCATTAATATTGTGGATATCGTCAATATATTACCGGCAAATATCATAGTAAACGTCAGCTGGCACCACGTGCTCAGCAGGATATCGTATCTTATAGTTTCGTTACCTCTAAAAACTAATCATATACTTACAATTAGGTGCTCGATAATCAATCGTGCTTATCACTACCAAATAAAGGTAATTAATTATTAATAGGCCATAAATTCTAGGCAACAGACTCACCTCGTGGCATCGGTCCTGCTGCCATCCAGAGAAAAAAGTGTTGCTAACCAAATCATGATTTTCAACCAAATTTGCAATGTTGCTATTAATAAATATTCAAAATTCCCATATTTACAAATAATCACGAAACTTCGTGACATAGACCTACCATAGGTACGGCATTATTGTTTTGAACATTTTGTTACATTAATACAGACTCTTTATTTTACGATTTTATATGTAACACTAAACTTAGTGAAATAGTAAAATCGTATTCATAGGCTATGTCAAAACATCAAATGGCATATGTTACGACATCATACCTATCGAGTATAAAATAATATTCCATCCAAATATTCGTTCCGCATTACCTTCCTAAATAACAACGAGCGCCATCTACTGGCACGCTCAATCAAAAAACACTAACGCCGTTGTGACGCGGACGCATCAGAGCAACAAAAATGGCTCCCGTGCACGGCTGAGTCTTCTCGTATAAAAATTATTCTAAATACAATCAATCATCAAGTGAAAAACTAAAGAAAGAAGAGTAACAGGGCGCGCTCATAGTAGAGTAAGACCTAGCAATCATTGGACCTAGCAGCTCCTCCCGTGCTAAGTCCTTTCTCTTTTCCCCTTTTTCTGCTATTCTGTTCTAGCGTTTTTCCTCTCGCTTTCGGCCAAGGTAGAAACGAACCGAGCCATAGTTTCCAAAATTTAGTTAATCGATGACGACGTAGCATTAAAGGGTCAATTCCCAATAGCATAATATTTAGTCTGTAGGGTCTATTTTGTTCTTATTTTTATGCTACTGCAATGCTGCTGGTATGACTATGGGGAGATATTCGTATGGCAGCACTGAAGCTCTGTTCTGACGACGTGAACTGCACCTAATCGTTTGACAAACATAATTCATAATCTTTGCAAATGAATAATCAACGGTGCGTGAACCTCAATATCTCAACCTAAAATATTACCTATATTTTATTTTATTTATTATTTAAAAGCGTTTACTCAGAAACGTATTCTTTGTGGGTGAAACTTATTACTTCGAGGTTTGACTGATAACCATATATATTGAATGTTATCAAGGCTACGGGAAGAGGGAGAGGGAAGGGGATGAGGGAAGAGGGGTGGAGGTTTTTCCTTTTCATGTTATTTCTGTCGGTAAATGGTTGAATCCGTAAATGGTTGACTGTTATATAACCACTCACCGCTAATTATTTTAATTTTTTATGACTGTTGGTTCTCCATAATATGAATAAATTAAGGGGTATTTAATAAATATAAGCCTACATTTATAATAACTAATCCTTGAGAAACATTGATTTATTAATTTTAATAATAAGGATTTGTAGTCGGTAAACAAAAGCGAAACAAAAGCGTCCGCAAAGTGCGTGGGCCGATGCCAACCGCGGTTGCTCCGATGTGTGCGTCAGTCCATGCAAATACTTATTGCGGGTCGGACGTGTCACACTGTTTACTGGAATGTGACGAAAATCAAATCGTGGTAATGTTCAAATTACATTAAAAAATAATCGAACAACCGTCTTCAAGCATAAACTAATCTCAAATTAAAATGTTTACTTACAGAAAATACGATATTCAGCTCTTCTTTGCATCTTTGACGAGTAGTTTTACAAATATTTACGACACAAGTCGGTATCGCACACGTTCATTCGACGCTAAGCCATTACACTGACTAAAAGCTGGTTGGTGGACTTATTGCGTTTTGGATGACTTTCTGCGCGGACACTTTCGAACGCGGACAGCCCACAAGCAATAATTTTTTTTTAATATAGTTTTGGATGACTTTCGGCGCGGACACTTTCGAACGCGGACAGCCAACAAGCAATTTTTTTTTTAATATTTCTGTTTTCCATAATTATCTGTTAAGCATTAATTTTTTTATTATATATTTTTTGCATTATTTTGATTCCCAATTATATCTGTGGATCTAAAAAAAATCTGGTAAGGTTTTATAGTGGATTTTTTATCACAATTATCAACTAATTCTAACAGCAAGCCTTTGATTTTATATGAAAAATAACAAGCCACCTTTTACATACTTATGTTTGTGTCTCATCAGACCACATAGTCTCGGTACACCATACAAACCATGTACAAACCTTTTATCTGTGTGTGAATTATAACCGAACAGTTAGGTGATATTATTAACTACGTTTTTTACGATTTTCTATTCAGACATTATTATAATCAAGGCAGCCGAGTACCAAATGTATACAGTGAATTTTTGCAACCGTTGGCTATCGATTCATGTCGTAAGTGAGATAATTTACCATTTCTCTTGTATACATCCTGAGCTATATAATTTTTTCTATAAGGGCAAATCTATCTTTCAAATCAGGGACATTTGTACAAATTCTTGAATTTAATATAACACGTGACATGCCCAAGAGACTGATTTATTTTATAGCAATACATAACCAATTATTTGACATACCATACCATCAGCCCATTAATGCCCGATTGCAGAAACTTAGGCATCCTTTTAGGATGAGAAGACTCGGAGCTCAATTCACCACGCTGCTCCATTGCGGGTTGTTGTTTTTAATGACTGCCATCTATAGATGCCAACCGGGACCGACGGCTTAACGTGCTCTCCGAGGCACATAGTCAGTGATAGTTTTGTACATAAGTTAGAAAAAACTGATTGGTAAATGCTCTGGGATTCGAACCACGGCCTTCTAACCAAGAAGCGGGCTCGCTACCACTCGGCTATCACAACATTATTTTATAACGTAATTTAAAAATGTACATTCGCGTTATCGATGAAAATGGCTACATAAAATTCATTCGTTTATTCGTTACGAAATGAAAATAATCTTCAATCAGAGCGTACATTGACGACAATCTGTTTTGATTACATTTGAATAAATTGACTTCACAATGTTGTCAAATTGGGTCTCCAAGAATGTGTATAAACGCTTTCAAATTAATCGGATGCCATGACGACGAATCGAACCCCGATGCGCGTAAACGTCTGTAATTTACTTTTTATTTACATTTTCAGTTTAAGATTAACGTAATAGCTGTGAATATTGAAGGATTTGTTTGTATTAGTTTCAAATTTTTTATCAATTCCATGTTCATTTCAAGTATTTTGAATGCTAAATTATAATACTAATAATAATAATAATAATACATGAGACATCCCACGCAGTGCCATCTAGTCTCAAAGTAAACAAGTATTATGCTTGCATTAAGGGTACTAGACAACTGATATACATACTTAAATATTCTTTATAATATATATCTATAGATACTTCTACACTCAGACACGAAACAAATAGACATGTTCATCCACACTAATATTTGTCCCGGGCGGCAATCGAACCCGCGAGTCTTGGCTCCGAAGTTAGGCTCTCTAACCACTCGGCCAATCGGTAAGTCGAATTATGTTTTAAACAAATACGTGAAGTCACGCACGGTGATGAGATAAAATTCAAATAATAAGTCTAAATACAAACATTTCAAAGACTCAATATATTTTATTCAAACCAATTTTCGTTGAAAGTGTTTTTTAAGTTGTATTAACCTAATTTTTTCAAAATTTTCAATTCCATGATTAAATTGATCCATAAAGGGCACGCCATTGAAAACTTTGACATCGCATATTATTTTATATATATCCACCCCACATATTAATGCATTAACGCAGTATATTTTTTTCGCCTCTCAGTTGCATGTGTGGCGAACTACACCATTGTATATATAATAATATATAATGACCTATACAGGTACCATAGGGGTACCAGTATCAATACTCATCATATAAATACTGACCCGACCTGGGATTCGAACCCGAGACCTCCAGCTTCGTAGGCAGGGTCGCTACCTACTAGGCTAAGCAGTCGTCATAGATTATAGCGGGTCATAGATTACAACTATCTTTCAAAATTCATTAATATAATGCAAGTCTCCGAGTAAAATGGCTGTCACAGACAGGCAGAATGGAATTATCAGGGTTCTGTTTTCTACCATTTGGCTACGCAACTCTAAAAAAATCATGCTTTTGAAATTACGACTGTATCGTTTGAACGGTAATAGGTAGAGTCTTGTAAGTTTCAAAAACAAATAATTAAAATTAAACAAAGTTAAAAATTAAAGGCAGTCTTTATACAAGAAACGTGGTTATTTTTTTTTATTCTGGTACGGAACCTGTCGTGTGACAGTCCGACTCTTACTTAGACGGTTTTTTTCTTTACCGTTACCACAGCTAACACTCCTTCTACTTCTTTTCTCAAGTTCTATTCACACTACGATTTCATTTAAAATTTATTAGGACGATCGAAAGTCCCAGAATCTACAATTCGTTTTCGTGACAAGGCCCCGCAAAGCCACGAATATCTACGCGATATTGGAAGAATTACGGATGCAGGAGCAAACACGTGGCAAACACTTCTACCTCCGCCAATACGGCTGCATTGAAACATCTGTTACTAGTTTACATATTTCCAAATAAGAATTTTATCTCGAACCGGACTATAAAGTACAAGTTATTTTATTTGTCATGGAAATAATGCATGAAAGTAATACACCCGTGAAGGTAGTATTTCGGTTGTTCCATCGAACGACCTAAACACTAGCTATCTGGTGTTAAGTTAAGGTGTCGATGGAACAACCGAATTGTTCCATCGAACGACCTAAACACTAGCTATCTGGTGTTAAGTTGCCGGTGTGTAGGCGAAACAGCTGCCGACGACCGTCTGCTGACCCCCCGCAACCTTCATGAATCCTCTGCATTCGTGCCACTTACCCATTGACCTAAAACTGGTTACATAGTTCGTGCTTCAAAAACGTTTGGCACTAGCTTGGCATCTCTCTAGCGAACTTTTTAAGTAAATGAACAATATTGTAATTTAATTTGTATTGTAGTTTAAATTTGTTAAAATATTTCATAAAATAATGACGTAATAGACATATTCGATGAAACAAATAAATAAAATTCCAAAAATATCTGTGCCTAAAGATTTTTTAATCGATTTTGTACGTGTGTCACGTTGATCGGAAAATAACTTAAAATTAATATTAATTAGTTTTCGTAACACACGATTTTCATCAGAACGTACGAGCCTTTTATGGTTAAACCTGAGCTTATATATAGGTATATACAAGTGGCATCTATAGTCTCTGCCTTGCCTTCCCTTCGAGCTTTGTTTATGCAATAAAAAAAATTAACGGTTGTTTTTAAATAGCAATTAGCGAAAATATATTTCATTATATAACGGTTTATTAAACGCATTTTGAAAACTTGACATATGCGACAGTAACACTTTTTCGTATGAACCTTAGTCAGAAAAACCCAAATATCGTCGCAAATAGACCGTATTATTTCTATGGAAATTTTCGAGCGCCGCCGCCACACCGCCGTGGAAAATATTCGTGAACCTCGAGCCCTGTTCAATCTCCGCCGATTTTGTCTTGTTTTGCCCCATTCCATTCATTCGGGGGCACCTTGCTTTCGATATTATGTGAATAGGTACTACATATTTCTGTCAGGAATCTGATGTTCAATGACATCAAATCCGACACCGATATTTTTGAGCTTTAATCAAATCACAGTTATCCTGCACGTAATTACATCAATGAGAATGTTATTAAATATCGTGTTTTTGAAATAGATTTCTTCAATAGATAGCGCGTTACAATGTCGCCTCGTAAATGGTCTTTGATTGAAATGAATCAGATTGAAATACCCTCAATATAGACGTATTTAATATTAATGTTTATTCATACGATTGATTCATTACTTATATTATTATATACGATTTAATTTTCCAAAACTAACTAAATAACGAAAAACGTAAATATGATAATGCACATTCAATTATATATTTTTCTAAGTTTAATAATGGTTGTAATGCAAACATAACTACGTTACGTATACGCCACAATAATAATATACGCCATACCAAAGTGCTCTCGTACTAGTAAGCAATGTATAATTACTAGAAGTTGTAACAGATTATACTAGTTTCCCTAGTAAGACGAACACTCGAGGCAAACGTTTGTATGCCTGGATGGTTCGAATGCTGAAAGGGCTGGGCCTATCTTTACTTTTAAATAATGGATCTTCATTATATTTGAAAGCACCAAAAAGTTTAGCAAAATTAAAAAAAACTCTTTTTTTTTGTTACAGGTACTATGTTCTAGAAGATTAAGCGACATCATCTTTAAACCGGAAGGAAGTGACGTTATACGGAACTAGAATTATTTTATATTTTAAAAAATAATAACGGTTTTAACCTAAATTGTTTTAATTATTACACTTAGAAGCACATTCTGTCCCTCGATATACTGCCTAAATTTTAAAATAACAGTGTTAGAGATTAATTATTAACTAACAAGAAATTAATTAACAACTGGGATGACAACACATTCACAACAAATGGTCCTTTAATGGTGGGGATGACTTTATTTAAGCGTGTTGGTGTAAAAGTTTTACAGTCTGCTCTGAGCGTTCGCCCCGCGCGGACGTTTCACTGTGCGCCCGCTGCCCACTCGGTTTGTCGACTAGTTAGGCCGCCTTTTGGCTTCCCGACTTCTTGATATTCGTGTCGTGGTCATCGCTACGGCACTTGTGCCGATAGCATTTTCAAGTTATAGTGAAAAGCTAGTGTTTATTCCGCCGCCGCGTAAACCACCAGCTTTTAGGGCCGATATCGTCGCCGCAACTAGCCCCCCGCCCCGCGGCGACGCTACCGTCACCGTTTCTATTAGTGAGTAATTCGTTTTACCGCTTATAGTTCCGGTGAAGTCGTGGAAACAGGCCGGGCCGCGACATCACCGACCGCGCACAGGTCGTGTGTTACGTTACACACGATCTGTGGCCGCTTTCACTTACCTACGTCGCCCGTGTGACGTCAGGTATTCTTAGAATCACTCACCGTGCGCCGCCTCGCCTCGCCCATTGTTCTCGCGACCTTTGTGCCCTATTGTTGGTACCAGGTACGGACCGACACCTGTTTATCAGTAAGTCCTATTTCGTTTAATTTCATTTAGTTATAATTATAATTAATTAATTATTTTGTTTTCATTTTACCTTCAAATAATTTAAATTTCATTTTAAATATTAATTTTTAATATTATTTTCGTATTATATGTAGTCATACTACCTTCTAATTAATATAATGGAGGGCCGCCTCCAGGTGATGGAGGCTCGCTTCCGTGACCTGGAGAGCTGCCTTTTTGCGTTCTTAAACGAAACCGGTATGAAGGAGAAATTTAACTCCTTCCTTAAGCGCCGCGCCGCTCCACTACCCGACTCGCCCGCGTCGCCAGAGTCGCCAATCGAGCCACATGAACCCAATACTGACAATACTGACGCTCAGGACCCCGATTCCGACTCGATGGAGGTAATTGAAGCCCTTCAGGCCACCAACAAGCGCCCACTCAATAATACAGACGAAAACTCGTCCGACTCGGAAGCGGACGAGTTTAAAAAAGACCCAGCCGCAGTCCGCCGCGAACGTAAGAAGGCACGTCGCCTCGCTAGGAACGCCGCGCCTCCGCCTTCTTCCACCCCCGCGCCCGCGAGCGCGACCACCCCCGCCTCCGCGCCCGCCGCATCTCAAGCGGCCACCGCACGCCCCTCGTTGCCGGCCCCCGCGCCTTCCGCGCCTACGGCTCACAAGCCCATACCCCCTCCCGCGGGCAAATCACCTCCCCCGATCATCTTGAGGGACAAAAGCAAATGGACCCACGTGTCCTCCGTCTGTGGCGCTCGCCACATCAGCTACAATAAAGCCGTGAACACCACGGAAGGGATTCGTATCACCCTCAGTGATAGCGAATCCTACAGAGCCTTGTCTCGCTTCCTCATTGAAGCGAAAATTCAGTTCCATACATTCGCGCTCGCTGAAGAGCGCAAACTTAAGGTCGTGCTTCGCGGTATTCCCGACGAAGTTGACGACAACATAATCCTCGAGGACCTCAAGTCCCAAAACTTCCCTGTTGTGGCAGTCCACCGCCTACATAGGCGCGATGGCTCTTCTCTGGGCCTAGTACTCGTCATTTTGGAAAAAAATGAGACCAGCAGGCTTATTTTCCAAAATAACATCCGCGTCGCTGGTCTTTCCGGCATTCGGGCTGAACCTCCTCTAAGGAGAGGCGGCCCTGGGCAATGTCATCGTTGCCAGCTATACGGTCATGCTTCACTTAATTGCAACGCAAATCCGCGTTGCGTTAAATGCCTCGTTCCGCATTTTACATCGGAATGCCCACGTGACAAGGCAAAAGACGGGCCACCCGCGTGTGTCCTGTGTAATCAAACCGGCCACACGGCCAATTACAGAGGTTGCCCTAAGGCACCTAAATTCACGCCCCCAGTGCGTCATCAACCTCCACATAAACAGTGGGCCCCGCCCCTACATAATTCAACCCACTTCCCGGCGCTGATCCAAAGGCGCCCGCACTATAATAGCCCGCCCACTAACGCCGCCTCCCCTCCTACCACTTCCCGCCCCGTCGCACCGGCGATGGCTTGGGGCCGTACACCATCAGTGGCGGCCGCACCGGCCGGTTTTACTCACGGGCCCATGCCCAACAAACAATTAAAAGACGCGAACTCGTTCCTCGCGAACTTAAACATAATTAAAGCAGCTATAGCCGAAGTTTCGGAAGAGGAAGTCGCCGCTTTAGCTTCCGAAATTTCGAATTGCAACAACACCAAGGGTAAAATCACTGCCCTTACCCGGTATCCTAAAGTAGTTAATTCTTTATTTTAAATTAACTTCAATTTAACTTAATTTTTCTTTTAAATTAAATTTTCACTTTCAATGGCTGCACCCGCGTGCACATTAGGCACACGCGCTGGACGACATAAGCCGAGATCGATCTCGCTTCTGTCGTTCAACGCGCGCGGCCTTACAAATAACCATATCGAGTTAGGTGAATGTGCGTCTGAGTACAGCGTAGATATCATTTTAGTTCAAGAAACCTTTTTATCAAACAAAAGGCCCAGGGCCTGTAAAATTAATAATTATAATTTACTAAGAACGGACCGTGAACGCGGAAGGGGCGGTGGCACCGCAGTGTATTTTAAACGCTCGCTGTACTGCTGCCCTATCGACACGCCTACTCTCATAAATATAGAAGCTACAGCGTGCAGATTGTCTATGACCGGTCACGGGACCGTCATCATAGTCTCTGTGTACCTGCCTCCCACTAGTGAGTTGCTCCGGAGCGACATAGAAGCCCTCCTCGCCCTAGGAGACTCAGTGATCCTATTTGGCGACCTTAATTGCAAACACACAGATTGGAACTGTGTCACCTCCAATATTAACGGCCGCAGGCTTTCGGTCCTAGCTGAGGCCTTAGATTTAGACTTGATCGCGCCCCTCTCACCGACGCGGTTTCCAGACAATGACTCCCACCGACCAGACATACTGGACATAGCGTTACTTAAGAACGTGGCGCTGAAACTGAGCTCTATAGAGACGCTTCACGCTCTGAGCTCAGATCACCGCCCCGTCCTTATGAAACTGGGCTCGCCGGAAAGCCCGCCGGGGGACCCTATTTTTATCACCGATTGGGACAAAGTGTCATCCGAGTTCCAAAAAATCGATACTCCCGCTCTAAACCGAATCCCATCTGATTTAAATTCTAACAACGATGTAGATTTAGCAATAGGGGCTCTTACGGAGCACGTTCAAAAAGTGATCGCGGACTGCTCGCGGAAGGCTCCGGCGGCTAAACCCCGTCTGAACCTGCCGCCCGAAGTACGCGAACTCATAAGAGTCAAAAACGTTGCCCTGCGCCGCGCGAGCGCATACCCCACGCCCGAATATAGGTCACGAGCGCGCGCCCTCCAACGCCGAGTGAGGGAGCGCATCAGTGAATTACGTAACGAACAGTGGGACCAACTTATGGAAGGCATTAAGCCAACCCATAAGACCTACTGGAGTGTCGCTAAAGCGCTCCGTTTAGACGGATACGCCGCGTCTCCCCCGCTTAGGAAGCCTGATAGCACCCTCGCGTTCGACGACAACGAGAAAGCTGACTGTTTGGCAGATAGTCTTGATTCTCAATGTTCACCCAGCACACTTGAGTGCGATCCCATTCACGTAGCCCACGTCGAAAACGACGTGCGCAACCGCGCGACCCGTCCGCCCTCAGCAGACCTACCACCCGTCACATGTGACGAAATTAGCCAACATATCAAGGAGCTTAAAAACAGAAAAGCTCCAGGTCTCGATGGTATCAATAACAAAGCATTCAAACGCTTTTCCTTCCCCTTAGTCGCCCTTCTGGCAGCCATTTTCAACACTTGTTTTAAAAACTGCTACTTCCCACCGACCTGGAAAGAAGCTGTCGTAATCGGCATCCCTAAACCAGGCAAACCCCGAGACCTTCCCACCAGCTACAGACCCATTAGCCTCCTCAAGGTGATGGGCAAATTATACGAAAAAGTTTTAAAGACTCGTCTCAGCGACCATTTAATTGGAAAAGGACTAATAATCGACGAGCAATTTGGATTCCGCCCCCGGCACTCCTGCCCTCAACAGGCTCTCCGCCTAGTTGAATACATTTCTTCCGGTTTCAAACGGAAAGATAAAACCGTAGCAGTATTTTTCGATGTTGCCAAAGCTTTTGACAAAGTTTGGCATGCAGGCTTAATATATAAGCTGCATAAACTGGAAGTTCCCGACAGATTAGTATTCATTATTCAAGACTACCTCACCGACCGACATTTCGTATTCCGTCACGAAAAATCCATTTCAACGCGCAAAACGTTAAGAGCAGGAGTTCCGCAAGGCTCCACGCTCAGCCCACTATTGTACTCAGCGTACACGAATGACATCCCGCTGCCGCGCAACGGAGTCCAACTAGCACTGTTCGCCGACGACACAGTGCTTTATCTGCGCGCGCGAACAAACGGGCTAATCGCCTCACGTTTACAATCCTCCATAGACGAACTTACGCGGTGGTTTCGCCTATGGAGGATCGAAATCAACCCCGAGAAATCCGCGGCCGTTTGCTTTCGCTATTCCAAAGCGAAAAGCCCAGAGTTAGTCTCCCCCAATATTGCTACACTTCGAATGGCCGACGTCAACATTCCGTGGCAACATAGTTATAAATACCTAGGTATTACGCTTGACAAGCATCTGCACTTTCGCGATCATGTCAAGCGTGTTTGCAAAACAGCCAAATTCTACTTGGCTCGTTTATCCAGTATGATTGGTAGCCGCAGTAAGCTATTGATGCGCAACAAGCGCACTCTTTACGTAATGGCCATCAGACCTGTCATGACTTATGCATGCCCGGTCTTTGCATACGCCAATCAAACGATACTTAAGCCGCTACAAATCATACAGAACAAATTCTGTAGAAGAGCAGTAGGTTCTCCTTGGTACGTTCGAAACAGTCTGCTTCACAGCGATTTCGACTTACCAACCATCTCCAAATACATGAAGGACGCGTCAGAGCGTTTCTTCACCGCCGCGATCGCACATCCCAACCCGTTACTTTCGGCAGCGGCCTCTTACGAGCCCCCGCCCGCCCACCACTTTCTCAGACGCCCACGGAATGCACTTACAGATCCACCTGACGATCTCACCACCGAGGTAGAGATTCTAAGGGCCCTAGGCAGATCGGACCTTCAGTCTGACGTAGGAGAGCAGTACCTACCACCCGATATCACCTAGTTAACGTAACAAATCTGCTCGAATGGCATCTGAGCCTTGCTTGTTCACAGTCGGGCCGTCCAGCTCGAACTGCCCTCCCCAGCCGAGGGATCGACACGCGTCGGCCCTCATCTCTAGATTAATCATACGCCGATGAGGCGGCGCCCTTAAGGCACCGCCCATCAATGGCAGAAACGCACCGAAGCATCCTCAATGCGTCCGGTCGCCGTCATGTCAAATCCTATACGCTCTCCGGAGTATAGGTTGAGGAGTCGTTTAGCCGGTCGGGCTGCACCTTCTGTGTAGAAATCCCAACCCGGCACTATCTGCGCGGTAGGTCGGGCGCGCAGATGTCTGTAAGCAGATTCGGCCCTCACAAAACAAAACAAAAAAAAAAAAAAAAAAAAAAAAAAGTTTTAAAATTTTAATCCTGTCGAAATTTTCTATTGTTTCCATAGAAACGCCTATTAATACATTTTCATAATAAGTCGAAATGAAAATAATGAAACTTATTAACTTAAATATTATAATAATTATAAATATTCATAAAATCATTAGCACCCCCCGAAGGCGGCTAGATTTATATCGGAGATTTACGGCAAGAGAGTTTTATAATTTTGAAGTCGAAAATTATCATACTTAAAGCTCTCAAAGTCGCGTTTCGAGTAATTCATTTTTAAACTTTTAGGCGAAGATTTTTCACTTTTTGTTCGGTCCATTTTCTCAGTTCATGTTATCAGTGCAGGCAGTCGGGTTCTGTTTACTTTGGTCCCTCTTTAATTTTTCGTTGTTTTTTTTTTCTCTCTCGAGCGCTAACGACTGAGAATTGCAAATGTCGTTAATTGTCCAATGGAAATTAGCACTCCGGTACAACGCGCGCAGACTGATTGTCGGGATATTTTAGCGTTCCTGTAAACGAATAATTCAACGCTTCCCCGCCCCTCTAGAGCAAAGAAGGGGCCCGTACATTGTTTCCTTTTAAACTCATTGGTACTGTTAAACACTTGCTACGTTTGTTTATTAGCAATTTAAATTTTTTACCGTAATATCTTACTCGTTCAATTTATTCATTTTTATAAATTGTGAAATGGTCGCGCTTCGTTTGAAAAATTTTCGGTATATAAAACTATTAAATGTAATGAAATGTTTTTCTTTCTTTAGGTTTATCAAAGTACACCCTGAATCACAAAAAATCTCATAATTTTCTTCACTGTAGACTTATTCTACATCTTCACAACTTTTTGTTGCAGATTTTTCTCATTTGTAATAATAATAATAATAACGCATACATCACAACAACGTCTAGGCCCTAAATTAAGCATTAGCTTGTGTTTTGGGTACCAAGCGAAGACACCACATACATATAACAACCGAGACCCGGTATCAGTATTAATATTCATCATATAAATACTGACCTGACCTGGGATTCGAACCCGGGACCTCCTGCTTCGTAGGCAGGGTCGCTACCCACTTGGCTAAGCGATCGTCAAGTCGTCGAGTCTATTTGTATTTATTTCTTAATTGTTATATTGGTTTTTCCCTCACGTCGTCGTTGCAATTTTTTATTTTTAATATGTTTCAAAATTTTTTTTATTTCAAACTATCTCCGGGATACAAGCCGCACAAACATGCAGCCACTTAATTCGATTAATAAGTTAATACGTTATACGTATTAGATATTACTTATATTGTTACATGTAACTAGGTAGCCCATAAAAATGATTTTCCTTTGGCAAATATTTCTTTACACGTAAATTTATACTTAAATATTTTTTACTACCACGGTGAATAGACATAGCTCATTTTAAATGTATTTCGAATTTTGTGAAACACAGAGAGAGTGATGTAAGAATAATATCTTTCTTTATTTTCTTAGAATGAAATTACTTTGTTCTTCCTCGACTAAAACTCATTCTAGGGAAAAAGGTTTACTAGGTAATTATAATATAAGTAGGTAAAAGGAAACTGAATTTAATGACTTCGGATTCGTGCGAAGGTGACTGACTGAGTTCGCTGAATTGAAGCGGAAAATTAACAAAACAGAGAATAAACACATTTCATAGAAATGTTATGTTATTGCTTGTATTACCTACCTACGTATACCTACACATTAAGTGCACTTTTAAGCAAATAAATTTTGAATATTCCTCTATACTATTATATAAAATTCCTTGTATGTGTGTGTAAATATATAGTTCTTTGAATGTGTAAGTCACAGAGGGATTCCACATCAAACACACCTAATAGGGTTTTTTACTACTATTAAATGTACTATATTTATTAAGAAAATATATGTATGTATACGTTAAAAAAAATTAAATGGAAATTATAAGCTTTTAAAATCTTATATCTGCCTCTTTCTTGCTAAATGATATTTAACATTATTTTAAATGGCCTGACGTCACCATAGTTATTGTCCTCTCTGTCTAACAGGACATTTTAAACATTTATAATTTTATTAATAATTACTTATTTTTAAAATTTTTTCACTGTTATGGTATATTTAGAACACTATTTCATATAAAATAATTTAAAAAAAAAATAGTCAAATACCATATTGGAATAGTCAATGGCCAAACATACATCGAACTCACATTAATCTAAATACATGAGGCAGGAAACGTGACTCTATATAATATTAAAACATCTAGGACAAGCAAATCATCTGTCTAAATACGAAGTAGCTTGCTGAATCTAAAATGTACTAGAGCGAGCTCACCTGAGTATGCTTGACCATCAGGTATATAACTGGAAGTGCCCACTATGATATCAGAGTGGATTAAGGTTCAATTCAAATTCAAAAAGTTTTTATTCAATATAAGATGTTTACACACACTTATTAAAAGTCAAAATTAATTGATTAGGTACCGGTTCAAAAACTAGACGGAGAAAAACCAGCAAGAAACTCCTCTTACTATGGTTACTTATCTTCTTAATTTAAAATGCTTACAACTATTACAATGATGTCCATACACACTTATTTAAATACTGGGTAATACAATAGTAAGCTGTTTTCTTGAGTTGAACTTTATTAACTCGTTTTGTAAATTGAATTGAATTTAAGTTCAGCATTTCTTTAGGGATTTCATTATAAAAACGGATACAATTTCCCATGAAAAAATTATTAACCTTCCCATTATTAGAGTCTGAACGTGGGAATCGATAACATATGCTTATGTCTTTTATTTAAGTTGTGGCCATCACCCACCCTAGAGAAAGCATTTAAGTTTTTATGTACATAAATTATATTTTCATAAATGTACTGACAAGGGACTGTCAAAATGTTACTTTCTCTAAAATGAACCTTTACACTATCTCTATATTTTAACTTATATATAGTTCGAATAGCCCTTTTCTATAGAATAAATATTGTTTGAATGTCAGCGGCATTTCTCCAGAGCAGAATGCTATTATGACATTATGCTATGAAAGTGGCTAAAATAAACCAGCCTCGCTGTAGGCACATGGCTTCTTATTTACCTAACTGCAAAAACAACAAAGCTCAGTTTCCCAGCCACCCTCATGAGGACCCCATTATACATTTGCGTCGATAGTAATGCTCAAGAACACAGTTTCATTAACTAAACTAAAGAATCTCCACCAAGTCTCAAATTGACATCAACTTATCGAACATTTGGCAATGTAAATCTATATTAATAAAATTGAAGTGTCTGTCTGTCTGTCTGTCTGTCTGTATGTCTGTCTGTCTGTCTGTTCCGGCTAATCTCCGAAACGGCTGAACCGATTGCAATGAAACTTTGCAGACGTACAGAGGGCATTACTGGGGGTGACATAGGCTACTTTTTGTCTGTCTGTCTGTCCATCTGTCTGTCTGTTTGAGCTGATCTCAGAAACGGCTAAACCGATTTCAATGAAACTTGGCAGATGTGCAGAGGGCAGTACCGGGGATGACATAGGCTACTTTTTGTTTGTCTGTTTGTCCGTCTGTTTGTCTGTTCCGGCTAAACTCCGAAACGACTAAAGCGATTGCAATGAAACTTTGCAGACGTACAAAAAGCATTACCGGGGGTGACATTGGCTACTTTTTGTCTGTCTGTCCGTCTGTCTGTCTGTTCCGGCTAATCTCCAAAACGACTAAATCGATTTCAATGAAACTTTGTAGACGTATCAATGTGACCACGTGACCACATTTTTAAATGCATATATTGTCGAAACCATTAATCGCAGAACTATCGTGTTGGTACTCAAACTTAATGTTTTGACGAGATCTATGTGACCACGTGACCACATTTTTAAATGCTTATATTTTCGAAACAACCAATCGCAGACCTATCGTGTTGTTATTCAAACTTGATGTTTTGACGAGATCTACGTGACCACGTGACCACATTTTTAAATGCTCAAATTTTCGAAACCATCAATAGCAGACCTATCGTGTTGGTACTCAAACTTTATGTTTTGACGAGATCTGTGTGACCACGTGACCACATTTTTAAATGCTCATATTTTCGAAACCATCAATCGCAGGCCGATTGTATTGGTACTCAAACTTGATGTTTCGACAAGATCCATGTGAACACGTGACCACATTTTTAAAAGCTTATATTTTCGAAACCATCAATCGCAGACCTATCGTGTTGGTATTCAAACTTTATGTTTTGACGAGATCTATGTGACCACATAACCAAATTTTTTTATCTGTCTGTCTGTCCGTCTATTCGAGCTAATCTCCGAAACGGCTGAACTGATTTCAATGAAACTTCACAGATATGATAAAAAGATTATCAGGAATGACATGCAACACTTTTTGTTTATCTGTCTGTCTGTCCGTCTGTTTGTTTGAACTGGTCTCCGAAAGGGCTGAACTTACTGAAATTTTACTGAAATTTTGCAAATACAAAGAGGGCGTTGTCAACAGTGAAAAGCAATTTTGTCATTGGAAATGACTTTAATTTCGTTGGAGCATAGGGGGTTATTTGGGAGTTTTGTGAGACAGATTGCACGAAGAGTTTTCGAGATATCACGATGAACGTGGTGTCAAAAAACGCAGCTCGGCGAGCTCTACAAGATAGCATAAGGTAATTTGGAAAAAGACAAAAACAAAAAAATTATTGGCAAAAACTAAAAAAGTCGCAAATTTTTTTTCCCGATTTTCATTTTGGGAGCCCGATATCTCTAGAACTAGGTCCGATTAAGAAAAAAAAAAAAAATAGCTCGGGGTAATTATACGGGGGATCGATTGAAACTAAAGTTGTTAGAATCGGACAATCGGAAGTAGTGGTTAAAGGTGCCCTTATTTGGAAGTCGGATATGCGTCGGTGTTACATTTTGTACTAATTCGGTTTGTTCGATCGAAATGTCGTATAGAATGTTATACTTCGAAGTTTTAAGCTTATTCAGATACACTTGTGTTACTTTTTTTTGCAAAAAAAATTTATTTGGAAAAATATTATCCAAAATATGTGTGTTTACTTTATTCCGTTAGATTCATTTCCAATGTTCGTGCGACAGCAGGAGATCCGTTGATTTTATTTTATACATATAAAAATCGTCTGTTTGTCTGGCTGTCTGTTCCGGTTAATCTCCAAAACGGTTCACTGAATTTGGGGCCGACTATATAACAGCTATTCTTCATGCTGAAATAGCTAAATGGATTTTTATGAAATTAAATATAGAGATTTTTTAGGCAGTTAAGTTTCAGAATGTTCTAGAAAGTGCTACAATGTTCTGGAGAGTCGCGTTCCTTTAACAGTCCCAGTACAACTGTGGTCCACGCGAGCGAAGCCCGCGGACGGAAAGCTAGTTTTAAATATTTTGTAAATAAGAACAAGAACTCAACCTCAAAAAGACATATCATCGAGATGTAATGCTTTTATCAATTCCTCAAATACAGTTGTAAACTTTGTATTTAATAAGAGTAAATAACTCTATCATTAGAAGGGTTGCTTTTCTTAATACAAAATATCAACTTTACGCACTAACCTAAGTCAACCAACAAGAATCGGTCAAGCTTGATTTTAAGTTCTGTGGATCGTGTGAAACCATTTGGTGGATTTAAATCAAACTCTCTCATAATGTTCTTTAGCTTTACGGTTGTAGGGCAGGAGGGCTACTGAGTAGATGTGTTTGTCTAAAAAGCTGAGACGATTTTGATGCGTTTTTTTACATTACAAAGATATGATACGACCCCTGAATGACGCGGGTATATAGGCCGTGGTCTGTATTCAAGGAAGTAGGGAGCGGCGGCGGAGAGGAGGCATGACAGCATAAGAGAGCGTCATGCCGTTTAAATCACATTAGTTTTACCTCCAAGACGCCAATAGATATTTCATATCAAAAATGAAAAGGGGATTCTTCAAGTTTCAGAATTTTCTAGAACGTTTTTCTATGTTAGGTAATATTTATAGTTGATGTCTTCTTTACGTGTGTATAGATTATAGTTTTTTTTTCTTTTTATAAACGGGAAAATATTTGTTGTCTACATTGTCTACGCTATGTGAAAAACTATTTTCTTTCTGTATCATTCATTTCCTCTTATTCTATTTTCGAGATTAGACGCAATAAGACTGATGAAGTTCTATCTTAATAATGCATGAGGCGTCTCACCTTAGAAATCGATTTATTCCAACGGGCACGCTGAAAACAACCAAAGCTCACGCGCGGCAATAAAAGAGGGCGGGTCGAAGCTTCATCGTTTTCGACACGAGAAAATTCCTTATTTAACCTCATGCCAGTTAACGATTTCAGAATATCTTAATTTAGTGTAGGACTTTTTAATAATTAGCACGATTCTTTAAGGAGAATACTTTTTGTGTACAAATATTGGTAAAGGGCCTGTCAGTCTGCGCCTTTTTTTTATAGGGCGATTCTTTCGTCATTCACCGATTGTTTTCTAGACATATATATAGATAACAATTTTACATTATGATATTTCTCCTAAAATCATCATCGATACTGCGTAGTTACGAAGTGAATCATTATATTACCCATAAGAAAGATGCGACCGCGGATGTAGCGGGGAGGGGTATTCCACTGGCTGCCGCTGACCGACGCAATTGTCTATCGACCGTCTACTTATTTATATTTAATTTTATATTTAATTAATAATATTTAAGTTTTTATCATAACATGGGTTTTATATACAGTTACACTTTTCCAAGTTTTGTCAAGGCATTGCGTATTATATATATAATTATTTCGTTGAATAAAAATTGGTAGGTCAATTTTGCAGATTAGAATATTTTTCCCAAAAGAATTATCGATTCACCGTGGTTACAAAGTAATAAATACTAAGCACGAAAAAAAGGCGACAGCAGGTGTAGCGAGACTAGCAAGTAGGGGTATCCGGTGGGTGGCCGCCGACCTACGACATTTTATGATTTTTACGACACTGTGAGGATCTACGAACGACTGCGTTCGTAGATCCTCACAGTAATACGATATCTACACAATATTTTAGTACTAAGTGATACTAAAGGAAAAATCGCATGTGTTTATTATTTTCATCAAAGTTCATAGACACGAGAACTAAAATTTGGAAAATGGAAAAAAAATCAACTTCATAAAGGGTGATTTTTTCATCATTTTCCAAATTACATTTTGGGCTTAGGAATTAATCTAAAGAGTCCATTTTCGAAAAAAATGGGCAGGTCTTTTCACATTAAAATATTCTATTTTTCCTGAACGATTTATTGATACAGCGTGGGTATTAAATTAAACATAAATACTACCGAGAAAGGGGCGACCGACCAAGGTTATAGCGGAGAGAGGTATCCCGCGGGCGGCCACCGACCGATGCAATAGCCAGTCGCCCGTGCATCTTCACAGTAATAGGTACAATCACTTTCTGGCGTCATATATCTAAGATCATAATATAATAATTTGGTAGGTTATGAAAAAACAACTGCATAAATGTATAATATGTATAAATTCACAACTATTTCCCAGAGGGGTAGGCAGAAACTGCATGATATCCATTTGGTACGGTTGTAACATGACTATTTGGCTTCATCGATATTCATTGATCTTTCGATGTTGCTAATTTAATCGACATACCTTACTTTTGCTAGGGCACTCCTTACCAAACTTCCGTTGTTATTAACAAAGTGTCCATTGTAATATAAAACTGTAATAAAAACTCAACCTGGGCTAAATCGGTTTAATTTAACCCGGCTGAGTATTTATTTCAATTTATTTGTAATATATACTACTGAATATTTATTTCGGTTTTACAATATCATTTACACAATTGTACCGGGACCCCTTTTTCCAGGATAAAAAGTAGCCTACGTCAATCTTCAGCTTATAAACTGTATCTATGCAAAAAATTACACCTAACTGCGGAGCCAAGGGTTGCGGGTTCGATTCCCGCCCGGGACAAATATTTGTGTGCATGAACATGTTTGTTTATTTCGTGTCTGGGTGTGAAATGTCTATATTATGTATATATTGCAAAGAATTTTTAATTATGTATATCAGTTGTCTGGTACTCATTATACAAACTTTGCTTAGTTTGGGACTCGATGGCGGTGTGTGGAATGTCCTAGGTATTTTTATTATTATTTCTTTTTTTCACAAACTATAATTAGTTTGAATAAATTAATTAATTCATTAAAACTTATCGATATTTATTATGATTTCGAAAGTTTACTATCGTGAATTTTATTCGCTTCATGCGCATTTTATTTGATAAATGTAATTATTTTTGAGAATAAAAGGCAATTTTTATGACTTCAAAGATCGGTCGAAGCGATTAAAAAAAGGGTCCTCTTAATGTGTGGTTAGCGCGACGTTTTGCGATCCCGATATTTTGTATTCTACAGATTTATTGCCTGCTGAAAATTATATCATCCTTTTTTTTTGGTTACACAGATAATGTTTGTTCATACGAATATATAAAGGGAAATTATATTAGATATTTATTTATATTCAAACATTTTACAAGTAATGGACGATAGAAAAACAACACAAAAAAATTGTATGATAGAATTACGAATTAACCAAAATTCCTACCAAATTGCAGGTCAATGAAAAGTACCCTAAAGGTTTTGAGTTACTTGCGATATACGGCATAAATGGCGGTATTTTTTTATTGTGTTAACTTGATTTTATTACAGCTTTAAAGACCCTAAACCTAAGTGTTCGATATCAATTTCGACTTGATATCTTCACGCGTTCGTCAGAAAAGGGGTCCTGACGTACCAACCAATATCGGGCTCTCACCACTTTGTAGTTTATACTTCGAAGCGTTGATCACAATAGTATAAGTATTACATGGTATTTTGTGAGAAACAATCAAGCGAAGAGGCGGTTGAATTCAGTGCGTGGCATAGGAAAGACAATGGCGGATTGAATATGTAAAGTAAAGAAGATAGTTATGAGATAAGTGGGGATGCGGCGTAGCCGGCGTCGCTTAACATGAAATTTGTTAATTTTCGATAGGGGGGGGGGGGCAGGGGGGGGATTCACCACCCCACGTAAGACAAACTATAGAACTTATCGCAACCGTAGGTTTTTGGCATATACTAATTGCATTTTACTATCTTACTCCGATATAGTATATAAATAAATGCGAACCCGTTTTACAAATATTTATTTACAATTGGCTTTCAGCAAATATTTAGCTCAAATGAGCTGGTGACTTAACTACATATCGATGATACCAGTTCATAGAAAAAATAAGTTACGCCGATGTACTACTACCACAGATGCTACGATATTTTGTTACGCAACAAATTATTCAACCAATAAGAGTATTGTACGTTTCAAGTATAATAGGTTACGTTACAGAAGAATAGAGCACGTCACTCTCACTCTGCTCATACAAAGCGAGCTCGTATAACTTATTTTATTCAGTTGTATCGTACTCTATTGAGAAATATTTCTTAGCTCAATGTTATACATATTGACGTAGCTTCTTAATATACTAATACAGGACCTCATCCGCAATAGAAGTGACTCACACTTAACCATTTTTGTCTCATACTTAGGGCGTCCTCTAACTCACTCCTATACCATCCCAGTATTAAACTACCCTACCCTGCGTTCATCGCGTTAACTCTATTTAATCCTGTTTGATTTATTTCTTGAGGCGCAGACAGGGCGAGTGATTGCTTCCAATGCATTAACACTGATGAATGTATTTGCATCGGTATTCGCGCCTTTTCTGTCTCACAAGTTTGAATGCATTCATTACTGCTTGGGACGTAAGACCTACTTTATACAAAGCTCGTTTCTCAAGCTTAAAGCCCCACACATTCCTGACGTGATATCTGTATTTTTGTTTCAGTATCTTCTTCAAGTATTTTTGCAAATGGGTTTACTCATGTTAGTATATGGATGTATGTATAGAATCTTATTTTTTCAGCGGCCATTGAAACTTTATTTTTTATTTCGTAATGCTATAACAATCCGAATACACCCCCTTAATTATAATAAAAACTAATTGTTATAGAATAATTTATATTTTTAATTACACGAAGCATAACTCGGCTCCGATATATTTTGGAGAAATGTCTTTGTGTGTGTATTCATAACAAACTATACCTTCAAACTATACTATTTTCATAGGTGGTTGCAAGGGTTAACGAAAACAAAGAGCGCGAACATTGAGCGAACCCGTTTGCTTATGTAATTAATGTTTTTGTGTTTTCGAGACATTAAATTGGAAATTATTTTACATCATTAATAGGTATAGATAAAGAGGTTAGGTTTGAACGATGCGTTTATAGAAAAGTCGTGTGCACGCCCATTCACACAAACGCAAAACTGGGTTCTAGCCTTTTTGTCTATACATGTATCATCATCATCATCAGCCCGTGTCTCTCCACTGCAGGATATAGGCCTCTCCCAAGCCTCGCCACCACACACGGTCCTCCGCCTTTCGCATCCAACTACCCCCGGTATGGTGCTTCAGGTCACCTGTCCACCTGTCCGAGGGGTGTCCAACGCTTCGCTTTCCGGTACGTGGCCTCCATTCGAGAACTCGTCTACCCCATCGGTTATCAGTTCTACGGCAAATGTGACCGGCCCATTGCCACTTCAGCTTGCTGATCGCTTCGGCTATGTCGACAACTTTAGTCATTTGACGGATTTCAGTGTTTCTGATTTTATCCATCAAAGAAACACCGAGCATAACCCGCTCCATAGCACGCTGAGCGACTTTAAATTTGTGGATCAGTCCTGCCGTGAGAGTCCATGTATATACATGTATATCAATATAAAAATATTCTTCTTTATTATCGTTCGCAAAATATTAATAATACATGGGACATCCCACACAACGCCATCTAGTCCCAAAGTAAGGAAGTATTACACTTGTGGTATGAGTTACTAGACAACTGATATACATACTTAAATATCCTTTATAACTTTATTCTTTGAAATATTATTCTTCGAGAAAAAACGATTGATAAATCAAATCCAGGATCGAATGAAACATTTATGTATTTGTGCCCAAAATCGAATACAAAGTACATAGCCTATATCTTATTCAAATACTACGTGTTTACATCTAAAATGTATACAGAAAGCAATGATAAATATTTGTATAGAAATTTAGACTGTCCGTATTATAAAATATACTCGTATAGTGCAGCTGAACAAACATAACAAAAGAAAGTACTTATTTGGGGTGTAAAGTGCCAGTGAGTAGGTTTCGAATACGTGTAGAATCACAAACTATAACATAAACAACTAAACCTATACCGCCCACAAAGCCTATTTAAAACAATAGCCTGCATAGCCCCCAGTAACAACAGCGACACTATAGCCTAAAAGCTTGCATATGCAATAATCATCTATAATGCCTCAATATTACTCGAGTACATACAACCTCCGTAGACGGTCCCTCCCCGATTTGGAAGTAAAATTTCATCGTCAGCAGACTGAAATAAATTACTTGCATAAACGCGAGGGAGCCGGCCGAAAAAGGAAAACTGTTATAACATCAACAGACGAGTAATTAATGGAGTTGTCAGAACGACTAAGAGATAACGGACAGGCGTGACGTTTGAACTTTATATTGATACATTATATACATAAATATAGGTAGGTTACCTAAATTTAGATTTGAAAAGTGGATTACTTTTTCTTAATTATTTTATTTATCAGGAAAGAAAAAACATATCGTACTCATATAAGCCGGTGGTTAACAACGAGTCATGTGTTATAAATTCACAATAAAAAAATATCTCAAAAAGTGTGACAATTTTCATGCAATGGATTTTCGACAGAAGGCTCCGACTAATGGTTATCATTGAAAACCCTTTTTAAGGTTACGCTAGCCGGTCATTTCGAAGGGTAAGGGGCGAAGGGTGTAACACTCACTGTTATAATGAGGCCTGTTCAAAACTAAGTCAGTTATTTATATATGTCATCTTTAACTTAGGTTTATAATAAAACAGAACAGAAAAATTATAATAAATAGTAAGTCTTCGAATATTTGTTTCTCAGTTTTTTTTTACATAACTTTAAATGTAAATAAATTATATAAATTGGACGTAAAGAAGCTGAAATTGATTTCACTACATAATTTAGTTATTCACATTTTTAATTAACATTGTTAATTAAAAATCTTAATTGTTAAAATCTTAAATTCCTTCGTGATAACACTAGAACCAAAGGTCGATTTATAAGTTTTTGCATACTCAATTTCAGTATAAAACATTGTGTGTCTCACGGAAATATTTTATAACCATTTTTCAGGGCGTAGCAAGAATAGATGGACTTTTTTTGTGCACTGTATCGTTTTTTGGACTCGTATGTGTAACGACATTATTTTTGGCTATTATGTCGCAGTGTTAATAAGCGAAATGAATGTATAATAAACGAAATATTACTATAATAGCTAAGTTTAAAACGTAATGGAACTTTTATACTATGTTTGTAAAAACAGTTGTTCACAGACGACCGCTTAGCCTAGTGGGTAGCGACCCTGCCTATGAAGCTGGAGGTCCCGGGTTCGAATCCCAGGTCGGGTCAGTATTAATATGATGAATATTGATACCGGTACCGGGTCTTGGTTGTTATATGTGTGTGGTGTCTACGCAAAAATATATATATGTATATATTATAAAGAATATTTAAGTATGTATATCAGTTGTCTAGTAACCCATAACACAAGCATAATACTTGCTTACTTTGGGACTAGATGACGCTGTATGGGAAGTCCCATGTATTATTATTATTATTACAGTACGCGATACATGAACAGCTGGGGGAGAAATGAACACTGGCTACATGACTGACCGATTGGCCTAGTGCTTATTGACCATAGGGGTCTTCCATTAATCGCGTTATGTTTTCTTAGCATTTTGAACCCCTCCCCCCTGGTGATACGTTGTGAGGTTTAACACCAACCTACCCAATATTACTATTACTAACTCCTACCCAAATTCACGTGTTTTTTTTTAGTACAAATTATCTTCAGAAATCACGGGTCCAACGACAAAATAAATACACGTGATATCTTACTACACTCCCCTCCCACCTTATGATACTTTGTGATTTTTATCGAACCCCCTCACCCCTTTAGAGCCTCACGTGATTAATGGACGACCCCCTAACTGCAGAATCAGAGATCGCAGATTCGATTCCCACTCGGGACAAATAATGAATAGACATGTTCTTAGACAGAAGTCTAACAACATGTCTATTTTTTCCATGTCTGGCTGTAAAATATCTATATAGGTATATATTATAAAAAAAATATTTAAATTGTCTAGTACCATAACACAAGCTCTACTCAATTTGGAACTAGATGGCGCTGTGTGGCATGTGCCATTATAATTATTATTTGACTTTCTCAAACTAACACGTGGCGGCACTGTTATGGAATTCCCAATGTTCGATGTTATCACGATATGTGGTGATCGTCGTTCGTTATATTATCGCGGCTTCTGACTAACTTGAATGACCATCCGATCGGATTCGAATTCGAACTTAGCCCTTGCTGACTAATATTTTTCCCCATTTGGACAGATTTCCCCATGGAAAACAAATTCTGATCCCGAGAAGCAGTAGAAATCGCTTTCACATCCTCTACTGAATCCTGCTTCCCAAAGTTCTATACAAAAGCGTTTATGACCTTCCTGTTAGATGGAAAAAATAGGTAGAGATAATGTGTATTTTTTTTAAATTAAGTAAATAATTCTTTTTTAATTAATTAATCAATTAATTTTTACCTATATCATAAGTATTGAGACTACGTAATAACGTCTAATGTTTAATATAACGTAATAACGTTTTCGACGTAAATTTTCGAATTTTCAATTCTCAGATACATATGAGTAAAACAATATGTATATAATGAGTTATTAATATACTTCTCAGGATATTAAATATGTAACAAATTTGAAGTTTAATTTCCAATTATTTTATTTAACCCAGGCACTACACATTAACCCATTTGGGTTAGGTCCGAGGTCACGAGCATTTGAATAACAACAGACAATTCATTGATAATGATTAATAACAAGTTAATAGGTTAACAAAAAAAAGTCTCCTACATCGACGAAACGACTGCAGAAAAGAAAAGTTTGTAGACTAAAGAATAATTGAATGGGTCAATATTTTCAACGTACCCATAATTAGTGTATAACGACTCCGCAACGATTTGCCGGCATAGCGATCGCTGGATGCTGACCCACAGCGGTTGCCCGTGTAATCAGCGGGCACCGAATCAATCGACATTATTGATTCTGTGTTAATTGAGCTACCGGTAGCCCGTTACCAATATCTGCCCGGCACAAGATGATTAAGTGAAACATGTACTGGATTCGATTAATATACCTATTGAAAGTTCGTATTGCATGCGAAGAGACTCCGTCGTCGTTTAGACTTAAAAACATATCGTGTACAAATATATAATACTTAATATGCTACGTTCACTAAATATATATAATGATATTTCATATTTGTAGATGAGTTGATTGGAAAGTTATGAATAGGAACATTTTGCAATCTACGTTAGAATTGCGTGTTTTCCGACTGAGGCGTAAAAACTAAAAATACTATATCGAATCAATGAATGCATTCCAGTTGGAAAACTTATTCAACGACATACCAATCAATTGTACACGCGTGAAGTAAATACGATCTGCCAAAAATGCAGGCGTTACACACTTCTGTCTTTGGGCATACTAAAGTGTTTGTGTAAAGTAAGAAGGAACTTAAAATAAACTTTTTAGTGTGCTTTTTTTGCGGCAACGATTTACACGAAGAATTAAGGGCTACTATAAAAAGTGGTTGACAGAACCTCAATGTTTTTAAATTTTATGACAGCTGACCGTCCACACATGTTCTAGAGACAAAAATAAATCCATCCCAACTTCGATACAACTAGAAAGCACGTTTAAAAAATACAAATTAAATTTTTGACGACTAATGAAATATAAACTCGGCCGTTCAATACGTGCAGAATTTAATTCATCTATATCTACAAAAGTAGAAACTATGGAGGTGTGAATAAAGGTTTCGTTTTTCAATTTTAGCTCCGGATCTCTTAGAAGCGGGTCATATGCCTACTTCTGGATACAGTAAAACCAGAGGTACACCAGGTTAGGTACACCAAAAAGCGTCCATGCGACAGTCTATACTAGATATTCCAATTCATAATGTTAAGCGATTCGCTAACGGCTGAAATAAGTCAGCAAATGAATCCACGATGATACATTGCGCAGTTCGGGCCCAATAACGCCTCCTCCATATGAGATTTCTTCTGCAAATTTATCACCCTCTATGCAAATAATCCGCATGATGGATATTGCGACGCCGGCGGATAGATGAAACGCCTTCCGTTGCTCGGAAGCGAAATTATTTTTATTTTATTTTTTCGTACCCCTTAAGTTTAAGAACTCTTTTATCGCGGATGCGAAAGTTATGTGAGATCGGCGAGATTAATTACTTTTACGAGGTTCACCTTTTTAAACTTATTTTACTGCAAATTTTTCAGAACCGTGAAACCGACTTTTTATAAGTTGCTATGTGATTACGTATTTTTATGGCGGATATAAAAATTAATTTCAAAACCCGTGTGCTATTTATTTTATTAATGGAGTGGTGTAGCAAGGTTAAACTTTATGGCTGTTTTGAGTGAAAAACGATGAGATATTTTTATAGTTTGGTAAACTTTCTGACCAAACTATATAGACTTGATTATTAAGCTAGCAAATGTTTACATTAGTAAAACTACAAAAAAAATGTATCTTATTTTTAATGGTTAACTTCCTGATAAAAATTATGAGTCTTCAATTAATAAAGAAAATAATAATAATTAGGATTTAGTAATTTAATTTCGTTTTCATTTCAAATGACATTTGTAGAATAAATAACTAGTTATTTGGATATTAGCGTTCCTGACGTTTCTAACTATGAGGCGCGTGTTTGAGTTAATGTTATGTAACAATGTAAATAATCGATTTTTCTCGATCTATACTAATAACGATAATATAAGTTATTACCATCGAAATCGAATCATAAGTGAAGAAACATTATTTTACGTCTAATATAATGATTGCGATTTTAATTGCGATAGATATATATATATGTATCGGAACCAAAATCGCAATCCGTTAATATCCGAACTTTCTCTTAATACTAAAACTATTATTTTTTCTATGAAACCGTTCTTTTGATATTACTATACATATTGCCGTCAAAATCGTTCCAATAATCAGTTTTGCTCCTTATGTTGCAACTATAAAGTATAGTATTTATATATTCTCAAATGTCACTCATTATTTACGTTACTTGGAGGATATGCAAACGTCAGGAACGCGTTCTCATGGCAGATCTAATATAGTAGATATTATTAACATAAACTTAGTATCATGTTTTTAATCAAATTTCCTCAATAGGTATAATAACTGATCGTACTCATATAGTATGTAAATCAACAGCAATCTGTTACTTCAAGTATATATACAATAACTGTAAAGTAATCAAACAGATTCAGTTTAAAAATTGTATGAAATTAGTAAAAACCATAGACTGTGAAAGCTGACGACAGCTCGCGTTAGAGTAGGTATACATCGATTTTTCTTGTATCGATGTAAACATAAAAATCGATTTATTTACTTTTATTAGTGGATCTATTACTATTTTATTTTTTTTATAATATTTTTTCTTGGTATGCGGTTACGATATCTTACGACTGTAATAAGTGGCGAGATGCTATTGATTTACATATTGAAGTTAGTTCATTCGACTTTTAAGCATTGAGAGTGAAACTACGTTATCACGAAGAACGACGTACGATGGGCGAAGTAAAACATTCTAAATGTTGAATTTCTTCAGTTTCAGGTGAGTCTTGCCTCTTGGCCATGGACTCGTCTAAGGTACTAACATCAAAGTAATAGGAATGATTGTTGTTTAACTTGATTTGAATAATTATTTTCAGTTGTCAATTGGCTGGAATATCGAATCGATCGTTTACAAATTTCGTTTTGAGACGCAGGCCAATGTAGCCTTGTTCCGATAAACCCACGGTCAGTTCATCAAAATTAACTACGTTTCATTTTCATTAATTTTCTTTGTTGTATTTGTTGCGATTTATTTACGTTTATTTATTGAAAATCGCCTTCTGCACATTTCCCGAAATAGTCTTGTCATTCTACTAAATTCTATTCTTATCGATTATTGTTAGTATAATTTGCTATGTTTGTATATTAATTTCTTTTATTCTTTAGTGGCTGATTGTTGTGCGTTGTCTAAATGTTTAGCTATTTTCTCATCGCTTGTATCGATTTATATGTATTTTATTTTTGTTTTGCGAGCATTTGTAATTATTTTGCATCTATATGTTCGTTGTTGTAAATCTGGTATAAATAAATGTTATCACTTAGGTACTACATTTTTTTAAATCACGCAACCCGATCACTAACATTCACGCTTCCAATATCAGAGAATGAATACAACACTATTTTGTACCATAACGCAGACATTTTTAAATTTAATTTGTGCTTTTACTTAAATTAAAGTTTGATTTGTTAGTCACAAATTTTTGTGACATCACGATATTAAACCATGTGAATCTTAATAAAAATACATCAATAACTTTTATGTAAAGCAAAATAAAAGGTTAGCTATTGCTCAGGCCCTTGTTAACTTACATAAAAAAATTGTTAATATTTGTTAAAACACTGAGCTTATAAGAATTGGACCTTTAAAATTCTGGAAAACATTTAAAAACTACTAATTTTACATAATCGTACACATTAAAATAAAAATACATTACCAAGACTCTAAATGTTACACGTAGATGTGCTCTTTAATATATATTTATATTTAGATAAAATTTTTAATGATTCAGCAAAGAAACAGTCAAATATAGATTATCATTAGTTTTAGCACGTATAACAAGCATATAACTACATAACTTCGAAACAAGGCTTTATGAAACTACTAAAAATTTCACAAGTTCCCCAGCTTGCAGTCCCCAAAATATTGATCGTGCCTCTCACTCATTCATGCCGACGTGTAACAAAGCACGCCGAATAGCTGGGGGAGCGGGTGCACACACACACAATTCCTGCTAAAATACAAGCGGGGATGAGTTTCGCCCAAATGCGCATGCGTGACTCGTTTGCAGCGCTTCAAGCGCTTTAATTTCCACCCGTCCGTAGTGTTGCCGTATCTAACTTCGCTCGCCGCTGTTGTAGAAAGCGATGAAATCGCTTTTCCTGAACAAAAGGAGTCCATTGAGAAAGCGTACTCTTGAAAAAATGGCGTACGTACCCAAGCATATTCCTAATAATAAGTGTGTATCTATGTAGTCAGTCCTTATTAATAGGTAATAAACTAAGTACTTAATGTTCTTTAATCAACACATAATAACAAGAAAATAATAACGGGTAATGATCTACGCGTTCTCTAACCTCACAATAGTAATATCTAAATATCGAAGTTGTTTCACGATTTTTTTCTAGAACTAAAAAATACAAGGACGATACGCCATGTTTATTTCAAATTTTTCGTTACGATCTACATTTTTGGATCATTTTCGCAAATAATGAGTCATACTATAGTATGTTTGTTGTGTTACTATATGTAGGGTACAGTGATTGTATTTTAGAATGCTTGTACAATTCATAAACACTATATAGTTAAGAGTTACATGGTATTTCTAATAGTGCTCAGTTCTTAATACATACATAGTATTGACATATAAATCCATATTTAGAGAGAAATTAGTTTTACTCGCAAGGGTTTGTTTTTAATTTTGAGGGGTTTATAAGCTTAAAACATAAATGCACATTAAACTTTAAGTATATAACATAAAGAATATACGCTAGTAAACGCATGCCGTATGTGAAGCAAATCGGCGATATCTCAAAGAAGGGCCAAATACGCATTCAAAGCCGACGAGCTTATTTGCAACGATTGTTAAAATGTCACCGAAGCGAGAGAGTATGTAAGCTGCCCTTTTGGCGAATAGGCGGAAGTTTATGCCTGTATGTGAACGGTACTAAATTCTGGGATCACACATATATTTTTTGATCTCTGGTACGGCACTGAGTCCCGAAATTGAGGAAAAACATGGATGGTATGTAGCAGGTAGCGTGGATCGGTCTCGATCGCTATAAATGTACCAAATTACGTATTTCAATAAACGCATTCAAGTGTTACCTACAGCAAAGCCGTTCTCTTCGAATCGAACGCACGCGTTTGTCTGCCATCACTCTCGAATTTTAAAACGACACTCGACAATTAACGAGCTCTCAAAATATTGGAGTGTCGAGCGGGAAAAAAATTGCGACCGTGTCGGTTGGATGTAGGAATATGAAATATTTAAATGTCCTGCTAAAGTTTTAATTACTCTCTCATTCGTATGCATTTTGTTTTTCGATCGTGTCCTTTCATTTACATGATATTACAAAAGGAAGTCTGATGGATTCGGTACAATGGCGCCTTCTTTTGATAAAATAAAATAATACAATATTTTAAATGTAAATTTAAGAATTTGTATATTAATAACTATGTATAAAAAATAGGGTACTGCTAGAAAATTTATGTAAATTTATATTCAAAAATGCATTCATTAGTCATACTACATGTTTTTGTATTACTTATTTGCGTTGACTAGCGTTTTATTATTTACCCCCCTCCGTGAACCGACCAGCCATCGCATAGAAACATTTAATTTGAATTTCCGATTTTAGCTCATATTGTCATTCAAAATCATAGAGTAAATTAATTTGATAGGAGCGTTTGGTTTTAATCATATTTCAATAGCGTTATAATGTCACTTGCGAACAATACAATATCTTATATGATCACTTTGTTATCCATCTGTCTGTCTGTCTATCAACTCCCTTTTCTTCAGACTCAGGGTAGAGGCATCAAGTTGAAACTACATAATATAAAATACGAAAGGTTTCAGCCCCACATTCCTGTGAAAAAATTTAAATTTTTTAATCAATGCTATGGGAAGATATGGTTCTATTTTCACTTAGATAATTCTGATACCCTAGAATCTTGAAATTTTACATTATAGAAGGTGTCTCATTAACACAATTATAGAAAAATTTGAAAATTGGCGATTTCGAATGTCAAGTGAATTCCTTTAATATTTTAAAATTGACATGCGTTTTTCATGCCATTTGGGGGTAGTTGTAAATATGTCAAAATAGTTCATATAATAGTACAGAACTTTCGAAGCCCGAGTCCAACTCACACTTTTCCGATTTTTATAAATTTGTAATAACTTGCGACGTTTGTACACATGTACGATGCCCAAAACAATTTCAAATGAATATGCTCACTAGAGTATTTTTTTCAAATTTTTTTGTACTATTGTTGCTTGCTTTTTAAAATTACATTAGATGTTACAAACTACTTTGAAGGCTAATATTTCGCAGAGAAAACAAAATTCAAAATCGGTCTAAATTTTTTTTTAGTTTAAGTCTCCTTGTTCGGATCTAGTTGGTTTAGTTCGGTTAGTCATGATAGCCCGAACGCAGCAAACCTGTTTCAAATCTATAAGGTCATGTGGGTGTGGTTTGAATCCGGGCGTGTACCAATGAGTTTTTTCTGACTTAAGTACATTAACAATCACTGACTCCGTGCCTCGGGGAGCACGTTAAGCAGTCGGTCCCGGTTACTGTCAATAGATTGCGGTCGTTGCAATCCACCAACCCGCATTGGAGCAGCGTGGTGAATTTAAGCTCCAAGCCCCCTCATCTTTAGGGGAGGCCTAAGCCCCTGCAGTAGGGTATAAAAAGGGCTGATGAAATGGAATGGAAATCCTATTAAAAAAACGTCTGAAACTAAGAACAACTTCATGGATTTAGAAAAGATGTTGTTCTTTTGTCGCCCAAATATATATTTTGACGTTACAGAAAGAACGGGGCAGGCGAACATTAGCCGATTGAACTCGATGAACCGTAATAGACTTTAAACGGTCGTCAATTAACAGCATTGATTTAATCGGACAACACTTTTTTTGTTCCGTGTATTGCACCTTTTTTTATTTATTTATCGAGATGACAGATCCGATTCGTCAATGACAGCCGGATGGCCGATTAATCGAAATATTCTTTCGAAAGTTTTCCCAAGATTGTCGATTTCTCTAGATTTATTCAGCTTTCTGCGTTGTGTAATTTATCACATCATTCTGAATTTTATTTTGATGAGTTTCACTTAAAACATTGAGAAAGAAAATAACAATATTAAAATATGTAGTCGCCAGTATTTCGAATGTTAGTAGAACAGACATAAAAATAAACAAAACATTGTTTATTTAAATCCTATTTAACTTAAAGAAAACACGAAAAATGCTGAGTTAATTATTATTATTATTTATTATTAAGTATCTAAATACACACATATTAGTCCCAAACTAGAGTATCATTTGCTTTATTCTGTATTCATTATTTAAAAATATGCAAGATGACCCAAAACGTCAAGCGTAAGTTCACCCCATGCACCCCTTGAACATGTCAACTTGTTCCAGGTCTGGAGGAAAAAGATATCTATATATGTATATATTAATAAAAGAAAGAATATTTAAATATGTATTACAGTTGTCTAGTACTCCTTAATACAAGCATAATACTTGCTTACTTTGAGACTAGATGGCGCTGTGTTTGATGTCCCATATATTATTATTATAGAACAAATTGCGATGTTCATGCACACAAATATTTGTCCCGAGCAAAAATCGAACCCGTTAATCTTGGCCGTTAGGGTCTCTGACCACTTAGCCAATCGGTCAGTCGAAAAAAAAGCACAAACACTATCAACTAATAAACCAGGGTCTTTGGCCGCTACTCGCTAGGCCATGTTATAACCAGGACAATATTTCAGCAGTTCCGCCCGCCGCCCGACGCGACGACAGCCGCAAAATATCTGCAATTCTAATGTCGAGCCAAGGCGCGCCGGATAAGAATGGGACATGCATTACAAATGGCGGTTGGTGCATGGCGTCACCTACACGTGTTCCGTTTTGAACAATACAAAACTTACATAATAATTTAACGGTTAGCAACCGCAGGTAAATGAGGTAGTTTTTATTAAAAATTTTACGAATTTGTTAATCTGCTGTCGGATGACATTAACAAAATCGCGTCTTACTGCTTGAGGTATTACATACTATCTTATATAGAACTAACACGTATACAAGGGAACTAGTGAATGTTCGTCTCTTATTTATTTAGTAACTAGCTTTACGCCCGCGGGCTTCGCTCGCGTGGACTACACAGTTGTACCGGGACAGGTACAGGAACGCGACGCTCCAGGACATTGTAACACTTTTTAGAACATTCTGAAACTTAAATACCTAAGAAATCTCTATACCTCATTTCTTACAAATCCATTTAGCCATTTTAGCATGAAAAATAGCTATCCTACAAATCGGTCCCAAAATCAGTCAGACGTTTTGTAGATTAACCGGAACAGACAGACCGACTTACAGGCACTACGATTTTATATATGTAAATAAAAATTTTCACTCTTGACAACGCCCTCTTCATGTTCGCAAAATTTTAGTAAAATCAGATCAGCCGTTTCAACGATTAGCCCTAACAAACAGCCAGACAAACACACTTGATAACCTCCTTTTTATGTTTGCGAAGATTCATAGAAATAGTTTAGTCATTTTGGAGATTAGCCGGAACAAAAAGACAGACAGATAACCACACGGGCTAAAAGGTATATATATATAACTTTTGACAACCTATTTTAATCTCTGCATAGTTTCATTTAAATTTTTAAAAGTTTAGCTCAAACATACATAAAGACAGACAGACAGACAAACAAAAAGTAGTGTTTTTCACTCCTCACACCCCCTATTCACGTCTGCGAAACTTCATTAAATTTGTTTAAATGTTTCAGAGTTTAGCTCGAACGGACAGAGAGACGGTTAGACAGATAAACAAAAAGTATTGTATGTCACTCCTGACAATCTTTTAATCACATCTTTAAAAGTTTCATTGAGATCAGTTCAGCCTTTTCGGAGTTCAGTTCAAACAAAGAGACGGACGGACAGACAGACAAATAAACAAAAAGTGTTGTATCTCACTCCTGATAATCTTTTTATTGAAGTTAGTTCAGGCGTTTCGAATATTAATTCGAACAGACAGACAGACGGACAGAGAGACAAACAAAAAGAAGCCTGCGTCACCTCTGGTAATGTTCTCTGTACGTCTGCAAAGTTTCATTGAAATCAGTTCAGCCGTTTCGGAGATTAGCCGGAACAGACAGACAGACAAAAAATTTGTTGGCAGTTATAGGGACTGCCGATAAAAATTAAAACTTAGAACTCATCAAAACATCAAGTTTGAGTACCAAAACGATAGGTCTGGGATTGATGGTTTCGAAAATATAAACTTTTAAAAATTTGGTCACGTGGTCACATAGATCTCGTGAAAACATTAAGTTTGAGTACCAACACGCTAGATCTGCGATTGATAGTTTTGAAAATATAAGCTATTAAATATGTGGTCACGTGGTTACATAGACCTCGTCAAAACATCAACTTTGAGTACCAACACGATAGATCTGCGATTGATAGTTTTTAAAATATAAGCTATTAAATATGTGGTCACGTGGTTACATAGACCTCGTCAAAACATTAAGTTTGAGTACCAACACGATAGATCTGCGATTGATAGTTTTGAAAATATAAGCTATTAAATATGTGGTCACGTGGTTACATAGACCTTGTCAAAACATCAAGTTTGAGTACCGACACGATATGTCTGCGATTGATGGTTTCAAAAATATAAGCTTTTAAAAATTTGATCACATGGTCACATAAATATCACCAAAACATCAAGTTTGAGTACCAACACGATAGGTCTGCGATTGATAGTTTCGAAAATATAAGCTTTTAGAAATTTGGTCATGTGGTCACATAGATCTCGTCAAAACATCAAGTTTGAGTACCCACACGATAGGTCTGCAATTGATGGTTTCGAAAATATAAGCATTTAAAAATATGGTCACGTGGTCACATAGATATCACCAAAACATCAAGTTTGAGTACCAACACGATAGGTCTGCGATTAATAGTTTTGAAAATATAAGCTTTTAAAAATTTGGTCATGTGGTCATATAGATGTCGCCAAAACATCAAGTTTGAGTACCAACACGATAGGTCTGGGATTGATGGTTTCGAAAATATAAGCATTTAGAAATAAGGTCACGGGGTCACATAGATCTCGTCAAAACAACAAATTTGAGTACCAACACGGTAGGTCTGCGATTGATGGTTTCGAAAATATAAGCATTTAAAAATGTGGTCACGTGGTTACATAGACCTCGTCAAAACATCAAGTTTGAGTAACAACACGATAGGTCTACCATTGATGGTGTCGAAAATGTATGCATTTAAAAATCTGGTCACGTAGTCACAGACAGATGGACAGACAGACAGATCGACAGACAGACAAAAAACAGCTTATGCCACCCTTGATAATGCCCTCTGCACGTCTGCAAAGTTTTATTGAAATCGGTTCAGACTTTTCGCAGATTAGCCAGAACAAATAGACAGACAGATCGACAGACAGACAGCTTATATCACCACCGATAATGCCCTTTGCCCGTCTGCCAAGTTTCATTGAAATCGGTTCAGCCGTTTCAGAGATCAGCTCGAACAGACAGACAGACGGTCAACCAGACCAACAAAAAGCAATCTATGTCACACTTGATAATACCCTCTGCACGTCTACTAAGTTTCATTGAAATCGGTTAAGCGGTTTCTGAGATCAGCGCAAACAGACAGACAGATGGACAGACAGACAAACAAAAAGTAGCCTATGTCACCCGCGGTAATGCCCTCTGCACGTCTGCAAAGTTTCATTGAAACCGGTTCAGCCGTTTCGGAGATTAGCCGGAACAGACAGACAGACAGACACTTCAATTTTATTAATATAGACTAGCTTTCCGCCCGCGGGCTTCGCCCGCGTTGACCACAGTTGTACTGGGAAAGTTAAAGGAACGCGACGCTCCAGAACATTGCAACACTTTCTAGAACATTTTGAAATATAACTGCCTAAAAAATCTCTATACCTAATTTCATAAAAATCCATTTAGCCATTTTAGCATGAAGAATAGCTATCCCACAAGTTGGTCCCAAAATAAGTCAGACATTTCGGAGATTAACTGGAACAGACAGACAGATTAACAGACACTACGATTTTCTATATGTATTAAGGAAACAAATTGCTTTTCACTCTTGACAACGCCCTCTTTATATTTGCAAAATTTCAGTAAAACCGGATCAGCCGTTTCGACAATTAGTCCTAACCAACAGACAGACAAACACACAGACAAACAAACTAAAAGTAGCGTATGTCACTCATCACACCCGTCTTTTCACGTCTGCGAAGTTCCATTAAAATTGGTTTAAATGTTTTAGAGTTTAGCTCAAACAGACAGAGAGACGGCCAAACAGACAAACAAAAAGTATTGAATGTCACTCCTGACAATCTTTTAATCACATCTTTGAAAGTTTCATTGTAATAAGTTCAGCCCTTTCGGAGATCAGTTCGAACAAACAGACGGACGGACAGACAGACATTAAAAAAAATTTGGTCACGTGGTCACATAGATCTCGTTAAAACATCAAGTTTGAGTACCAACACAATAGGTCTACGATTTATGGTTTCAAAAATATAAGCATTTAAAAATGTGGTCACGTGGTCACATAGATCTCGTCAAAACATCAAGTTTGAGTACCAACACGATAGGTCTACGATTTATGGTTTCAAAAATATAAGCATTTAAAAATGTGGTCACGTGGTCACATAGATCTCGTCAAAACATCAAGTTTGAGTACCAACACGATAGGTCTGCGATTGATGGTTTCGACAATATAAGCATTTAAAAATTTGGTCACGTGGTCACATAGTTACGTCTGCAAAGTTTTATTGAAATCGATTTAGTCGTTTCGGAGAATAGCCGCAACAGACAGACAGACGGACAGACAAACAAAAAGCAGCCTATGTCCCCCCTGATAATACCCTCTGCACGTCTGCCAAGTTTCATTGAAATCGGTTAAGCCGTTTCTGAGATCAGCTCAAACAGACAGACAGATGGACAGACAGACAGACAAAAAGCAACCAATGTCACTTCCGACAATACCCACTGCACGTCTGCCAAGTTTCATTGAAATCGGTTCAGCCGTTTCGGAGATCAGCTCAAACAGACAGACAGATGGACAGACAGACACATAAAAAGTACCCTATATCACCCGCAGTAATGCTCTCTGCACGTCTGCAAAGTTTCATTCCAATCGGTTCAGCCGTTTCGGAGATTAGCCGGAACAGACAGACAGACACTCCAATTTTATTAATATAGATTAAATTTTGTTTAACATTTTCTACTTTTGCAAATAAAGGGAATATTGAAAAATAGTATTTTAAAGCCTCGTAGTTGGTAATTGTATATTCGTCCTAGGGACTACATCAAATAAATTAATTAAGGCACTGTGCTGCGGTTATATAGCCGCAGTAACTCCAATCGACTGCAAATGCACACGCTTAAATAATACTGTTAACGACATAAACATAATAATATATAATGTTTATGCGGCATCACCATGGTTGCACATAGTCCATAAATGTCACATAACTCCATAGATTTACTACTTAGTCCATAGTCTTAACAATCTTTTTCATAGCCTTTCTTTGTTTTTGTTTATATGAAATTTGGTCCATCCCTGAAAATTATCAAGTGCGTAACATAAGTAGGTGTAGGTAATTTTACTAATGGAACTAAACAAAATAAATGGAAAAAAAATATTGGTACATCGTTTTTGTTGTAAATTCCAAAGCTACTTTGTTAAAACTTAAAAACATTAGGCCATAAAAATTGATAAATAAATTGAAAGCATAAGCCCTTATACATGTGCACGATCTCATTTCATCATCATCATCATCAGCCCATTCTTACCCCACTGCAGGGGCTTAGGCCTCCCCCAGGGTGAGGAGGGGGGCTTGGAGCTTAAGTCCACCACGCTGCTCCACTGCGGGTTAGGAACTGTAAGGACCGCCATCTATTGACAGCGTCCGGGACCGACTGCTTAGCGTGCCCTCCGAAGCACGGTGTCAGTGATATTGTGTACTCAAGTCAGAAAATCTCATTGGTACACGCCCGGATTCGAACCATGGCCCTATGGGGCCTTATAAATTTGAGACAGGTTCGGTGCGCTCTGAGCTATCACGACACTATCTTATTTGGCGGTCATCAAAACTAATTATAGTCCGTCAGCTTAATAGATGTTGCACGATTTTGTTTTGTGTGAACATCCTTCAAGTGAAAGAATGTGAAAAAGGAAGTGAAAATTTGATAATGTATTTGATATTCGATTCTGCCGTAAAATTGTGTTTTTGTTTAAGGTCAATTTATATGTTAAATATCGAATGGATTCATTTAAGAACGGTCTATATTCCATGACGACTCGATTGAGTACCAAGCAATCAAGCCTATCCATTAATTGTGGTAAGGAATGTCGATCTATATCAACTGGTCCTATTTTAGGTCAGTCTGTGGATGTGATAGCACCCTGCTTCATTCAGCCTTACATTTATATAGGAAAAGCTGTCGACACAGCAATATATAGCCCACTTTTTGTGAGAAACTGTCTTATTTTGTGATTTACGGATGGCCAATCATGGGCCGGTTAAGTTTCAGTTTAAACGATGTTAAAAGATTTAGTAGCCAAGCGGCGCGAAATTACTCGTTACCGAAGCCGAGATGACATCGTAACTTCATTAGTACGGTGATCGCACTGTAATTACGTCCGTATTATAACATATTTAGGACTATTGCGGAAGTTTAACTTCCGTTTCATGACTTTTACCGGTCAAAAATGGTTTATAAGGATCGCTATCATCGTAAATTTTTAATTGTTTTTTTAGACAAATGTTAAATATTATGTAAATAACTTACTAATATATATAATTTTCATTGAACAATACAAGGGTCGTGTGTACTGGTCTCGCAGACGCTTCACTCATTCACTTTCACTGTAGCTGACTTGACTCACATCTTTCAAGTCGACTACAGTCCTCAAAATTTTGCTCTACGCGTAATGGGCATAAATATCGGGAATCCACTCGAAATTTTTCAAACTTCAAAAGCTTTCTCATAGCTGTATGTAACTATTTCTCGTGTGACCTCGAGATAAAATCCATGGACTCTCTTGTTTCACGTATCAAAAGCACTCAACATTGTTTTCGAAGCTATTATATATGTATGGGCAGTATTTTTGGTACGAAATTCGATAAAGGATCACTCATGTAGATACTTTTTAATCTAAAGAACGCTATATTTACAAATAGCATCTAACAATGCGGGCGGGTCGCTAGTAAAACATCCGACCTACGGATGTTTAGGCTCATTGAAATCACACAGCATCAATATTACCGTAAATATTGGTGATTTCGTCAGTAACCTTTATGACCTTTATAACCATTTTGACTGGCCTGTTGACCGAGTGGTTAGAGACCCTAACTTCGGAGCCGAGGGTAGCGGGTTCGATTCCCGATCGGGACAAATATTTGTTTGCATGAACATGTCTACTTGTTCCGTGTCTGGGTGTAAAAGTACTTACCTACCTATATAATAATAATAATAATAACGTAGGATACATCAAAACAACATCTGGGCTCCAAACTAAGCATTAGCTTTTGTTTTGGGTACCAAGCGAAGACACCACATACATATAACAACCAAGACCCGGTACCACTGGTATCAGTATAAATATTCGTCATATAAATACCGACCCAACCTGGGATTCGAACCCGGGACTTCCAGCTTCGTAGGCAGGTTCGCTACCCACTAGGCTAAGCGGTCGTCAATATATGTATCTACGTCGTAAATGTATATATTATTAAAAAAAAAGAATATTTAAGTATGTATATTAGTTGTCTAGTACCCCATAATACAAACACAACATTTTCTTAGTTTGGGACTCGATGACGCTGTGTGGGATGTCCCAGATATTATTATATTATTATCATTATCGTATGTGAGTTGATTTTATCGTATCTATTTTGTAACTAATGCAATAAAAGTCTCTATTACGAGTACCTCCCAACTACACAAGTTTTGAAACTCTAACAACCGTTTTATGGCTCTACAACAGCTGTACAATTTGGGCACAACTTTGGCAGCCTTTATCAATATTAGACTAGGTAGTTCTATAGTAGGTATATACGCCTGTTTATACGTGTTATAGTTAGTAAATTCTAACTCTTTTCTACACCTACTGTGCGACTTTTATATTGACAAGGCTGTGAAAGTTGTGCTCAAATAGAGTTATACTTCACTTCACTTCATCAACTCATTTTTACCCCACTGCAGGGGCTCAGGCCCCCCGGGTGAGGGGGGCTTGGAGCTTAAATCCACCACGCTGCTCCATTGCGGGTTGGCAATTGTAACGACCGCCATCCATTGACAGCGTCGGGGACCGACTGCTTAACGTTCTCTCCGAGGCACATAGTCAGTGATAGTTATGTACTTAAGTCAGAAAAACTCATTGGTACACGCCCGGATTCGAACCATGGCCCTATGGCCTTATAAATTTGAGACAGGTTCGTTGCGCTTTAGGCTATCACGACTCTACAGTTATACAAATACTGTAGAACTATTTAAACTAAGATGAAAATGTTGGATACGGATATGTAGTGTGAATAAAATGGATAAAATATGGATAGAATACATTATGAATACTCTGAAACTGGCGTTATTAATAGAAAAGTTAAGAGGGGACGGTTTGTTGCAATATCGACATGACACACAGTGGTCTGGAAAGGATATCTGGGCGATGGAAAAAAAATGAAAATGATTCAATTAAAATATATACAGGATCAAAATACACGTCAACAACTATGCCAATGTAGTTTTTTTCATTGTCAAAAAAATGTTTGGTATCAGTCGGTTACGTAGAAACCAGATCGGTTCGACAATGAAATTCGAATCACCGTTAGTTGCTACTCAAGCTTAGAGGGATGATGGATTTCCGTAGTTGTCAGTGGTTTGTTTTTATCAGTGGATATTGTGACGCCTGTCTACTCTCACGACGACAGGTTATCGAACTCACTAGAAAAAGCGTGACACCTATCTACAATAGTACGAAAACAGGTCATCGAACTTACGAGAAAAATTCCCACACCCATTCAATAAAACCGAAAAGTCTGGATAAACAATTAAATTCCACAAATTAAAAATAGAGGCGCTTTTTGTTCAAAGGAATACTCGTGATATTTCGAAAAATCAACGCTCATTTTCTAGACGCCAGGCGCCAAAATTCCGTTCCCACGGTCGGTCGAGAAATTAAATGTAATTGATAACATTCGAGAGATAGAATATTCGAGACAGTGACTAGTGGAAGGGAGAGAACTATATAAGGCGATGGTCGGAGGCGTCGAGCAGTTGATTTTTGGAAGTAAGTCAAGCGCGATAATTTACGAAGGGCGGAGTGCTTTAACCGTGTAATTAGTTGGATATTGTTTGCTCTTGGATTATTTTGTGATTTGGAATTATAATAAAGTAAAGTGAACTAAAATCAATGTTTTAGTGCATCATCAATATCAGAACCGGTAGTCCGTAACAATATGATACGATTAGGAACATTTTTTTTGGAGATTACTTATTTTTGTTTATTAAACATATTAGTTTTATTAATTGAAAGTTTAGTGTTAAAAGAAAGTCATATTTTTTAGTCAATTTGTAAATTTAAGAACTTTCTTTGCATTTTCGAAGACTTGTGGAAAATACATCACATGATGGTGTGCAGGAAAACATTTTTTTCGCTCTTTATGTCAATGTTCACATAAACAAAATACGCGGAGACGACCGCCCTTTCAACTACATATACCTACGTTATTCGAACATTAAAGCGTGTTTTAGAGTTGATTGACTGATTGGTTGGTTGGTTGATTAGATCGATTGAGTTAGAGATTGTATGCGTTGCTAATTTTATGCTAGTATACGAAAAATACCATTATGACATAAACTAAAAAAAAGTGCGTAAAATACCACACTGGATCGGCTATGTTATGGTTCGTAGCACACATTTCTCTTAAAAGGTCAGGCTTGGTTTTTCAGTGTTTGTATTTAGTGTGTCAATAATATAAAAAATAAAATAAAAAATCCGACTGCGTAAAAATAAGGAAAACATACAAGTATCTATATAGGTAGTAGGTATTCTCTATGAGCAACGTAGAATACTTCATGTTCTTTTATTCAATACCTACTCAACAAATAATAAAATATGCTATAATATACTTATAAATCTAACTAGAATGTTATATGGTTAGGCGGGCGTAGACAAACCAATAAATATATAAATGAACAAGAGAGGACAAACTTGCCAGCAAACAACAGGTTCCTCAAAGAGAACCTGTCATTTAAAACGGAACCACCGCACCGGTAGAAATATTGTCGACTCCAAATTAAAACTCGATGTAAATATAGATTTTACTATATGAACAAACTAACACTGAACAAACATGTTTCTACTTACACACAAGATGCACCAAGATGTTTATTAATGCCCTCGCTGGCCATGTACACTCTGTACAAATTATAAATAATATATATGATTCTGATAACTAAAATATGATTTGTAGGTGTTTTTTTAAGTGAACTTTCAAAAGCAAACAATTTGGTAAGACCATTTTTTCTAACATCCCTACATTTTCATAAATAAAATAACAATAAATATAAATAAATCTAAGAACTAATTAACAATATTTACTTTAATTTTTATAACAAATATATTTTGTAATTCCTATTTGTATTAATACTTTATAACGTTGAAGACAGATTTATATTACATTTTATTGTTTGCTTAAGTAGGTACCTATTTATTTATCAAAAGAACAATGCATGGTGCACTCTATACTGAAATTTCGTAGGTTCTTCTTTTTTTCTTTTCGGTTAATATTATTATTAGTTATTTTTTATAATAGGAGCAGTTTTTTTTTATATTTTAGTGCCGACAAGGATATTTATTAAATTGGAGATTAATGATACTCATACATACATAACAGTAGCTTAAACACAATACAACAGTCAAAAAAGGAATTTTCCTCCACTTAGAAGGGATTTTCTCCTCCCCTGCCTCTGTGAAACATTCTCAACGCGCAATTGAACGTCGCGCCCGCGACCCGTTCCATTCTCGCATAAAACTGAAAGACACGACCGGCGCGACCTCCGGCGAAAAAGTCCAAGGGTTAGTTGTACACTGAACGAACGAAACGTTTTATTTTTATTCGTATTTTTATTCACTCTAATGGTCTTAAAGGGTTCAACTATAACTCTTGCATCATTAAAACAATATTTACTGACCATTTATTAGAAATAAAATACTAATCCTTGCATACAGATTCATTGAGTTATCGCTACAAATAATTAATACGTGTCTTAAACAACATTAGCAAACATGGACAGGGTAATCTCTACGACCTAGTCGGTAGCTCGTATTAGAATAACCTTTACGTCTCCTTATGCTGCCGGCAGCGAAACTCGTTCGGGTCCGCTGCGATAAGGTTAGTTCGAGCTCTTTCTGGGGTAGTGAATCTGTCAGCATCGCCCCGAAGCACCCTTGCTATTTAGCGTAGAAGGTGGATTTTAACACCGCTCTCCGACATGTCTAGGTACAGTTTTTCTCGTATAAAATTGTCTTTAATGTTAAGTGAAATAACAAACATGAAAACTTCTTAAGGAGGACTTGAGGATCCGGTAATACTATCATAACCCGTTGGGTGACGCCTGCTACGTCGATTTAAGTAGGAATAATTTTGACCACTGCCACCAAAAAGCTCTTTGTGACGAAATTGAAATGTATTTAAAAAAAAATCAAGATCATTCCTTAGACATACACACTACTTTTTGGAAATAAATATAATATCTAGTATATTAATTTTACTTCAAAGTAATATCCGATTAAAACTTGAGCCCTAAATTAGCTGACATCGGCGAACTGTGAGGCAAATAATGACTATAACTAAATTTAAAATTCTTTGTTTTTCAATAAGTTTATATATACTTTTGGAGATATTATATTTAATAAATTCAAAGTTTCAATTCAATATATTACCACTAATATCTTACGACTAAAGGCTGATTTGTACGAAGATAAATTCTTCATGATAAAATTTAAAATATGTAAACTTTTCGCGTTTCCCTTTAGTATTACGAAGTAATTAATCGTTGAATTAAATTTTTCGCATTTTATTACATCCCAAACTGCAGTCGTTTAGACTTTAACGCATATATATCCATTTAAGACTTTTTTTTTAATATCCCCATATTGCGAACGTGTATTTCGCATCAATATAATCTTCACTTAATATTTTTAAACTGACTGTACCAAACGAGGATGTGAATAAGAGATGGAAATTTTCCCAGTCAGACTTCGCCGCCTGACAGCCCGATTGGCGTGTATCGAGACTCAACGACATGTGCGTCGTCTATAGGGTTTAACACTATATATATATATATATATATATATATATATATATATATATATATATATATCATTTATATTTTAAGTACGAAGTCAGTGTTTGCCAAGAAAGCTTTTAGTTTGTTTCCATGTTTATTCGCGATACAGTAATTTAATATTCAAGAGACTCGAAAAGCAACTTAATCTCGTTCGAATAAAGGACTTCGCACAAAGTCACATTTTAAATAATAAAAGAGGTCACGAAACTTCAATGAAATCATTACATGTTTTGGAATCAGATTGTATAAAGAAATATAAAGTTAGGTACGCACAGCAAATGTAGGTACGTACAGATTATGCGATTTTCATGATTGTGCAACGAAATAACACAGTGACATATTCCGATGAATAGATTTATACGAAAAACTTTGCTGGGTTTTATGTGTTTAACCTATTCGCTACTCATTGCCCATATTTGGTCAGATTGAAGGTGAAGAGCCATTTAATTAACAGAGACAATTGATTGATAATGATTGATGACTAGTTAAAAGGTTAAATTGTCTAGATAAAACACCAGATTTTTTCTTCGTTTATTTCGCTGCCCAACATTTTACAGCGTGTTGACGTATCTCGACTTCTACTCTAGAGAACTAGTTTATTTCTACTCGGCATTTGAGTTCACTTCGTCATTATCATTTAAATAACTGCGCATTCACATAAATCGGACCCTTCGTTTATCAAACGCGTTCTATATATTTGTAGGTTTTAACGTTGTAGCTCCTTCCAGAAATCAACTACGAAGTTCAATTGGTTCATCGCCTGTTTTTCACCGTGGTTTTTGAAAAAAAAATCGTGATAAGGAGATGTTTAGAGTGAACGTCGAAGATGTGAACGTAATATATTACGAATCAAATTCCGAATACATAAACAAACAAACAAAAAAACAAACAAACAAACAAACAAACAAACAAACAAAGGTCAAAGATTTGATACCCGTCCGGGACAAATATTTGCGTGCATGAACGTGTGTATTTGTTTAGTGGTTGAATGTAAAATATCTATGTATGTAAATATCATAAAAAATATTCAAGTATGTATATCAGTTGTCTACTGTTATCCATAATAAAAGCTTTGCTTAGTTTGGGACTAGATGGCGCTGTGTGGTATGTCCCAGGTATTATAAAAAAAACATTTACTATTAATATTTAATTTATTCTCATAAAGACAAAGACTATGTGGAATAGCGATATTACGTCAAGTTTCAGTTTCGAAAACTCTGTTCCGAAGTAAATTCTTTTATATTTATTTGAACGATCAACAGACAAACGAAACAATAAATAAAAGTGTTATTCATAAAACTTTGGTCTTTTTTATAGTGGCCTAAATAAAACGCACCTAGGCTAACCTGAACAAAAGTGAAGGTAATATTTTTGCTCAAAATCCCATGTGTACACAGTCTCTGTTGCGTATCGGTATTAAGATTTATGCAGCCTCCGCCATCCATCACGAGATGAGAGTCTCGCGGCCTCGTGCCAACTCTGTACCTACTATCGGGTATAAATGTATTATTTTTACACATTGTGCCTATTTTCCACCTCACGTACCTACACTTTTAGGGAGGTTTCGGATTCTTATCACGACACTAGGTACACCCGTTCCATCAGCTCATTATACCCCACTGCAGGGACTTAGGCTTAATGGGGGGGGGGGGGGGGGGCTATTTACGTCAACTTTGTCTAATCACGTCAGAAACCTAGAAGGGATTCGGGGATAATAATTTACTTATGCTTGAGTAGTAAACCTTCAACTTTATATAAAGGAAGCCTCTAAAAGAAAAACCGAATCCTGTAAGACCATTCACTTTTATTTCAAAGCAACAAAATATAACTTGCCCCCTTTAAAGATTTTTTTTTATTTCGTTTATCCTGTGGAATAACATTTACAAAAACTAGGTAGTCATAATATTTTATGTAATGAGATAACTGATGTGATACTTGTGATATGTTTCGCCGTCGCGCATCGAGTGACTGCTTGAAAAATAAACTTGAATCTTTTCGACCAAAAAACAGTCAAGTTAATGGCATTGGAACCCCCAATGCGGAATCGAACTTACTCGTTTTATTTTCCATATAATAGCTAGTTCATAAGAACAAGTCAATAAAAATGTTTTTTGTATACGATCCAAAACAATGTTAAAAAAATCATAAAGATTTTGTTGAATAATGATTTTTTATAAAAAAGCTTTTAGGGATTTGGCGTTTTCTTTTGTCTTTTATTTCGAACGAACAATACTTAGGGCACTTTTATATTTCTATAATCTAGATTCGGGTCTTCGTTATTTAAATATGTTTCAAATACAAAATAATTTAGCGAATAGACTACTATACTAATCTTCTTATATAATGTCCCATTAACATTAAATAATAATAAATCGTTCATGGCAACGCAAACTTCTAAAAACCTAAAAAAAATATTGTGATATGCAGAATTAACATACAAAAAAAAAATTGTTTTATTTATATTTATTTTTAACTTCAGATCTTTTACTGTAATATAACCAGCAGAACTAATATGAAATATTGTCTGAAATTCAAAGAGAAATATGTGGAATACAAACATGAAATATTAAACTAGTATGCATATGTGTATCTTAGATATTACAAAGTATATTTTCTCAAACGAAGTCATAGAATGTTCATGCGCGTATTCTGCTGGAATAGTCGTAGTTTATTATACTGAAGCGATATTCATTTATACGAGCAGACAGAAAGTAAATTTTATTCAAAAAATATGTTTGATCAATTGCGCGCTATTCGTTGTAGGAATGTTATCTTATAAAATATTTGAATGATGTTTTTCATGGTTTTGTTCAACAGTAAACAACAAAAAACTTTATCTCTCAGCATAAGGATTCCGTTGTCACGAATCCTAAGAATGAAATTCTTATAAGATCATTTAGTTGCCTATCTGTCTGTTCACACTTTTTTTTTCTCAGAATCGGGTAGAGTACTAATAGAGAAGGATACCAAGTTGATGCCATGACTAAATATGGATGTCTGTGACCTTCTAGTCCTGGAAAGTTCTGCGGTCCTGTTGCATTACGTCTGTACCTTTGCATTTTAGTCAGCGGGCCGCCTTTATAAATGCTTTAAAAATAAATGGCGTATTTTCAAACAAATTAGTGTGCCATCAAAGCTTACGGGGTATTTCCCGTTTACCTTGAATCTGTAAATGTATCATAAAGTTAAGAAAAGAATGTGAACGTTAAACATTTTTAATTTTGTGTTTATTTTTCAGTTTTTTAAAATAGACATGCGTTTTCGTTTCATCTGGCGGTGAATACCTTTAAATACATTATATAACAGTACTTATCTCACTCAGGGCGGAAATCCGATTCGCAACAGTCGATTTTGTAGCTGTGATAAACTAACAGAGTTTTTTTTTTAATTAATTTAACATATAAATGAAAGCTCCAAAATTCGAATACTTGCGTTTGTATTACTAAATACGAAAAAAAAACCATTGTCCATTTAAAGTTTCTGTAATTGATGTCAAAGTGTTTCGCTATCTCAAACAGCGGGTTTTATCAACGAGAGGCATCTTACAGTACAGACCGAGGCGCGGCCCTTAGTAATCCTCGAGCTTTGTGTGTCGAGATGGGCGTTCCAGATACGGTACAAGCGAGCCTATACGGGTACATATAGAGTCTACCGACTTCCGTTCGTGCTGAAAATAAGATATTTTGCACAAAAAAGTTTGTATTAATATTATGTGCAAGTCTTAGGCATAGAACAAACTCGATTATCCAATACCAGTTGAGTCGCTTCGATGATAAGTTTAATTTGATGAGAATTTTGTAATTTTTAACCTCAAGCGTTCGATGCTTTATATATTTTCATTCCATGCATATATTTATGTGCATGAATTCACTTCTCAAATATTTCATATGTTCACACTCTACAATTAATAAGATCGAGATTTCAAGAAGATGTTTTTATTATTTATTCAAAAGCACTCAACAAGAATTTACTCCACAAATTTCCGTGTACATTCTTGAGTGTAATGATATTTTGAATTTAAACGTTGAATTCATTAAATTCTACTAAAATTATAAATGTGAAAGTTTGTATGTTTAGATATCTCGAAGTCGAGCACGCAGCGACGGAACAACGTGTCTACGTTATTTTTTGATATAGTATATGAACTGGAAGATGGCATGGGTTACTTTGTATCCCGGAAAAAGGCACTGTTCCTGTGGGATAACTATTCATCATGCTAAAACGGATGAACGGATTTTGATGAAATTTAGTACGAAGATGTTTTAAGACTTCGAATAACACACAGGATAAATTTCATCCCAGAAAAATACACGTTTTCTGTGTGATAGCTATTCGTCACGCTAAAACGGCTAAATGGATTTTGATGAAATTTGGTACAGAAATTTCTTAGGTAGTTAAGTTTCAGAATTTTCTAGAAAGTTTTGCGATGTTTTGGTGCATCACATCCTTATAAATCTAGTATGTAATGTTTTGAGAAGTATATTTATGCTTATTGGGAATTAAAAAGTCGAATAGTTTGGTACTAATATAGTCGTTATCAGCCGCAATTTTTTTTTTAGTTATTTAGTAAACTTAACGATTTTCGCAAATTTTGAGCTCAATCGAACGGAAATAATTATAGAATAAAATGAATTTATTGAACATGTTTGCAATTATTTTTTTAATATTTGTCAACTTCGTCAAAAATAGATATATATATGCATCGAAAGCCTCTCAAATTTTTGCTTTTTTAGCCGATGCAGTCTTCTCACAGGCAGCGGTTCGAATATAGATAGGGATCGAATTTTAGATAAACATTTTCAGATCTGAATACATAGGCATTTCTCTAAATCATGTTCTGTGCTGGTATCAATGGCTATAAAGGTGACAAAGCGTCGCTCTGCACTAAATTATTTTCAGCTATATAAAAATACCTCAATAAACCTTTAAAATATAATACTTTATCGCTATACGTATTAATTTATAACATTTTTCATGTATTGTAAAAACATTGGAGTGAATCTCGCCAACTTCTCTGAATCGAACTCGATTCGAATAATCGTTTAATCGTCACTAATAACAAAACTAGATTAAAACAGTCAAGTTAGTGGAGTAAAACGCGTCGGCACGCCTGCATCGGCCGGCATTCGATAACGTTAGGCCAAACGAAGATTGATTCGCGGCAGTCGGTCTATCCATCAATCACGACGAGAGGCTCTTTGTAAACACAACTCGGCGACACCGCCGAACACAGACTTTCTGAGTAGTGCAAAAGCGGCGGTAGACAGTATTGCGTATATTCACGGCGATTTGTATTTTTAGGTAAACGAATAAACAGGAGCCAGCATACTGCTTATGAGAAGAATATGATGATCATGAGAGAAACTTTCGTTGATTGCGGAGTATTTCGCTTTTTAGTAATAAAAATATTTACGGACGGTCAATCAGAAGGAACGACTACTAAGTCGTAAAAAATCTTTGTAAAAAACTATTAAGCGGCATCAGCAAAAGTGGACGTGGTATAAATAAAAATTAGGGTGTGTTTGCTTAGCTGATGCAACGCGGCGTTTGGACTTAAAGTCATTCACTCAGATCATTATGATTCTAAAACTATCAAAATAAATTATGGTACTTAGAGATGTATTATCTAAGTGAACATAATTATTTTTTAAATTTGTACTTGTGAACTAAATAAAGACCTTTGGCAACCCTAAGGTACTGAAGTTGAAATAAAGTGTTAGTTTTACGCAATTACTGCAATTGACGCCATAAATACCTTCCTGATTAGTCAACAATACGAACGATATGCCTATATCGATATAAATCAATATTCAAATTCTGCCTGCAATACACGAAACCAATATTTAAATCGTATCCAATACAACTTCGATCCGATTTCAATACGACATGATATACGGTTACGGTCACGGAGTATCGTAGGTACGCGGCTGTTTCCGCTAGTTTCTGTATTAGTCCAATGCAAAGGAACTATAGACGCCGATTGTGTCCCTAGGACACGCCATTAGTCTTTACTAACAATAGCGCGAAATTTCCCCGAGGGCGAGGTTTGGGCTCGAATTTTCCAACCGGAAGCGCGTTGGGCGGAACAGCGGATTTATGGCGTCGCTTCCGTTTCCGGGCCACACGCGCGACACACGTTATCGATTTTCGATTGAAAATTTCGACGGCGCCATTCGGTTGGAAATTTAATGAGTTCATTAAATATACGATTCCATTGTTTTATAATTAATTATGATTACAAAAAAAAATTATTAAAAAGACACAAATACTTAGGTTGAATTTTATTAACTGTCAGAGGACAAAACATACACTACCAGCATATTTAAACAACATTTGTATTTGGCGTTGTTACAAGACTATTTCAACATTATGAGCACAGGATTCAAGGCACGTATGCAAACACCTGTACCCAGATAACATACTAGAATATTTAGTACCCTAACGAAACGTAAAAACTAGTCGGAATTGAACACTATACTTTCGCTACCCAGAGATCGTCAGAATGTCGTTTGCCAATATCAAAAAATATCGAATACAAAATAACCGATATCTCGATGTTTTTAGTAATAACATGAACATAACGTTTCCCTTAGTGAATCGCGATACGAATCGCCCAATGAATATCTGAACAGGCCCGCTAGACCTAAACGATACAGGTGTGGACACGTTACGGTGTCTATCTAATATAGCGGGGTTAACCTTCTTTAACGTTTTTTCAGGATGAGTTTTCTGAGAATACTTTATTATTCGATTTCTTGGTAAATCAGAATGCGCTCTACTGTTTGTCAAAACAATGAATAAATAGGTGCTGTATTTTACTCCAGCGAATATTTTGATACGGCGATATAAGCATATGAAATTTTCTTGTTCAAAATCTGTATATATATCTCCAAAACCATTTTTTTCAAATCAAATCAAATCAAATCAAAATATCTTTATTTCGTAGTTATGTAACATAATCTTGAAATACGTCTTAAGAGTGAATTTTATTACTTTGTGGAAAAACGTCACCACAAAGGCGCATTCAAAATGCTGGTACCTCTCAGAAGAATACGCAAGAAACTGAGAGACGCTCTTTTTAACAAAATTATAAAAAAAAAAAGTATTTTAACAATAAGTGCTTAAAGAATAATATTATTGAAACAAACTGATAGGCGAGCGGCTTACACCCATGGATTTTTATCATCTAAGTAGTCTGATACTTTATAATAAGCTTTTGCATAAAGCTTTCGTTTTATTGTAGTTTTAAACTTATTAAGGGGTAGATCTTGAATGTCAGCTGGGATCTTATTGTAAAAGCGTATACATTGCCCTTTAAAAGATTTCGTGATTTTATTGAGGCGGCTGACATGATTAGCAAGTTTATCTTTGTTTCTTGTATTAACATTATGCCGATCACTATTTTTTTTAAATAATGTAATATTTTTTTTAACGTACATAATGTTTTCAAATATGTATTGAGATGGCAATGTCATTATATTAATTTCCTTAAACTTTTCTCTAAGTGATACTTTAGATCCCAGTTTATAAATTGCTCGAACAGCTCGCTTCTGCAACACGAAGATTGTATTAACATTAGCAGCGTGTCCCCACAGCAGAATGCCATAAGTCATTAAACTATGGAAACCACTGAAATACACCAACCTCGCGGTTTCTATGTCCGAAAGGAAACGAATCCTTTTTACAGCGTAAGCTGCAGAACCGAGCCTTCTCGCCAAGTTAGTGATATGAGGATCCCATTGCAATTTCGCGTCCAATGTGATTCCTAAGAATACAGTAGAATCCACAAGGTCCAATTAATGTACTGACGCCCATAAAATTGGTTTAAAGCACTCATTCATCGAGTTTAAAGTTCTAATAAAACGATTGCATTGCATTGACTTAAATTTAGATATTTATTTAGGTCCACTTGGGTTTTGGTCGTGATTTGCTTTGATAAAGGACAGAGTCGAAGTGAGCAGCAAAATTCAGAATTAATTCCACTAGCTCCTTAAAACCTCGATAGAGCAAACGTCGTGATGATAGAGGATCCATAAGCAAGCAGCGCTCGCTCACGCAAAATGTCCAATCAGTCAAATGTCGGGCGTTCCCACAGGCCTTTCACGTTCGAGTCATACGGGCGAACAAATATATGTTGTTGATTCACGAAATGTATACTTTATTGCCTGAAGTTACATTATCTAACGAAACAATGTGTATATACGATATATACCTAATCTTACGTATATAATACGTTGAGTTTGCATTTTCTCTCATATACCGCTGGCGATCTTTAATTTTGGTTGTCCTAGTTTTGACCCAACCTTGATTACCAGGCAGTCCGTTGTTACCATACTTCTTTGATTTCTAATGTAATAACGTCATCGTAATCATTCTTATCATGTCAGCCGCCGAACGCCATCTGCTGAATATATGCCTTCTCCATAGATTTCCATCTCTACAGAATACGTTCTTAGGTCACCTGTTAGCAACAGTTGTCTGATTTTTTTTCTAGATCGTCGCTTCAGAAGAACGCTGGTGGGAGGCCGTCACGCGCTACGACATCCGGTTTGTGGTCACCGCTCGGAAACATTTCTTCCCCAGCGGCTATTACACTATTGATGTGGTCTGCCCGTTGCCACTTCAACTTACTAATTCCTCGGGTTAAATCATTTACTCCAGTTCTTCTACAGACTTCTTCGTTACGAATCATATTCTGCAAAGAAATTCCAAGGATAGTTCTTTCCATAGCACATTGTGTGACTCTGAGCTCGTTAACGATTCCTTTGTTTAGGAGCCACATTTCGCTTCAGTTAGTCATCACTGGCAATACGCAATATTTAAAGATTTTGTTTTTAGGCACAGAGATTTACTCAAAGGCGATGTGTGCCTTCCTGTACTCAACCGAGTAGAATTTTTCGTTTGAGCTCTCCGTCGAAGTTGGATTTACGGAATAAAACAGTTTGTCCTAGGTAAAATGTGTTCATCGACCCTTTCGATTATAGAGTCCAAAAACCAGTTGAGTGCGTGCAACTTGAACTAATGAGATGATTTTTATCTTGTGTTCGTTTTTAAACCCATGCGATGGAAATCTTTACTGAAATATCGGAGCTTGGCTTCTCCAGCTATTTCTTTGTCAACGTGACCTTTTTGTGTCGGGGTTAAAAAAACCGATAGAAAACAAAGTACTTGGAGCGTACGGCCCCGAGTAAGTAAGACATCTTCGGTACTAGACTAACGCCGGTTTACTAATATTTAGCACGAGACACACGCGTAGGGGTATCGACATCGCGTAGGTACGAACAAACATCTTTTTTGTTCGTAGCTCGCTCACAGGATGATCGCCGCGTCCTCTACCCCACCGCACCGCTTCTTCCCACTTGTGTCGACTATTTACCGCGAAGACGTTCTACTTATAGAATTTTAACCTCCTTTGCAGAACGCGGCATCATGGCGGGCGATAATATTCCCAGAAACAAATGTTTTCACACATGTTTTTCGTGTTTGCGGACGCACTGTGCGCCTGGTAGATTATGTCGCTGTCTCACATGACTCTAAACACTGATGCAATTCGCACACACCACAAAAAATATTTATCTTTTAAATATCTTTTACAAAAAATATTTATTTTCTAACTTCAAAACGACAGTTTTGAAGTTCAGGCGCACAAATCATCCCACTTCAAGACAATGCCGTCGGAAAACCGGAAGTGGTGATGTTTTCACCTTTAATGTTGATACTATATCTTTCTATTTCAAAAGCTTGAAAGAGTCTAATGTTGTGGTAAAGAGTTTCAGAATGATAAAAGTTTCCCAGTCTTAAAATTATTTGCACTTGAATCGGTTTGGTGCTTTCGTTCTGTACTCGGAGTGACCTGTTAGCTTTATTGCGCAAACAAACATCGATACACCAATATACCACCGATTTGGTACGGCTACTTGAGGAACCATAGCACACAGCCCAGGTTTCGACAGAATCGAAGCCTTTCTCAAAGTCCACAAACGCTAAGTATAATGGCCGATCATACTTTTTGGGCTTCATATTATCAGGCGAAGTGTGTGGACGTGGTCCAACGTGCTGTATACGTATGAAAATTCTGATATATAATAAACCCTCTGAATTTTAACAAATAATAAACTTCACTGAAGTGAAAAATGCTCCGAGGAAACTCAATCTCGCTAAAAAAATACCTATTTAATGACATATCATTCTATAACGTGTAGATAAGTTGCCAACCTAACCCCCACCCTCCCCCGGCAACACTTTTTCCCTAGAGTTGCTACAGACGAACAGACAAGCGGACATAACAAACTTACAAAATATAAAAGATTACGGAGCTCTGAAAGAAGAAGAAAATGTCTGTTTGTTATGAACACGCAAAACTCACAACTCACCAATGACTTTTAGTATAAAGTCCAAAAGCAATTGTATTGTAATAGAACAAGAGAGAAAAACCTACCTACAATTGACATGCACAATCGAAATTCTATTTAACGAAATTCAGACTCAGTACACTATAGATTCTCATCGAACACGATGAGGCGTCGAACGAACGCAAATCGAAAATCGATTCGCCGCGACGCGACGAACGTGACCCGGAAACGGAAGTCGCGATAGGACCGCCCCACTCCCCCTTTACCCTGAAAGGACCGTGACGTTCCTGAAAAAAAACCTCACTTCAACTACGACTGATCGTTACTTTCACACAATAGAAGCCCAAAGTTGAGAATAATAGATCTAGAGATATTCAAGAAAGTTTAAAATTTCAGAAACTTTCCATCACAAGTGACTTAGCGTTGTTGTTCCAGAATATTTTTTTATTACACCATATATTAAATACAAGGAATGAGTAAGTTTTACAAACGTGTAATACATTTGAAGGCCGTTAAAGAATTATATCGTTTAGGAATTTTATTTTCAAAGTATCTTTTATGAACGGGTGATACGAGAACCGTTTCATCATATTCGTATATCAGGCACGCAACATTCGCCCATTTAACATTTCGGTTTGTGCCTGCCTATATATATGGTAATCTATAGAACTATTGGGTCTATTTTGATGAAGCTTTCACCGATGTATTTCTTGGTTGACCAGAGATACCGTACTACAATATCATGATGATACTTTAAGAAAAAGCGGAGCAGTGGATGCAAAAATAAGCTAAGAATTAATGTCGTATTGTATGTAAGGATTTTTCAACGCGGCTTCAGAAGTAAGTAATAGTTTCGACCTATATTTTGTAAGGAGCAAAATTTACTAAATATAAAGTCATGTGATTGTATCTGTCTGAGGTCATCTGACTGACCGATTGGCCTTGTAGTTAGAGACCCTAACTGTGGACCCAAGGGTCGTGGGTTCGATTCCCGCACGGGTCAAATATTTGTGTGCATGAACATGTGTATCTGTGCCGTGCCTGGGTGTAAAATATCTTTATATGTATATATTATAAGGCGTATTTAAGTATGTATATCAGTTGTCTGGTACCCATAATACAGGCTTTACTTAGTTTGGGGCTTGATAGCGCTGCGTGAAATGTCCCAGGTATCATTATTATTATGTACCGTGAGACGTTATTATATTTAAGAATTGTGTATTATTTAACATTAAATAAAAGTTTTTCAGCTAAATCCAAAATACTACAATTTATATGCCGTGAATATAAAGCAAGTATTATATACATTTGTTATGTAATTTGTAACATTCTAAGATTCCTAGTAACTTGAACCTTTTTGAGTACGATATTTATTGTTCGTAAGTAATTAAACCAAAGTTATATATCGTTTAAATTTGACATTTGATACTGAAAGCGCTTGATACTTGGTTTAATAATTTTCTGGCCTTATTATTTGATGAGATTATTAATACTTGGATTACTTTACGAATATTTGCAATCCATTTTGCTTTATTTATTGTAGTTGTATTTAAAAACATTTTTGAAATCTGTCAATTAAGTGAAAAGAGGTTTTTTTATACTATGTTACATGTTTATGTATTACACCTTTTTCTCCAATTTTCAAATTTTGAACTTTATTTTAAAGGTTTTTTTGTCACAACATTGGAACAATTATAATTTTGTCATATTTTTAAACCATTCTTTCTTCTGTGACAATCTTATATTCTCTGCCGATTCTGATGATTTTTTTAAATGTAAATATTTTTATAATGTGTCCTTAATAAATACAAAGAAAATGATATTTTTCTCGAACATGGAACGTGAAACATGTGATACGGAGTGAAATGGAGTTTTTATGCAACCCATTGAATCATTCAACATTGAATGAAGAAATCAGATTGAGATTTCAAGAATTTTTTAAAATTTTAATGTTGGCGAAATATAAAAGTTTCAAATTGGATACCAGTATGGCTCCATCCCTTTGACATTTAATTCAAAAATTATAAAAAAAAGTTATTAATTCACTAGCTGTTGTATCACAAATACTTATTAGAGGCTAAAATGGACAATTTAAAAAAATTAATAAAAAAAAAAAACAATTTACCAACCACGTTCATTTAAAATTCTTTTGAGTTTGCTACTACGCACGTTAGCGATACCTAACATAAAATGTCATTAAATAATGACATAAATTGAACATAATAGCAGCCTTTTTCAAAAGTCACAAAAGGGATTTAAAAACACAATTTTCAATTTGTATTTACAATTTTATTTATTATATACAGTATTGTCTTTATATTTCATGGTTTCATAAAACGTAATATTAACCAACTTATAAATACGTAAAATTCTCTCTTTATTTTTGTCTTTTCTTCACGTCGCGTCGTCGTAACGCAGCAACGAAACGGCGTGATATTTTCAGCGGAGGTACTTAGTTGAACGAAACTAGATTAACATAGGATAGGTACTATTGATCTTGGTATGTTCCCATGGGTAGAAATTAATCAATATAAGAAATTATTAACGAGCAAGGTATCTATAGTTGAGCGCCTAGTGCCTAGTGCCTAGTGGAAGTGCCTAGACTTACTACTCGATAAAGTCAAATATAGGAAGTGGTGTAGATGCGGGGGGAGTCGCGAAAGCTATACCAAAATAATCATAAAAAAATTACTTTTCCAACTTTATTCTAAAACACTAATAAAAAAATTAGCAACACATATTGTAAGGAAACCAATAAACTCATGTTCCCATTATGTTTTTTTCCCATTGTCCCCTTTTTTTTGTCGAGTCGTTTACCTGAATGCAGGTGAAAGCGTACAAAATATAAAATCGATACGGCGCGATCGTGACCCGGAAGTATACGGAGCGACGATAAAGCCTTAAATGGTGCCTCTCCGATACTCACACCTACATTATTTTCATATGTTACACACGTACATATTTATAGGGTTTTGCATTACGGAATTTAATAATGGAGCCTTCGCGGTGAAACTCTGTCAGACGACTATAACTTTTAAATTGATTTAAGGCGAAATTTGAAATTGACAACACATTTGATGCACTTACTGGCTTCATAAAAATATCTCCTGTATTATGATCACTAAAAATATAACTTACAGTTGTGTCACATTTTATACAACATGACCAGTTTTTGTATTTTCCTGGTAGTGCTACGGGCAAGTCATATTTTTTCCGTAGTATAAAGTATCTTTTAGTTGAGCCAGGTATTTAATTATCATCACACCTAATTTCATCAATATTCGTTCAGTAGTTTTTTGCGTCATCTATACACAAACAAATGGACAGACAGAAAAAAAATCTATTAATCGTGTTTTAATATCTGAATTGATAATTGCCTACACCACCCTCGCAATTTTTCTTTAAATGTAATGTATTGGCGTGGCTTCGTTTCATTTTTATTATATATGTATACAGAATAGATATACCAAAAAATAGTAGATGATTAGGGTTAAGAATTATATTATTTTGAGAAAATTTCATTATGAAAATGACTGATGTAATAATAATTGAAAGAGTTTTAAAGCGGCATTTCAGTTTGATTTGTGACCGCAATATTAAAAAATCAGTGCATAATGAATAGGCTGCCGAAAATATATCTTTACGATCTACAATAAAAACATTTCCAAAACAGCTGATCCTCGAAATATTTATCTAATATAACTCGTTAGTAAAATATTTGATAATATAACAGTTCACCTAGACATCTTTTCATGCTTAGACGGCGATATCCGAAATTCAGATAAATTCTCTATTATATTATACACTATATACTTGAAAATTTGGTCCCGTTCGTAACAAAAGACTAAGAGAACGCACCGAATACATAATAAGCGTCCTACAAAGCCACAAAGATAAGGTAAAATATACAATATCCATTCTCCGAATTAATATGCCGTGTTTACTTCTCTTGTTTTGATATATTTTTTTATCTAACCCATATATCTATTCTCGTTTTATAGGAAACCATTCATACGCGTAGAAGAATGAACAATAATTTTTTCATATAAAGGTGGCCATACACGTTAGGGTATTATTCATAGTTCGGTAGTTGTTCACGCGGTATCTTATTGATTTTAATAACAAACAAACAACAAAACAAATACTGATTTGACTCTGTGGTTCTAATCAAACTTTATGGCGGACCCGAACATAGGCACAAGTCGCGTCGCTGTAACCAATTTTAGGTGTAGCGGGCGGGACGCAGTGGAGTGAGGGGTATATGACCTGTACCTGCGCAAGCACGCTTTTAGCGTTGTATTCCGATCCGCCATAAAGTTTGAGGCGAACTATATGACATCGCGAACGCCAACTAAAACAAGGCTTGTGATTGGTCGAAAGCCGACAAGTGGCGCCACTAGTCGAGACAGAACAGTGTGTGGTGGCGGCCATTATGATACAGAGTGTAACGCGGGAACGGACTTTGTGTTCTTTAAAATAAATAAGCGGGTCGTGAAGTTTGAATTAAAATATAATCGCGGGCATAGTTATCAGCGGGCTATCAACTATATAATGTGTAAGTTCGTGTGTACATAAAAACATTGAAAGCAGTGAAGACACGAGACAATTTCTTCAGCGGGCGGCCAATGGTCATTTTAACATACCTACTAGCGGATTAGCACAGCGTACGGGTCGAAGCGATTTCAGGTCAGTCACATACAATTTGACACTTTTCCCATACAGTAGTTGTATATATATAGTCGGATTGTGCAGGCAAACATGAGCTTATTATATGTGAGAAAACTGTTCGTAGTTATCCGGGGCTTTAAGGCACTTGAGTATTTTTGGTGGTTGGCTTTGTGGCTTGGTTATGCTTGCGTGGTTTGGTTACCGAATGTGTGGGAGTTACATCTTGGGAGGAACAAAAAACCATGTATATCATTTTTAAAGACGAACGCACGAACGAGTCACATTGATGAGGTGCTTTACCGCATCTCGAACCATCATCATCATCAGCCCATTTTACCCCACTGCAGGGGCTTAGGCCTCCCCCAGGGTGAGGAGGGGTTTGGAGCTTAAATTCACCACGCTATTCCACGGCGGGTTGGAGATTGTAACGACCGCCATCTATTGACAGCGTCCGGGACAAATTTGAGACAGGTTCGTTGACCTCTGGGCTATCACGACACCGAACCATACTGGAATCATAATCAGCGAACCTTTGTGTTTGTGTGTCCATGATTACTTACGTCTTTTTTAGTCAGGTTATAAATACATCTTTGATTCGATGACATATTTATTGAAACAAAACGTAAAATAAAGAACTCGCGCATTACTTAATTAACTTTTAATGAATAATAATTACTATCTACCTACTGACATCCTCAAAATCTACGTCATATTTATTCGTTGAATCCTTTTATGTTCGAACGCAGTTAGTGCAAAATAGACGACTTCATCTGAGGGGTCATACATAAATCACGTCACGCAACCTTTAACCAATTTCGACCATCTCTTATCTATATCACATTTTGTTACGTTTTTAAAAATCTCGAAACCCTGGTAGTGTATCAATCAAGTATTCCAGTATCGGAAATTTGTAAAGTGCTTATATATTTATTAATATACTTGATGATTTTACTTTCTTAAAAAAAAAAACTAAGAAAAACATATATTTAATTTAAACAAACAGGGAGGAATATTCTTGTCGGTTTTTCTCCTTCTAGTTTTGGAACCGGTACCTAATCACCTAATCAATTCATTTGATGTTCAATAAGTGTGTGTAAACATCTTATATTGAATAAAGACTTTTTGATTTTGATTCTTTGGTAAAAATAATAAAATGTGTTTTTTTTTAATACAACTCAGTACTAAAATTTTGAGATATTATTATGGCGCCACAAAGTTGTCTTATTACCGAGTAGATGCGCGAGCGACTATACGATAGTATTTTATATTTGGCTGAGGTTGTATTACAACGCTGTATCAATATTTTTTCGGGAAAAATATTATAATGTAAAAAGATGTACCTAATATTTTTAAAAAAAAGGTAGGTAGTCTTTTAATAATGTCTAATGCCTAAAAATAATTATGGAAAGTGATGGAAAAATCTTCCTGCACCTTTCTTACCACACTATGGGTCGCGAAGGAATAACATTGTTGTCACAATTTCTCAGACGATATGACGTAATAATCCTTTATTATTACATTTAATCTTAGTTACTTACGTTTACTACTACTAGTACTAAGTTTAGTTTAATATCCATTCCTTTTATAAGCGAATATATTTAATGAAATATCACTAATGCCGTCTGATAACCTTATCAAGAAATATTACTTTGAATATACTACCATGTTCCCTTTAACTAACATAAAAGCTTAAATACGCAACTCATGATGTTATGTTGGATTTTATGTAACACTTGTCGCTTTGCCAAAAGTAATGACGTATTTTCTGGGAACAAGTCTAATATACAGTGATATTTGGTCATTGACATGTTTTTGACATATATATTGAAGATATAAAATGAATTGGGAGAGATGTGACTTCTATTTTTTGTAACAATAAGTAGTATTTAAAATGTTTAGTCACGACATGTAGTCTGTTTTTATAGATTTAAAAAAATTGATATATCACTGACATGAAAGAAACCACAATTTTGATTTATGTACCTATCAAGTCATTTGTACCTAAATGGCAAGACCGGTTATGACGAAATTTCAACAATTCTTAATTATATTGTAAACAATTTAGATGATAACTCTGTGGGTAGTTTACACGTTTAAGGTTTCCTGTTTTTGACTCTATACTCTCTATGGAATTGTTGAAATTTTGTACTTAAATTAGAAATGTGCAACATACGTACTAAAGCCGAGAAAACAAATGATAAATGTTATATTGTTTTTTATTCGTTCGAAATTTGTTTTTGTAATGCCACCATAATTAACTTTAACGTAGCTTTTAGAACTAATCATAGTTTACCACGCTTTCTCTAGAAACTCGAATATTCTAGAAAAGAATAGAACCCCATTGCAGTTATTTAGGTTAATGTAGGCGGCATCGAATAACCGAGACGTCTTCTACAAGCATACTGAGCTCATGTGCTGTCATTTTTTTTATGAACATAGATTATTTTTCTTGCTCTTGTCACACAAGATAAGAGGACCAATATCTGTGATTTAAAAAAGGTTATCGACTGCAGGATATAGTAACCCTTTTATGGTCAAATAGCATGTTACTGTAAAAGCAAAAAAGAAGAAAAAGAGGCAAACGACTAGAATAAAAGCCTAAACATACACTAACATAAAAAATAAATGTTATGGTTCTATTGGTACTTAACTATACGTTAAATAGTCGTGAATCGTGCTGCATTCGTAAGATGATCTAACTGTTATAAAATATAGACAAAGTCGGGAGCCAAATAATAGTTACTATTTAAGAAAATACTGATATATAGATAAATCCATATAAAAAGTGGTTGTAAACGTCTCATCTCCATAAACAAGTCAGATCTTATACAAAAGCTAATATTTACATGGAATAGGCCATACAATTTCTCATGGAGACAAAAATATATTTGTGTAATATGTCAAACGGTCCCCAAAGGAGTAGCTATGGAGTAGCTGTAAATGAAAATATCGGTGACTATATATTTACCTACACAAAACCCAGGCCATTTTTTTGTGAGTTGTTTACAAGAAGATATATACCTACTTTATTTACAATGTGTTGCAAATGGTGTGGGATACATTTGTTCAATTCCAAATAATACGACTTATATTTAGAATCAGAAAGGACAAATGTTTGTTTCGAATACATTTTATTAAAATATATTGCAATCATATAAATTCAGGACGTTCGTTGCCTCCTTAAAATGTCTGTTTTAGGTATAATGGTAATTTATATTATCACCTTTTTGTGAGCACTTTGTTCTGAATCGTCAACTGAATCCATTTAAACTATTTTGTTAAGATAATATTTTTTTTATTACCGTCACAAAATTTGGTACATCTGAAAATAAATCTTAAGCCACATGCAACTAGCTTAAATGTTACAATTTACGAAATCGGGACGTGTCTGTTGTTTCGAAGTCGAACTTTATACACGATAGGCTGCAATAGGCTAGTTGAATATTTAAAAAAAAAAACTTTATATGAAAGTGTTTTCTAAATATGTCATAACAGTGAAAGAATTTAAATAAATCAATATTAGTAAAGTTATGAATGTTAAAAATGTCCTGTTAGACAGAGAGGGCAATAACGCATAGCGTACCTATGTGTGACGTCAGGCTATTTAAAATAATGTTAAATTTCATTTTGCCAGAAAGAGACAGATAAAATTTTAATAGCTTATATAAGATGGTTAGCGTTTGGGTGTACCTGGTGTAAATCTCAAGGCGACAAAATTGACAAAATTACTAAGGGTTGCAGTTGAGTTTGCAAAGGGATGCGGCCCGACACGGTATGATCTGTTCGTATTATATTCGTGCTTAGTCCGAGATAACTGAGTAGTACCGTTCCTTTAGGTGTTCTTCAACGCATATTTTTAGAGGCTGAAAATTAAAAATCTGCTCCTGGCAACACTGAATAGGTTGATCATTCGTTCTTTTGCGTTCTGTCAAACGCTTACGTTGCGATTTCATTTACAAATTTATTAAATCTAGAGGTAATTTCAGCTTAGTGTTTACAGTGTTTTATAATGCCTAAACATCGAACTAAAGATAAAAGTAGGCGTCGATCACTGGCAAAGATAAGAAAGTTGGAGAAAAAACTTAACAAGTATAAATCCAGAGTGGCATCATCCGAATCAGATGGATCAGATGAATCCATGCCCATGGAACTAACCGAGAATGAATGTATGTCAAAAATATTTGTTATTCCGTGATATTCTCTGTTTAGAAATCCTTTAATATATAATTTATGTTGCAATAGGGCGTGCGTTCTGTGTGACAGTACGCATTATTTTTGATAATCATTCTTAATGAATAATAATAAAAATTTTCTGTCGGGAGTGTCCTGATAATAATTTATGTTGCAATCTGGCGAGCGTTCTGTGTGACAGTACGCATTCTTTTCGATAATCATTCATATATGAATAATTATAAAAATTTACTGTCGGGAGTGTCCTGATAGTAATTTATGTTGCAATCTGGCGAGCGTTCTATGAGACAGTACGCATTCTTTTCAATAATCATTCTTAATGAATAATTATAAAAATTTACCATCGGGAGTGTCCTGATAGGTAATAGGTACCGTGGGTACCTACGCCAATGTTTAACAAATTATAAATAACTCTGAACGTAGGGGTATAGGCTTAGGAGTAGGTACTTAAATGTATATGCCAATTTCGTTTAAAGAATCTTTATAAGCATAATATTATTATTATTACCTAGTATTATCTTTTGTAATTTTATGGTAGCGACAAAGCATCAGTCAGTTATTAATGCTTCCAGTACTACACCCTTTGGAGGATGACATCCCCCAAAATGCATCTTCAGAAGTACCCGTGGGGTTCCTTAAAGACACACAAATGACGCAGGAGCGGCAAGAAATGGAGATTGAAGTTCTGGAAAGTGATGTATTAATGGCACTAGGTGAATCTCATCAGGTCGAGAAAATTTATGGGGATGAAGTTCATAAGGAACTATTGAAACGAACTCAAGACATCCTCGTGGAGGGTCTGTCTAATGACCAGGTTGCTGATTTATCAAAATCTTGTCTGATACCAAATAATTTAAAATTATTAGATGCTCCCAAGATTAATCCGGAGTTATTAGGTCTACTATCAGAACTCTCTAAGGCTAGAGATAGAAGGCTTGAAGAAAGACAACAAGAATTGGGTAGGGCCTCAGGTGCCATTTTAAAGGCAACTAACTTCCTTATGAAAAAAGAATTTGACAAAATTGAAACATTAAAATTGCTCGGCGATAGTGCTCGTATGCTGTGCAATTTGCACTTTAAGTATACAGATATAAGGCGCAAATTGATAGCTTCACATTTAGACAAAGATCTTCTTTCGGCTCTACATGATAATAAAAGAGACGAATTTCTATACAGCAACTTAAATGAACAGATTAAAACTACTTCAGCTATCAAGAGGGCTGCTAATACCCTAAAACTTAACACTTCGAAACAAACGATTACAAAAAAGAGACAATCGCTAGCTCAGTCAAAGAATTTTCAATATCCCCAACGCCTGGGGCCTCAACAGAGAGGGGCGTACAGGGGGACTTATTCCCCTCGACATTATCCAACTGCCAGAATGCGGGGCCGTTGGCATATGACAAGAGGAAGAGGCTTCCCACATCATCAACAATATCATGCCAAATACCCATAGAGGTAACTTTGTTTTCTGGTAGATTAAAATTTTTTTATAATTGTTGGGAAATAATCACAGATAATAAGATTATCCTCAAGTGGATAAAACATGGGTATAAGATTCCTTTTATTGCTTGCCCATATCAAAGTGGACCACCTAGCAATATTAATTATACTTCTGCTGAAAAGATGATCCTTACGTTAGAAATTAATAAATTACTCAAGCTTGGTGCTATCTCACAATGTTCTGCAGTACCCAACCAGTTCTTATCTAACATTTTTTCCATACCCAAAAAAGATGGCTCTCACAGATTCATTTTGAATTTAAAGTTGTTAAATAAGTTTTTGAATATTGAGCATTTTAAGTTAGAAGACATTCGTACCTTGTGTAAATTATTACAAAAGGAAGATTTCATGTGCACTATTGACTTAAAAAATGCCTACTACTTGGTACCAATCCATAGGGGTTATAAAAAATATTTGAGATTTATTTATGACAATAAGATCTATGAATTTAATTGTTTATGTTTCGGTTTAGCCACAGCTCCATTTGTGTTTACTAAATTATTAAGACCAATAATTCAATATCTGAGAAATAACGGTGTGAAAATAATGACTTATTTAGATGATATGATCTGCTTAGGATCATCTTTTGCAGAGTGCTTACTGAATACAAGAAAAACTTTAAATCTTTTAAAGTGTCTGGGTTTTATAATAAATTTTGAAAAAAGTACTTTAAAACCTTCAAAGGTTGTAGAATATTTAGGATTCATAATTAGTTCGGAAAATATGTCTCTCAGTCCTACATCAAGAAAATGTGTAAAATTACTAATCTACATAAATGAGTTTCTTGATTTGAATAAATGTACTATTCGAGAATTTGCTAAACTTTTGGGCAGTTTAGTATCAGTAAGTATGGCTGTTTCATTTGGGTTTGTGTACACTAAAATTTTAGAGAGAGAAAAGTATTTAGCATTGAAAAAATCTAATGGAAACTATGATTGTCAAATGTTTCTTAATGAACATATTAAAGAAGAATTGTTATGGTGGAAATCTCACATTATAAAAGCATCTAGCTCAATTAAACAATACAACTTCATTTTAGAGATTTTTTCGGATGCTTCAGGAACTGGTTGGGGTGCATTTTGTAATGGGGAAAGTACTAAAGGTTTATGGTCTGTCGAAGACAGAAAAAATCATATTAACTTTTTAGAATTATTAGCTGCATTTTTTGCATTGAGAAGTTTTGCTACTCAATTCAGACATTGTGAGATACTACTAAGAATAGACAATACCACTGCTATTTCTTATATCAATAAAATGGGTGGAGTGCAATATCCTAAGTTAAATAAATTAACTAAATCTATATGGCAGTGGTGTGAAATCAGAAATATATGGATATTTGCATCCTATATTAAATCCAAAGAGAATACAGATGCGGACCATGAGTCGCGCAACACAAATATTGATACAGAGTGGGAACTCTGTAATAAAGCTTTTAATTATATAATATCCAAATTTGGCTCACCAGACATTGATCTGTTTGCTTCTCGCATAAATGCCAAATGTAAAAAATATATTTCATGGCATCGAGATCCCTTTGCTTGGGATATAGATGCTTTTACTATAAAGTGGGATAAGTTTTTTTTCTATGCTTTCCCACCATTCTGCCTTTTGTTAAGAGTGCTTCAAAAAATTAAGATTGACAAGGCTATAGGTATTATAATTTTTCCAATATGGCCTTCTCAACCATGGTTTCCCATATTAGAAAGTATGAAAATTTCAGAAGTTTTAATGTTTAAACCTTCCAATAAATTATTAATGTCTCCTTTCAGAACATCACATCCACTATGTGCCACACTTACCCTGGGGGCATGTATCTTATCAGGGAATCATTTAAAAAAAGAATGATATCTAATGATGCAATTGAAATAATGATGTCATCTTTATCTAAAAATACAGTCAGACAATATAGCTCATGTTTAAAAAATTGGTGGCAATTTTGCACCACAAACAATTTAGATGTTTTTACAGCATCAGTTCCACAGATAATTTCTTATTTAACAGCAATATTTGACAGTAAGGTGTCATACCAAACACTGAATTGTCATCGCTCAGCCCTATCTTTATTGATAGGGGAACATGTTGGAACTGATGATCGAATAAAACGTTGGTTTAAAGGGGTTTTTCGATTACGGCCTATTAAACCGAAATATAACATTGCATGGGAGCCTACAATAGTTTTAGGGTATATTGAACATTGGCATCCTATTGAAGAATTGTCTTTAGAAAAGCTCACAAAAAAGACCACAATGTTATTAGCTTTAGCTACGGGACAGAGAGTCCAAACTCTATTTTCTATTCAGATCGACAATGTAAAATTTTTTCAAGATAGTGTGGAAATAATAATAACGGAAAATTTGAAAACGTCTGCACCCGGTAGAAATCTACCCAAGATAATGTTGCCTTGCTTTCTAGATAATCCTCAGTTGTGTCCTGTGAAAACTTTACTGCACTATTTGCAGAGGACCAGTAATATTAGAAACACTGAAAAACATCTTTTCATAACATATAAAAAGCCCCATAAACGTGCTACTTGCCAAAGTTTAAGCAGATGGCTGAAACAAGTTATGTCTGAAAGTGGAATAGACACAAATGTTTTTTCAGCCCACTCTACACGCCATGCTTCAACATCGCGGGCCCGTAGAGAAGGTCTTACAATAGATTCAATCTTAAAAACAGTTGGATGGTCAACTCGCTCGAACACTTTCGCTAGATTTTATAACAGACCTTTGGCTTCAGAACATAATGATCATCATATGTTTGCAAGAAGTGTTTGTGTATCAAACAATATTAGTTGATTGTATCTGATAATTGCTTATTATTATTTTCTTTTGTTTTTTATTATTATTGTCTTTTTTATTATTGAAATCATAAAGAGGAACTAGTTTATCACTTTGTTGTTTGTATTTTTACCTTTTAATTTCTGAAATCGCAACTAGAAACCACATATAAAAATCTCTAAACATCTACTCAGTTATCTCGGACTAAGCACGAATATAATAAAAGGATTAAACGAACTTACCTGAAGTGAAGTTCTATCCTTATTATGTAAAGTGCTTAGTCCGAGATAGGTATATCCCACCCACCCAATAAGTTCCTTAACTTATTAACCCGTGTAATTAGATGATAGTGGTTCCTATAAACTCTGAAAGAAATGATCAACCTATTCAGTGTTGCCAGGAGCAGATTTTTAATTTTCAGCCTCTAAAAATATGCGTTGAAGAACACCTAAAGGAACGGTACTACTCAGTTATCTCGGACTAAGCACTTTACATAATAAGGATAGAACTTCACTTCAGGTAAGTTCGTTTAATCCTTTTATTGTAACGCTCTGCCGACTAGCAGAAGGTGAGCGCGAGCGTCGGTTGGAGAGGAGAGGGGTGGACAAGATGCATGCACCGGTGGGACGGCGTACGTTGCGCGCCGCCGCGTCACGATTCGAAAAGGCTAGACGTTACACTTATAATTTTCGTATTCTTTAACCGAATATAATTTTGTATTTCAAATTTTGTTATCCTCAATAGTCTATTTTTATATTTTCTTAACATATTTAATATTAGTCAAACACCGTATTGTGCTATATTTGGCCCGTTCATCAATGTCAATAGCATTGACGACAGTCAACTTGCCAAGTTCAGACTTTCAAAGGTTAATAATTCTATTATACTAAATTATATCATTTTTATGATGAAATTACACTTGAACTATAATTAACTAGGTTTCCACCCGCGGCTGCTCTCATGTAGACCACACAGTTGTACTGGGACCCCTTTTTCCGGGATGAAAAGTAGTCTATGTCTCTTTTCAGCTTATAAACTATATGTATATATGCAAGAAATTGTAGCGGTCCCGGAATGACTGTGTAGCCCACGCGAGCGGAGCCACGGACGGATAGCTAGTTTCAAAATAAAATAAGTCCATGTTGCTCGCTGATAATGTAGCTTTCTGTAGGTGAATGAAATTAAAAAATCAGTAAAGTATTATTTGAATTTACCCGTAACAAACGAACAAAAAGTCAAATCTTTATAATGAGAAGAAAGTCTAATATAAAGAGGAAGCTCTTTATAATATTAGATATATAGTAGAGTTGTATAAAATGTGTTGAAGTGAAATGTGATGAAAAAACCTGAGACAAAAACTGAGAGAAGTTTCTTACCGGTTCTTCTCCTTCTAGTTTTCCGAACCGGTATTAATTCATTTTGACTTTTGATAAGTTTAAATACCTGATATTCAATAACAAAAAAAAATTTTCTTTGTTTAGCACTGATAAACTTGAGTAACTGATCTGATCCATGTACTATCAATAATTGTAGCAAAATTTTCACCAAGAAATCCAAGGATCAGTTACAATTACCTACAATCTATAGCGCCTTTGGCTATCTAGAATGAATGTATTTGTGTTGCGATAGATTAACAATACGAAACTTTAACAACAGATATTTCATAACAACACACCAACTTTAAGAATGAAAAACTTTCAGCATCATTACACTCGCCGAACTGTCTCGCTCTATTATAAGCACGAATTAAATTACGGAAGTTTCTAATTGTTTCGGCCGCTAACAAAACTCATTATGCGCGTGAGCCGCAACCTACACACTAAGATTGGATTTCACTTTGCGGCCGGGTCGGTAGACGCGAATTTATCTTCACGATCGAATATGTAATTTATTAATTCACGACCGCTTAGCCTACTGGGTAGCGACCCTGCATACGAAGCTGGAGGTCCTGGGTTCGAATCGCTGGTCGGTTCAGTATTTATATGATGAATATTGATAGTGGTACCGGGTCTTGGTTGTTTTATGTATGTGGTGTTTTCGCTTGGTACCCAAAATACAAGCTAATGCTTAGTTTAGGGCCTAGATGTTGTTGTGATATATACGTATAAAAATTTAAAAAAAAATAAAAAATTAAAGAAAAATAATAACAATTATGATTATTAATAAAAAAATAATAATGAAACACATAAAAATAATTGTTACCAGAAGCGTGATTCAAATATATAATTTAAATTACATTGTCAAATGCAGCACTTTAAAAAAGTACTGAATGCTGCAATTGCAAGAAAAAGAAACTGTGCGGGTCTATCTCAGTTGGATTCCATAGTGGAGAATTCAGTAACTAAATTGAATTCTACAGGAATTCCGTAGATGTTGTTATACTACGATATGTCATAAAAGTACGGGAGTTTTTTTTCCAAAATCACTAAAATATTAATATGACTAGTAGAAGAAGGTAGCCGCTGGCTCACGTGAGCCTCTTTTGAAATTTAGTTTTTCACTTTCACTTCTCACAACTTCACAACATTACGTAGCATACGTTGTATACGAGTAAGTTGCATAATAATGGATTAGTAGTCAAATCGCTCGAAAAATTCGCACAAAACGTGCGAGTCAATACCTTTTAAAATTAATATTATTTTCAGTAGAACTCGTACACCGGCAATTTAATTTCGTGCGAGTCGACCACCCAAAATATATAAAACATTAACCGTATCTTGTGTTGTTCACAACACGAGTGCAGTATGGAGCGTCAGGACGCCATAAGCGAGTAGAAACAGAAGAGAAAGGGAAACAGGAAAAGGATATTCCTAAACTACATTAGTTAATTATAAATAAATAATAAAATAATATAACATTTTACTGCAATAAGTCTTTGATTCGTGTACTCTAATTTCCTCTTCGTACCCATATCGTTTGACGTCTATAAAAAAATAACGTCTCGTCTGGTTTCTTTTTAACCGTATTTCGCTGAGAAATCGTATAAATAACTTTATAAATTTGAACTATCAATAATTTAAATGTTTCTAAATTTTTAACGATTAAAGACTTGCTTTCATTAACTTTCACATTAATAAAACTTTATAAACTCAACATTTCAATAAAACATCAAATAAATTTTTTCCACAAGAAAATTATTTTAAACTTAACTACAAAATGAGGTTTTTGGACGTTCCTATTTAAGGCCCAGATCTCGCTAAAATTAGAGGGAGAGACCCTAAGCAGTGGCGCCTAAAAGAAAGAAAGAGGCAACATTGTGAAATATTTGTCGTTTTTTAAATGCATTTGAAATAAGTTTTCTTTGTATTAAATTTTTATTAATTTGGATATAAAACGATAAAAACTATTGGTTGCTAGATAATTTTGTTATGCATCATTTGGTGTTATTTATTTTTGCGCAAAATGATACGGTGTAGAGATTACATACACTCTTAAAATAGCAATAAAAGTAATTTGTAAATAGAGTTTTTATCGATATTTAATTTACTTTTTCTTATTATCAGTGTTTATTCATCGCTGCTCCACGATTTAAATTTTTTTCATAAGTGTTATATTTATTGCAAACAAAGGCTCGAAAACCTTTGAATTCGAAGCCTAAACTGAAACAAAACTGAGACGCGGGTCTTAATGAAGTTTCACAGTCCAACAGTCGGCTTTATTTTTACATAAGTGTTACTTTTAATGAATTATTTCCGTGTGTCTTAGCAGGGAGTCAACTTATGAAATTTTTAATTAATTTTTTAGTGTAAACCCATTTATTAATAACAACGTAATTTGGGATTATGAATACAGACTAGAAACATAAAGTGAACCGATCCACAACCCATTGGTAACAGAGCTATGCCTCGGGGGAAATTAAAAATAGTTTTGCAGAAATCCGCTACACTCTACTCGATGGCCTTTTATTTTGAAATAAGTAGGTACAACTCGATTTGATATGCCGGTCGGTGGTTAAATCTTAAATTAGGTATTGAGTAGCTGCGTGGCTGGCTACATCGTTTTTCAATCTGCCTCTGTTTTGCCCTGCTTCAATTCGGCATTTTTACTAACATTCCATTACCATTGCCGCTACTGTTTCTGTTCTGATTTCTCTTATCCCTGCCACCATTTCTATGTTGCTTGCGATCCACGCTATTAATCTTAATCGTGCTAAATGTCGTTGTTACATAATTGGAAATATAGAATCTCGCTCCTCCGCCTGTTGAAGAAGTAGGCTTCCCTCTGTGTCTTTTCTCTTCTTTATCCATTCTCCGTTTATCTTTAGTACTAGAATTAATGGAATAGGTTTGGGGTTTGGGGTAAGCTTTTGTGTTCATTATTTTTGTCAATATGACGGACCGATTGGTCGAGTGGTTGTTCCCTGTGTGGGTGTGGAACATCTGGATTTGTATTACAAAAAAAATTGTATATATATCAGTTGTCTAGTACCCATAATACAAGCTCTGCCTATTTTGGGACTAGATAGACGGCCGTGTCCTAAATGTCTCAGGGTACATTATTATTAATCTATGTGTGGTCGAATTGGTGAATTGATTACAACAAAATTATTAGAAGCAAATTCTATTTTCACTTTTAATATTTTTGATTGGTATCACTGCTGCTTCGATACCGTTTAAGTTTAATTTCTTTTTTTGTTCACGTGAGGAATGTCTTCACGTACAGACGATGTCTTTCATGTAATGTACAGAGGATAATAATTGTTTATTGAACTCCAATATCTCCGCCCAATGAATATGTAATGACCGTTTCTAAGGATTCGACAGAAACGAATCTTGAATTTCAATCAGATATTGATTTACTCAGAAATGTAAATGTACAAATTATATAATTTCTCAATTCATGAAATAAATTTAAATTTTTACATATATACATATTTTTGAGAGGAGTATAGGCAGAGATAATTGATTTCTTTGCTTTCTTACCTACTTATTACGTTTCATCAACATACTCATATTCTTTCGATCGTCTATAGTCTTAGAGGGTAGGCAGGCAGTAGCACGGAGTACTTTGTTAGCAAACTGTAGCTTTACCTAAAGGATTTACCTAATAGTATCATTTGTTGTAATGATTTCTATTCTTTTTCGTTCACAGAAAAAACTTTTTAGTTATAAATAACAAAAAATTTGATTAAAAGCTACCTAAAAATAGTGACAACGTACCTTCTGCTCTAACTGATCAAAGTCAGTTGGATCTGGTTGCCAACCAGTAACTTGCATTTTAACTAACTTTTTTCGAAAATTATCAAAGTTTTGCTATTTTCATGGTAACACAACCAGTTTCGGCCCAAGTCTCCGTCGGGACTTGGGCAGTTCTGAAATCCTTGCAGCGATACCGATTCGACTGTTGTTACATTGAGGTGTTGAGATGTCTGTACGAAACCGCGACAATGACTGGCCAGGTCCAGGACCAGCGTACGGAACCTATCCGATTGCGAAGAGGAGTGCGACAGGGGGATGTGATATCCCCGAAACTGTTCACCAACGCATTGGAAGATGTTTTCAAGACGCTGGACTGGAAATATCGTAGCATCAATGTCAACGGCGAATACATCTCTCACCTACGTTTTTTTGACGACATGTCATCATGGCAGAATTGCTGGAGGAGCTCAGCGGAATGGTAAACGGCCGCAATATCGCCTTTCAGCTGGTGGGACTCAGGATGGATTTGGACAAGACGAAAGTCATGTTCAACGAACATATTCTCTTGAGACCGGTGACCGTAGAGGGTGCGACTCTTGAAGTTGTGCAAGACTATGTCTACTTAGAACAGACTGTCCAGTTAGGCAAACACAAGTTCAATAAAGAGGCCGACCTAAGAATTCAGCTGGGCTGGGCGGCTTTTGGGAAGCTTCGTCATCTGTTCTCGTCGTCACAACCACAATGTCTGAAGACCAAGGTCTTCAACCAATGCGTCCTACCTACGATGACGTACGGTGCCGAAACATGGATTCTTACGGCAGGACTGATTCACAAATTTAAAGTCGCTCAGCGTGCTATGGAGCGGGCTATGCTCGGTATTTCTTTGATGGATAAAATCAGGAACACTGAAATCTGTCGATGAACCTAAGTTGTCGACATAGCTGAAGGGATCACCAAACTGAAGTGGCAATGGGTCGGTCACATTTGCCGTAGAACCGATAACCGATGGGGTAGACTAGTTCTCGGGTGGAGGCTACTTACCGGGAAGCGAAGCGTTGGACGCCCCCCGGCCAGGTGGACAGATGACCTGAAGCACCATACCGGGGTAGTTGGATGCGAAAGCCGGAGGACCGTGTGTGGTGGCGAGCCTTGGGAGAGGCCTATATCCAGCAGTGGAGAGACACGGGCTGATGATGATAATGATGACAACAACTAGTTTTATTATCTACTTTTTTCAGTGTTTGTAATAAAAGGGACTCATCAAAAAAAAAATTGAAATTTATTATGAACATTTTCTAGGTCAATTCATTGTCTGCTTACCCTCTCTGTACAGGTTTTTAGCGTCCTTTCTTCCTTCCCATATCAACATACTTTTTGCACTCTAGTTATAACATCTTTAAAAGCGCATAGAATATTTCTCATATCACTATCGTTCCATCTATGACTAGAAACAATTTCACGCTTCTCTTATTATGAAAAAAAAGAGACTAAAACGTTAACTTTTACATAAATGTTATTTTCAATAATAAACTGAAGCTATTTTCTGGTTTTCAGATACTAAAATACATTTAGGTAAATTCGATAAAGCGAGCGAACGAGCCTTCCGAGCGCCGCCAGGTGTATCTTCCGTCGCGATAACGTCTTCTTTACCGACGGCTCTTTTAAAATGATCGAAGATCGGTGAATCGATTATTTGTTGGGAAATATCTTTATTTTTATCATGAATTCAATTCAATTTTATGTATACGGTTGTGTTAGTACATAAAGTTTAAAATACATTCTTATGGATTTTTTTGATGAATCCTAAGTAAGATTCGTCTACGATATGATATTTGACACTAAATTCGAATTAAATGTATATGATTGTGTTACACAATCACGTTTTTCAAAATCTGGTAATATACAATGATTTGTGGTATAAATAACTAAGGTTCTAGATTACTGGACGAAGTCTACGATGAAAAACTCTTTGTCGCAAAAAGTTTACATATGTGATTTTTTTCGAGTTTCAAATCAACTTCTCTATGAATACCTTTAAAAGTACGTTGACTAGAAGCCCTCTTCTGCGTTTACCGTCTAACCACTCATACTCTAGCTAGCTGGTGCTAGAAGGCGAATCTCAGTCCGCGCGAGGTCCGCGCGCGCCGGTCTACGCCCCGTGAAATTGCGTATTATATTTTCGATACTGTGAAGTAACATTTCTGACTCTATTAAAACCAAACGCTGCTATCAAATTTGTTTACTCTATGGAAATACCGAACTGGATTCCAATTTTTTATATACAAATAATTAATCCTATCTTGTTTGATATAATGCTAATCAAAAGACAATAAAAACTAGTCATTCTACTTGTAAATAAAGAACTAGAATAAAATCGAAAGAACACAGGGAAACGTTACGATTCAAAAGAAGCGTATTCGTTTCGTCTTACTCTCACGTTTGTAGGACAATGCACCAAAAAGCGAGAGACCGCCATTTTCAAAGCGCTGATCAGAGTCGTAAACACGATAAAAATATAGACATCCAAAACCCAAAGCCAGTAAGAATTATCAGCGCGAACTGTTAGTAAAATATATTCACTAGGTATTAAACATTAAACCCGATGTTCTACTGCAAGCTACAAGCGTAAAGGAACCTGTTCGGCGCGTCGTGGCCCATGTAGCGAAGGCCAACAAACGTCATAAATCAGGAGTAACGCCCGCGTAAACAACCCGTCCCAGCACCACTCTTAAATCGTACCACTAGGCTTGGAATACGAATGGGCCATCACAAAACGATCTATAAAGGCCTACATTAATATTTCAACCTACCAAACAGCGCATAACTTTGTACTGCGGGGCCATAGTTCAGGGTTTGCGCTAAACTATGATACTAGTAGACTAGAATACAATATACAGTATATTGTATCCTAAGAAAGCCAATAACTTTGTTTAGTGAAGATATAGATAGCTACGTATGCTAAAGTCTACATAATGAAAGTTTTATCTCTGGTGAAGATAAAAAGAGTAATTAATACACCACAAGCTGCATAGACAAAAAAACCTTAAAACTTTTTATAACGTATGATAACAACGTCTAGGCCCCAAACTAAGCATCAGCTTGTGTTTTGGGTACCAAGCGAAGACACGACATACATTTAACAATCAAGACCCGGTACCAGTATCGATATTCATCATATAAATACTGACCCGACCTGGGAATCGAACCCGGGACCTCCAGCTTCGTAGGCAGGGTCGCTACCCACTAGGCTAAGCGGTCGTCAAAACAACTTCCACAAAATTTTTGCCAGCCTGTGTTTTATACCCATCAAACTCCATTGTTCATTTCAGCTATTAGAGTTTGGGATTAGACGAGAGCTATTTCATCTTATTAAATACGTTTTACTATTACGATTACAGTAAATAGCTGCGGCACTATAGCGTAGTAGAGTGTAATATATAATTTTTTGCCTGTAGTATGCTATAGCTCATTATATTTGGATACCAACTACATGCATTTCTACCAAATACCAAAGTTTATGCTATATAATATTAAATTTTTTTTTTCAAAAAAAAAAAAAGAACCGACCAATATATGTAGCTTACGAAATAGGTGCCAAGTCATTTTTCACTTTATATTGTTTTCTATATTTATGATAGTTGTTGTAATGTTAATACTTGGTAAGTAAGTACCCTTTTATAATATCTGAATTGGCACCGACTTCATAAGTATGCCGCCCATTTATGTTCTTTTCTTTAAAGTAATAATATTGTTTTTAACTTTTTAGTTTCAGTTTTAGAAATAGTTTTTTTTTTGTAAAAATTATTTTATTTTTTATTTTTTAGTTATTAGTAACTGTAATTTATTTGTATTCAGTACGAATAGGGTTTTCAAACTGTATTAAAATTAGATAGCAATGTTTGAAGAAAACTCTCGATAAATCGCAGTATTTTTCCCTAACTCTTAAATGTTAAAGAGGGTTATAGCTTCCATGATCAGCTTAACAACATGAGATGATGACTTCCAGACGCAAACACATGAATAACCAAAAATACAGCTTAAACTTACTGTACGTGCCTATGAGATTTGAAGGTATCCCTCGGTTTCCCTGGAATTTCATCATCAGATCCTGACATGGTGATAATAGGAACACCTTGGGAGTATATCCCTTTTCACGAAAAAACAATATTCCAAATCGGTTCATAATTGACGAAGATATCGGTGTAAGTTACATTTACAAAATTAAATATCTATATATATATACAGACGAACATAGAGCCCCTCTACACTTTCGTTAAAGCTTTTCTCATTTTAACATGAATCTATCCAACAATAACAACTATACCCAGACTTATTTTATTAATAATCCACACTTTACATAGACATTCAAGTCCCTTATGTATTTATGTGAGATATGCGCACAAAATGATTCTGTGATGCGACAAAATGTGTGTTTTGCAGCAACAACTACTTTGCTATTTCAAATAGTAAAAATATACCCATATATGTGTGAACATTACCAGATTACCGCCAAGTTTGATGTAACCGCCCTTTCGCGTATTAGTCTTTGTGAAAGTGGATATTTATCTACCGTTTACAGCTTCTAAAATTAAAGCGAATGACTTCTAAAGATGATGAATTTTATTTTTGACCTCTGTCGTCAATCTTATAGAACACATCATTATTTATAGTTAGAAAAACCTGAATTTTAAAAATATCTACATCACCTTACATTATATACAATCGGCAACTAGGTGTACTATACGAGTCGACTATATATTAAAAAATATATATTAAAAAAAAATGAGTATACATTGCACAATACTTTAAAATGGTTCCGATACAGTTGCGATCTTCGCATAGACGCACTTAAAATGTATTATTCTTTTATAGTAATTAACTTCTTGCGCCCAGAGCGCAACGAACCTGTCTCAAATTTATAAGACCATAGGGCCATAGTTCGAATCCGGGCGTGTACCAATGAGTTTTTCTGACTTAAGTACATTAACTATCACTGACTCCGTGCCTCGGAGAGCACGTTAAGCAGTCGGTCCCGGACGCTGTCAATAGATGGCGGTCGTTACAATCCCCAACCCGCAGTGGAGTAGTGTGGTGGATTTAAGCTCCAAAACCCCCTCCTCACCCAAGGGGAGGCTTAAGCTCCTGCAGTGAAGTAAAATGGGCTGATGATTATGATGAATTAACTTCTTAATTGTTTGAAACCAGTGACGTGTAATATATGTAAAAACGACCTTTGCATATTTATTAGGAACTAGAAAAATTTATATGGTAGTAAACGCCGCTCTACGAGGCAATACATCACTGCGTCTGGGCCGCTCTGGAAAATTAAGCCTACGCTTTAACGTAACTAAATAAGGAAAACCCTGCGAAAATTCTATATTCAGAAATACGTTTTCTACGTGTATTATGTTTGATTATTTTCAGCGTTTCGTACTTCAATATGAAAAAAGAAATCCTTATAACATCACTTGATTGTCTGTCTGTTCGTCTGTCTATCAAAATCCCTTTACTCAGAAATGAGTAGAATTATGAAGTTTAAATTAATAAGAAATACTCAGGTCTATGGTTCCTTGAAGCTATAAAAAAAAAAATCAAACTTCTAAGTCAACGCACTCAAAAAATACGCATGTTTTGACACTTGTAAGTATACCAAAACCTATATAGCGTACTTCCCGTTGCCTTAAAATTATTGTGAAAAGCAAGTAAATAAATAAAAAAAGATGTCACAGCACAAGTAAAGGAAAAAATCCGAAAATTGTTAATTTGTAAATTATATCACATAAAAAAATACTTTTTTGTGATTATAAAATAATATATTTTGTAAAGGGTATTAGGTACCATAGTGTAGTATAACATTGTGTTGTGGAACGCGACCCGCGGTGCGCGAGTCCGACTCGCACTTAGCCGGTTTTTTCCTTTCACATTTAATTTTTTTAACGCGCGTAAAGAACAGAACTCTGCAATTATATTAAATTTACTAAAAATTGCCAAATACACATACAACGTCCTAAAAACGGAATTCACGCCATTTATTAAAAAATAAAACATCACTAAAGCCGAAAGGAATGTTGATGATATTCAAATTTTTATTTCCACGTTTATAATGTAGAATAATTCAGTGGGTATAGGTACCTTTTTCATTTATTAAACTAGGACCACAGACAAGTCAACCTTATAGACCACGCTTTGACAGTAGCATTCGCCAAGGTTATGTAGTGACACTACATAACTACGTCTCTTGTGAGCGGTCAGTTGGAAGCACGTCGGAAGCCATTAAATTGTCAATTTTGAACGAGCCAATGAAAACTAGCCGACCTCTCCCCGCACCCCGCCACTTTTTGGCGATTTCGTTTTCATACATAGGTTGACTGGTCTGTGACTAGGACTAAACAAATATAACATTTTTTAAGTCGCTTAAATGAGAATTATTTATTGCGAAAATTCTGTTGGCGAAATGTGCTCATCCATGTAGGTACATTATCATCGTTTGCATCACCAACTAGTAGAACAAGTATAAACAATTGGTTAGTGGTACATCGTTCTGATATGTCTCACGAAGTAGATTTCATATGTGTACAGTTTTGGCCAATCGGCTTATATTTAAGGAATCTTAAACGAAACTTAGTTGAAATTTAATGAAAGAAATAATAAATTTCCACCATGAACGAAGTCGCACAAGCTACGAGTGGATACCGAATTATGTTTTACACTTTACGCCATCACAACATTTACCAATCAACGAAACAAACTGATATTCTGACGTTTACGATTTCTCATTAAAAAACTGACTAGCTAAATAACAAAGCAACTATCAGCTACGTAAACAAAGATACGGCTCGACCGATCACGCCTCTATATAGCCATTAAAAACGGATGGAATTAACGAAACTAGCCGAAACCATAGAATCACAAAACCTGTGACCGCGCGCACTCGTTAACAAAACTATAATATCGCCTGCTCGTACCTACTTACTATTTGCTATGAATTTTTTGTATATTACTTATCATGTCCGGGCGATGATAACTGCTGTGTTGATGGATGGCAGTCGGGACTGTATCGCGGCATATAATCTTATATCTGAAGCAGCTGAGTTACTACTGTCGCTAAACCAAGTTCCCACCTGCTATCTCACCCCCGTAGAATCAAGTCGCTTTAGTAATATAATAAAAACAGTCACCGCTTTCTCTATTTTAGTATATGCTACTTCTTTATTACTCTATGGTCGGTACAAAAGTACACAAGATTAATTGTCCCGTAGCGGACAACTGCACAACCGGAAGCGCATCGGGCGGGCACTAGACGCCATTTTGTATTTCCCGGTTTCGAGATAAGACTCTCCCAAGTATAGAGTAGAATTTATTGCAGCAGCTTTTCGCTCGGGGTGGATGCACTGATTTATCGACATAATCACTGGTCGGCCATTTAATAGCGTTAAGATTTGTTGTTGCCTGCGTTGTATGCATTGTATTTACTAATGATGCAGTCTCTTTTTGTTACTTTTTAGGGTTCCGTACATCCGATATGATAGAAGAAACCCTTATACGATCACTCTGGTGTATGTTTGTCCGTCTAGCACAAGCTATTTTCACCGAATCTACTGGACGAAAGAAGTTGGAATTCGGTACATAAGACTAATTATGTATATCGTATACGAAACCCTTAGTGCGCAAGTCCGACTCGCACTTGACTTTTTATTTTGACGGAACCATAAAATAAAACAATTAAAATTCCGAATTGGGTTTTCCTGGTTGATAATGTTGTCATGAACATACATAAATTGTCACATTTTTGTGAAAATTATATGCGTCGGTATTCTTTTTCAGTTTATTATATGTGTAAAGTAATGAAATATATTGGTACCCTGAAATCTAGATTTATTTCTAAGCTCATTTTCGTCTCGTCTCATTTCGATAACCACATTTTTTAATTTTCCATTTCTTTCAATCCGAGTCCATAGATTCTATTAATCTTTTACAAAATCAAAATATTTTTAGGGACACCTATAAAACGATAACGCACTTAGTGTTGGGTCAGACTACAGATTATCTGTAATACAAAACATGTGCGGTTGTAAAGTTCTTATTAAAGAACTTTTTCATTTTTCCAAACATCATTTTAAGATACTCCATTAAAAATTATCCGGATTCGCGTTTTTCTCAAACTTTCTTCATTTTTTTATTATCACTTTTTATCCCTTTTCCAAAACTGCGGGGTGATACTACATGGTGATTGTGTCACTCAAGTAATTATAATAATAATAATAATAATAATAACACACACAATCACAACAACGTCTTGGCCCCAAACTAAGCATTAGCTTGTATTTTGGGTACCAAGCGAAGACACCACATACATATAACAACCAAGACCCGGTGCCAGTATTAATATTCATCATATAAATACTGACCCGACCTGGGATTCGAACCCGGGACCTCCAGCTCAGCAGGCAGGGTCGCTGCCCACTAGGCTAAGCGGTCGTAATTATGTCTAACTGGTCCGTTAAAATTTTATTCTAATCGGTTAAGTAGCTCAACAAACAAAAACAACATTTTCTCTTTATATAATTATATTAGTTCAGATATCCTGTGAAAAAAATATGCTAATTGATCGTTAAACGTTAAAGACTGTAGTAAAACTTTTCTCGAAACGTTCATTAAATAGTTGAACGACTCGATTCGTTTGTTAGAGCACAACAAATCGATTCGAAAAGTTTGGAAACTGATCATATCGGGGCTGCGGTTATAAATTTTTATTTTCCGAATTTTAGTTTTCGATTAATTTTTAACTTAAAAAGCGTACAGCACACAGACTATTTTCGAACTATTGGCCTGTTAAATGTTAACGTAATACTGAAATACCGATAAAAGGATCTAGTGACGACTTCTGCGAGTGAAGTCGCCACAAGAAACTTCGAAAATGACAAGCTTTTGAAAGTTGCTCCGCGAGATGCGAACCCACTTTAGACTGTCGATACTATCTTTGCAATTGATTTTTCTCATCAAAACAAGTCAAACAGACGATTGGTATTGGAAAGAGAAATTAAGGTTACGCATTTGCTTCGTCTCTTAAAGTGAAATTCAATAAACATTTTTAAACTTTGCCTACGAAGCCGACATGAAATGTTTGCAACATCACTTTTTCATATTTATTAAATTAATACACTCACGTCTGTTTCTTAGAGGGAGTATACAGACTATAGACAATCTATAAAGTTAGCTGCGTTTACATATCTATTAATAGAAACTTACCTAAACAAATGATATCATGCTATTTAGAACTTAGCACTGAAGTGGAAACCTTTGCAAAGATTTTTTATACCATCTTTAATTTATCTAAACATCATTTCTATTATCACTTCATGTTAGCTCCAAACAAAGTGATCAATCAGTGTTTGTACTCATTTTCGGGAATTTTTTTTTTCCCAATACCTCCCTCAAACGCTTAAAATTTAATGTTAATTTGTTATTGTGACTTCGCCGTCTTCTAAATAGTTAGCCATAGATAGTTGTAGTCAGTCATTATGATTCGACAATACATTCTGCATACTGTCTTCTATTTGAATAAAAACATGACAACTTTTTATAGCGATACCATACTATCCATATCAGCCCATTATGCGCCATTGCAGGGGCTTAGGGATCCCCTCGGGGAGAGAGTGCTTGAAGCTTAATCCACCACGCTGTTCCAAACGAGCTCGCCACCATACGGCTATCACGACACTCCGCTATACGCTATAATTGTATTTTTTAAAATTAGGAAATAGACTCCATATAAAACTCCAACAAAATGCCACAGCATATCATAAAGAAACAACAGTTAAAACTTTAAAACGAGAAGGCGAAGGAGTTTAAATTTGGATAGTAGTTTGAACAATATAAACTTCGTGCATATATAGAATTCTAAAATAGTTGGAGAATAGCCTCGTTTGGGTTTTGAACTAGATTCAACGGAGCTAATCTCTTTACAAGTAGTTGAAGTCATTACGGTGCATGGAACGGACGGCCAACTTCATTGATTACCTGCTACCCGCCTTATACGATAAACTAGTTTAATTTAGGTCGCCTAATGGACTTCATCTGACAAACTACTGGGCAATGCGAAGAAGTAATAAATATATTCAGTCTTTCGATAATTAACGTGATGATATTTCATTAACAGTATATTCTTACTGTTTATCTTATGAAATTTAGGACGTTGGGTAGATTGACTCGTACAAATGTTTTACGCACCCTAAAATTTAAACAATTGGCGCCATTTATTCGCTCCTAAGGACAACTGATTTTGCTTTAGAATCAAATTTATTTATTTTTATTAATTTTCGTTAGTTAACGGTCTTGTCTACGCGGTTCTGTTTATTTTTCGTGATAAGCGGTGCAAATATTCTTTAAAATAATGGTTCAATCATTGATTTTGATGAAGTATCAAAAAAGATATGGCGGCGTGCAGACAAAAAAAAAACGGCTAAATGCGAGACGGAATCGCGTTCTGAGGATTTCGCGCCGTATTTATCGTTACTCGTCACCAGAACAATGCCACGTAAATGCGATTTTAGTTTAAAAATGTTAAAATAATATTTTTTAATGTGGTGTTGCTGCAAAATAAGGATTTTCGGATTTATTCCTTTACTTATTCTGTAAGATCTTGCCAAGTTTCATGACTCTAGATCAGCTGGAAGTACTCCATACCTGGTAAATACCCCATACATGAATGGCTTTATTTTTTAACCCCCGACGAAAAAACAGGGGTGTTATAAGTTTTTATCAAGTCGACTTGGAAGCTTGATTTTTTACAGATTTAAGAGACCGTAAACCTATAAGCGCTAAATGTTAATTTTAACTTTATACCTCCTACATATAATACCTCCAAATAATACTACCTCAAACACATTCCTGCGAAAAAGAGTATTTATAAAAAAAAATGTTATTTTACAACAAATTGTGGATTTTCGGTTTTTTTTTTCTTTTGTTTCTGCTGTGAGACTTTACTTCTTGCCAAATTTCTCAAAATTTACCAAATCATAAAGGTTTTGATTTACTTGCGAGTGTTAAAATATGTTGTATAAATGGCTGTATTTTTATTGATTTGACTTAGAAGCTTGACTTGAAATTCGTTGAAAACTTAATTCTACAGTTCCTTTTCATTGTTCATTGTTGTTTCATTGTACAGTTCCTGTTCCTGTGATCTTGAGAAATAGGATCATGACGGACAAACAAATAGACAGCCAGATAAGCGGACAACGAAGTAATCACATAAGGGTTCTTTTTTCCTTAAAACGCCATTGAGAAATAATATACACCTAGGGATTAACCACCTGTGACCAAAATAAATCAAAACAGTAAAACGTATGTCATTTAAACGTATATTTGGTCAACAACAATGATTTACAGGGAAATAATTCACTTATATTTATGTACATATACGCACATGTCACTAACAACTTATTTATTTATTTTCTTACAATCGACCTTCGTTATCAATTATGATTTTAAATCTATCCATTCTTGTTATTTTTCATTTCAATTTTCACTGATTGGTGAAAATTTTGAACGTCTAAATAACGAGCTGCACCCGCATTTCCACCCGAACTAGTGACACTTGTACAAACACTACCTTTACAAGCCTACCTTTCGACGGATTCATTTAACGAGTGAATACGAGAGCGAACATAACTGATTAAAAGCAGTGTAGTCATAAGCGCTTTCATTCTCGCCTGTGAACCATTGAAGAGCCCCAAGCGTACTTTACAACATTCATACAAGAGTCACAGTAATAACACAAGGCACTCTAGTTTAGGTATTTCCAAACTGTAAGTACAGCAACGCAGCATCTGTCGCTCGAATAGAAAAGAATATAAATTGAAGAAAGAAGATAAATTGTTTCTAAGCCATATTTTGCTATTAAGAGCTCTTAAAACAATAAGATGGTAATTATTTCAAGAAAAATACATTTAAGTGTTTAACCTCTGTTTCACATTTATACTACGACAGTTTTTAGGTCAGATATTAGTATCCAAGTAATAGATAAAAAAAATGTCAATTTTAAAAGGGGGTAATTGTCCACCTATTATACAAAGGAATATGAATACGTCATTAATAAAAAATAATTTGTAGTAAACGTAAATAATAATATGCCTAGTCTGTGATCTTCACATATGAAATTACGCGTCCAACGTCAGACCATACGTCAAAATGAGTTTTATTCTTGACTACCTTTAATCAAAGAAGAATCTATACAGTCTATAGTTCGCCTCAAACTTTATGGCGGATCTGAATACAACGCTAAATGCTAATGAAATTTTCAAGTCTAAATAATGATCTCACAACTACTCATCCCCAGAAACGTCGAAAAAAAATAAAGTTATAAATAGAATTTATAATCGATCGCGAATAAATGATAAAGTTTCTATATTTTCAGCTCCAAGCCCCTTCACCCTGAGGGCAGCCCTAAGCCCCTGCAGTGAGGCATAATGGCCTAATAGAATGGAATGGAAACCTATATTTTTCGGTATACACTCATCAAGACCTATCATTGGATTCCAAACACGATATTCTAACCTTTATTTATGTTTTTAGCATGTTTTTGATTGCTTTTCGTGTCCGTTATAAGCCGCCATGTTGGATTTTGTGTGAAATCATATTGCCTATCACCCGCGGAACAGTACGACGACGCTTCCAACGACAACGATACCTCAATTGTTAACATACGACGACGGGTAGTTTAGGACCTGTGAGGTAACCGATGGACATACAGACACACCCTACTTAAATCAAAACCGTCCGTAGTCGGGTAAAAAGATTAATAATATTCAGATCCTAGTTCGTAATGTTGTGTTAATAAACAACTATGCAAACTCGTTCACCTGACAGTCTAGACTTACACAAGCTCCGTCTAACCTAATACCACTCAAACGAATGCAGGTAGGAATACCTGAACTCGGCGCAGCGGTGCACAGGAAATTAAAATCGGTACCAGCTAACTTGAAACTTGCATAATTCCATCTCAGAACTATACGCCGCCGGTTACGAAGATTTAAGACTACCTACCTACACACGTCTCTAAAGAATCTTTCATTTTTATATTTTTTAGAATTATTTACTTACTTTAAATTGTTATTTATATTATTCTTTGTATTCTATTCAACTTTATCGTGTTGCTTTCTAATGTGTTTACGCCATCTCCTCTCATACCAATTTTCCCAAAAAATTTAATTAAAAGTTATGAAAAACCCCGACATAAAAGTAACACTTAAAAAGTTCAAAGTAATAGAAGTTTATTAATTTTCAAATAATTTTTGATCTTTAAAGGTGTCGAGTACATACTATACCTATATTTTGTTGTGATGTGATGTAACATAAATGGCAGACACTGAAGTGGTAGGTAAGGTTACTTGGCGATGCCCGACGCATTTATAGATTATTAATCATTAGAAAATTAACAAACCTGTATTGTTTCGGACTTTTTAAATGTAAATTTTTGTTGTGTCGGGTTTTTTTTTGTAATTTTTTTAAATTCTAGATTTCTAAACTTATAAACACTTCATTTTATTTTAATAAATCATACCACATCGTAATCATTCATTCACTTACTTCCAGTTATTCACCTCCCTCTTATACGTTCGTAGTTCGTACTGTACTCCACCGTGTCTTATTATACGAGTATTCAGCACCATATTGTATCAAATGGTGTTTATTTATTCACTTAATCCCATTCACTCGTTCATTCTTTTTTGGTCAATAGGAGGCAATTCTTCTAAAACTATGGTCAAACGTGAAATATTGACCTAGTTGGGATCTTGAACGATTGTTACCCTTAGGTATTGCTATTTTTTTTTTCTGTTTATGTTTTATTCTTTTTTATATATATATAAATATTATTATATGCTTGTAATACAGTTGCTTTGTACCAGGATTATAATAGTCACTAGTTTACGAACCTAATTTAAAAGCGCACAGTTTAAGTATAACAACAAATTGTAAATCAAAATCGAAGTTAAAACCGATGAAAAGATAAAATTTGTGTTCTTAAAACGCCGCAGACGGGAAGCAGCTTTCACGTCATTAAACTAAGCTAATTAGGCTTAATAAAATATTTACGAGTCATTTGTTGAACAAAAGTAATTTCCAATTTGGTACCAATTTTCGTCGGTGAAAGCTTATTTGAAGCGAAACCTTTTTAGCGTTTATTTTAAGATTAATTTATCTATCGTAGGATCGGTCCTTTGTAGGCTTATCTGTACGAACGCCAACGCCATTCCGGTCTCGCGGCTGCCTGGGATCTCTAAATATCGCCCGATATTAAGTGATTACACGCTACCACTTTCATAGATGTCGCAGTAAGCTTTGCTAACATAAGCTTCGTTTCACAATGTTCTACATAGGTACTTTATTTACTTTTAATTTCTAAATCAATTTCTTTGTTTCGACCTACCGAGTTTATTTTTGAAGTTTCTATATCAATGTCTTTGTTTCGACCTACCGAGTTAAAAAAATATACAAGTTGGAACAGGACTGGAGCGGCATTATTTTACATTGTTTTTATCAAACTAACTTTTTTTTATCTCCGTTTAAACCTATTTTTTTAATGTTATACATCGCTAACCGCAACGAGTCGAATCGTGCGGGATCACGGCTGCGTACCTACGAGTAGTTCAATATTTTCTATTATTTCATTTAAGTTCAAGCAAACAAATTCTTGTGTTAAGAGTGAAAATATTCTCGTCAATCAAAACAAAAGCACTTTGCTTCTGTTTTTCTAAGGAAATGTGAGATGAGATCGATCGGATTTGCTCCTTCCGTTGCAGCCAATCCAGCCACCGCCAAATCAGATATGGATCAAGTCAGACCTGACGCAAGTCGCAAACGCCTCAATCTGATTAGATCCGGTTCTGATGATGCAACTTTAGACAAAGCAATGACATTGCCCATCGAAATGATTAAATTTTTATTTGAAGTGTTTTTGTCGATGCGTTTTATTATTCCGTTAAGTAAGGACATTGACGTAACATCTGTTATCTAACTTTGTGAGATATCGTTTCTTAATTCCTTCTTTCCAGATTTTTTTCCGCTTAGTTTAAAGTACGAAAATGTTCTTAACGGTAGTTTATGAAACATTCTTCAAAGAAAATCTCTTGGCTAGACTTCTTTGCGTTTGATTCAAGAATACGCTCGTAAATAATACAAAAAAAAAATCAAGTAACTCATGTTTCTTGAACCAAATGACCAATTATTTCCATCCAGGCTTGCCCTGCAGTCCTGTTTCGTCTTGTATAATATGTTAAATACCCAAATGAGCATCATTTACGCCTTTACGCCATTTACGCTGTGTTCTTTTGACATTGGAAATATTTAATGGGATGGTTTGCAGTGAAAAGCGTACCAAAGCGATGTGTAAGTTTGAAAATTGGTATTGAAAATAAATATATAACGTAAATAAAATGGCGGATAAATATAAGATTGGTCTTATATTAACGTGCCTTAATGATAAGAAAGTGAGAATGACGCGTAAATCATATTTAAATTGAGTACATTCCAATGTTTCCCAAGTATGCGTAGAATGTGCATATCATGTAAATTTTTAAAGGAGACCGAATTTTCGCCTTGCCTACTGCGAACTAATATCTCAACGTCACCTTTTCCTTTACTTGTGTTGTGAAACCTTACTTCTTGCTAAATTTCGTGATTCTAAGTCAACGGATTTTTCTGTTCGCTCAGAAAATTGATTCTTTACAGCTTCTAGGGATTGTAGATCTAAAATTTAGGTCTTTTATATTAAGTAATTAATTATTTAGGTCCTAAATATTTAATATCAATTTCAACTTGATACTTCTACGCGTTCCTGAGAAAAATAGTTCTATATGAGTTTCTTTTCTCTTTTGAGGCATAGAACCTTAAAAAATCTATGTGTTACATTGAAATTCCGGAAAATTCGCTCTATTGTTATATCTATCTATCTTTTCTTTTACTGCTTGTTTTGTTTAGAGATGTGTTACCAGTTCATCGCGAAATTTTTTTCCATGATCGATATCGATCCAATAGTTTTCAAGAAAATGACATTCAAACGTACAACATTACACGTACCTTTTTTATTCTTATAATTTTATTATATAACATTGTGAATATAAAACAGAACACTTAATTGGTCACTAAGAGCTGGTGCGTTGACCACAAGTATGACATTTACAACTTCATTTTATCAAAGGTATCAAGTCGGCTTTATAATAATATTTTCCTTCGGTAAACTTCAACGAAATCTTTTTTATGTGGCCACTAATTAACTAAATCTCCTAATACTAAAATATTTAAACAAAAGTACCTTGATTTGATATCAAATTCAAGTGCGAATAACAACGTACTTTTGGCGTCGGCTAGCACAAAACATAACTTTAGTTAATGAACGCAAAACCCTTCAGATTCCGTCACTCCTGAATACTTTTAAGTATGTCTCCAAACTTACTTCAAAGACGAGACGTGTCCGACAAAGATAAATTATCCGTTAGCTGAGAGCCACTCACGACTTACTACGAAAATAATACTACGAATTGAAAAAGTTCCTTTTAAGAGATATCGTCAGTAATACAGCGAGTTTTTCAACTTATTCAAGTTATACGATTCTTTGGATCGGGGAAATAAAGTAAGGTGTAAAGTGCCTTCGCTTCGAACAAATACTTTTTGAAATCAAAAGCTCCGATGTAATAGATTACTTCGCATTTTCATTCTAATAAAGTTTTTTAGAGTTTTATACTTAGCTATAAAATGAACGAGAAGATTGATAAAATACCAATGACTTATGTGAATGACATTTTAAAATGTAAATGTCCGAATACATGCCGAATACATGCCGAATACATGCCGAATACAAGCAATACATTAATTATAATGTCAGTGTCTGTCATGGACAACGTTTGTAGACAGCTTTCAAATCACCGATTTCAAATTATAAAAAAAAATAATAATATTCCTTTATAGGCAGTTACACAGTTTCATATTAAAACACAGAATAAACCATAAATTAATTTGACAGTAGCGTTTGGTTTTAAGTTTTAATAGAGTCATAAATGTCACTTCCCAATATAAAAAATGTCAAGCAATTTTGCGGGGTTGAAGACCGGCGCGCGGGGACTTCGTGCCCTGAAACTCGCCATCTTACACGAGCTAGCTAGAGTATGAGTGCTTAGACGGTAAACGCAGAAGAGGGCTTCTAGTCAATTCGTATTTTTATCGAATAAACATTGAAAGTTGTACAAGATACTTAGAATCACTCGAAATCTTCTCGAAAGCCTTTTTTTCCTTTTCTTTTGTTTTCTTGTAATAACCTCAGTCGGTTGCATAGCTTTCTGTTCTTTATATGAAACAAAGTCAATTGGTGGAAAAGTAAAATCAATCAAAGTATCAAAGTAACCAAATAGTAAAATGTATCGACGTATCGAAACAGATTCAATTTTTTTTTTATATTGTCCTTTTTTCACATTTTTGTCTTTTTCGCCTTTGTCACGTTGTAAAACGGCCGTGATGCAATGCTGTCATAAAATGACGTTTTTAATTTTTGCTAATTTTAAGTTTTTTATTTCCTTGACATGTTCACAATCCCCGAACAAATAGAAAATAGATAGAAAAACACCCGTTTAGTCCTAGTTTTACTAGTCTGTGCCAAAATTAAAATTTTATTTACTTTTAATTCCAGATCAAAAGTATATCTGAGTTATTATTGTCCATATGACTTCAAAAGTTTGCATAAACTTGTGATTTTTACGCATGGCGGCAGTTCCTTTTGGAATCACGAAACTGTCAAAATGTTAATTAATCTCACTTGATGTCTTCTAACTATCCAATTAAAAAACCTATATTTAGACTCAGTATAGTTACAATATGTTCTGTCCCTTTCTTTCAATGCAAGCATTGCTATCGAAGAAAAGGACAACCGCATTGTAATAAAACTGGACCCTCAATACACGTTTACATGAACAAAAATTAACAATGACGAAACTAGGTTCCAATACGAATACGAATAGACATTACAACTAGGTATATGAAATCCTAGTAACAAAGGGACCTTGAAATGAAGTTTTTCGATATGGATTTTCGTAAGTCGTCGAAAAATAGTCCACATAGGAGTGGCCGGCGGCTATCGAGGACGAAATGGCCGCCACCATTACGGCTAACGAGCGACGCTGCGAACAAAATGCTCTCACGGGCCAACAATAGACACCTTTCCTTTACATTGTGTCCGGTGTAACGCATGTCGTCGACGTGTGTCATCGACGTACGTGCATATGTATTTATCTGTCATTTCGATGTTACTTTTTAGAGTTCTTTAGCCACTATTATAGGTAGGTATGTGATGTATATCCATCTGTCTGTGTGTCATAGCCTCGTATAGATCCTTCATTTCGGAACCTTTGGTGGTAGTTTCTTCTATAATAGTAATTCTAAATAATACTTCTTAACAAATTTTTATATCTATTTCTACGTTCCTTTTGGTGTATCAGCACTTGTCCTTTTCAGATATTGCGTCTGCTGGAAATTGAACGAATTTATTGATTGCTTTCACTATAAATGTAATCAAAGACAGGTTTCCTGACAATATCGGTAATATAAGCAGCTACTGGCTCCCTGACCATATAATGTGACGTCTCGATCGTCCATCCCTCTACTGGTAGTGAATCGTCATGATATAAGGAACACTTTTAAATATCATAATGCGACATAGTTCCCCCACTTCGTTTATGATATGTATTTATGAGGACAGAAGAAATAAATGTATGACATCAGAGCGGAACACGTAACAACGATTTTTTTCCTATCCTGCAAAAGAAGTTTCACTTCAAAAACTGTATATATTTTCTAATTTTCCACTTTTCCTTTAAATCGGGCCATTCATTCCGATGGATATAAAGGAAATGGGTGTTTTTTTTTTAATTTTTCATACTCAATTTTTATTCGTGTACGACACGCGATTGGCCGATTTATTGTAATATTCCATATAAATGTATATTCATTATGACAGTAGTAATTTTCACTACATATAGAAGTTTTCAATGCCTGTCTATTTGTTCGCTAAAGAACCTCATGCTGATAGACGTAGCACAACTTTATCCAAAATAATAATGTTAATGCAGAAATACGTTTAGGAATATATGAAACTAAAGATTTTTAGTATATCTCACGAAGTTTAAACCAAACTACGGCATGTATAGGTAGAAGTTATTACCAAGTAATATTATATATTATTTTAAAGGTGCTTCATGCAACATACCTAGAATTAAAAAATATATATATATATATAAACTATTTCTAAAATAACAGAAGTGGTTACCATTGCACACCACTTTGAAGCCTAATTAATTCGTTTGGTATATCCGCAAAATGTATTACGACTTTTTCATTATTTTCCAAGAAAATGTATGTATTTAATCCAATCGCTGTGATAATCTATATTCAGTTGAACTATTACCAGACTGTGTCTGTACATTACATATTATTTCAAAACTGCGAGTGTAGTGTAGATAGTTTTTTTTTTCTGACTGTCCGTCTGTCTGTGCACGCATTACGTAAAAATTGTTTGACGGATTTTGATGAAATTTGATGTGAAGATAATTTAATACATAGGTCAACTTATAAAATACTTACGGCGTGTTATTTCCACGAGAAAATACAAAAACTGGTTACAGCAAAAAGTGCGCAAAAAATACTCGAACGTTGGTTCTAAGTACCTTTAATATATACTGGTAATATATTATAAAAGATTGCGTCTAGTTCGGTTACTGCTACTAAAACAACTAAACGAAAAAAAAAATCCATTTGGTTCTATGATTTATAGTGGTTGGTAAATAATAAATAACATTATATTGAGAACTAGCGACCGTCCGCGGCTTTGTTCGCGCGAGATTTCATATTTTTACAGTTTTTACAATTTCGAACACAGGAAATCTAAATATTTCCAGATTGAAAAGAATAAATGATTCAGTCGTTTCGGAGATCAGCCCAGATAAATAGACGGATAGATAGAGAAAAAGTAGCCTATATCACTTCTGACATCCTCTTTTTCATGTCTGCGAAAGTTTATTATTACCGGTTTAGTCCATAGAGTAAATTAATTTGACAGCAGAGTTTGGTTTTAATAGTCACAAATGTCACTTCACAGTATCGAAGTGACATTACGTAATTTTGCGGGGTAAGACCGGCGCTCGGGGATTTCTCAGGAGTGAACACCGGTGCGCGGGGACACTGAAACTCTGACTAAAACTAGCCATCTTACATGAGTTAGTTAGAGTATGAGTGGTTAGATGGTAAAGGCAGAAGAAGGCTTCTAGTCAATTCGTACGTTTATAGTCCAGTCGTTTTGGAGATTAACCCGACCGAACACTTAGACAGACATATATATACATATATGTATACATATACATAGATGACTAATTTAAACTAGGTAATATTAGAATGACCCTTATGATATAAAGTATAGTCAACTATATAACATTTTAGATTAAACGATAACGTTATAAGAACGAAGATAAATTTCTCGTTACGTTTAATCGCGGTACGCTTTAATATAATAATTACCGCGCTCCTAGCTGATGCGGCAAAGAACAAACGCCACGGGCATTACCGGCAGATTACAGTGTAGCTGCTGCTTATAGAAATGAAAACCCTTTTATATGTTGAATAAAAAAACTTACTAGTATTGTTTACACACATTAATAGTTTTGGTAATAAATATAATTAAGAAAAGGACAAGTGTGAATCTATCGTAGTGCACGTGCTGAAAGTCCTGTCACCAGTACTTTGCTCAGTATGAGTGTTATTTTTAACACGAAGAGGATTTAATTAAATAACAGCAAAATAGGGAACCTTCGACATGTAAACTATGTTCACACTTGACTGGTTTTCTCTAACCCACACTCATATTGCCCCTTTCCATCATAATTATTATTTTGCACTTTAATACGAAAGTAAAATTTTGGAGCTTCAAAATCCAGCGTTTCCTCAAATCCTATGGCTTTTTCGGGAAAATAAATAATTTGTTACACATAATAATTCTATTAAAATTAACAAATAAAGTTACATGTTCGTTTCGCTGAAAAACGGGCTACGGCAGAATAAATGATTCCAAATAAATCCATTAATTTCTAATTCTATAAACTTCACAAGTCAATTTGACTACAACTGGTTTTTTTTAGAAAATTTATGCTTCACATCGTTTTTATCACTCGACTATCACTCCAAATCGAACTGACTTCTCAATTCGACCCAACATTTCGCTTGTCAAACGTTTTTAATTACATTCGAAGGATCCAATTCGACTTAGTAATAGAGAAGTGTCGATAATCAACATGAGGACATGTGTGTATGTTACACTATCATGCCTGCAGACTGTACATTCATACAAACTATCGTGGAATACGATATGTCGCGAAAACAGTAGAACTTGCGAGCCAGGCACGTACAAAGCATCGGCTCAGCACGATGGATCGACGGATTATCCGCGTGGCCACACGGTCAGTCTGACCTATCTCCTCCTTCTTTTTCCATATAGCCGACAACGGAATTTCACTTGCGAAGATACCGCTTTCATTTAATGAAGATAGATACACGAACGTTTGCAGGTCGTTTCTTGTCACCAGCTCGCCTTAGAACTATATCGTGTTGTATTTAATTTCGCTATGTCCTGTGTTTTCCATGTTCATACTACGTTAAGAATTACATGAAATTTTAACAGAAACTGTCTTCGAGTTGTTCTTAAGGATGTTGTTAACAAATTAGCCTTATTAACGAATTTGTATATGTTCTTGTAATACATTAGTTGGATAAATATGATATCCTATGCTGACATACCGATGTTCATAAGTAAAAATGTAGTGTATCCAGTTTAGATAAACATAAATAATGATTTCCGACGTTAATCGTAACAAAACGTGTACATTTTGGATAACGTTACTGATATAAACAAAGAATGTTGATCAACAAACAATATTATTGTTGAATGCTTTTTGACTTGAATTCCTAAGAAAGTTGTAGGTAGGTTCATTACGAAAACAAGATGCTATGTCAAAAAAATTGATAAATAATATTGAAAGCATAGATGTTCATGTAGATACCGCGTTGTGACCATGTACCTGGGAATACAACAAGAATAACTGCATATGCACCCCTCTAGTAAGTCAGCTGGCTATGTACTCGTACGCACGTGTCAACTTAAATACACTCATGTCATAGTAAATCGGATACTGCAGGTTTGTCATGCGGTTGGCCTTAGCTTGGGCCACCTTTTTGGGTAACTAATTATTGGGTAACTATTAGTAAAGGTTATCCGTCGAAACCAGCCACGCACCGAAGCATCTTCAATGAGTTGAGCCCGCGTTCAATTGGAATCCTATAACCCTCTACGGAGTATAAGGTTGAGGATTTCGTTTAGCCGGTCGGGCTTCAACGTCTGTGTTGTCCAACTCGGCGCTCATTAAAGAAAAGGGCCCCCATACGTGTCATGTATATTAAAATAATAGTATAAAATACTCATTTTATTACTGTATGAATATATGTGATGTGGTTGTGAAATAAATATGTATTGTAATTATAATGACGTATGGTTTATTTAATAAATGAGTCTGATAGTTTCAAAATGTCAGACGCTCCATCCTGTTTGTATATTATATAAATAAAATATAAATAAAAATATAAATAAATTTCATAGAAATGCAAGAACCAATATGACATATCTACGTCAAAACGGATTTCTCCATCTGATAACTGACAATCATATACGCCAATAACGTCAGATTTTAATTCGTGAAAACGTTCTTGAATAACAGAAACAATTACTTCGAAATAAAATCATTTTTTGTTCTGTGGTTTTTCTCAAAGTATTAAAAATGTCAAGTTGGCGTAGCATGCGTGGTCCTCAATTGTGATTAAATGCGTATATTCAAACCTAAGAGGGAAGAAATAATTACTCAGCTGTATCTCTATGAAATAAATTTATTTCACAAAAAATAAAATACTTTATTTTACAAATTTATGTTCAAAAACAAAAGATTATTTGCAATAGTACGTACCGACGACATTCGTTTCCACAAAAATGTACCAACGTATCTTTTTAGTCCTATTCTTGAATTCATTCCCACCACATAGATTAGAAGTGCGCGGGGAACTATCATTTAAATAACGTGGTATACCATACGTATTGCTTGTCAGATCATTCAAGACGACAGAGGTTTATACGTATACAACTCACAATTTTTGATCCAAAAACAAAAGGAGGATAATCCCGTATTTAACAGGACGCACAGCCCCGTTTCACCGAATTCGGTATAAACCGTTCTCAGATAGCTACGTAAAAAAAAAAACGTCAGCGAGTTCGGATGTCATACTCGTAAAACGTGTTATCACGGTCGTTCCGTGAAAAAATCACATCCACTGCTACCTGGAGCCGTAAAAACTGGCAAGTTTGAATAAAGAGTTGTAAAGCTCACCTTGTAGGCGCCATGATGTGTTTTCTAAAACTTCCATCGTAAAAAGTGTGTGAACCTTAAGATTTTGTATGTCTAGGAAGACGGAGTTTATCGTTCAGATCCGTTCTGATTACAAAGGTTGTTTTATATTTCGGCATTGTATGTTGAAAGTGTAATTTTCAAATGAAACTATTCCAGCGCTAGTAAAAGTTTTGTCGTAAAAATTGTTTACAATGAAGTTATAAAGATCATTTCGTAGGCGTCACAATGGCGTGTTTTTAAACTTTCGGCTTCGGTAGGAAACTTTTTTTGTAGAAGATTTCGTTTCGACCATCAGTCTATACGTAGAAAAATAATGAGGATTTTTTGTAAATGATGGAAGTATTCTGCGACGAAAGTGAAGACTAAATAGCACGTATGAAATATAACTGACTGATCGGTCGAGTATTAGAGACGCTAACTGCAGAATGAAAGGTCGCGGGTTCGATCTCCACTCGGTACAAATATACATGAACATGTTTATTTGTTAAGTGTGTGGGTGTAAAATATCTATATATATGTATTAATTAACAAAAAAAATTTAGTTTGTAGGTATATCAGTTGTCTCATATTCATAAAACAGGCTCTACTTTGCCTAGTTTGGGGCTAAGATGGCCGTGTGTAAAATATCCCATTTATTACTAAAATCTACATCAGGACTTGCAATGATTGGAAGCTTGCGTTTACGATTTAATTTTCGCGATGCAACTTTAAAAAGCATCACTCACTGCACTAGAATGATGGCAGATTCCAGACACAGTAAAACGGACGTGTGCTTTGTAGTGTCTCGTAAAACCGAGTGTAATCTTATTTGCGGAGCTTCCGAGGGACAGTTCTATTTTACTGGCCGTTTCTTTGCTGAATTTAGAAATGGCTGCTTGTTATTTGTAACTGATCTCGCTGATTTTTCACTAATATAGGAAAAGGGTCGTTTGAAATATAAATGGATAAAGTCAAATTAAGGTCTTTTCGACACAAAATGTCAGCTTTTCAATAATGATGTGACTTATGTTGAAAATAATTAAAAATTCAAAAAGTCAAGTATTTTTAATATCGGTTGCCGTTTTATTTGTCTCATAACAAACACAAAAAAAACAGTGGTTAATAATTGGTCGGGGAGAAGGTCTTTTTGTATTTCTGAAGTTGTAATTATATAATCAAATTTTTTTGGTTTTACTTTCTGTACCAGTCTGCTTTTAATAATAGATACCGGTCCAAGTTGATATTCCTAAGAAAAATTCAAAAAAAGTTATTTATTTTTACATGGTTTTCCAATTGGTCGAAATGGGCGTAAGCTACGAAGAAATTCGTTTTAAGAAATGTGATGACAAAAAAAAAATGCGACCCAAACAATTTCTAGCGGCGTGAGTGGCATGTCTAATTTTGGACGAGATGTAAGATGTTCCAAATATTATATTATTTTTACAGTTGGTTCAAGCGTTTCCGGTCTGAAAATTTTAACGTGAAAGATGCAGCTCGCCCTGTCAGGTCTCCGTCATTTGCTCGGGGCTACGCTCTAAGTGCCTAACTGTTGAGCATATGGTTGGCGATACAAATAACAGAGGGATGCTGCATGCCTAAGTATCTCACCACACTGTATTTCCTAACATTCGCTCACGTTTTTTTATTAATAAAAATGTCGAACTCACATATTTATTTTGAACATAGTTACTTAAAAACATGTTGCACTAAATTCAACACTAAGTTACGGGAAAAACCAAAAGTTAAAGAAACCAGAGTACAGTAATTCCGAAGTTTTATAATGAAAATTCAAGTTCTAATTCATGGTTGAAAGCTTCACCAGAACCCTTAATAATTAATGCGAAGAATTAGAAAAACATTTATTTGTGAAATATTAAGTGAAACAAACACAATAACGCCAGATCACCAATATCTTTAGTCACTCAGTACAAATCGAGAGACCTCTACTGGGAAGTGCTGATGTATCCATGTCCTAAGTTTGCCTCCGCGGGTTTTCACCTGTTTCGGTCACTTCTGCGGGGCGAGTTTGAATTAGTGCTATACATAAGGACACGAATGATATTTAAAATAATTTCTCGGTTGGAAAGCTAATATTTCTAACTTAAAATCATTTTTCTGAACACTGAAAGGCAGTAACAGATATAAAACACAATTTCAGCGAAAATGAACTTTTTAAAATTTTTATTTAAGCATCATTCTTTTCACCATATCGCTGGCGATAAGTGACTTAACGTTCGTTCGGAACTAACCTGCAGAAGTCGTTAATTACGTAAAATGAACACCAATAGAATACTACCAAAAGTACTGCCATTTTTTAAAACCAAAATTATCGCCATTTGTGCAGCGATAGAATGATGACACTACCTACAAGATGGCCAACATGTTATTTGTCAAAATGGCACATTTTTATTATGAGTTAATGCAATTAAACTTTAAAATTATTGATTTTGAATTTTTATAGGTAATAAGAAAGATTTTTTATTCCGAACCATATTCAAAGCGTAGAAATCATATATATTATTTAAATCCTATTATCATGAAAGTACAATAATTAGAACAAAATACAAATAAAAATGGTAAACATCTTGCATATTTTATTTATTATAGCACACGACAAAAGATATTGCATCATCACGCTAAGAGTAAATGACCTTTTATTTGCGCATTCCGTTGGTTGCATTGTCATGTACACACACTGTTTGTTCTCCTTTCAGTATTTTTGAAGTAAAAGGGCTTCTGACTAAGCATATATTCGTATTTTCATGATGAAAGTTTGACTTGATAACTGTAAGTTTTCAGTTGAATTTTTTCGTATTTTGGTAGTTGTCTCAATCTTTTTTTAACTAACCTTTTTGTAGGATCTCGTTATTTAGCCAGAACTTTTTAAGGACAATATTAAAAAAGAGACTTACTTGTAGTTCGAATATCTTTTTATGCTATAGAAAAAATGGTCACTTAGTGAAGTTTACGTTGCGGAAAAGTTAAGAACTTTCTCGAAATTCTCAAGCGCTTCTTTATCAGAAGCTGGCCGATACCAAGTCAATTTACGCATAATTAGGTTGCCTGTCCATAGCTAAAGTTATAATAACAAAGATTGTAGTCACATATATGTAATATCAGCGACAAAATGCACAGTCCTCTTTTGATATGAAGTTTTTTGTGTCTACGAAACATGGGAAGGGTAAATCTGATGATTTAAATCAACGATATGGGTCAATTCAACATGAAAGCTATCCCGATTTTAATTTTTTTCCAGGTCCCCAGAAAAAACTTCGAAATATCTCATACCATTAGTATAATTATAGAATGATTACTGTTTTAAAAAAAATCATGCATAGAGATGTCGCGTTATGACAACGTAAATGTAAGCAAAAAAATATACGCCCTAAACCAAATATACGCCACTTGATGTTTTGAAACGTTCACTGTGAAGTAGAATTTTGTGTGACCCACATATGAAATTCGTAGTGGAGAAAATAAAAAGGTTCAGAAATTACATTTCGTGTGTAATTAAGCAAAATGTTCGTTTAAAACAACGATAATGGCATACGGTCTGTTTAATCACTGAGTCTGTCATTTTTCTCACGTCTTCGATCGTTTCGATCCATCTTACGATGATTATATTATCTAGTTATACGTTATATTTAAGCTTAAACAAAACCGAAGCATTACATAAAGATACAAAGTGCAAACATACATATTTTAAAATCATTACACACTTATGAGAGCCTAGAACCGTAAAAGCCGCAGTACAAGGATGATTTAATTAATTTTAGAAAATATAAATAAATTTGAAAATATTAGTTTAGTCACTAGACAGACGCATGAATAACATATTTACACATATACAGCACATGGTTAAATATAAAATACTCGTACAAAAATTATAGCGTATAGTTTTAAAGTCTTGAAAGACTACTTGACTACGCCGCGCCGCATCCCTAATTCTCTCATATATCATTACTACTTCTTTCCTTAACACACATTTTCATTCCTCCATTGTCTTTCATGTGCGACGCACTAAAATTAACGGTCTCTTTGCTTGATTGACTATAACAAAAAAAAACCTGTGTAAACTTTAATACATAATTTATTGTGAACAACGCTTCGAAGCATAAACTGTAAAGTGGTGTGTGCCCGATATTTGTCAGTGCTGTGCCTGCGGCGCCAGACTGGGGCTGCTGGTGGCTGCAATCGAAGATCGGAGTGTGTCGCGGAATCAAGGTCAATCCCTTATTCAATCCTGTCTCTCTGCTGTTGCTCTCCGCAATATACCAACGCCAAATACAGTCCAATAAAATCGCTGACGCTTCAGGAGTGAGCCCAGGCGTTGTTCATAAGGATTCATGGGCGCCTTCAACCAGTTTGAATAGTAAGAACCTATTTTAAAAATTATGTCAATCAATCAATATTTTATTTATTTAATAATTAAGATCGAACGTCTCATATTAAATATGAAATGTCACACTCAGTAACTAGACAGACAATACGTCATTATATTTTTTTTAAGCAAAGATTTAGTTTAATTACATTAGAAATGTATTTCAGAATCTACATTTTCTTTTCCAGTATTACAAATTGTGCATTTGGGTCACCCAAAATTCCAATACACAGTAAATATTTCAAAACGTCAACTGGTGTATATTTGATCTACTTCTTCTACTCTCTTCACATTTTGATGCGTGGTTGCATTGCTGAATTGTAGCATTTTCCTTCGGTATAGTACTTAAAAAACCAATACCTATTTTAACGTAATGACCTGTGGGGTGTGAATAAACAGGGCGTACAGTGAGTGCGAGGTTGACCGAACGGTGCCCCTGGGAGCCGGCGCTCTCCGCTACGAATCGTACCATACATTTTAATGACACGATGCTAATTAGTTTTTTTAATGACTCCACCGAGCACGATTAGGACAAAAAATTTTTTTTGTCTGTGAATTGTAATTGCTTAGGTTTTTTTGTGGCTATATTTTCGTTTCACTTAGATTGTATTTTTAGAGCAGGTGTATTTTCATTGTTATTCGTGTCTATAGTAATTCGCTCGCTGTAACTTTACGTTTTGGTAATTTTTATTTTGCTGTTTTAACAGCTGACATCGTTGGATTTTTACTATTTTACTACTATGACTCCCGTTTTTTAAGAGGATTGTGTTTAGTGGCAAACTTCCATACAAACAGCTTTAACGGTTACACCCCATTAAACCTTAACCGTTTGTAAAATAAAACAAAAACTAGGTTTGTAATATTTTGATATATTATAAGAAAAAAACTTAAATGCACGCCATTTTTTTCCCCGAAATTGTTGTTTTTTTCACAACATGTTGAACATGAAACTAATTGCATTTTCACATTTCATCGAAATTCATAATTTTTCGTTTTTTTTTTTACTTTTCACAACATGTGAAAATGAAATTAGTCTCATGTTCTTCAACAGGTGAAAAAGGAAATAAATTCAAAAAAATTCCGCGCATTTAAGTTTTTTCTTTTCTTATGACGTACTTATCAAAATATTTAAAAAATTAAAAACTTATGAAACTTGGTTTTGCTGATTTGACTACCATATTTTTTTGCGCCAATCGGTTAAGGTTTAATGGAGTGCAACCGTTAACGCCGTTTGTATGGAAATTTGCCACTACACAATCCTCTTAATACATATTAATAATAATTACTATTAGTATTGTTATATATTTTCAGAGTTGGTGTCCGTTAAACCATTGAATTTATTTTTATCCACCCATTTTATATATCTACGAATGTTTTGTAGTATCATTTCATACGTAATAAACCTTGATTTTCGGAACGGAAACGGATGTTTTTCTATAAATCTACCATAGCAACATATAAACAAAGCTTTCTCTATGTTTAATCTGTAAAAGCGTAAAGCATTAAGTTCAGTGAAACTTCTACTTTAGGTATTTGTTTTTAGAACACCATGTGCACGAAGTTATTCCAGTCACCTCTAGAATCTTTGTTTCTCACAAGTATACAAGATTATTTTTTCATTACGTTCCAAATTTTAATAATATAACCTTTGGTAAAAAATAATAAAATACGTTTTCTTTTCTTTTAGTGTCTTAGTATCAAAATAATAATAATAATAACACATACAATCACAACAACGTCTAGGTCCCAAACTAAGCATTAGCTTGTATTTTGGGTACCAAGCGAAGACACCACTTACATATAACAATCAAGACCCGGTGCCAGTACTAATATTCATCATATAAATACTGACCCGACCTGGGATTCGAACCCGGGACCTCTAGCTTCGTAGGCAGGGTCGCTGTCCACTATGCTAAGCGGTCGTCAATACAAAATATTAAGATTTGGCGCCACAAAGTTATCGTCTCACACCCGCGGTTGCTCCTTTCTCGTACGTAGTATATTATATATGTTTGACTTGGTAACCACGCTTTTCTAATTTCTTTCGAAAAAAAAAAATTGTGTGAAAATTGAAGCTACCAATTTTTTGTGTTAGCTATTACTAAAAAAATACTTGAAAAATTGGAATGTGGTGAAAAAATCTCCTTGTTAAGAACATTGTCCTGTACCGCAAATGTACAGATACGTATATAGATGAAATGTAAATTGCTAAAAACATAATAAGAAACAGTCAAGTAAACTTTTCTTAAATGAAAATATTTAAAAGGTACAAAACATTCCTAAATCTAGGAAATCCCGCCGCTGCGCTTGCCTGGCAACAGTGACTAATGAAGTGAACTGATCCATCGTCTTTGACAACCTCGGGTATAACGTCGACCTGACGACTTAGCAAATTCAAAATGAAGGGCTGGAACATCCTCTTGTAAAAACCACAGCCCATCGCGAATTGCGTAAAACCTGTAAAAAGACTTTGATGTATTTAATAAATATACTGGTGACGTTCACAATGTTATTAACTGAAACAGATATAAAGTACTGACACCACCCTATCAAAGTCCATTACCGTTTTATAGGACTTAATTGGTAGGTATGTAAAGCTGTTTTTTTTAATTATTTTTTTTCTGATAGATCAAACTATTTTAAGGAACTAATTTCAATATTTTTGCCTTGCGGCAAGTAATTTTATTGTTCTTTAATAATTATTAAAAATTTTCAGTCTGTAGGCTGTATGACTTTTTCATTGCCTAAGGGTAGTCAAGGATAAAATACAATCTGACGTATGATCTGACGTTTGACGCATGATTTCATGTGTTAGGATCTCGGAACAATTAGTGAGGATGACAGGCTACGCATATTGTTATTTACGTTTACCATGGAACTAATACGTTTACTCATCGTTTACTACAAATTGTGAAACAGAGGTCAAACCAAGGTCAACCAAAATAGTTACCATCTTACAGTTTTAAGAGCTTTTAATAGCAAAATATGGCTAAGAAACAATTTATCTCGAAACGGTTTTGGAATCGGCCTAATAAATTTTTTACTTTACATACCGAATTCATAGAATATCTAATAGACAGCAGCGAAGGATGCAATGGGAAGCGCGATGTCTGTTAAAACTATGGAACGATGGCGATTCAACTCTACTGGTCGCGACAATAGTAACCCGGGTTCTGGTTCTCATTTAAAAATTAAACTATTTTCACAAGACGGCTTTAACTGCCATACCGTCATGACAGCTGCGGTGATCTCACTTGCGCCCAATATGATAAATTCATGTATGATTGGCGTGAGCGATGGATGTGATGTAATTTTACCAAAGAGCTACGCCAGAGTTAATAATTCTATGTGCGTAGTGCATTAGTAACGAAATACATCCAAAAATATTAAATTTTCCCTTATATTAATTCAAAGATAAAGTAAAAAATCTTTTACTTTAATATTAATACAATAAAACATTTAGATTTTATTTAAATATGTACGAACTTAGGTAGTACATTTGTTTCTAAACTTGTCCTAGTCTTTCTGATATGAAAGGAATACTAAATATTGATTTTCTTGCCTGTTCTTTTCAGTGGCATCGAAATTCCAAACCGGTGACTACTTTTAACGATTCGAAAGTGCTTAGTACAGCCCTAATTAAATAAAATTATTTCATTTTATTTGATAATTCTTATAATAATTTAGATAGATATTCTTATAAAACGCTTCCATACAACACAATATCAGTCAAAAATAACTTGAAACCGAGCCTCACGAGGCAGGCAGCAGGCAGTGTCGACAAAGGCCCATAATGAGCCCGTCGCCATTATACAGGCCTCATTTAGAGAGAAGTTGGGGCCTTTGAGAGCTCAGGGGCCGACCGAGTTTCAACACACTCGCCACCAGATTGATTCTGAACGACGTCTAATTACTTGCACCTTTCAAGACAATATCTTGTGAGTTAAACCTTTGCTCGATGTAAAAGACGTAATATTTATTTTCATGAATTTCAGTAGGTACAAAACAATCTGCGACTTTAACAAATCCAAATATTCAGAGAGCACCTATTGCAATGCTACCATACGAAAATTAAGATAATTCCAAGAGTGGGCATAATCTCGACGAAAGTTCGTAGAAGGAAGCCAGCAGTACATTTTTCGTTGTCATAACTATTGAGTAATGTTTTTATCCACGACCGGACGGAGATTGTATAGGCGTTTGGAGTAAGAGGCTGTGTTGAGATGGGTGTGTTTGTTTGTGTGTTGGTGTGTTAGTTGTTGGCGTGTCAGTTGAATTATATTTATAAAACGGTTGAACCGATTTTGATCCAGTTTCTTGTATTATATAGATATTACGGCAGAGCATGTTCTTATGAAGAAATGTTTCACGTTTGTAAGCCATCAAGGGACGCTACAGTAGATGTGTTTATCTCAAATAGATAGTTCAATTTTGATGCAGTTTTTTGTATTATATAGGTATCAGTTCAGACTCGAATTTACATATGTTTAATAGTTATATTTTATAGCCCAAAGCGAATAGACTATAAATACAAATAGCTCGAATCTTCGATGCACACATCTTTTTTTCAAGTTTCTCCACGATTGTGAAAGAAAACAAGTATAATTTATTAAAAGCTACTTACTAAAAAAATATTAATGACTTTCTATCGATATACGAGTTAAGTTTAAACATAAATTGTATATTTAAAGATTTCAGAAAAGAACTTTAGGTTTTTTTTTGTTTTTTTATGAACATACCAAAATATAACATGTAAGCTCACTAAGGAAATGTTTAAGAACGACCATTTTTGGCTTTATAGCAGCAAAAAAAAACCCTCCCCAATTTATACGATGTAACGTCTCTAGCACGAAGAAACTCTATGATCGCGAGACGTTTTATTTTGTAAACCATAATTGATTTTCGGGTTCACATTAATAACAATAATAATAATAACGTATACATCACAACCACGTCTAGGCCCCAAACTAAGCATTAGCTTGTGTTTTGGGTACCAAGCGAAGACACCACAAACATAACAAACAAACAAACATATAACAACCAAGACCCGGTAGCAGCACTGACCCGACCTGGGATTCGAACCCGGGACCTCCAGCTTCGTAGACAGGGTAGCTACCCTATAGGCTAAGCGATCGTCGTTATATGTCTATTGACCAAAATTAATTTTCTATTTTTCTTTGTTTTCAGGAGTGGATGACACGCACAAATTCCTCGGCAACGAGACACACACAGACTTCTTCAGGTTATTGTTAAGAGACGGCAACTATCTTTTAGTTGGCGGCAGGTGAGTGTATATATTTTATAATAACGATGTGTTAGAACTTTTTAGACAGCTATATAATCATTTCATAAATTATTTACTTAAAATGAGGTTAAACCCTCAAGTCTGTAATACAAGATCGTTCTCACAGTTTTAGGCATATACGTAGGTATTAAAATGCCACGAGAGGTAAAGTTGTGTTAAATAGTACGGCTTGCTTGATTTAACCGTGCTGGCTGTGGATCTGTCTGTCTATCTGTTACAGTCTATGTTTTTCGAATCTCCTAGAAAAAGGTTGAAATTTGGTATATACACAGAGTTAGTTCACTTAATGTGACAGATGTACTATAGTGTAGATAATAAACGAATTCTCTTCAAATCAGGAAATCAGCAAAAACGCATCTCATGACGTATCTAATAAAAAGACGCGTTATGAGAATACGAATAAATATTTTTATAAATTTAAAAAATTTTAATAGACAAAATAGCTCTCCTATTTACGCAACGTGTACGCGACGATAAACAAGAAAAACCGTTGGCTATTATTTGAGCAATACTGCTGATACTTACAAGTAAAACAATGCTAATTACCTATCTCTCTTGACGTTTATTTATTTATTTCAATAACAGTATCCACAGCTCTTAAAATACTAAAGTATAAACTTATATAATTGTCCTACAGCCAATGATGGATACACATTTTATGATTTCAACTATACTATATTTAACGACCGCCCCTAAAATAAAGGAAATCAAAAAGTATTTTCATTTAGATTAAAAGATATAAGAAAAATAACGGTACCAAGTAGTATAGAGTGTGTGGGTGTGTATTTATTTGTGTGTGTTTCATAACTTCCACGTGTGTGACTTCTTCGGTCAGTTATTCTTATAATCTCAAGCTTAAAGGTGATTTTATCATTGTGAAAAATATCTACTTTTGCAAATTTATCGTTGTATGTTCTGTGTAATCGATTCACAAGTGAATTCTGAGCATAATTAGTACGTGTATGTGCAACAGCAAATACTTTGTGTGCCTTGTTCGAACTGTTGGGGCAGAGAAGCGTAACAATTTAGACGATATTTCCAAACAATCTATATAACTATTACATAGTCCATGTAAAAAGGACATGTCAGCAAGAGTTCTTCGTTTTTCAATAGACGTGACTCTGTGATGTAAACATACCTGATAATTGTCAAGTTTACAAAAACTTATAGGAAAACAAATACATTTTCATATCATCATGGTTTTAGGCTTGTTTAACGTACCTTGTAAGCAGTACATTATCGCTTTGTTTATTCAAAGTAATCCATTACAAAATACGTACAGTATTGCAAAGGAAACAGAAAGTCATATTTAAGACTAATTCCTTATGCAAATAACCTCATGAATATTAAAACCGAGTCGGAGTTTAGTTTCGAGCTATTAAGTAGGCAATAAATCTGCGAAGAGTTAAATATAAAGTACCTTTTTAGGATCGTAGAGAGCCGAAGTTACACATTCTATTTCGTACAAGGCACTTATTTGTTTTCACAACTCCACTCGAGGCAAACCCTCGACCGCGGCGAGTGTAAGGACGTGCTGTATCTACGACCGCAGGCTGTTCCTGGCTCCTATGCATTTCTTCTGTCCCTTTCTAACTGTTAAGTTACACGATAGCGGTGTCTCGTTTGCATTTATAAAGATTTTTGGCTCGGGTGGAGGCGGTAGACTTAAAAACAACCCCCGACGCCCGACGGCCTACGACCGCCATTTTATTACGCTCAAGTGGTGTGTTGCGATGTCGATGATTCGATAATAATTTATGAAAATCGCAATCTTGTCCAGACATTTTTGGGATCAATGCCAACGTGTAACGAATGTGGCGATACCAGTTTTTATATTACACTACTTGGTGGTAAGGGTAGAGATCTACCTTGGTTATTAATGTCTCACAATATAAAGTTGAATTTTATTGTTTTATATCAGTGGTGAAAATCTCACAAACGCATGTTAATACTATTATCTATAATATATGTGTCCTATTCTAGTAATATAATTGTAACGGAATTTTAACCACAGCGCAAAAACGTTTTTTTTTTCAGAATCATTATCTGAATTCCATTTAAACTATTTTTTTTGTGTGTTATATAGTTAATTGAAGTTTACTCATCAATTTTCGTGAACATATTGTAATAAAAATAAAAAATTGTCACACAAGATGTAACGCGTGATAAAGCGCATTCGAGTTTTACAATTTACGGATAACCGGACCGAGTTTTTATAGTTTAGTTGGGGCAAATGAATTTAAAGTGCGTAGAATCTACTATTATGGACATATGCTAAGAAAAAAACATCTCATCTAATGCAATGAAGAAAAACGAAATATAGATCGTCCCATTCATACATGGAAGTGCTTCCTAAACCGTGACTTCAATAACTACACAAACTACGACTAGGAATACTGAAAGTGAACTGCGGAAAACAGAACAACACCAAAAATAATGGCAGAAAAAATGCGATACAGAGTCAAACTCAGAAACGGAATACACCTAGTTAACGACCTAAGCCCTGAAAAATCGAACTCCCACAGTTGCAGTAAATACTAACCCATCCTCTATATGTTATATACGATGCTGGTATTCGGGCCGCCTAAACCTCCGGTCATTCCTATATCCCGACTGCAGTCTAATTGCGTACACTCGTCCTATCGACTATAGCTCATTGGTGTCTCGAACCTCCAAGTCCTTGCAGCAGAACTGCTGGCTGGTGAGTCATTGGAACGGAACGGAACGGAACGAAACGGAAATTTTCTATATCATTTGGTTACATGTTTTACATATACCTCATGCAGTAAATAAATTTGATGGCAGCTTTTGGATACATGCCTACTATTTTTTTCAAATCATTTATTGTCAAAAACCATTACATAGACAAAAACAAAAGTTTGAAGCTTTTACAAAGCGTGTTTCAAAATACTTTCTATTTTACTTATTGAGAATTTATAGCAATACCTACATAAAATACTTTACTTAAAAAATCATCGTTATGAATATCCTAACAATTGTATGTAAATTGAAATACAATTTAAAATACTACCTAAAATTATTTGACTTTTCGTATAGTCATTCTAACGACAATGTTTTAACATCGATACAACCTCTCACTAGCATACTAGGTATTCGGTGCCAAGGGTAGGGTTGTTCCGAGACACATCTGCTCGCCGAGTGTTATGGCCGCCTGATCGCGTTCTGCTGATATTGCTTTGAATATAATTCCTTGTCCTTATATTTCCTACCGCATTCTTTGAGGAAGGATTTTTAAAAACAAGCATTTTATGACATACAAAAGGACATGTCGCCTTGGATTTACGAAATCTCAAACTGTTATTGTAGAAAAGTTTACCTATATATTTTTTAACTTAATGTAGATAAGTATTAATTGTTTCCCGCAGCTAGAACTACGAGTTTATTACAAACGGTGTTTAAGCTGCTTCTGTTATAAATATTATATCTGTCCAACTTCCCCGCAGATCGTTTGATACGCGAAGACTAAATTCAATAGGTGCAACGAAAGGTCAAATGAGTCGAAAATCGGGTTCAACGAAAAAGGATCAAATTTAGTGGAATCACGGAAAATACGTATAGAAACACTATGGCTATTTTGGATTCTTATGAAATTAACTATTTCTTAATAAGCGCGTCCTCTTAAAAAAAAAAAAAAAAATTGTAACATACGTTATTTCACACACAGAGTATAACAAACTGATGACTATATTTTTTTTAATTTTGTAAAAGACCGATTATTACAGGATGTATGACAAATCTAAGTTTATTTTTACAACCCGCTCGTGACGTCACTCGGTGCCGCTACGTACAAATTAAACACGTTAGCCCATAGTAATGTAACCGAGTGACGTCATAGCACGATTTATTTTATTTTATATCTTCGACCTTTTTCTAGACATCAATTAAATTCTTTCACTATTAGTTTTTCTTAATAAATATAACATATTTCTTTAAAATGCAAAATAGACAAGAGTCGTTCATTCTTGTGTCCATGTGCAAGATTTTTCCGAATAAACTTATAGCAAATCTTTACGTATTAAAAATGTATACTAAAACAATTTAACACTTTTTGCTTGTCATAAAATTATACCGGATGTGTTTTAAACCTCTTGCCAGTTAAATGTGGGTTACTAAGTATCAGCTTCAAAACCTAAACAAAATTAAAAAATAATAATTTATGTTCCAAAATAAATCAATTTTTATCTTTATAAAATTTACACGTTTTACCCCTATTCAAAGTGTTACCAGATGGGATTCGCGGTCAGTGACCTTGTGTGAATGTTTTTGGTATAACGTAACTTCGATATGACGCCGTTACATGTGATGAATTGGAAAATTTGGATATTCAACTCGATAATAAATAAGGTTTTCATCCGAATGAATGGGAATTACTGTGAAACGTGTGTTCTCCTATTGAACTTTTATATGTATTGATTTGGAAAAAGCAAAAAACCACACCTTGTATAATTAACAAGTATAATATGACAGTGTGCTCTTAATCCAAATCTAGTAATGCAGTTTTGCTCGCCACATACTGAAGACTGGGCTTGGACTTAATTTTTTAACACATAATTAAGTCTTTAGTTTCCTTAGTTATTCTTTTCCAAAAAAATATTATATCATGGCCGCCGAGAGAATGCGTTTGTGACACGTGGTATTTATAGCTATAAAATCATGTTTTTTGTGAATTAACATAATAATATAATGTTGAATTTAATTTTGTGTCATTCGTGCATGTAAACAATAATAATATTTGAAAATTACTAAATAAAGTCATAATATTTTTATTTATTCAGCGGATTATAATTACATTTGACGTTGTGAACTTACTTCAATAATTTTTTTTAGTTTTGACTTTAATTTTTTACTGTGGAAAGTAACGTAATAAGCTCAACCGCCTAGACGACGTCACAGAGACGATTTCAATGTCAGATGAATTTTTATAAATACCTGCGAAATTCGTACCTAAATACAAGAAATAGATATTTTGCGAGATTATTATAAAACCTTCATCATCATCATCATCATCAGCCCATTTTTACCCCACTGCAGGGGCTTAGGCCTCCCCCAGGGTGAGGGGGGGGGGGCTTGGAGCTTAAGTCCACCACGCTGCTCCACTGCGGGTTGGGAACTGTAACGACCGCCGTCTATTGACAGCGTCCGGGACCGACTGCTTAACGTGCCCTCCGAAGCATGGTGTCAGTGATACTGTGTACTTAAGTCAGAAAAACTCATTGGTACACGCCCGGATTCGAACCATGGCCCTATGGGGCCTTATAAATTTGAGACAGGTTCGTTGCGCTCTGGGCTATCACGACATATAGAACCTTATTCCTTTTAATTTTTCGTTATGAATACACGGCTCCTTGATGTTCTACTAGAGGTACTCCAACAAAAACTGACGGAAGAGATTTACTAATACATATACATTTACATAAGCCTAAGCCAAACAGACAATATCGTCTATCTAACCTGCGCGCATGTAAATTAGTATACCTTAGTAGGTAACTCGTGCCAATTTTCGTTGAGCTATCAGCATGAAGTTACTCATATATGACGCAAAAATTCTCAAAGGCCATAAACCATTTTTAGTGAGAATTTCATGAAAACGGATCCCGAATTTTAATACTTATATATGAAAAAATACGAAATCAACTTAATAGAAATATAATTTCTCACCACTTGAACTCGTTCCTCGAATTACCTCCAAAATGGAAAGGATATAAACAAAAGCTTGCAAAAATATGTTGTTTCCAGCTCTGTTCGTGTAAAACTGTAACGAAGAGGTAAGACAATTAACAAACAAAGGGCCGCGAGTAATAAAGTTAGGGTTAAAAGAAAAATAGCCATGTTCGTGAACTTTGGGTAATTATTTTAAGTTTGCGACATCTTTAATGTTTCTCAGAAATCCTCCCCCGAACCTTTGTCGCCGGCGACCATTAGCTTGGTATTTACGTGATATTTAAAAGTTATCAAGTAAGAATATCTTTGTTTTTTCAAGTCAAAAGGGTTCAAATGCCAAAGAAAATTAATTATGTCTTCGTAGAACGTTCGGCACGTCCCAAATATTAAATAAATATTGCAAATCATTCTCACTGTATACCTACCTAGATCATTAACTAGTTGTCAGTTTAAAGTGCGATGATTAAGATTATCTGATTAGGTGGTTACGTAAGACCTGTGTAATGGTTATAAGCGTAGAAACAGCTAATAACAATACAACATAAAATGTGCAACTCTTTTTTCATAGCCACTATACAACCTTTACTATTTTCCACAGCTACTTTATAGCTAATAGTGTAATAAATATAAGGACAATAGCTGAATAGTTGGCCTTTTTGGCTTTGCACGACTAAACTAACCATTCAGCCTGTGCATTTATTTACTTATATATATTGAAATTTACTATTTGTTTCATAAGATTTACCATTTGGTTTTATAAAAGTATGGATAGAGTCCACGTCAAAAAATGTATATAAAATATCACCTAACTGTTCGATTATAATTCACGCACACAGAGACGATTTGTACATGGTCAGTATGGCGTAACGAAATTATGTCGTCTGTTGAGTCACACACACAAGTATGTAAAACTTAGCTAGGTATTGCGAGGGTCAACCCAGACATTATATAATCGAAGGACTTGCCGTGACTCGTAAATATTTTTACTAGCGACCCGCCCCGGATTCGCACGGGTAACATACACAGACATATAAGCCATATTGTTTTTTCTGTCGTAGTGACGTATCAGCTTGTTGCGTCGATATGTGGTTTGGATTTAATTAGATGTAACGTCAGTTCATCCTATTTGGAGTATTTCTAAAGTATTTTTTTAGTATTTTATTTCCGATTCTATAAATATTTGAAAAAGTAAAGAATAAATACATAAAAACAAACTACAATATTACAATATTTGTATACAACATTGATAACTTCTGCCTAATTTTACAAAATGCGTGTCGCGTAGTTCGGTATCCGGTATAGCCGGCCGGCGCGGCGCGCGCTCGCGGTGGCGCGACGGCGGCGCCCGAGTGCTTGTCGTGCGATATTTTTATTTCGTGATAGCTCCTAAGATATTAACATAAATTGTATGGGGTAAGGGGCTATAATAATCTGCATGAAATGCTGAAGGTAAATAAACTTTTTTTATTTGATAAGGATTAATACTGTATCTGTATAAATTGCTTTCCAACTACCTCATCATATGACACCATTTTTTGAAACAAAAATAGGTATAGTAAGCTATCCATAAAAGATAGACATACGCCATTGCGGACTTTTCTTTGATCCTATAAAAGAGACACAATTCTTCCATACATTATTTTGTTATATCTCAAAGGGATTAGGCAGCGTTTTCGATGAAAGCTCCCAGCCGGCTTGATTTTTTTTCCAACTTCTGCAACAACAATCGTCATATTTCAACAAATTTCCACAAAGCATTAGTAAATTATACACGTAAACCTTCCTATTGAATGACTTGTCTATTGGTGTCAATAATTTGCCAATCCGTTCGGTAGTTTTTGAGTTTATCGCGTTCAGACAGATAAACAGACAGACAGACACGGCGGGGGACATTATTTTATAATATATAGTGATGTATAAAAGGCTATCATGAAAAAAAAACTTTTCTTCTTCGAATTTTAAAGACGGACGTAGGCTAACTTTCTACCGCGGAATTGGTCTGTATTCTATATGTTTGTTGCTATTTCACGGCTTAATCGAAACAAGTTTCAACCCAATTCGTTCAATCCTTGCTCCTTAAATCCTTGTTGCTTAAAAACTGGCATCGTTGCATTTTTTGAATATTAGTGCGAACACCCAATGCATTTCTACTAATAAATTACTTTTCATGTTAAAATAGCATGCAACTGAAATCCGCAGGCCGTGTATATACCTAAATGTAAAACCAATAAAAAGTTGCAATGTTACTCATATTATAAACACGAAAAGCAATCTTTTTCTTGGCATACATCACAAATTGTACATCGCAAGGGCGTATAATTTGAAATGCTCGAGCTCGAGCCAAGTTCGCGTTTCTTTCTAAATCAGATTTACTTGACAACCGCCGTGATGAAATTTTCATTGTGAAAATTCAGCTTTCGTTGGATTTACTTTAATACAAGTATCCACCTAACAAAACTTCATATTGAAAAATCACTTTGACACTTCTATTATGTTATCATTTGTGATTAAATTTTCATTCAAAGATAGTTCGGACTCCTGAAAATTATTTATACTGTTATATAAAAAGATAAAAAATGCAAAAACTAATAACCAATGTCGAAAGAGGTAGACGCAAAAAAAAACTATTTTCGCGCGAGGGAACTTCCTAATGTTTAATTTCAGATTGGATAATTTTGACATTATCCAATCTGAAATTGTCGTCGGTCATCTAAATTCCGTCTGAAAGAGTAAATTTTTAGTAAAAAAGCTACGCCATTTATTTCGGCCTTCAATTCATTTTTCGCTTAGCCGAAATATACAACAATTCCAGTCGCTAAAATATATTTATTCTCGTTTTATTACAACAATATTTTCAATAACCCTTTTAAGCTCCAAAAAATGCCACAAAAAACCTAAATAAATAGATCTGTGTTAATTAATCACATTCACGTGGCTGGCTTTGGCGAAAAATCAATTTTCCTGAACAAACAGTTAACGTACTTACAAAAAACCGCGTTGTGTTTTCTGAAAGCTTAGAATTTATAGCGAAAAACGCTTATCATGTTCACCCAAAAGTTTCATTGTGTCTTTTTTTATTTAAGCTTCATATATGAGTTTCCTTTTTTCTGGTGAAGCTTTTAATAAAGTATTTTCGGTGCGTGGTGGGTTGCTGTTTGAATATTGAAAATAAACAAATTTTTTACGTAGATAAAAATTTCAAACTATATTTTATTAAACCGTAACATTTACGAAAGTCTCAGCTACGACTCGTGAAAATGAACCAGTCCTCGTTTCAACGGATTGCTAATGTCATGAGACTGATAAAATGAAAAGTATATAAACGTAGTGTATTAGTCGTTTTTATTATAATATAATAAATAATAATTATACTTTTTTTTTAAATACTTTTCATGTTATAATTCTCATGACCTCAGCAATCCGATGAAACGACGACTGTTTCATTTTAGCGAGTCGTAGCTGAGATTTTCGTAAATGTTACGATTTAAATAAAATATAGTTTGAAACTGCCCACGTAAATCATACACATTGTTGATAAATCTGTAGTCCGTACTTAACTCTGTAATAAGTAATGACATATATAAATATATAACATTTATGATCTTTGGTGAAAATAATGAAATACTAGGTTTTTCTTATAGTACCTAGCACTCAGTACTAAGATTTTGGGATATTACGTCACAAAGTTATTGAATTATCACGGCAATGCGCGTGCGACTGACAATTGCATCGGTTCGCGCCGCCGACGGAATATCCCTCACCTGCGGTCACACCTTTCTCATGCGTAGTATTAAGTTTGCCTAAGTAACCACGCTGTATAAATAATTAAGAATTTAACAAATAAAAACATTTCGAACATTTATACCTACTTTTGTTTAAATGGAGTCTTTGTATGATATCTAATGCCTAGAAAAAAAAATTGGCTAATGATTAGAAAATCGCCCTGTATATTAATTATATATATATATATATATATATATATATATAATATTATTTATATATTAATATAAATTAAATAAGGGGTGTAAAGAGGTGTTAAAGTTTATATTAAAAATTGAGCACTATAGAGAAAACAGGGACAATTAATATATTAAGCTTAAGTAGAAGAAGAACCCTACACTAAAAATTGGTCTTGCTTGTTGTTCTACCCAGACAGAGCCCTACCTATTTTGTGAGAACTATAGTCTCTTGCATGTAGCAACTTTTTGGGTTAATTATTGACTATTTGATATGACGACGACGGTTGATTTTATTGCAATTTTACTAATACATAAATCGGCATTTTATTTTGTTGTACGCTCCACGTCGATGTGACGCAGCCATCACAGAGGGCGCCAAAGAGAGCAGACTCGAGTCGAGTGTGCCGTTCTTAACCCTCGACGAAAAAAGAGAGGTGTTATAAGTTTGACGTGTGTGTGTATCTGTCCGTGGCATCGTAGCTCCCAAACGGATGAACCGATTTGGATACGGATTTTTTTAAATGAAAGGTGAATTAGTCGGGAGTGTTCTTAGTTATGTTTGATGTAAATCAGTCCAAGATGGCCGCCGCCACAAAATGGCGGATATTATATTTTTCGCTACTCCATCAATATGGGTATTAAATGAAAGGGCTTGACTAGTGGAATACTATACACTATGACAAATTTCAAATCCCAGATGGCCGCCAGCACAAAATGGCGAATTACATTTTTTTCAGTACTTCATCAATATGGGTATCAAATCAAAGGACTTGACTAATACAATACTATATACTATGACAAATTTCAAATCCAAGATGGTCGCCACTACAAAATGGCGAATAACATTTTTTTACAAATCCCTCAATATGGGTAGCAAATGAAAGCGCTTGATTAGTAGCATAATGTACTGTACTCTATATTATTGAAAGGGAAAGAGGAATATTAACTAACGAAATAAACACTAAAAACTTGAAAATCATTATTTTGTCTGATCATGTATGAATTGGTTTAACTAAATAAAAGTTTAAAAATTTTTAAATACAAATTTAATAAACCCCCGACACAAAAAACTTTAAAAAGTATAAAATAAGTATAATATAAAGTAAACTGAAAATACCTAATAATTAGCAGTCCCCGACGCTTTTAAGGATCAAAAATCATTAGACAATGAACAAACTTGTATTATTTTATACTTTTTAAAGTTTTTTTTGTGTCGGGGGTTTTTTAAATTTTTAATTTAATTTTTATTTCAAAATTTTTTAGCTTAGTGTTTGATGCCACATATTATTTGTACCCCCGCCGACGGGTTCTAGTAGAAGCGCGAGTGTCACCATTCTTTAGTCCGTGAAACTAACATAATTCGTGTACCTATTCCACTATTATCTACATAATACAACGATACGACAAAGTGAAACGTGGTCGAATATACGTATGGACTTCAAGGAGAGTCCACAACACACATACACAAATATGATAATAGCCTAAGCTATAACCTGTCATTCCGGCGACCGTGTGTAGCTCGCGTGCTTTTGCATAAACCGGCCTATTTAAAAAGTTAATTAAACGCCCACAGATAATACCCTGTGTACGCGTACCGATATACGATGGAATTTCAAACATTGACATATTATGAAAATAAATCGAATTTTTAGTGTAGTAAGAAAACAGAGCTCTTTCGTTATAGGAAGAAACTTCTCAGGATATGTAGTAAGTAATACGGTACTTGACTCTATTAAGTATATTATATTTATCAAGAAAATATTAAAATTTACTTTATACATTAGTTATACATTTGTTTTTTAAACATGATATTAGAACTACGAAGAGTCTATGTAGCGCTAGGCGACATGCGCCATAGGTACCACGCATCATCATCATCATCAGCCCGTCTCTCCACTGCAGGCTATAGCCCTCTCCCAAGGCTCGCCACCACACACCATACCACTCAATTATTATTATTTTATGAAAGTGTAGTAGTATCTACTTTATTGTTTAATTTTATTACATTTGTGCCCTAAAAATTTTTTCAGCGAAAAGGTTCAATGAAATCGTTATAGCCGAACGAATGCACATATAGATAAACTTATTAAAATTTGCTATATTGTTACATTAGTATTATATAAACATGTACATTCATTATAATTATGGATATTTTATTCACCCCGAAATATTCATTTTGATAGGTACACAACGAAAATATCTACATTTGTTCTGCACAAGTAAAACAACCGACCCAGAAAAAGCCCTCGCTATTTTTGAATACGATTCGCTTAAAACATACGAAACTTTAATTGGTTATTAGCTAAAGCTCTATGAATGATTTTGCAATAGGCATAAGCTCTTCATAAAACTTTAGTCGCATCAAATTTGGGTTATTTCTACTAGGATTTCTATTGGAACAACATTTGGAACTAAATGGGCGAAACTTGTACCTTAGTTAATTCTATTCATTCAAACATTAAATGAATCGACACAATTTCGGGATGATGTTGCTTAAAGTTCTCAGATACTTTTAAAAAGATCTAGGACGATTTCGTATATAAAGATTTTGGTTTTATTATTGATGAAACAAAAATTTTAATACAGTACTTTCGTAAGTACAAGACAAACTGATATTTTTTTTTATTTATTTATTCGGTAAATCATCAGCTTACAAAAATACACAGTAAACTTAGTAACAAGAAAAACACACAGCTAATAACAGATTTACACCCAATATGTCGCAGTAAATACTCGTAAATAGGCATAACTTATTTTATTCTTTTAACATGTGATGCTTTATAAATCGACACCTTATTATGTTAAATCTATATCGATTTCTACAATCGTGATTGAGTTCGAGGTTCCATCACTCTACGTTATTAGTGGTCCGGTGATTTTCTCCAAAAGCACACCACGTACTAATGAATATAGTTCACACCCAGTATATTTTTATATAACTTTTCAACTTGGCATGTTAGTGACATTTTCGTGTAATGTAATTTATGTTGTCTTTTCCCTTCTGTATATATCCACCCTTTCTTTATGTGTTCGCCAGGTAAATGAGGCAATACATTTTAAAGCTTAGTTTTTGACTATTTGTCTTTTGTTGGACTACATTTTTAGCTTTCCGCCATTTTTTATTTGCACAGTAGAGCTAATAGTACTATTTTGTCTGTTTTGTTCTGCTGGCGTTTTTCCATTACAACTAAACGATCCTTTTTTTCTATTTAATCGTATAAGTAATACTAACCAAACTAGATAATTAATACAATTATACTCTTTTCAGAGGACTATCTTTGTAGTGTTTTAACTAAATGTTTTTTTTTGTTGTCGTGGATATGAATAATAAAAATTTTAGACAACCCTTTATTCTCGTTATTTAAGTATATTCTATTATTTAAATTTTTTAAATTAAAATTTCATATTTTTCGTCTATTTCTAAACGGATTCTAAGCAAAACAGTTTCTTGAAGTGAGACAGACGAACAAACAGAACTAATTTATGTTGTAAGGGTTTCATTTTTCCTTAGGGATCCGGAACCCAGAAAACTACAGGATTTCTGTCACTTGGATGCAGAGTTGCATGACAAGCGGTTCCAAAATGGAATAATGTACAAGTATAACACAAGAAGTTGTGCAGTTGTGGAAACGGAAAAGGGATAACTAAATTACATGAATGTAATGAACGCCCTCGAGGGCGGCAGAACCACAAGAAAAGAAATGAAAAAATTGTAAACTAAATCCAAAATCCTAAGATGTTCTTTTTTTTTCGGGGCACAACGCATATGTTTTTCTAGTGTATACCGAGCAATATTCTAAGTTGCTGAAAGCAATCGAGAGACCCCGGTCCCAGAGAAAGTTCCGGCCGAGTGCCTATTTGTTCCCGGCCTAAACAAATAAAGGAGTTTACGGGAAAACAGATCTGTTAACTTGTTAAGTGCGCGGACTCACCTCTGTGCCGCGAGAGCGAGATGTGTTACAAATTACTGGGACCCTTGCCTGTTTGCCATGACCCTCTCACGGATAGATTTAACCCCAGCCTGTGATCTAATTGTCTTTGTCTAATTTAATAATTTAACGTGTCTACTGGAAACGAACAAATAATCACGGTATAGGTTAAATAAATACGGTTTGCTGGATTCTAGCTGAAACTGATAATATTATATGAGTAAATAGTCTATGTACTGTAAGCCACAAGATTTAAAAATGCTAGCATAATATATATAAATAGCATAATCAAAATAGTCCTCCACCCGTTACATCTCACGTCCTAGCACCAAACAGGAATTAAATAATCCACGGCGATAAACTGGACCATCAAAATTTTTTCTGTCATGGGTATATGTTATAAGATTTTGTAGCAAATTTAAAAATTTCTTATGCCACTTCTTTTCTCATAATTCTCTTCAAAAATGCTTTAAAACTTTAGTAATATTCTGAAAAAAAAACAAGAATTTAAATATTTCGGTAAACACGTCAGACAAATATATCGAAAAAAATATATTTAAGAAATATAGTAGCTATGGATGCAATTCCTAAGCTATAATTAAATTACTCGTATTGAAATTCAAAAGTGACGAAACCCTTAGAATAAGGTTTCATCTCACGTTTGACCTTTTCCTACAAAACGAGCAGCGTAAACGCAAAAGGCAACGATGGAATTAAAACGATGACCGTACTATTTTCCCTTCCTTCGCTTTTGTTGCGGTCTACAAAAATGACACTTTTAATTTCCCTGAAACAACCCTTCTCTCTTCAACGCTATAAATCACTTTGACGTCAGAGCGAGACAACAATAGCATACCCGCACCGTTGGCATTTCGAGCGCTTTTAATTAAAATGTTAAGAATTTGTTTTATATGTAAACGCCTGTACTCAATGGACGAGGTGTTCTGAAATCTAAAAAGTCGTATGTAAAGTTATATAGTTCAAGAATTTATGACTTTCTGCTTTATAAATAAGGCACATTTTCATTTAGGCTTTAAAATTTCAGAATATCATATTCGTGTTTGTCATCAATCATCACATGAAAGCGTATTTCATATTTTGCTATTTTTGTAAAGTGAAACCGTACGTATTTATGCAAGAATTTAACACGCTTAATGTACAAAATTGTATTTTGCTGTTGATAAATATTTTTTATAATTATTAATACTTAAATTAATTTTATGAATATTTTGCTTCACTTCCCATTAAAAAATCCGTGTCTCGCTAAACAAGGTTTTTTCCAGTATTTCACTATCGTGATCCGTTAGATCTGACAAGAAAACTGTCAATTTGGTAATACTGTAGATGTGACGGTAGAGCGAATAGAGAGTTGCAATTGTCTAATTGCATAAAAATATGTATATATTTTCGTGTCGTGATAGCCGAGTGGTGGCGAGCCAGTTTCTTACATAACTATTTATTATATTCTACATAACTATCACTGACTCCGTGCCTCGGAGAGCACGTTAAGCCGTTGGTCTCGGTTGCCAACATCAGATGGTAGTCGTTAACGTCCACCAAGCCGTACTGGAGCAGCGTAGTGAATTAAGCTCCAAGTACCTTCATCCCGAGGGGAAACCTAAGTCCCTGCAGTGCGACATAACGGGCTGGTATGGCATGTAAATACATTATTGTTAATAATCAGAAAAGACAAAAATAGAAATAAATGGTATAAATTATATGAAAATTAATGTAGGGATACGTTTTACAAAATTCTATCAATTAAATACGTAATTGTTATTTGATTTTTGAAAACTAATATTATATTAGGTATTTAAAATTTTATTTTGAAGTCTTAAAACTACCAAATAGTAAAAATCTCATAAAAACGGCCACACTGTTGCGCACTGCAACTCAATTACCAAACGTCCAATCTTAAAAAGCATCGTAGCCGGGTAGTAACTTCTCAATTTTCCTAAACAATTGTACCTATTTATTTTTCTCTATACGGCGGGCGGTCTCGTTGTAGCAGCGCATATGGAAGGCTTTTCCATATGAACACAATTTGAGAATAGTAAAATGTAATATGCGTATGTTATTGTATATTTTATATAGTTTTCACATTTGTCGTGTGATCATGAACACACACCCCTTTTTTTTCCTAAAGAATAAATGGAGAATACATAACGACCAGTAATATTTTCTATTTATAATATTTTACTAGTAGTAATATTTTACTTTTATATAAACTTTCACTTCACTTCATCAGCCCATTTTTACCCCACTTCAGAGGCTTAGGCCTCCCCGGGGCGAGGGGGCTTATATAAACTTTACGTAATGATATCCACACATTAATAACAATAACCAATACAGTGGAGCTTAAAAATCTAGTAAATTGTCTACTTAATTTAGAAATAGTAATATAAAGTAATTATCGTTAATTATACTTTGTGTAATATAATTATACTAAACTTAAATGTAATTTGCTATAGTGAAATATAAATGATTATATTACAATTCTATCGTCTTAAAACGTATACAAAAGCTAATACTAATTAAAAATAAAAGCTTATGCCAAATTAAAAATTAATTAAAAACTAAAAATACAAATAAAACTTATCCAGTAATCCCTCTCGTCACCCCTGACGAAAAGGAGCCCATGACACTCATCGCATTGCCGCGCTGAATAGCAATGGCAATTCTTTGCACCAGGAAGGAACTGGAGCGGTGGTAGAATCCCCTTTCCCTCAGACGATGGCCGATGCCCGCGACGAAATGTTTGGCCTCACTCCCCCTTATATAATGATTGTAACAAATAATAACAGTAAGATCTAAAATATTTTATTGTACGTTGGAACAATAACTGTCTAGAGTGGATGACGGCTATTTCAACTATTTGGACAGACTCACTGATTCGCAATTGTGAAACGAGATTCGAACATTTAACAAAATTTATTTATATTAATTAGAAATTTCACAAATACCGACAGGATCAAAAGTTACAAGAGGCTATTACGAACAAAAATATCAATTTCAATTGAAATATTTGATTTTGAATCTTAAGATGCCTTTCTTAAACTGATTTGCAAGGACTAATTACATAAAAGCACGAATAGACTAGAAGCCCTCTTCTGCGTTTTCCGTCTAACCACTCATACTGTAGCTAGCTGGTGTAAGATGGGAGTTTTAGTCCGAGTTTCAGTGCGCAAGGTCCCCGCGCGTCGCTCGAAACTTTGGGCCGCACTTCACCTTTGGGTTTCACCCCCCAAAATAGCGTAATGTCACTTCGATACTGTGAACTGACATGACTCTATAAAAACAAAACGCTGCTGTCAAATTAATTTATTCTATGACTAATTAGTGCGGCGACTTAATTTCTGTCTATAATATTTTTGTACTGTAAAAAATTGCAACTTTTTGAAATTTTTAGTTAATAAAAGCGCTCATATCCAGCTGACTAGCTGCAAGTACACGAATGAGCTTTGCGAGTTCTATCGCCTACCAAAAATGTACATTTTAGAAACTAGTGACCATTTCTTGTCGTAGGTTCTTCGGCTACCTCACAAGCTCGATATCTTCGAATTGTATATAATAAGAGATACTTCGATTTTTCACCACTTAATTATTTGCTTAAACAGTTCAGCAGCTTTCCTTTCTTAAAGGTGGAGAGGTGAGCGTAATGAAAATGGAACTCATTTGTTAAAAGATGACTTTTTATTAAATGTTCCAGTGCAAATTGTTAACTATCTAATTAACGACTTTAAACGATGAAGCTTCTTTATGACAAATCGTGGATTTCAAAAAGCTCGATTCAAATATATATCGTTGCCTGAGTAAAACTTGATAAAATTATGAATAACGAATATTTTTGATTTTTTCAATTTATTATTCTACTTATTGACTTGAAATGGTCTTAAGGTCGATCCCAAAGCTGAGTATGATTTATTAATACCGGTCTAAACTAAAGATATTCAAGCAAAGGAACTAATGGTTGCTATTTTATATTTTTGTTATTTTCCAATATTACATCTACGATAAAAACAAAAAAGAAAGAAAAAATATACCAGAACTCAAACAAGTGTAGGCAAGCGATATACCGCGTACGTGTTATTGTATATCGACGTCGGTTCGTTAGCACCGTAGTGCTAAATAAATATTGTTTTTTTGTCCTGGCAACTCATCAACATGAGCTGCTTATAAAAAAGAGCTAAAATTAAATGAACTGAAAAGTATGTTGTTATGAGTATTTCAATCCCAGTGCAACATTTTATGTATTCTTATTTAAATTAGTGTAAATAAATTACTTCGTTTTCCGGTTAAATGTCGTTTTTCATATATTTTAATCGTTTCATCTATATCCATAAAAGTACGAATTAACTAGAAGCCCTTTTCTAACCACTAACCACTCTAACCACTCATACTATAGCTAGCCGGTGTATGATGGGGAATTCCAGTCCGAGTTTCAGTGCGCAAGGTCCCCGCACACCGGCTTCAACCCCCCGAAAATGCGAAACGTCACTTCGATACGTGAACTGACATTCATGACTCTATTAAAACCAAAAGCAGCTGCTGTCATATTAAATTACTCTATGCCTATATCCATACTTAAATCTGGATACAAATATCTAAAATATTTCTTGGATGTAAATATATTCACGCATATAGTCTCTTGAACTATGTACAACCCCACTCTGTTTTAAATAACTAATATAATAAAGAAATGTACGCTAAAGGATTGCAAGGTGCATAATGATTCTAAAAATAGCTTAATAGGCTTATAGAAATGTAGTTGTTTCACCAATAAGGCTGAATAGAACGAAACTACAGTAAAAATGTTCACAAAGCGCAAAAGCTATTTATCGCTTTCCTGTAAAACATCAAAATACTGGTTTGGACAATATAACAATATAAATATATGTACTGGCGCCGAGAACTGTCTCTCACTGTTCACATGTAAGTCGGTTAGATGGCATTCGTAGTTCACGGTAAAGTCAGCGGCGACAAAAACTATTTTCTCTTATTATTTTAATTGCGAAAAAAGACGAACGTAGAAAAGAAAAATGCGAGGAAATATTTTGTATATCAATAAAAATATACAAACTTTTTCTGATATGAATGACGCCCACAATTTTAAAACTATGGAGATAAACATATGCTGGCTAGTGCTAAATTCAGACTTCCAAAGGCAAACAATTTCTTCATGGGCAGCTGTGTTCGTTACCGTAGATAATAATAGACTTGCAATGTAAATATTATTATTAATTAGAAAACAATTTAAATATATATATAAAAAAGCTTATTATTCTGTCAAGGATGCATCTCATACATAGAGTTAGCGACTGACTACCAACGACTGACTTCCTAAATAAACGGCGGTAATTCTAGATCAGATCTAGATCTAGAGTGTCGTGATAGCCCAAAGCGCAACGAACCTATCTCAAATTTATAAGGCCCCATAGGGCCATGGTTCGAATCCGGGCGTGTACCAATGACTTTTTCTGATTTAAGTACATAACTATCACTGACTCCGTGCTTCGGAGAGCACGCACGTTAAGCAGTCGGTCCCGGACGCCATCAGTAGATGGCGGTCGTTACAGTCCCCAACCTGCAGTGTAGTAGCGTGGTGGATTGAAGCTCCAAGCCCCCCTCCTCACCCTGAGGGAGGCCTAAGCCCCTGCAGTGGGGTAAAAATGGGCTGATGAAGTGAAGAATTCCAGATCATCTTTGAATAACTGATTCCGAGTATTTTAATCTACCTTTATATTTTTCTTAATATGTTGCTGTGCTACGAAATTGTTATTCAGTAATTGTTTTGATTTTTTTTGTTACTTTGATTCTTCGCCATCTTGAAACGACTGGTTTATTTCAATCCGTATTCAAGTTGTTTTCAATCGCGTGAACGAAACTGGGTTACCCTTTGTCATTCAAATCGTTGAATGTCAAAATTTGAACGATGACACTCGCATTGTGGTATTCTCAGGTGATACTAGATTTAACTGAATAAATCAAGTGATGTTTGTGCATGCAAGCATAGCGTCAAGATTGTTAGTGGGCACAGGTTATCTTTAACATTTTAGTTCTAATATTTGTTTTAACATTTATCTGTTTGTAATATCATTGTGATAATGTTCATTGTAAATATTTAATTATATTATTAGCTTATAAACTCCTAATAGGCAATCAATTTTATACCTTCATAATATCATCCGGTACTTTATACAAAAAATCACTCTTATTACAAATGGCTTACAATGATTGATGTATCACTTCTGAATGTAGATTCACGTTTCGTTCGCCTACTAGCGGTTGTCGGAACGAACGCGATCGTTGACGAGTGACTGAAGGAGTGAGCTTACTTTCGTAGTGAACGTAATGTGAATCGACCTTCTGCACGGTACGGAAACATATTCCGTTAAACAAAGAAAACATTTTGTTGGTTTATTACAATAAATCAAAGAAATATTCTTGATTGAAGAAATCACTTTTTACCGCGTGGTTTGTGTTCTGTGGTCATGTATACGTATCTTTTTTGAATAAAAGACTGCAAGATACTATAAAGCTCTACCGGCACAGGAAAATCAAACTTCTAATTAAACTTCGTTACATTCACGAGTACGATTTCAGATTTTTTTTCTCATGTTCGTCTGTTCGTCTGTTTGTCTGTATTTCACAGCCATTTTAATTGCAGTTTAATGCTATAAAATTGAAATTAACTCGGCAAGTTATACCTATTTGGGACCGCAAATAGATGTCCCTATTATAACTACACGAAAAACAATTTCGGCGTGCCTAGTACACGCAGTGAGTGTAAAATTAGACCCCGTTTACGAAATATTCGGTCTTTTTACCTGTGATTTGAGTTGCATGTCCCAAATAAAACAATTATCCCGATTATGTATAGGTTTAACTTGTTCACGAGCTACGACCAAGTTAATACGTAGTTTTTGCTTTTGATATAAATACTAAGGGAACATTGCCTTAAACGTGACCCTATACGCATGTGATTTTACTTTTTTATTTTAAAAATACATCGCCTTTTGGAATTGGTTTATTTTTTTTGAAGTAAACGAAATGGAAAACACCTATGATTACCCAGCAGCCTTGGGGCTGCTACGAAAACTGGCCATGTGATTACCGATCATTATTTTTATTTCTAGGGCTCGATACCCAAAAACGTATGGAACCCTTCGTGTGCGAATCCGACTCGCACGTGGCCAGTTTTATTTTTTTATTTATTTTGAGCATACAAAACGAGTCTCCCAAACTACTTTCATATCAGCGCGTATAGAGAACAATATTAAATCCAAATCGAGATACGAATTTGCGTCCATAATAAAAATCGGGCGCTTAAACACAACGTCATAAATTGTATGAAATAAAGGAATGTTGTTAGAAAACAATTGCAATAAATCTGGCGCACGCCGGCGCAATATCTCGACGTGGGCCCGTCGTGACTCAAAGTTTTCCAATATCGACAACGCGTCGTACGAAAACCTCACAACCATACAAATTCGTGAGCAGAGACGTCAGTTTCAGTATCACTATACGAGTCAACGATAAAGCCCAAATTTTGACAGACTAAGTTTATATAACATGATTCTTAAATTTTAATAGTGATGTAAAAATTATTGACAAAATTAATATATAAAGCAGAAGTGTTGTGATGAACCGGTTCGGCAAGGGGCGTCCAATAAAGGTGTACTTTGCCAACATTCTCGTATAAATATCCCTATTAAAATCGTATGTATGTACGCTGTTGACTTGTTCATGGTAGATCATTTGCTTTTAGGAGTGAAAATTTTTTGTTATACCGTGTGAACTATTAATTTGTACCGGGACTACTAAGGGACGTTCTAGAATATTGCGGAAGTTTCTAAAAAAATCTGAATTTTTCTAGAATAAACTCGAATATTCTCAGTCAATATTCCGTAACGTAACACATTTAAGCCGCTCACTATCACCTACGTACAACCACCGCCACAAAACCCTTTTTGAATAGATGGGAGACCAAAAGTTTTCTACCACCATAACCTAAGATGGCAAGCGATAATACAAGAAACTGTGTAAAAAAGCCATGTCCACTGCCAAATATCGTGGTTCAGTTTTGTAGGTTAGCTGTGAAAACACAATAGACATAAAGACATATTGCGGTGCTTAAAAGTAAAAAGTAACTGTAAAAAGTATGTGCGGTAAAAAGTAACCTATGTCCATTTTCAGAATGCAAGCTGTCTCCCTAAGAAATTTCATTAAGACCCGTTTAGCGGTTAACCGTGAGAAGGAAGTCTGATTGATTCGCTTATTCAACAGGAGAAGATTATTGTTAAGGTGACTTGGGTAAACACCGGACCTGGGGGAAAATCGTTTACGTTTAATTTGCGAGAGCTAGGCGACCTGTATTGCCAATTTTACAATATTATTGTATAAGGGCGTCGCGACCTGTGTTAATAATATTGTAAAATTGGCAATACAGGTCGCCTAGGTCCCGCAAATTAAACGTAAACGATCTTCCCCCAGGTCTGGTGTTTATCCAACTCACTACATATAATTATTTCACTCCAGTAACACTGAATGTGACTGCGACTCCTTTTTCTATCATAGCTGAATTCGGTTCAGTTCTTGCTATGGTGACAACGCTAGTAATTAATCGAAGTATGATTATCGCAGGAGATTCTCTGGAGCAATAAAACAACACAAAAGATACGAGATCATCAATTGCATTTTATCTCCCCGCACGCCTTTCCTCGGTACGACAAATTAGATTAGCCAATAATTTATTCGCGCTGAGATCCCCGACCACCCTTCGGCGTTTGTCGTGTGTTTTACTGCAGTCGGTTAAAGGGCGTTTTATGGCCCCCATGTAATTTAGCCCCGGGCTCTAGCCTCGATCCGGTAGGGGCGCCGCGTGGGCACAACCGAAGACAGATATGACCAACATCACGGATATTTATGTTTTCTTGTGTACAGAAAATAAGAAAAATAGAGATTTTTGCAAGAAATCTGTGTTGCAAGCGTATATTTATAGTTTTACCGCTTTCCATATCGCTCTGATGTAAATATTAGCCGTATGAGGTCTAAAAAAATGCTATTGGGGTTTCCGTACAAAAAATATCTTTAACATTTGCATACTTTATAATTATATCAATCCAAATTGATGGGATTTTCGCTATAAATTAAAATATTTCTCTTCAGCAATTTGGAAATATTGTATAATTATGACAATCGTTTTATCAAGATGCTCAGAAACGAACAAAAAACCTATATTTGTTATCCATACGACTTCACGTAGTCTGACATTTGTTAATATTAATTTTAAAACTAAAGGAAATATATTATTTTAACAAAATCAATAATTCGTTTCGATGCATACATATGCGACATACTGGTACTTATCTGACGTTTGGCCAACACAGAGCTTCGAAACAAACCAATAATATTATTTAGTATGTAAATCTTGTTTTAAATGGTGCAGTGTTTGATGTTTTCATCCCAATTCGTTCATCGGGCTGTTATATGCCATGTTTATTGATGAGGCGCTTGATTGACGTCGTCTGTCCGTTGTCGATATCAAAAAATTATACTTTGAAACCAAAATATAAAATCAACAGTATGAACACGCTCAACAATAATTGGTATTTTGATTAATATTGAGGCGCCAAATTTGGTTGCTATTTTGGAAATATATGTTCTAACGTGCTGTTACTCCGGTCCGTGTATAGGATGTTCATCATCATGATCATCATCAGCCCATTTTACCCCACTGCAGGGGCTTAGGCCTCCCCCAGGGTAACGAGAGGGGCTTGGAGCTTAAGTCCACCACGCTGCACCACTGCGGGTTGGGAACTGTAACGACCGCCATCTATTGACAGCGTCCGGGACCGACTGCTTCACGTGCCCTCCGAAGCACGGTGTCAGTGATATTGTGTACTTAAGTCAGAAAAACTCATTGGTACACGCCCGGATTCGAACCATGGCCCAATGGGGCCTTATAAATTTGAGACAGGTTCATTGTGCTCTGGGCTATCACGACATGTTCATAGTCTGTCAAAATGAAAAGTTTAGCACGTTTACGAAAAATGTTTTTAATACTCCTTAATAAACAAATAACTAAAGACGTGTTACTATTAAGAATTGAGTTTGTTTAAAGCTTTGGTAAATATAATTTAACATAGGCAAGAGTATATCCTGTAAGTATTATTTCATAATACAGGGAATCCCAGTTTGAAGCTGGTGCAATGTACTGGCTGTAATAGATGAATTTAATGATTTGAAAAAAATGCAGTACTTATTATACTGCAATTTTTTTTTATCTTGGTGTAGCTATAAGACAATTTATATACGTAAAAGTTTAGAGTGTAAATATGCAAAGCATTTAATGGTGAAAAATTCACGTTTTCGATTCCTATAGCTTTTTTCTACTTGTCATGTCTGTCCTTCAATTAAATCCTTCATTTTATTGCCTTTGTATTGAAATTTTATGAAACAGACTTATAGTTAGCAAAATTATTTTATTTTCACGACTTTTCACATTAACATATCTGCTGAAATTCAAAGTGGTCTTTTAAATGAAATTATCTACCTAGTACGAGAAGAAATAACCTCGTTTTTCTTTCAAAAGTCAATTTTACATAACACGCTGTTATAGCAATGCAAAAAAGTATCGTTTAATGAAAGCCTCTCGGAAGATTTATTTCTTATAACGGAAAACGCTTTGTTTGGCCAAGAACAAAAGGCCAAAAAACGTAATGAAAAGAAAACAAAAAAAAAATAAGACCGCAATCACAGCGGCGACGCCGGCGAAATAATTGTAGCCCCCGTGACCATCAATCAGGACGCGCGGCCGGGACTTTGACAAGACAACACAAAAACATGGCCGACTGTGTTCTGACTGCAGACTAATACACGACACAGATGAAAGCGACCAGCTGCTTGAAATGTTAAATTCGGGCAACTACTATTGTAAAGAAGGTAATATATTCTACCGCTTCTTACGCCTTTAAACTTAGTTGGCTTCACGGATGTAGAGGCATTAGATAACGCAAGTTGTATAACAGTATAGATGGAATCACAGACCAGTCAACCTATAGACCACGCTTTAATAAACGTCAGCACGAAAACGAAATCGCCAAAAAGTGGCGGGGTGCGGGGAGAGGTCGGCTAGTTTTCATTGGCTCGTTCAAAATTGACAATTTAATGGCTTCCGACGTGCTTCCAACTGACCGCTCACAAGAGACGTAGTTATGTAGTGTCACTACATAGCCTTGGTGAATGCTACTCCCTGTCAAAGCGTGGTCTATAAGGTTGACTTGTCTGTGGATGGAATGAAATGTATTAAATTTTTTGAATAGATTACTGGAATTTATGTAAACGTCTTCAATCACTCGATCAATGAATGTTTTTTCTTCACTTTTCTTTGGGACCGCTAGATAGCGGAAAGGTTTTGTTGTAGGTCATCAATATCAAACCTTGTAATGATGATTTTTTCTAAAGTATGAAAAAAAAATCTATGAAACTAAGCGAAGTTATATGAAATTAAAAAATCAGACAATTTATTTTTGCTGATAGACACATATGGTAAAGTATTTTTTCTTGAAAAATACAAAACCTTTTTTATTCTAATTTTAACCGACAACAGAAAATGTCGTCTGTCGATTCGCGTTTGGTGATTAGTCGGTTCTGCTTTGCTTTACTTTCGTTCTACCGATTTTTTTCGAAAATCGCGTGCAGATTTTTTTTCGAAAATCGCGTGGAGATTTTTTATAACAGGGCTCAAAAACTATGTGAAAAAATTCAGTTTACGAACATAGACGATGACAGAACGGACACTACACACTATAATAGGTGTCCATCTAAAACCTTCGAATACGCAACCTAAACTGAAAGTTTATGCAAATAGGCGGTATTCTCGGGCGACATAATTCGTCGCTATGTTTCAAATAGATCTGTAAACATCTCTAATTTGCGTGTGTCGAGGAACGTTTCACATGTTGATTTTGTAGTCATATTAATGTTTTTATACAGTAGCACAGTCCCACAGCTTTACGAGTACAATGTCTGACGCTAACCAATTTTAAAAGAGAAATGTCCTGGTAAACAATATTTTTAAAGGTCAGAATAACAATAAGGTTTATAGCAAAGACTTGGCCTACGATATCGTAATTTTAGTTTCCTAACCCGCCGGTACAACACTTTAGAGCAGAACTCGCTGACCTTTTTTGTTCAGTTATTAGACATATGTAAACTATATCCCCCCCCTGTATAGGTGTAGCTAGAGACGGACAAATTTTATACCAACGAAATATGAAACAATAATAGAAATTATACAGCACTATGCCTATTACATTCACAATACCTGAGAGCTTTCTCGAGTAAGACAGCATTGTTCGGCTTCAATCATGTTTATCTATTACATACTGTTGCCTTCGAGTCGTTCATCTTTAGTATAAATTAGTAGTCAGTAATTTTGTTTGTATCAATACAATGAGCAAGTCTTGTCATTTTTGCATTTTATAGAAATATGTTATATTTATTAAGAAAAAGTAATAAGTGAAAGAATTTTATTGATATCTACAAAAATGTCGAAGATACAAATTTTTAAAGTAAATCGTGCAATGACGTCACTCGGTTACATTACTATGGGCTAACGTGGATAATTTGTATGTAGTAGCACCGAGTGACGTCACGAGCGTGTCGTGAAAACACAAATTTTGATTTGTTATATCTTTGGTAATAATCGGTATTTTTCCGAAATTAAAAAAGTATTTGTTATACTCTAGCGTGTGAAATAGTGTATGATACATAATTTTGTTGATGAGGATGCGCTCATTATTAAAGTTCAAATTCGAATGGCATTCCTTTGTGTGAACTAAGATAGCCTTAAACCACAAATAGAAATAGTGCTGACACCGCTGACAACTTTCCGTTACTACGTCCCAAGATGGCCGACGCCTTTTGGCGGGAATCACTGAAGCGCGTAATTGACAAAGGATACTAAACCTTTGTGGCCGGTCTCTTGGTCCGTACGAACGCGAACCATCTATAGTATAAGGAATATTAATGTGCAAATATTTTACATATACTCTCTAAAGGATATCTGTTCTATCACCTTTGTATGCGTATAATTAGTAATCACGTCATAACATTCACTCACTACTGCGCTGGCCACAAATTAGAATTCCAAGTATTTTGACATATGATTTTGACTATCAGTGCATAAACGATACTCACTAACTTTTCAGAGACATACCTGACCCCAGACAACTTTCATGATTTTTTAGTATTCGATATTAGTTTCATTTTGATTGACCTCTAGGGGTCTCGATAAACGGACAAACGGGCAATAAATTTATCCTATAAGGGTTTATTTTGCCTTTTGAAGTGCGTAACCCTGAAAATCGAACTACACAACTTGTGTTTGACAAACTATTTAAATAAAATACTGTAGGTATTGAACAATTTTATCGAAATAAAAAAAAATTGTTTATCGAATTTGAAATAAAAGTGTACATCTAATATAGAACCCCTCGTTTTCGAAGTCGGGGGTTATAAACATTTAATAAAATCAATTCCAGTGCACGAATCAATATACATATCAATTTAATCAATGTAAATTCGATATTCACCAAATGACGTCAGCACTAGATATAAGGGTAAATGTATTGCTATATAATCAGCTTACGCACTCAGTGGCTTGATCACATCACACCACTTCGTTACGTGACGGAAAAAAAAACTGTCGCGTAATGTACGGACAATGGCGTCCCGCAAATTGGCCCCCCTATCTCGTTATTCTTGCCAAATTGGGAACTTTCTCGTTTTTGCAACAGGCGTCTCTGGGGGACGATCGAAAGGAAGATGCATCGGTTTGTAGATACAACAAATGTCATGATAATTTATTTGATAATCGCCCTGTTTCATCATTTATAAACAAGCGTCGAGTGCGTTATTTGGCATTTATTGTCAGCGTGTAAACAAACAAATAAAACATTGTTACGTATCCATTATTTTTCTTTTCTAAAATAATATTATAAAAAATATTATATAGTTCCAAAAGTAAGCATGTATCATGTTTGTATTATGGGGTACTAGGCAGCTAATATATGCATACTTAAATATCCTTTACAATATATACATATATAAATACTATTACACTCAGACACGGAATAAATATACGTGTTCATGCACTCAAACATTTGTCCCGCGCAGGAACCGAACCCGCGACTCTTAGCTCCGCAGTTAAAGTCTCTAACTACTCGGCCAATCGGTCAGTCAATAATAAGAATGTATCTGTTTATATAGAGATTGGAAAAGACTGCATTGTATACCGCTATATACGGAATTTGCTAGTCAAATAGCCTACTTTTATCACATTTTTTTACGGTTAGCGTCTAAAAAATTTTGATTAACGAAATATCTTTGTGGCTTCATCTGAACATATGTTTATTATTTGTTTTATCTAAGATAAGATTATAACGTTTTAATTGATTCATGAGGATAACAATTCCATTTGACATAGTGACTAACCTTATTATTTTTTAATTAATTTTTGCTTTTAATTTTTACTGTGGAATACAACGGAATAAGCTGTGTTGTCCAGATGACGTCACAGGGACAATTTTAACGTCAGATGAGTTATCGTGAATATCTGACAATTCTAAAAAATAAAAAGAGAAAAAATAAATATTTTGAGAGGTTGTGCTAATACTTTATTAATTTCAATTTAACGTAGCACCTTCGGCACAGCTTTAAAATTTTGGTTCAAGCCCATCACTACATATTAAAATGTACTTCAAGAATGTATCTTATAATGTAAAAAAAATTACATTAACATTAATCTGGAACTCGAAAAGTTTTATGTATGAACCCCCTATTTCTTTGTGACCCACATTGAATCGCAAATCGTTAAACCATGTAACATGCGACGTGAAACTTCTTTGTGTACAGTGAAACGAATGTTTCACGCCGTTCATAATATACGTGTAAAGCTACCGCATAATTAGCTCCGTATGAATGAAAGATACGTACAAATTAAAATTTTCGCTTGAACAAAGCTCCCAAAAGCTCGGAGGACGTGCCTGAGGGACTCGTGCAGTGTCACACGAAAAGTTTATTATTTTTATATTAATAAGCACTAACAGATCTTACAGGATAGCACACAGGTATTAAATAGAACCTCCTTTATATTACGCCTGTCCCACTATCAATATGTTTTGTTTCAACTACTACATGTCGAAAGTTTTCAATTCAGATTTTATAACTTGTTGAAATACGAATTTTGGTAGGATGTCTTGATCTGGGATTTATACCCATGTTTACTAGCTGAAATTTTATTTACTAACTTGAATGTTAATAAGATTTATATCATTAGTTTTAAAATTAATAAAACCCGCGATACAGATTAATTTATGCGTATGGGTAGCTACGTTGCCACAAACACACAAACAGACAGACAAACAAACAAAGGCTTCAAACTTATAACACCTCTTGCCCTTGCGTCGGCTGTTAACAACAAATATGTGTAAAAATGAAACAACCGCACGCCCAGACTTACTTTTATCCTTTATATTAATTTTGTTTAATTAAAAACTTTTCCATTCTTACTTTAAGGCATAGTTCGACAATTTAATAGATTTTACGATATATGAATATTTAAATAGAAAGAAATACAGCACGAACTTGTTGTAAAGTTTTCATTATTCTTTCATCTTTATTAATATTTAAAAAGTGAACGTAAACTTTATAGTAATAATACTAGTAGAGACTAAACCTTAGGTTAATAATGACCATCGAATTCGTAGCTGAAAATGAACCAAACCACAGAGCAGTAGAGTAGGTTAGAGTTGGCATTTAGGCTGCTACGCTGTCCTCTTCAATTTGGGAGTAATTATTTTTGGGACACGTGTCTCTGAACAAATACCATCACATGACACTTCTAACCTACTCCATTCTCTGTGGACCAAACCATAAATAGATGAAATTAGAAACCATAATATAGAGGTCTATTAAAGTCTATTAATGTTTATAAGTTTTTATTTTATTTCCGATGTTAATAATAAGGATTTTAGTATACGGTTTGAGTTTATCATAAAAGAGCATATTATAAAACAAAGTTCCCTCGCCGCGTCTGTCTGTCTGTGTGAACGCGATAAACTCAAAAACTGCCAAAGAATTTTCTTACGGTTGTCACCTATGAAAGAAGTGATTTTTTTGTAAATTGGTTGACATGTGACGACGATTGTTGAAGAGATTGGAAAAAATCACGCTGAAACTGAGAGCTTTATGGAAAACGCTGTGTAATTCCTTCAAGATATAACAAAACAATGTATGGAGGAATTGTCCCTCTTTTATAGGTCTGAAGAAAATCTATATTTTAAGGAAAGCTTTCTATGGGTGCCTATTTTAATGTTTAAAAAAATGGTTTTATATAACGTGGTAATTGGAGAGCTATTTACACGGATACAATATTAATCCTTATCAAATTATTTATACATTACTTATCTTAAGCATTTTATGCACATCATTTATTATTTATCACCTTTCGATTTAAATTGATATCTTGGAACCATACCAAAATTAAAACTATCGCGTGAAAAAATAAATTCAAGCGGTCACACACCACCAAGTGACACGCGTGATGTAATTAAGCGAAATTTGATTGTGTTGTATACAAAGAAATATTTTAGTTAGTTTTCATGTATATATTCTTTACTTTTCCAAATATTTGCAGTATTATAATAATAAAGTAATATCTGGGACATCCCACGCAGCGCCATCTACTCCCAAAGTAACCAAGTATTATATTTATATTTTGAGGTAATAAACATCTGATATACATACTTAAGTATTCATTTGAATAATTGGAAATAAAATACATTAAAAATACTCCAAATAGGATGAACATGTGTTACTTTTAAATCTAATTAAATCTAACCCACGTGCTCGACCCAACAAGCTAATACGATACTACGACAGAAAAAAAATTAGGCATTTTATGCTCTGCTATCGGTGCGAAGCCGGAGCGGCTCGCTAGTATAAAATAATTATGAATCCCCTGTGAATTTCAAGTCTGTACCGTATATAATTCAGGACTTAGACTCTAAAAGATAGATAAACAGACGGACGGACAGACCAGACGTTGGAGCGAGACTAATATATTTTACACTTGAATTACTTCAATCAAATCTGCACGAAACCCTGAAAAGACTAAAATCAGAGCAACAAAAGGTCCTTCAAAAACCAGCTTGAGTGTAAGCGTGTTTAACCTCTAGTCGATTCTAAATCGTCGCCTTCTAGGAAGAAGGCGACGCACTGCAACGAAGTTATTATGTCAAGAACATTAGAGAGTCACAACAAATTATTAGCCATTAAGTTAGGAAACTTTATACCATAACCCTTTAATTTTGGATTGTTCCTGTCAAATATCTTAATTAAAGTACCTTAGAACTCGCATAAATTATCGAGACAGAAAGAATACCTCGATCGGATTGTTTTGACTCGACGAAGTTCTTTCGTTTTGTTTTCTTTATATTTCGTTCAATTTATCGACTTAGCTTTACCAAACCCATAACAGTACGAATTGACTAGAAGCTCTCTTCTGCGTTTACCGTATAACCACTCATACTCTATCTAGCTGGTGCAATATGACGAGTTTTAGTCCAAGTTTCAGTGCGCCAGGTCCCCGCGCGGTGGTTTGCACCCCCGTGAAATCCCCGCACACCAGTCTTCAACCCCACAAAATTGCGTAACGTCACTTCGATACTATGAATTGACATTTATGACTCTATTAAAACCAAACTGTGAAAATAATTTACTGTATGACCAAACCATACGTTTCATTTATTTTACCGTAGAAATACAATAATATGTGTTTTGTTGTGTAGTTTTCGTTTTATTTAATAGGTAGGTATTCATAAATTATGTAATTATGTGAAATATCAAAATAAAACCACATTATGGATTATCATTGATTAACATGTATACCGTGACCGACCGACAAGCGCTAAGACCTCTAACAGAGCGACGATGCGGAATTCGGTTGCGTACGTCAGCGCTCTTAGGCCTCCAACAGAGCGACGCTAATGTTGGTGGCGTACGTCGGCGACGTTGAGAACGTCAAACGAAACGAGCTGCTGATCGTCAGCGGAGCTCTGTGTGGTTATATTTGATATCACAAGAAGCGCCGACGTACGCGACCGACATCAGCGTCGCACTGTTGGAGGCCTTAATGCGTTAGCTTGGCCATTTCGGCCAATGGTGTGAATATTTTACTTGTCAGCGCTTGTCTATATACAAGTCGCCTTGGTTGAGCTGAGCAAACGTGTGCAGAAGCGGTAATAATTAAATCAGCACAGCTAAACCTTAATTCGGCATAAATAAACTGGTAAGACTGCCACAAAGTTGTACAATTAGCACAACTTTCGCACGCCGTATACACGTTTACGCTTAAACATTTAATCAACAGTTGTAGTCAGCTCTATGCCGAAATGCAAGGGTGTTACAAATGACACGCAGGTGTATAACAAGTTTAAAAGTTTTACGATGTCATATCGCACGTACAAGCGAAACTACTCTAAAACACAAAAGCATTGTAATAAACATGTTGGACGTTTAAAACATGCAGTTAAACGGGGTAGAACTAAGCACTCAGCTAGATTTACAGTGGCCGCTAGGAGCGACCCCGCGGAACGTCGCGGCAACGGTCGTTTCACAAAACTTCACCTGAAATCTGGAGAAGTTGCGCGATTAAAACCGCGAACAACCATTCCCCTAACAACAACGGCGTAGAAGCAACGAGAAGGGACGAACGAGTCCACGTCGTTGTTAGCAGGACAGACCACAATAACTGATAATGACGTTTGTTTTGCCTCTTTTTCGAAGTCAGAGACATAATAAAGGGATATTTTGTTGTTACCTGTCGTCGTTTTGTCGAAGACTGTTTTATCTCGAAAGATAAACATGTTTGAGTATATATGAATCATTGGTATGACAATTACTATTTAATTATAACTTATTTAGGCTACGGTAATATAAGATGCCAAGAAAAATATGAAATGCAGAATTTGATACAGTTTTTTTATATTGGATAACATAGTATGGAAAGTGTCACCAATTTGACAAGTGTTTAACAGTTGCAGAACATATCTCACTCGTTTTGCAAAATAATAAATGTGATTATCTCCAGCTCCAATATTGCTAATTATATAAAGTAAAAAAAAGTTTTTTATCTTGTACGGAGTACTTGTAAGTGGTAATGTCCATATTCCCGCCGATATGCTGAGTGGAGGTACAAGAAAAAGTAAAATATTAATTTTATATTTTTAAAAATAGCTTCACAGTCCAACTGATTCCAATTAAGGTTTTATTACATAACTCGAAAAACTAAAATAAAAAATTTACGTAAGTTAATTTTAGTGTTATTGTTCGGTACGTCCACCTGGCTGTCATGATGCGGCTCCCATGGCATCCTAGGATATTTTTTTGGGATGACTCCTATATTGATAGGATTGACACATGTCATACATACCTGTAACGCTTCTCATCCCATGGCCGGTTCCCATAGCATATTTTTTCCCAAAGTGGATAAAATTAAAATAAACTTAATAAAGAAATAATAATAGCAATAAAATTTTTACATTTAAAATCAACAAAAAATGGATTGCGGCCAAGTGGTAAAAATTAAATTATTTTTAAATAAAATTAATATAATTTTATACTATATGACTTTTGATTATATGACAACAATATGATAGATTAACTTTTATATGCTTATATTATAGAACAGACCACATACCCGCTACACCATGGTATCAATGAGTATCAATAACCTTTATTAGTAAATGAATAATAAGTGAATGATTATTTTTTTTTGTCAACAGAAACGTCGTTTACAACTTAAGTCTTACAGACTTGACAGAGCAGCGACGGCTGGTCTGGTATTCCCCTGAAAATGACGTCAAAATGTGCGTTGTCAAAGGAAAGGATGAGGTGAGTTTTTCGTTATATACACGATGTTTTTTTATCGAAGGTTCAAATTTACACAAATAATACACAATGAAAATGGTAAAAAAATTTAAATATCAACTGGTTATTGTTATAAGCGCGTGATCGTAGGCAACTTCGTTACTGGGTCAGCAATGAGGTACGCTCGAGACCCACGACTTTGACTGGAACAAACGGCAATCGTGCGAATATTGACCTATTTCCGTGTCGCTGACCGATAACATGCATAATAAGAAAATATGTATTTATACGGACTTAAGTATTACACGCAAACGAATGGCGGAGTAATTAATTTATCCATACCATAATTTATCATAATAATCTAAAGTGGCCCAAAACTAAAATTCAGCGTGTGTAGTACAATTAGGCAATATTTAAGTACTGTCTGTGTTCTTTTACTTTTTATTCTGTGGCCTGTGACCGAGCCCGTCAAACATTTCAAATGTTGTTGGTGCAAAACTTTAAATCATATTTATAGAGGTATAATATTCCTTGAAATAATTATCGTTCGATTTAAGGTGATTTTATTGTCCATTTTGGATGGGAGAGTGAAGAATATTCTCTATCAATTGTATTCACTACAAAAATACGACTTCAAATGGATAGAATTTATATTGTAATATGCAAACAGTAAAATAGTCGGGACAATAACAGATCACACACAAGAGAACAATAGCTCTAAAGTAATAGTTTGGCGCGGTATTACTATGAGTAAAACATTTCAGTGCAAAAACGTTTCCATAGAGCGCCATTTGTGTGCACGAGCATCCGTTTCCCGTAATGAAAGAAAATTAAAAGTAACTTTAGAGTGCGATAATCCTGAAGATGTGAACTATTAAAAATTGCTGTATAAATTGTATAGGACGAATTATGAACTAAATGGACAATTAGAAATCGTAATATTAATATAATAATATAAATTAAATTTATTTATTTTCAAATGTAAATAACATTATTTACATCATCATCATCATCAGCCCATTTTTGCCCCACTGCAGGGGCTTAGGCCTCCTCCAGGGTGAGGAGGGGGGGGGCTTGGAGCTTAAGTCCACCACGCTGCTCCACTGCGGGTTGGGCATTGTAACGACCGCCATCTATTGACAGCGTCCGGGACCGACTGCTTAACGTGCCCTCCGAAGCACGGTGTCAGTGATATTGTGTACTTAAGTCAGAAAAACTCATTGGTACACGCCCGGATTCGAAGCATGGCCCTATGGGGCCTTATAAATTTGAGGCAGGTTCGTTGCACTCTGGGCTATCACGACAAAAATATCTTATGTATAGGATTAACATCGTTACGATTTTATTATATTACTCGTGAATGTAAAAAGAATAAAATAATATTTTTAGTTGGCTGGGGTAAGCGTAGCACCAGATAGGTTAGTTTGTAGAGAAGCTATCAAAAGCAAAAATATTGTGTACTTTATTCGAAAATTGAACTATTACATTTAAAAAGGGTTGCAGTTAGAATATCGAAATAAATATATTTGGGTTTCAGATGCTACAATTATATCGTCAAAATACGCCTTAGACTTTATTATTATTAATATATATATATATATATATATTATATAGATACCAAGGAAAAACTCAGAATGGTGATTCCCACAGAATTTGAGCGTTCCATCATAGTACGTTATTTGTATGGAAATCGAGGTCAACAGTGAAGAGGAAATTGACAGTAACTTATTGACTCCGGGAAACATGAGCAAATCACATGAATCGGATAGGAGGTGTTACCGTTTTCTCGATTTGCCTTTTAATCTATGCTCCAAATACCTACTTAATAGTCCTAGAGCTCGTGACCAAAAAAAGTCACGAATTTCTAAAATCTGAATTTTTGGCAGGTCCATAGTACTTAAAGAGCCCATGCACGTATTTGCGTTCAGTCAGCTGGATATGCGTCAAAACGCAGTACACTTTTTATTATCTAATATTTTTTTTAATGGCAATTCTCTAATACCTATCTTTTTGCATATTGTTAATCGTTGAGTAAATTACAAAGGAAACCTCCAAAACTAATGTAACTAATTTTGAGTCGATTCCAACAACTGTCAACGAAGACTTTTATTGTTTGTTTGGCGTAGACTCAAAATTAATTTTTTTTTTGCTTTTTAGTTTGTTTTTTCAACTTGAATCAGTCGCTAGATGGTTCCATTTTCATCTACATTCTGTGTTCTTTTTTCCAATAAGGACATTCCTCGACAGCCTCCCGTCTCAATCATCAGAGCCTCGACGACAACCATAACCCAGCTAGGCCTAAAGTTCTCGTCAAGATAAATGAAATAAGCCCAGGCACGAGATAGCTGCTTAAATCGTTAAAGATTTCCCTCGACTGTGTTCTGTCTCTATTATCAGATCAGTTCCAGGTCTTCATTATGTTGTAACCTTAGGGGTGGAACTGTAAATGGGACCAATTTTGAAGTATATCCAACCAATAAAAAAAGAGTCTTCAAAATTATGTGTCGTCATACACAAGAAAATATACGTGTCGTTGTGAAAATCTCCTGTTTTTGTCGGTTCAAAAGCATAGTACGAGTTTCACCAACTTTTAGGAAATCGGTTAAAGTTCTGTTTTATTGTATTCTTGCATAGCTCAGGAGCTATGCGCGCCGCGCCGCGCACTACCATATGGTTAACTGACTGGTACAGGACTGGCTGACAAAAAGTGCTTTATGTAAAAGCTAAAATTGTACAAAAAATGAAGTTTTTTAATAAAATGAAAGTTTTAATGAAGTTCTAAGTAAATTTAAATATCCTTAAATAATGTTCAATTCAGTTTACTGTTTGTCGATGATTTTTGTATGGTACGAAACCCTAGTTGCACCTCACTCCTCTTACTGCGCCTTAATTGAGCCTTGCTCCTCTTGACCGATTTTTTAAATTTTGACCACATCCTGCATTTTACGATTATGTAGTATGATACCGAATATTTTATAGCTTTATTTTTGTATTATTTTATACCACCTGTCCCATAACAATGTTTATTTGTTTAGATTTTTTTATGTTTTTGTTTGGTGTAAAGACATCAAGAACTTTGTTTACTAGTTTACTATCTAACTCAAATCTAGGTTCCCGATTTATGATTTCAATATTCACGTTTTTTTTTATCTGTGACAGATAGACTGACAAACAGATGAGCAGGCATTGAAATAATTCTAAAACAATACTAAAAAAATTAAAATTTAAGCTCTTCAAAGAATTTTTGTAATCTCAATTCTACACATCAAAAAGCCACAAAATGTAATTAATATCCATATACTAACGCTTCGTTTGGCTCAGAATTAAACAAGAGAGCGTACACGAAATACGGAAATTAAACCTTCAATGGAGCAAAACTGCATTCAAGAAGTCCATTCTCTATATCTACGTTCCGCTGCACCATTTAATTAGAGACTTAAGAAACTTACCTACCCAAGACTATTTAAAGGGGGAACTAAATCTTTAATCGCTCATAAGTTGTTAACAAAATTTAAGTATACTAATTAGTACGAAATTATTGGGAAAAAAATTGTGAAAATACGACGAATAAAGCAAAGACCATTTGTAAGACTGAAAACTTAAGAAATCGACAAACGCTGTTTAATTTGTGCAAGCGATTTCTAAATAAGGTATGTATTGGAAGATCAGCCACGTTCATACCATGAATGAATAAGTGCTCAATTCTACAAGAAAAAATAGCCCTACGCCAGTAATTGCAAATTATCAAGCATTTTAAATATCTTCAAAATACACAAATAATACACATTAGTATCGTTCTGGTTTTTGTGGTAAATGTATACGAATCGTCGTACATGAAACTGAATAAATTTAAGGCAGGCATTCTGCAGGTGATCGCTCGGAACCCAAAACGAATATTTTTATCGCTCTCCATCGAGATATCTTAGTTCTTTTTATGTTATTAAAAATCGTTCGTGTAGAAACTTGGATATATAACTGCGTTAGTATATAAAAATATCGTTTAAACGAACGGAATAGTCGAAATCGAAGTGATTTTTTGTCATACGATTCTCGCGTAAAATCTAAATTACATTTTATAAACTCAACGTTAATGTTTCAAACAACAAAACGGTCTGTTCAAAAACAATTCAAATTAGTAGTTATGTGAAAGGTAATTGTGGCTGTTTAATGTAACTGCACCCATTTGGCAACGACTCGAAACATCGACCTACATTGCTACGCCTCTACGGCTCTAAACTGCTACATAACTACTACAGCTACGTTGCTACGATGTTCCGGAGCTACGAGAACGAAGATTTTATAATATAACAAACTCGCTCAGTCGTTTAAGTGTTTAAAACAGAGCCGCTCTGTTGTATAATTATACCTTTTAGCAGTAATAGTAATGATCCATTGTTTTATTTCTTTAATATTAAAATAAATTATTAACCCTACTTGAGTTATATCAGTAGAATTTATAACTTTTTTAAGGCAGCGAAACACTTGCAAGTTAGTGGTAATATTTTTGAAAAGAGCGTCCCTCAGTTTTTTTGGTTATTCTTCTGAAATAAACCAGCTTTTTTGTATGCACATTTGTGGAGACATTTTCCTACGGAGTAATAAATTCATTTTTGTGACGACAATATTTCAAGATTATGTTAGAATAGAGATAATGTCGTTTACTCTTTATCGTAAATGTGAATAAAATTAAATGTTTATGGCGCTTGTGGACCATCTGTCAGTGTAGTCGATTGACATTACTTTGTATTTTAGAAAATATCTGAGAAAATGCCGTGCTGTGCGTTTAAAAAGTGCATAAACAACACCCGGAACTCAAAAAGGCGGATGGGATTACGTATCAAACGTAAATTCATAATATTTTTTTAATTTAGTTTTTACTGATTTAATTTTAGACAATTTACAAATGTGACAGTTGCACATAAATTGAATTATAGGGGGTGATTCTTGGACCACTTGACTTTCTGTCCCATGAGGCATTGTCGATGAATTTCAATATTTTTCTAGGTGAAATTCTGTATTCTCAAAAGCCATATAAAACATTACAATTTTCAAGAATCATTTGAGACTTACCGACTTTCATAATACAAAATTACGTTTTGACTAGAAACAAAATATGTTTCATTGACATTGCCCTATGAGACTAAAAGTCAAGCGGTACGGCACGTATACGTACGCGTTCGGCCATTCTTTGTCTAGTACCTTAGGGACATATAAGTCGGTGCTAGCAGCATTGGATGATGACTCCCAGATGCAAACAATTAAATAACATCATAAAGAGCTCAAACCCTCAAATTCCTATAAATTTTGATTAATTCCTTTTATTTACTTGTGATTCCATCGTCCGATACTGATTTTGTTGCTAGGGGTCGAAAGTATACCCTTTTGAACGAAAAAAGAATTTTCCAAATCGGTCCATAATTATCGGTCCAAACATCTCAAAAGAAAAAAAGAACTTGAAATGTCAACTAGTTTTTAAGACCTACATTGGAAAAACAAAGCATCCAGTATTCCAATATTTGTTCGTTTTCCACGTTAGAATAATATATCGGAAAAACCTTGACGTCTAAATTTATAACAAGCAGAAAATTATATTCAGTGTGTAAAGAATTAACAACAAATTCAATGACGGACACCTTTGCCATTGGCTATGATCTCTAAAAACAAAACCACCCAACACCGTAATCAACGTTTATGCATTACCGAATTTATATTATTATTATTTGGGCATAATTTTGACAGCTTTTGCCTGTATAATAGCTGTGCAAGTAGTAGTGGCGTTAGAGTAGGGCGCGGTGGGGCGACCGCCCAGGGCGTCGGACATAAAGGGCCGCCACAGGGGCGGCGCATATCCTTTGCCTTTTTTCATATAGGTTTGAATAGCAGTTTAGGGGCGCCATAGAGTTCTCGCTCAAGGCGCTGGTAGTGCTAAAACCGGCATTGGCAGTAGTTATATAAAAACTAAGAACCTTGCAGCAGCTATAGAAAAAAATAGAATTTAATAACTCTTAGCTCTTTTGTAGAGCCATTGTACAGCTCTGAGACTTTTACGTAGCTTCTGTACAGCTATCATATTAGCAAAGGCTGTCAAAGTTGTGCCCATTTTTGCGTGCTAGTTAGGAAAGGTTTTCGTGAGAAATCTCAACATAAGATCTTTTTATGAACTCAGTTTTAGTTATTCCGTAAATTGTTAAATAGCGCTTTGTCGCGTATTCTGTTAGATTTATTTTCATTTCTATTAACCTGCGTGATAGACGTAATGGATTAGTTTTTCTGAACGAAAGAGATTCAAATTTCCATTTAGTTCTGTCATAATATTATTATTAACTAGCTTTCCACCCGCGGTTTTGTCCACGTGGATTACACAGTTATACCGGCACAGCTAAATGGACGCGATGACGCTCCAGAATATTGTGACACTTTTTACAAAATTCTGCAACTTAACTACCTAAGAAAACTCTATAGGTACCTAATATCGTCAAAATCCATTCGTCAGCCGTTTTCGAGATTAACCAAAACAGACAGATTGACAACGGACACTACGATTTTTTATATGTACATAAAAAAAATTGCTTTTCACTCCTGACAGCGCCTTCTTTATGTGTACAAATTTTCAGTAAAATCGGATCGGCCGGTTCGACGATTATCCCGAGCAAACAGACGGACAAACACACAGCAAAAACCAACTTGTGTCACACCTGATAACCTCCTTTTTATGTTTGCGAAATTCACTGAAACGATTTAGTCGTTTTGGAGATTAGCCGGACCAAAAAAACAAACAGAGAACCACACGGACAAAAAGTTACTTATATCACTCCTGACAACCTATTTTTAATGTCTGCATAGTTTCATGAAAAACTTTAAATGTTTAGCTCGAGCACACATATAGACAGACAGACAGACAAACAGAAAGTATCGTATGTCACTCCTTACACCCTTTTTTCACGTCTGCTAAGTTTCATTAAAATCAGTTTAACTGTTTTAGAGTTTAGCTCGAACACACAGAGAGACGGACAGACGACAAACAAAAATCGTTTGTCACTCCTGACAACCTTTGAAGTTTCATTGAAATCAGTTCAGCCCTTTCAGAGTTCAATTCGAACTAACAGACGGACTGACAGACATATAAACTAAAAGTGTTGTATGTCATTTTTGATAATCTTTTTAACAAATCTGTGAAGTTTCATTGAAATCAGTTCAGCCGTTTCGAAGATTAGCTCGAACAGACAGACAGCCGTCAGACAGATAAAAATGATCGAATGTCACTCCTGATAATAATTTTATCATATCTGTGAAGTGTCATTGAAATCGGTTAAGCGGTTTCGGAGATTAGCTCGAACAGACAGACAGACAACCAAAAAGTAGCCTATGTCACCCCCGATAATACCCTCTGCACGTTTGCAAAGTTTCATTGAAATCGGTTTACCCGTTTCGGAGATTAGCCGGAACAGATAGACAGACAGACACTACAATTTTATTGATATAGATTATTTAAAAATAATCTAACAGCCTAACAACATCTGTGTTAATTCCAAATATTCTTCGTATACGTATGCCGTTCGACGTTTGTTTCATAATATTATACAAAACGGAATGCCGGAAATGCACAGACAACTCCGAGTTCGAGATCGGCATTTCGGCACAGAAGGAGTACGGCATACGTAAACGGACGGACGCTACGCCGCCGTTGTAATCTGCTGGGAATCGAACCGCTTACCTACACGCGGCCGGAATAGAAATCTGTTGCTAGCTCTCAAACTATTGTATATACTTACATACATGTATACGACACTTAAGGCTACACTATTATGAGTAGTACGTAGTGCTTGTACTAGTAGTATAAAATGGAATAGGTAAAAGAAAGGCATGTAGGGCTGTAGGACCGTAAAAAGTCTTAACAAAAATTGTAATATAAATAACCTAAGCATGGGTCATAAATTAATAATAAAATAAATAAAATAAAATAAATTCAATTATTTTGAACACAAAGACATTGCTTGTCGTGAACATGTATTTACTTCTTAAAATTTTTTATTTATCGATGATTAGTGCTTTTTTTACATATGTTCAATCTCCCTAAGTAATTCTTACATACTTTTATGGCACACGTTTTCATTTTTCACCGTTTAAGTTCATACTCCGCATCAAGGGGGCGGGAGGCAATCATCCCGAACGGTTAGGTGGTATTTTTATCCACATTTTTTGAAGCCCACTCTCTATCTAAACATGTAAATAAAGCAAACAACTTAGAATGGCTTATTTTTTTTCAGTGACGACGCTACAATTGCTACAAACTATTGTCATGAAAATAAAGTAGATTAGAGAAATTTAATCCCAAACATTTTTAGCATTGATATATTCTTTTAAATAGTAATAAACTGTAGACATAAGTCGTTATTTAAAATAATTCGTGAATTTATTTATTCACAACTCTGTAATATTGCTTCGGAGTTCAAAAGCTTACACAAATACTCTTGAATGAATAATTTATTTTATGGAGCCTAGTAATAAACACTACGAGTTTATGTCTAGAGAAATTGAAATATTAAATATTATTGAAATCTTTTCAATAAACGAAAGCCATTACACTTAACGCCATATCTTCTTGAATATTACAAAAGTTTGTATTTATTCCAAAAATTCAAATACAGCAAAAGAAATCGCGGGCGGAAACTAGTATTTAATAAAAATGGTTTTACTGCAACCATGCTAAATCTTTAAGTTTGATTTTCGACTTAAATACATTGCACAGGGCAATAAAGTTTGTATCATTTTTATATTTTGTAATTTTGTAATGTATTTGTATTGTTTCGGGACACATCAAACTCAATTCCGCTGCTTAATATAAGCAGCGGAATTGAATCTTATATTTAATTGAATCTTTTACAAAAAAGTTAAATCTTATAGATATGGATACTGCGCGATTAGTTTATTTTTTCAGCTGCTTGTCTAATGGCACGCTTTTGTGGGGCAGGTCTTCTGACATAGAAATATATTTTATTTAACAAAAAATTGCTATGCCTACTATATACATTCATAGCTTAAGTAATCAAGTTTCACGTAGATAACGGTTTTAACATAATACTTATACCTAATAAGCACAATGAAATATGTACCCGATATAAATATGCGAAACAAACACAGGCTTATGATCCCATTTTAATGGCTACAGAAATCGCAAAAGGCTTTTACAGGAAAGTGTACGCTTTTACGTGGATCACTATATAAGTTTTGAGACATGCGACGTAAACAATACGTTTTTATAATATTTTTTCAAAGTATTTTATATCTCTATACAAATTTCCATCCGCTTAAACCAACTCTGGAAACATTTATAACAGTCTTCCTCCGACAGATCAGAAATGGCTGGTTCGTAAGCAGCCAACGCTTCTTCGGTACATAATTTTTTTCCTTTTTTTCCTTTATACTTGGGAATGGATAGAAATCACATGGAGCTAAGTTTGAACTTTTAAGGTGGATGAAGTAGGGTTTCAATACTAGATTCTTGAATAAAACGCCTTTGCTCTGAGGGAAGTGTGTGAATACGCGTTGTCATGGTACAGCATAATTTCCGTAAGCCCGGTCTTTGGTCGTTTTTTCTGCGCAACGTAGTCGCATTTCTCGGCACCAATCCACACGGGCTTCGTTTTCTGTGTGAGGGCACATGTAGTATCCAACGACAACAAAGTTTCACGCCATGATTTCATATAAGATAGTATAAACATTAACCAAACTAGCGTCTAATATTTTCTTTATGTCATTCTTATATGTGATGGATTTGTGGCTCTGGCGTTGGCGGACGCCCACTTTTATCGTAATCTTCAAGGCTGGTCTTGGCCCTTTTAAATTCGTTAAACGTTTTAAAAATCGTTGCCCGTGAAGGAGCGAATTCGCCCAAAGCTGATTTTAAACGCTCAAAGCTTCACTTCGGATAAACCAAATTTAAAGCCATAATAGATCATAGCACGCAAATGTGCTCGCTATGATCTATTATATAATCTATATTATGTAAGTTTCATCACAGCAAGTGAAAAGGTGGGAACTGGTGACAGAATAAATACCACAAAATGCTGTTTTTTCATTTTTATTTCCCATTAATACGGTCTTCATGACATCGAAACTCGTATCGTAATGTTGTATTTTACAGTACTAGGCCTTATTACTTCAGAACATTCTGTTCGTAATGCATGTGTAAAGCGCTCGCGCCCTTAGCTCCCGCCATTATTACATTTGAAGTACCTACCTAATTTAAATTGGTAATTTATTCGGTAAAAAATCCACAGATCTTGCATTCCCCGCAACCATCGGTTTCATTGAAAATGAACCTACCCAAACCCGATTTTCACAGATTATTTTATTTTATTGCCACGAAAACGTGGCACTATTCTTTTCAACTCTTTAAACTCAGAAATAAATCAACAAAAAAATTATCTGCTACCCGTGCGAAGCCGGGGTGGGTCGCTAGTTCAACAATTTGAAACATTTAGGTTTTAAACTGCAGCCTCTGATATCCTTAACCGTTCTGAACTCGATAATTAAGCATTCGAACGAATACAGGCCGAAAGGCGATGACCGTAATGTTAACAAGTTCCCGAACGTCCATAAAATCTAACATGTGATGTCAAATTTCTTGTTCGATTTCCAACCGATTTCCAAAATTTTGGTCTCAAACTGTAGCTACCGACGCCTTCTAGCCTTTGGTTTAACACTTTAAAGCGATCCGACGAATACCCTCTGAAATATAGTAACTTATATCCACAAACACAAGCGATCGACCAAAAAATCTCATCTTTCGGAAATAATTTCTCTTACAATTACCAACCGATTTCCAAAAACTTGGTCTCAAATCGTAGCTACGTTAATGGCCGAGATAGTATTTTTTTATATTTTTGATATCGGTTCCCGTTTTTGAAATATTTTGGATTTAGTAAAAAAAATTCCGAAAAAAATCCCGATTTTTTTACATTTTCCATTTTTTTTCAAAAAACCTATTTCCAAAATTTTGATGTCATACAATGCACAACTAAATTCTTAATCTTTTAAAACCTTAAAATCTTGGCTAGACCTCATACCCTCGGAGTTATGGCCAAAAATGCGTCTCCCGTGAAATGGATATGATAGTCATTTTCAATGACAAAATAAAATGTAACGGTATTGAAAAACGTTTTTTGATGCTCGTACTCAGAGAGCTTCGTCATCGGTTTATTATAAGCACTCGGCTTCGTCTCGTGCCTATAAACACCTCGACTATAATATGCAGCTTACTGTATTTGCACCGTAATAGTTCTGATCGTAATGTACTATTTCATGTTAGAAATTTAAATTAACTTGCTATTTAAAAACATGGATGTAGATGCGTTCCAGTTTTAATTTTCGAGCAACTCAAAACTACATAAATTAAAAGATCATGTGAAAAGAAGAGTTTTAATTAGAAAGGGCAATTATACGGCGGAGAAATACTTAAAGGAGTGACATGTATATTTTACTATGTATAATTTTTTTCATACTGTCAAAGTTTTTATTGGTGGTACTGCAAAAAAAAATTTTAAAGCTTAATTACTGAATTTCTTGGCGTTCCTCCTCAGAAGAAACTACGTTTTGTACCGATAAGAGTTTTAACGGATTAAAAGTACTTGTAAAGTCTGCTTGAATCATAAAGTTTTAAAAATGAGTTCAGAAACTATCATCGAAACTGAAAACTAGTGTAACTTATGGATTAGATAGTAACCATTTTCATTTATATTGTCACCAGGAAAGCTGTCAGAACTACATCAGAGTACTGGTGTCGTTGGGCACAGGACGGCTTCTCGTTTGCGGTACAAACAGCTTCAAGCCATACTGCAGAGAATACAGTGTACAACGCGATTCCTATCACATGGAGCGGGAGAAGTCTGGTCAAGCCGTATGCCCCTATGACCCTGAACACAACTCTACTGCTGTTTATGCAGGTACATCTTTAGAATAACCATAATATAATACTAGCAAAGATGTTAACATGTAGATAAGTCCAGTATTTCATGAACGAGATGACACCTTTTTCTTAGTATTATCGTAACTAATGAGTCATGGTATTCGTCACGTTTTTATGTCTCTACTTCTATAACAGAACCCTTCTTCAGTATTAAGTTCAAGAGTAACTTTGCACAACTTGTTCATTCCGATCCTAGCAATTTAATCCAAAAAGGAGTCAACTGACTTGTATTACGTGGCTCATTTTTGATCTGTATAAACGTATTTACTTCCTTTTATAATAACAGATCCAGGAGACAATTACTACCACAGTTATACGTATACTATGTCCAAAGTTGTGATCAGATTTCCTTGGTTTTACTTTTTGTACCAAGCAGCTTTTTATACCATTCAAGGTTGATAATTTTAACAAAAAAATATTGAAAAATAACTAGTTCCGTAATTCTGTGGGGTTCCAAACCTCTGAAGGAAAAAAGGAACCCTTATAGGATCACTTCGTTGATAGTCTATCAATCAAGTCCTTTTTCTCAGGAACGCGTGAGCTATCATGTTGAAATTAGCATGAAATACATAATCTAGTTTTCAGATTTGTGTTTACGGTTCCTGATAGTTGTAAAAAATTAAGCTTCTAAAACATATTTAGACGATTCATAAGCAAGAATTTGTCAAAAAATATTCCGTGTACTTACCTCTTAAGTTAGTGATAATGTTCAAAATGAATTCTTTGCCTTGGCTACTGTCAGGTGGCCAATGATGCACAATTTGAACATTTAATTTAGTTGTTTTTAGGGTTCCGTATATCAAAAGGAAAAAACGGGACTCTTATGAGATCACTTTGTTGTCCCTCTGTCTGTCCGTCCGTCCGTCCGTCTGTCTGTCTGTCTGTCTGTCTGTCTGTCTGTCTGTATGTCTGTCAATACTCTTTGTCTCGGGAACTCGTGGAGGTATCGACTTTAAATTAGAACAATATACTCAAGTTTACAGTCCCTTGAAACTGTAAAAAAATCAAACTTCTAAATTGACGTAAAAAAATTGTACGGCCGTTTATGCCGCAAAAAAACGTATATTTCGACATTCTCAAGGAAATCAAAATTTATAGGGTACTTTCCGTTAACCTTGAACTATGAAATTTGGCAAGAAATACTGTCTTATACTACAAATATAGGGAAAAAGCTGAAAACTATACATTTGTAATTAATCATAAAAAATATAGTCTTTATTTAAAGATAACCTAATCAATCGTCGAGGTTAAGCAACAGTATGCGCGGTCATATGTACCTACTTTGTAGGGAACCTTCGAAGGGCGAGTCCGACTCGCACTTGTCTGGTTCATAATTTATCATAGACATAAATATTTTAAAATTGCAAAATTGTATTATATATTGCATAAATATTCTTTATTTTTTTTTTATATAAGTATACCTTTATCTTTTCGTAGATACGTAAGTAATTTGTATAGACTTTAACTGAAACATGAAATTAATGCATTTTGATAAATGCGTCAGTTTTTAAATGTCAAACCTTTCTCGCCCTTTTTAACTCCTATTTCATAGATTCATGATTGGAAATAGTATGGTCGAATGCTGAGACATGGAAATAGCTCAAATGGCCGTAGGCGTAGGTAACTGCATTCGGATGAAATACGGTGCACACATTGAGGTGGCGATTAGTTCGGCTGAAACGGCCTGGGAACCGGCAGGTGTCGCCCTTGTGCAACGGACGTTCCATTCAATGATACGAATGTAGGTTGTATAGGTTTCAAGATTTATCGGCTGCCAGAAACAGCTATTAATCATACTATGTGAATGCGAAATTGACTTTTGATATTACCTATACATAAAGGTGTCTAAAGTTGGTAAGTAAATGTATTAAAAAAACTAAAGTTGTAGCACTATATGGTACCACTTGCGCACGCCCAAACTCGTGTGGGAGTAAAAAATGTTTTTTTTTTTTAAATTATATTTGTCGTTCAACATCTTACCGATGAAAATTAAACTGACTTGTTTTCTTCCATCTATTCCCACTAGTTCAGAAATCTACTTCAGTTGACTGAACTAATGAAATTTTTTTCCTGTTTGTTCAGTTGGGAATTAAACAAGCTTTTGCACCTAGTTTCATTAATTCATTTAAAGGATAATAATTATTTTAATTGACACGAAGTTATTTTAGTAACATTGGGAATTTACTATCCCCGTTTCTGAGTTACACTTGAGCTTATCGAATGAACGAGTCGTTCCGATTTGAGTTTTAGTTTTCATCTTTGTGGATCACCGTTTTTACCTGGATTCTACAAATAGCATAAAAAGCTATAAAATTAAAAGATATGGTTTTGAAATTTGCACGATCGCTGGCCTTGTTTTGAACATTTTTTGATAGCATGATACCAACCTTTAGCACAGTTCATAGTTCTAAGATATTTGGCGGAAACATTTTAAAAATCTTTGCCCTTCATCCAGAACGAAGTACCTAGTTCATTTTGCTCTACGCATTGTGAATATGGACTTCTTTAAATCCGATGTATCTTCAATATCGTCAATTTGAGAATGTAATCAAATCTCTCACTTGCCCATCTTTCAGTAGACTAGTAGTCACTGACTAGTAGTAGAAAAAAAACAACAACTGAGAAAAAAGTCTCACTAGTTCAGTCATCTGAATTGGACTATTGAACTAGTAGAAACAGATTTGTTCTTCTATGTTTGTGATGTATATGTCACCGTAAGTTTGTAAAAATCGTTATTTCATAATTAATCTAATGAGATTGTATACTCATTACTGACAGATTTTAGAAAAATCTTAATTGCTTGAGCTGTCTGGGTAGCTCATCACTCCGCTCCGCTTCGCTCCTCGCATGACCCAATCAGATTTTAACCTAACCTATTAAATCACATATTTTAGCAAATTTTTGTGTTCGTTCACAATCTATAGATAGTTTATAGTCTTACGATGACACATATAATTTTTTATGATTTATAATACAATTCAGTATTTTTATCGCTTAAATTTGATACGTGTACAACTGAAGCTCCGTCGGTCTTAAGTAACAATTTGGCCAGCACTTTGTTGGCACCGAATACTGCACACATCTGCCTCTCTTCTGACACTCTGTCTATGAAGTATTAACATGTAGTAGATTCATTTAAATAAATAAAATAAATGAATCAAAATTAAAAAACAGATTATAAAATTGAAACTCATATTTCAGAGAAAGATACATCGAGGAACATGTAGTCCGAACTGTATGGAGTTAGATTTTATTTACAATATATAAAACGAAACTTAAAACACATAACTAATCTATGCTACGCTAAAGCTATGTTAAATCTAATACACAGTTATATCCTCACCCGCCTATCTAATTCATTATATCACAAATGGAAACCACATACAAACATAAGTATTATGTGTGTTGAATTGAATGTGATGAATTTTCCTTCGAAAGTATTTAGATGTATGAAAACGAGACATAAACATATTTCGCTATTGTTTTCAATAATAACTGAGATTTTTCATCCATAGTGGAAAGGAGAATAGTGCTTGCGTTTAGGGTGAGAGGTTGTTTGTGTATGCAAACGAGGAATCTTCCCATTTATCTCCAAAACGGATTGACCCATTTAGATAAGGTTTTTGTAAAAGGTTTGTGATTTATCGGCGATGGTTCTTAGATAAGTGTTACGGTATTAACTCACCGGAGGAGCGCTGCAAATACACGATTTTCCTCTTTCTTTTATATATTAACTATTGAAGCGACGGTCTGATGATAGAACAGGCACGCAGTCAGTAAAGCATATTTGAGCTCGTTTTTTTATATAAAATCAATTAATGAATAAAATAAAACCAATAATGCAAGATTTCAAACATACATAACGACAGACGAATAGACAAATATTTAAAAGTAGCGTACGGATACCCTAAAAAGTTTAAAACAAAAACGTAATGAAAAATTTTGAGTAACTCACAACCGATGTAAAATGATTTCATTGGAAAAGAATTAAATTTTTTTTTGGAAATTCCCGATTGAAAGGAAGTAACGAAAAATACAATTAAAAATCTGTGCGGGGACTGCCATTTCTTGCCCCGAAACTAATTAAAATTATGTAGTTGATATAAATTACTGTAATTCTGTTAGACACATAAATTTTTTTTCTGTATTGCTATATTTTAATTGAAATTAGGAACAGAGATGGCAATGGCAGCCCTCAATGGATTTTTATTTTTATATTCTGCTAAATTTCTTTTTTTTAGCCGAAGATTTATCAAAAATTTTATGTAATCTTTTTTTCGATTACAACGTATACATCTGTTGTGGGATTTTTTTTTATAACTCTACTCTAATCATTATTTTACATTTTATTTTCAATAATTGTCAACATAATACCAAAATTATAAAAAAAGGACACCTATTTTTTTGTACAAAATATTAATACTCGTATCTCATTATTTCATTAACCAATAATAAATATTGTGTTTAAATCACCGCGATACTATAATAACGAAGACAGGAAATATACCATAAATTCACTGCGGGAGGTACCCGGGGACACTACGTCAGCAAAATATTCCACTTTGTACATTCGCCTAAATAAATATCTGCACGGTGCACATAAATCCGTTTTATTGAACTGACCATACGATCTAAAGGTCTTTTCGTGAATATCACTATTGCAAATTATTTGTCCAATTACAGTGTCTGTAAATTACGGTTAAAATATGGTGATGGTCTATTAGCGAATTGACTACGAATAGGACTTAAAAGATCTAGATCTACCGTGCTAAGAAATATATCTCAATAAAGCACGCATGTATATACGAGAGGCGATCAAAAGTATCCAAAATTAGTATGAAAGAACATTTTAAAAATTATACATTATATTTTTCAACATAGTCTTCTTGCCAATGAATAAATACACTTACCTAGTGTATCTTTTCACCAGCCCTTTTATACAACTTAAAAAAATCTTGATCTTAACCATTTTAATTTATTTTAAAATTTTCGCGCACAGTGAAAGACACGTTCAGGACACTTATATAAACAAAGAATGTCAATTAATATGGTACCCTAAAGTGTCCCGTTACGGAGATGTTTGGAGGTAAAGATCACCATATGAGAACAAAGAAAATCATTAAAAATGCAATAATTACGTGTGTATACGTATTGTATTAAAATAATAGTTCCTAGGTTGATTTAACTATTTTCTAGACGACAGTACAACTAGTAGCAAGGAAAAATAGCTTTAATGAATTGTTTTCTCCTGAGTCGCATCACATAGCAATGAATCGTCAATTTTGTCTTTGTCTATTTTGCAGTATGTAGCCATCGTGCAGAAACTTTTTTGAAGTGTAACTCGTCCGTTAAAATTGATTGAACACTACTAAGAAAAATGCTTAGAGTCTTAGCTATAAAATAAAATGTATAGTTAGTTATTCTGCTATTATTCAGAACTAGGTCATCAACTATTTTTATGTTTTTTTCTGTCACAGAGGTTGAAGGTCTGCTCGCTCTGTACTCATCTTGCCAACTTTTTTTTCAACGTTTAAACTCTGTAACTAAAAAGGTATTGTAGAGAAGGGGTGAGTGGACAAAGGTGTTATCTGAGAAAACAAAATAAATCAACTTTTTGCATGGAATTATAATAATAATAACACATACAATCACAACAACGTCTAGGTCCCAAACTAAGCATTAGCTTGTATTTTGGGTACCAAGCGAAGACACCACATACATATAACAACCAAGACCCGGTACCAGTATTAATATTCATCATATAAATACTAACCCGACTTGGGATTCGAACCCGGGACCTCCAGCTTCGCAGGCAGGGTCACTGCCCACTAGGCTAAGCGGTCGTCGAATTCGTCGTCAAATTAGATTTTAAATGATCTTAAACGGACTTCGCAAATTTCGATTCGGCTTGCAAATGTGGTACAAGCAACATAAAAACACTCATTACTCATTTTGAACTTTTTCTTAGTTAACACCTTTGTCGACTTACCCCTTCGAATATGAAGGGCAATTATCCGTCCAACATTCATGGCAGATGCGAACATAGAACGCCTTTGATGATATTGCTCTCTCGCTTGCTCTTACGGGTATTGTGGCAAAAGTTTATTTACGCTGTAGTGAAGCGTTCTATCGATAACATCTTTGCGTTTAAGAAATATAGTTATTGTAATTTTAATAAAACTTGTTTATAAAAATAAATTTTACGTTAGCAACAAATGGTCGCGTGTACCAATTTTTCTAGTCGGCAATTATTAACTAATTTAGTCATATTCAAAAGTGATAAGAATTTGAAACCAGTTCTCTATAACAGTTGATAACGCGTACGGCACGTGCACCAATAAGTGCGTAAAGTCAGTATAAGTTAGGGAATTGCAATAAACTTATTGCTAACAAGTTACAATTGTATTAAGCTTTATTGTTCACAGTATTTGGATCGACGACTCCATACCCACTCTCCAAAAATGACCGACGCAGGTTTAATGGTAGACGACGCTTTGGCGTACTAAGTTAAGATATATATTTCTTAGCTCGATGGTGGTCCTACTTTGCTGGGTTTATGGGTCTTGAATTAGAAAAGAACATACAATTGTACATATATACAGACGCTGCGTTTTATAATTTTGTAAAAATGTATTTGTAAGGAATGTGTTAGTAAATTATTTATTTGGTAGGATGTACACGTAGCACTGACTGAAGCGGTAATTAGTTCGGAGGCTGCGGTAAAGACACAGTTGTGCTGAGTTTGCGACGCCTGATCGTGTTTATTAAAGGCTCTGTGCGTACCTAAAAATATATAACAAAGAAGGTAATACTTTAGATTATGTCGTTTTTTGTAACTTCTTTAGATATTATAATAATCATGGTAGAGTGAAACTCGTATTTCGAAACGTTCGGAAACGTGAACGAAACGTCAGACTCGGTGATTAGACAGACGATGCGTCATTATCATTGTTTTAAATAAACATTTTGTTAATCATAATAATAGTAACGTATACCTACATCACAACAACGGCTAGACCCCAAACTAAGCATTATCTTGTGTTTGGGTACCAAGGGAAGACACCACATACATATAACAAACAAGAACCTGAAAAAAACGCCATACTCGCAGCGTTGCACTAAATTCCACTTTAAAGTGTTAAACACCAGGCGGTGTATGTTTGGCTTGTGGCTTATATTTCTTGATCACATTTTTAGAGTAACGATGCGGTATCTATATGTATAATATCTGTGGACAAGACATACCTTGACCTTTTACGTTTTTCTCAGACTATTACCCCGTTATGTTTATCTCTTTTTCGCTATTATGTAGTTGCTTGGAGCGAAAAAAGTAACGATAATGAAGATCGTTTTGAAGTATTTTCGACCTGGAATGTTGATAATTATGTTTATATAAATAATAATAATGTACACATGTCAACAACGTCTAGGCCCCAAACGAATCATTAGCTTGTGTTTTGGGTACCAAGCGAAGACACTACATACATATAACAACCAAGACCCGGCACCAGTATCGATATTCATCATATAAATACTGACCCGACCTGGGTTTTGAACCCAGAACCCTCAGTTTCGTAGGCAGATTCGCTACCCATTAAGCCAAGCGGTCGTCTTTGTTAAATTACGCATGAAATGTAATTTGCGAATCTTTACTTTGTCTTAATGTACGAGTTTTACATGTGGGACACATAAAATTCTACTCCATAGCGAATATTACAAAATATTTACTGGCGTATGTTACGTTCTGCGTGACATATTTTTCTGTTCACATTTTTGTTTTTACAACGCGGTATCTCTATAAACATCCATGGTTGCGTCCAACCATATTAGAAATATCTTTGTGCATTAGTTGTACAACAAAAAAAAGAGTTCATATTATATCTATATTTTTATTCTAACATTTAAAAATCTTTACAACATGTGCAAATATTACCTTGTTTTAGAATGATAAATCTAATTTAAGTCAATGAATAACGAAACACAAAAGAATACAAATATTTTTTTAAATAAATGTATTAAAAGTGATTTCAAAAAAATGGAAAACTTATGGAGTCGCCTCGGTGTCCGTCCTTCTGTCTTGCGTAATTTTCGTCTAAACGTACTTTCAAATATTTTATTTTGACTCAGAGAATTATGGGTATAAACTGGTATAAACCAACAATTTACAAAAATTTGGGTAGAGCATTGAATCAAATGAAAATTCATTTGAAATACGAACTTAAAAATTTATATCGCTTTTAAACTTTCTTTAACCTTTTTTTTAATACCTATATAAATTGCTTATCTCCAAAAGTACCACTCGGAAAAATCTTAATAAAATCGTGAAAGGTTTACATTGAGCATAAAGTGTAATTTGAAAGAAAATTATCAGGGTACTATTACAGTTCCATAGATTTTATTATTATCAATATTACAGGTATATCCACACATGTTTCTGTATAAGACTATAAGTTTAATAATAAAATAATATTTTTTTTTCTTTTCTTTTTATTTTGCTAATGTGTCCCAAATTGTTTAGCGGCTGAAATGAAAGAGACTGGACCCCACAACACAGGCAATCCTAGTGTGGGGGCCTGCGCCAACTCTATTGTATTGTAATGTGTTTTTGTACAATAAACCATTTTTATTTTTATTTCATTTATTTATTTTTCTATAATTTAATTTTTTATTTTACCATCTTTAACTCATCGCAAATACGACTTACCTGGGCCAATATTTATTCTACTAATTATCCGTCCTAGCAAAAAATATGGTATTTAACCCTTGAGATGCTATCAGATGATGTACCAAATAGTGATGTTAGATAAATTTTATCCATTTAAATAATCATAGCGTATAATCATTCCATGATTCAATTAATTCAGTTGGATACCCTTATATAATTAAAGAGCGGTGAAGCGTAGTACTTCAGCTGTCAGAGTCAACTCGTGTATTCGCTACAATAGATTATTTAGCTTCATTGCACTAAAGCGAAACAGTATATCTAGCTTATCAAACAACATGGGTGTTCAGTGTATTGTATTACGTATTTGAATGTAAAAGTTAGTAGCAACTATTTGATTCGAGTACTTCTCTATGTCTTCAGTTAACAATATGCAGTAACTTGATGACTACCACAACTTTCAAGTGTAAAGAAACCTCATTATTATAAAACGGAACAGTATGTATTAAGAAAATAGTTCACTTTAAAAAATAAGGCTCTTAAATAAAATTAGGATGAAAATAATGATATTGGATTTGGTTTAAACTGCGTTTAAATGTTTAAGTGTTATGTAAGCAGCTTGTCAGTGACAGTAAGTGTCTCTGACTCTGTGCCTCGGAGAGCACGTTAAGCGGTCGGTCCCGGTAGCTGTCAATAGATGGCGGTCGTTACAATCCGCCAACCCGCATTTGAGCAGCGTGGTGGATTTAAGCTCCAAGCCCGCCTCATCTTGAGGGTAGGCCTAAGCCCCTGCAGTGGGGTCAAATGTAGCGGGTAGACTATAAATCTTACGCAAGGCAAAAACTACATAATAATGAATATTTTGACAATGACGTTGCTTATAATAAATAAAATTTAGTGATCGCATTATGTAAAATAAAAAAAAAATTCTGAAAATCAATGGAATTATGCTTATGTAATACTTGAACGCTCCTTTGGCACTAGAACAGGGATTGCAATAGGTAATACACGAAACTACATCACATAAGTATGATATCTTCAACGGTGAGTTTATATAAACCTAGTATATGTGCACGACGTGTGTCGGCCACTAATGTCACACAGAGCCAACAATTTGGCCTCAATGCGTGCACCCCGGGACGAGTCGCGTTCTGAATAAATTACGCACTCATTTCCTATGCTAGCGCTCTAATCAAATAAATTAAATACATCCATACAAATACAACCATAGAAATAAAAAATGACTCGGGCGTACTTCTACCACAATATCCAGAAATGCATGAAATCAGCGTTGTTCGTTTTTAGGGAAGGTTAATGAGTCGTCACCTCGCCTACTGCGAACCATAGACCGTGTCGCAATCGTAACGTGCTAGAATATTATTGTTTTTCCCTATTACACTTACTAATTTCACAATATAGTACATGAATGAATAAATATAATATCAGCAAATATTTAGCTTAACACGATGCGCTGTTTATTTATTATAAAATGCGTGCTCACTCTATTCACTCTATCTATCTTTCTGCTCTATCTTACATTTCTTAATTTTATGCGTTAAAACGATTAGTTTAAGGTCTTTGTAAGCTCATTGGGTAATTTTAAATTAAATTAAAAGCTTCGAACCACAGGAGTCCACAATTGCTGAATGCCAAAAATTGTAGATGTTTACTATGAACTTCCAGCTATAGTTTTCAAATGGTAAGGGAATGTGTGGGAAAGAAAACTATAAAAAGGAAAGGAGATGACGGTAAAGGGAGAGAAAGATAGAGAAGATATGAACTTTAATTATGAATCATAAAAAACGCGGGTCCAAATCATGTAACCAATTTAATTTGATGAAAGTTTGCTCAACGAATCTGAAAAAAACGATATGCGATTTACAGATATAAGATCTTCTCCAACTGTCAAGTGTCAACACAATTGACAGATGGAGGAGAGTACGATTTGAGAAGTCAGATACTGTGCATTGACACTGATGACGAAAGTCAAGTGTAAAGAGAAAGAATAAGTTCTCACTGACTGTCACGTGAATATATAATTATGTATTGTTCAGCTTCAAAATTTTCCCTGACTTCGAAATAAACGTTTAAGGACTTGCCGTGAACTTCATGAGCATACACAGAACCCCTGAAATCGTAAAAATATATGTATACAAATTCAATATACAAGTTCAGTAGAATATCCATAAACCGGGCTTATGAAGAGACATAGCGGACTGCCACCGACCGTACCAATTAGCTGTAACATGTCGCGAACACCTGCTGTATTGGCTCGATCCTGCCACTTCGATGTAGCGATATCGATCCCGATGCGATGATGCTTTAGATATGTATAAAAAAACCGGTCCAGTTTATGTCGGGCAGGCGACTGCTGTGGAAGAACAGATAGTAGGTAGTGTAAAGGATACCTAACCTGTAATGATAATTAATTATTTTTTTTGGAATTTTTCATGTTTTGTAAGAAGCATGAAATAAAGGCTTATATTATATTTTTTTTTTATTTGTCGTTTAAATACATGAGTCCTATCGTTATAATTGACGGTGATATTGGTTGCCAAACTGCAGGAGTAAAATACCCACAAAATACATATTTACTACACTACTGCTGACGTCACATCATGGATTGCAAAAATTAACTAAATCTCGTTCGACCTATATGCTGCTTCTAGTTAGTTTATTTGTCTAGGACCTTGAATGTTTCTGTTCTCAAACTTGATTTTGTTATACATATATATATATTTTTAATTTAATTTTCTTCTGTAGACATAGCTACAAACGATCAAGCGAATCAGTTGTCTCAGTTGTTGGGTATAAAATATAAAAATAAATTTTTATTTTGTCCAGTATGTATTCGAAAAATCGTTGCTCAAAATACTAAAACAAAGGTACGATTACTTTTTACCTGTAAATATATAAAAAGAGCATGTCTATATACGTCGATGGCCGTATGCTATGGAGATAATTTTAAAACATTAAAACAATTACAGCCATTTGGTTGATATTGTAACAAACCACCGTGTTACGTCGCGCGTTGCCAACTCAGTCGTAATTCGGACAAATTAAGTGCTCGCTATTACAGTGCTCACGTACGCAGTCCATTACGGCCGACATGGTTAGTTATCTCCCATTGATCTGTTCCAATTAAGTGGGGGGCGGGCGGCTTTAGCTCTCAAGGGATGATGCAACTATGGCAATTTTGCACTTCCTGTGATGTCATGATGTAAAAATGTTTATCTTTGCCTAGGATCTAAATAATTAAAATAATAATTATAATACAAGACATAGAATCGACGTAGAACTACCATACATAAATCATCGAATATAATTTATTTAACAAAATGGATTATGTTAGTCATTTTTTTTGTTTAATTTTACAGACAACGAGCTGTATTCAGGAACGGTTGCAGATTTCAGTGGAATGGAGCCGATAATATACCGCGAGCCACTACAGACAGAGCCATACGATTCGATGACACTTAACGGTAAGAAATACATGAAGTAATTATTTTCGAAGATGTAACTTAGATGAATAATTAATAGCGTATATATACGTTGCCATGTGGATGCATACGGGCTTCGAATCTTGTGTCTGATTGATACAATATTCTCGAAGTTTCATCAAGTATAAGCGAAGCCGAATAACTCGGTCTCACTTTTCGGTGACTTTGAAAGTAAATAGTATTGTCTGTGCTATTCGTTCGAATTTCGTTGGTTTGCAATTTGGTACTTCTCCAGCTATTACGACAACGTTTCTATACGCCAGTAATAAAACTATTAATCCAAGACCGCCAATGAATGCAGAATAGATATAGATGTTATAGATGCTGTAGACTAAGATGTTGGCTTCGATAAGTTTAATACAACGTAACTGCTTGTTCATCATCCACGTTTTCTACAGTACGGGGCGAATTTATCTCTCTGAAGTTATGCGCAGTACCACTATTTTTGGAGTAGCGCGAAGGTAGGCGCGTGTAAAGCGTGTGTGCGTATCTAAATAAAATATTGTTTTAAAAAGTCTTTTACTTGACTGTACTTGGACAAAATCATATATAATGTAAATTGGTTATATTACGTAACACACTATAGGTATAGCAATCTATAATTTATTAATGTGTTAACTCATGTAGACGAACATTGATGTCAATTTAATTATGTAAAAGTAGTCACGCATTTTTTTGCTAGATGTATTATATACAAATTATTGGCGAGTCAATGGCACAATAGAAACGTAGAATTCAAATCCTTAATAAACTTACACCATATTTATATTGTGTTATACCGGGTGTTCGGCTCAACGTAGGCCAAACTTATAAAAAATGTAGAGCTTACCGAACTAAACAAAAAGTTTCAAGTGAGCAAATGGCACAAAACGGTTAACGGTTACCGTGAAAAACAAGCTTAAAATTGAACACCTTCAGCCGAACACTCCGTATAAAATATACCGCGTGTTCGACTGTACGTAGTCCAAAACTATAGAGCGTGTAGAGCTTACCGAATTAAATAAAAAGTTTCGAGTGAGCAGATGGCGCAAACTAACTGCTACCGAGAAAAACGTGTTTAAAGTTTCATTTTATTCAATTATTTTTTAATTTATTTTTTTTACCTTCCTGTTTAATTCGGTAAACTCTACATGCTTTATAAAATACTACGACGTTCAATCGAAAACCAAGTATATATTAATGAGGTTTTTGCTTATCTGAGACAGTTTAAAGTCGCAAGTTTATTCTCTAATAAGCAAATGTGTACACAGAATCACATTTAAAAATCCACAAAATGACCATTCGGATATTAGATCTATACGAGTACGAATTGATTACATAACAACGTGACAATATTACGGGTCGTTTGCGTAACACAGTTAATACAAACGGAGGCAAACACATGGATAGCTTAGGCTTGGGGAACCGGGGAATGTGACATGCCAATATTCTGACAGTGTTATTAACCTATATTATGTCCATGCCTATATTGCGTGTGCTCGCCCTCAGACGACTGATTGCTCTCGAATGCTAATGACAGATATAGGAGTTTATCGATTCTTTAGAGCAACAGTATTGATAGCGTCGTACACTACAATGATAAGTCACTTTGAATTATATAATAATAATAATAATACATGGGACTTCCCACACAGCGCCGTCTAGTCCCAAAGTAAGCAAATATGCTTGTGTTATGGGTTACTAAACGACTGATATACATACTTAAATATTCTTTATAATATTTATATTATATATATTTTAGCTAAGACGCCAGATACATATAACAACCAAGACCCGGTACCAGTATCAATATTTATCATATTAATACTGACCCGACCTGGGATTCGAACCCGGGACCTCCAGCTTCGTAGGCAGGGTCGCTACCCACTAGGCTAAGCGGTCGTCAAAATTCATCATCGTCCTCCGTCACCGTCATCAAGCGGTAATCAAATTATGAAACGAACGTGAACCAAAATGGCGGGTGTGAAGGCAGCGGCACCCGCGGATTAGCTTGTCCTTAGTTAGCTGTTTCATACACCAGAAATCTAGTGTATATAGGTCGGACGAAACAACTTAATATGCATACCTGATCGAGTCAGTAATTTAGTATGAAGTTTTATTAACACTCGGGATTTGAACATTTGTCTAGTTTACTTTTTTTTGACCTCCCACGTCACAAGAAAAGCGATGATATAAGTTTGAGGCCTTTGTCTGCATGTGAGTCTACCTGTGTGTCTGTCTGTGGCGTCGAAGCTCCCAAAGGGGTAGGTTTAGTGCGGTTTGCTTTGATTGACAAAGGTTTAATCGGGATGGTTGATAGAAAAAATTATGTCGTTATACGACAATTATGTCGGCCATTGATTTTATTAGCTGTTTTACAACTAGTGTTTATCCAAATTTAGGATTTGCGAAACAGTATGGTAGTGCTTTGAGTGTTTTATTGAGTTTGCAAGTAAACCTGCTTTAATAAAAATGTATTACTTTCATTTCATACTTTTATATAAGTCAAAAAAATTAATAAAAGGATAAAAATAATTATTTAAAAATTGTTCCGGGTGACGGTTGGCTTGCGCCCACCACGCTTACTTGAAAATTTTCGTTTATTTCGATAAGCTCTGCGCACTCAATTTTTTGTACTACGTTCAGCTGAATAAGGTGTACAGCTCATTTTATATCGATCAATTTTGTTAACGGTTCCAAAGGAGCTTAACATATGTAGACTCGGTCCCACGACCCCAATCCGATTATCACGAATGGCCTGATTGGATCACGTATTTGATTAATCCTATTTTATTAATATACCTACAGCTAACGATCTGTAATCTATGGTTCGTGTAGAATACGGTTACGGTACATTGATTAGGTGGTGCTTTATGATACGTAAAAACTACAGTTAATTACTACTTTCCCCTTTAGCGAATGAATCGATTTGGCAGAAATTTTACGTAAAAGTTATTTCGAGTGTATACTCGTACTAACATTATAGGATACATGCCACAACGCATTGTGGTCGTATAATATGATAGCCACGATATGAATTTCGCTACGTGGTCTTTCTGTGATTGCCACATCGTGTTGTGAACGTTTTCATAAGAACCATTAACACGAATTTCGCGATGTGGACGTTTTACAGTCACCACAAGGCGTTGTGAGCTGTTTTTTTCGCTCAATGAGCGTTTCCAAGATCCTCTCAGCCGTTTTAGAGAAGCTATTTATTGTAACGCGCCCTGGTGGGCCACAACCGTAAACCTTATCTAAGAAATTGTTCTTAAGTGATAGCTATGTAACGCAAAAAACCGCATCGAGATCTTCCCACCGGCTTTTGAGATACATATCTATTGCAGCGCCCCTGGTGGCCCAAAACTGCACAACTTATTTAATTATCTACTCGTAAGTGATGCTTATATAAAGCAAAATACTGTATCAAAATCAGTAGAGTCGTTTTGAATATATACATCTACTGCAGGGCCCCCTGGTGGTTAATAACTATATAACTTATTTAAGAACCTGTTCTGAGATGATACCTATCTAAATACAAAATTTCATCCAAATCGTTAGAGCCGTTTCCGAGACATCGAAATATACATATATACGGATATATACAAGAGTTGCTCATATTATTATTTTTTTTTAATTTATCTTTTCAGCTCCTGATTTCGTGAATTCACTAGTACACGGGAATTTCGTGTACTTCTTCTTCAGGGAAACAGCGGTCGAGTTCATAAATTGTGGAAAGGTAATTAACTAATTGATTTTCAAGCCATAAAAAATATAGATTTTAAAATTTCTGGAAATCTGGATCTTTTGAATTCATAATAAATTTTACTCCTTAACTTTTTAAATAAAACGATTTTGTTTGTTCTCTTTCACATGTTTAGTGCCTGTTGAGCCTTTTTATTTCCATATACAAGTGTTTAATTTTCAATACTGCATAACTAATTAAAATGTATTTTAAACAAAGATTTCTAGCCCATAATATAATTTTAAAATAAATTATTCAGAGATAATAAAAGAATAAACATATTTTTTAATGAAAAATTTACGTAATATATCTACAATCATAAGCGTATATTTTATTTTCACAAAAGAGATCGTAAACTTTGTAATAGAGTACACTGCTGTCAAATTTATTTACGTAATAATCTTATGTAATGCACATATGTCATGAATTTAAACGACAATGAAACTGCCTAAGTTAATACTTCGTTTATACACTCATATACAGAATAAAATTACACTAATTCTTCTGTGTTTTACAGTTTTTTTTTTTTTTAGGGTAAAAGTAAACAGCTTAGTTTTTTAACTACTAGCATAAATTTATTTATTTATTTTTATTTATTTATTTATTTATTTTATTTTCTCATAATTAAAAAATTATTTATAATAATTATTAAGCTAGATTGTTGATCTGAGGCGGTGTCTGCAGTTGACAGTCGCACTCGTTGTGATTAACAGCATCTACGGAAGTATTTATTACCCTCAGGAGAAATCTGTACGTGTAGGTTGTTTATGATATATTACAATCATAATAATGTGGGAATACTAATTAGATATACTATAATTTATTCTTATAAGTTGACCATGTCGGCCAATATTTTGCATGCCTAGCTTGGCATGGTACATGATTAAATCTATGTACCATGTACTATGTAGCAGCCAATAAATCATCATCATCATCAGCCCATTTTTACCCCACTGCAGGGGCTTAGGCCTCCCCCAGGGTGAGGAAGGGGGCTTAGAGCTTAAGTCCACCACGCTGCTCCACTGCGGGTTGGGAACTGTAACGACCGCTATCTATTGACCGCGTCCGGGACCGACTGCTTAACGTGCCCTCCGAAGGCAATAAATACATTTGATATTATTTAAAAAACTACTATAAATAAACGGGTTCAGAAACTGTTTATAAAAGACGATGAATTTAATATTACAGTCGGTGTTCTCTCGCGTGGCTCGCGTGTGCCGCGACGACCGCGGAGGGCCGCATCGCTTCAAGCAGCGCTGGACGTCGTTTCTCAAGTCGCGTCTCAATTGTTCCGTTGCTGGCGACTTCCCTTTCTACTTCAATGAAATACGTGCGTAGTATGATTTTCATTATCCGAGTAACTATACTTAATTGGGCAATTGAATCAGTAACGGAAGGGTAGATACTGTAAAAATTTTGAGTACTGAGTAATTAATTTATTTGTGACATAATGTGATAAGCATTCAGCCACAGTAAACTGTTGACTGTGAGCTAATGTGGTCCGACCTTACATAACATTACATATCCAAACGCAGCGTCTCATACTTCGCTACGAAAGGATCGAAGACCCGATAAATTGCACTTTAAAGTGTTAAAACACCAGGCGGTGTATGTTTGGCCTGTGGCTTATATTTCTTGATCAGATTTTTGGAGTAACGATGCGGTATCTTTATGTACAAAATCTGTGGACAAGACATACCTTGACCTTTTACGTTTTTCTCAGACTACTACCCCATTATGATTATCTCTTTTTCGCTATTATGTAGTTGCTTGGAACGAAAAAAATAATGGTAATGAAGATCGTTTTGAAGTATTTTCGACCTGGAATGTTGATAATTATGTTTATATAATACTAATAGGTACACAGAATACTCAATTTTAATAAGTGCTTATACTTGTAATTGTATTTAGTTTTTATATATTACAGTATTTATAAAATAAACTTTAAAAAAATAATAAATAATGAAACACATTGTGAAAGATTCGTTTACGTATACTTTAAATATATTTTTACATAATTCCAGAGTCAACCACGGAACTCATAGAGGGCGTATACGGCGGTTTATCCGCGCAGCTCATATATGGGACATTTACAACGCCACCGAACAGTATCTCAGGCAGTGCAGTGTGTGCTTTTAGCATGCAGGACATCGCTGATACGTTCGAAGGCACTTTCAAGGAACAGAGTGCCCTTAACTCTAATTGGTTACCTGTTAACAGCGCTAAGGTATAATATATATATTTATTAATGTAGTCGATCTACACGAAAACAATATTTTACAACTATATTATTATGAACTGCGTTTCTTAGATCGTAATGGACATAAGTTCACGTAGAAAATAATTTGGAAACATTTTTATAAATATATTGTTTGGAGGGAGTCGTCACAGAGCTTAATTCTCGCATTGTCAGTACACCTATTTATATAAAACATCTATGACACATCTAGTTCTGAATAAATAGAAGTTGAAACGGTGTGCGTGCATCGGCTTTTGCTGATTTAAATCACAAAGCATTAATAAACAAAATAATGAAAATTAAAATCATCAGAATGTGTTTTATATGACATAACAATACATTAGCGACAAATAAATATTGAAGACAAGTTTGTTCGTAGATTTATGTAAAATTTCGATGAATTGTTGGTATTAATTTTATATTCTTAATTCTTATTATCGTTTACTTTTTTTCAAAATTTCAAAAATAATCTATCTGTAATATTGTGAAGATTTTTGTTGACTTTAAGCTCTTTGCAAGTTTCCAGTGATACGATAACGCTGAAAAACTTTCTATGATTAATTTCAGGTCCCAGAACCACGGCCAGGGACGTGTCATAATGACTCGAGGCAACTTCCCGATCAGACGCTAAACTTCATCAAGACTCATGCTCTGATGGACGAGTCTGTTCCGGCATTTTTCGGTGAACCTATCGTCATCAGGACTAGTTTCCAGTAAGATATTCCCATCACATATTTCTTATTCCAAATTTTCAGTAATTCTTCTTCTTAGTGCTATCAATAGATTTTAGTTTACCTGTCGTTTAATATCACAATCGCGTAATGATTGTTTAATTAATAGATTGGAAACCCGCATCGTTACATTTTCAAAACAAAAAACCAAAGGAAAGTAATAACTAGTTCCTAATTAGTTAATTTCTAGTATTTTAAGTATGCTTCCTATATGTTTATCACCACATCACTGGTGATGAATTAGGAAAAATTTGCTCCTGATTGACATCCAGTAGTCATATGGGAAATGCTTCGTCTCAATTGACCTCCGGTGGTGAGATGGTCCAGAGCGATTATCTCTAATATACAATAATATGCAGAATAAAGAAATGCATTTTTTTTGGTAATTTTAAGAGACATGGTGTAGCACAAGCATAATAGCACAAAAATATAAGCACAAAATGGTTCAATTCACTTTATCACGAAATCTCAGTAAACTGGTTCGTGAAGGCACAGCTATTGCAGCAAATTCAAAACTGTAAATAAGGAAAATGTCGTAGTAACTACGGCGTAGAGGACAATTTCGTAGCTTAACACTTGCTATGGTATAGTACAACGTGACCTGTAAACGAAAATTGAAAAACATCATAAATAAATATAAATTAAATGTTGCATTTAAAAAAATCCTTTTCACGTAATTAATGTCGTATTTTTTACCTACCGTGTTTAATAAATTGTAATATGGTTCTATCATAACTGCTTTGGTCGTACAACGTTGTGTAGGATCATGTCGTAGCTTAAGACTTGCTACAGCGTAGCACGATATGGTCTGCAAACAAAAACCTGATAATAATAAGTTTACAAAAGAGAGCTTAAACTTATGGGTTTAATGTCAACTAAATGTTGCAGCAAAAAAAGCATCGTATTGTAACTTAAACGAGTATCAAATTTTTTCACAATACTAACAGTTTGTGATGTAGTAACCGATTTCGCGCTACGACGTAGCTTAGGACGATTCCGTAACTCAAGACTTACTACGGCGTAGCACGATATGGATTGACTGAAAATCTAAATAGAAAAAGGTTATGAAAGAGCTGGTATAAATTCACAATTTATTGACAAATAAATATTTCAGCATAAAACTATTTATATTCTGTATTAATTCGTTACCCGTTTTTTTCACAGTTATCGATTCACGCATATAGCCGTTGATCCTCAAGTGAAGACACCAGGTGGAAAAGCTTACGATGTACTTTTTATTGGAACTGGTAAATAATTATTATATAATTTAATTACTGTCCGTTTTTGTCCACTTCTGTATCAACTTGTATAAGTATTTACTAAAATAACAAATTCAAATACATATATTCCGACATTCCATTTTAAGACACAGTAGGTACATATTTTCATTGTTTTTTATAGTTTCCTAACTTAAAAGTAAGAAACGAAACCCTTACAATTTCGTCGTTTCCGTCCGTCTATTCGTTTTGTCACAGCCTAGTAATTTCTACATTTATAGACGTAGGTGAATGAAATTTTGCATGTGCGTCACAACATATCACAGGCAGGGCTGAATTTTATTAGTCGTCATAAAATTTATTTAAATTTTTTTAACATTACCTATAACAAAGTGGGGATCTTTTTTGCCTTTTCCATCATGTGGGTTATCTTTAGACAGATCTTTTAGTATTAATAGAGGTTCTTAAGACCATTTTTTTTTATTTTAAGGTTTTTTTTTTTATTTAATTTTTTTTTACAAGGCTTTTGTCGCTTGGCGACAATATCAGCCTTATATATTACACAAAATAATAACTAAAATATAATAACTAGAATATAATGATAATAGTTGCACCTAGATTGTTTCTCGCCTTTCCTCAATCGAGGTTTTGGCGAATCTATACAGCATCCCGGCTTCAGAAGAACACGGAGAAGCCAGGATACTGTTATAAATGCCAATCTGTGGACCTTGGACCCCCAACTGAATCATAAGTTGTCTTCTTTTAGGCTCGTTCCGAACACATTCCGCCAGCAAGTGGTATGTGTCATCTACCTTTCCGCATGTTGTGCAATTTGGTGTAGATGCATTTTTGATCATGTGTTGGAATCTGCCGAGCGGAATATGTCCTGAACGTAGCCTCATTGCGACCACTATGATTACCTATAACAAAGTGGGGATCTTGTTTCTGGGCAACGAGATGGCTTCAAACCATGGGTATACAGGCGGATTACACTGTAGTGTTCTGTACCAGATCCCCTTCTCCACGGATCTTCTATCGAATTGTGTCTTCCACATTTCTAGACATAGTTTTTTGGTAGGTATACAATAGTAGCTCCGTGTAGAAAGGGAATCCCATTACTTCGACACCATCGATCGTCGCCTGCCCTGCAAGAGAATTTTAAGGTTTCGTTTCCTAAATATTCAGCTTCAAAATAACTTTTTCCGTACATACCTGCCCGAATATTGATTAGAATATTTAATCAAAGTTATTCCTATTTACATCAATACCTTAATTTTGACAAAATCGAAAAGAAACAAGCCAAAAACGAAAAAAGGCGCTATGTCTAACTATGTGCTTATAGCCATGCTGACTATGACATACTGTGCCTATTCAAGCCGAGACGCACTTGGTTTTTTATGTATTTAGAAGCTATACAAATCCATCTGTACAAATGTGTTATACAATTTTATTCATTATTTCATGATCACACATATAAATTATTAAATTACTATTTCAGACAACGGCAAAATAATAAAAGCAATCAACGCAGCTTCCTTCGATACTAATAAACGTGCAGCACCTGTAGTCATCGAAGAACTACAAGCTTTTGCCGCGGGTTCGCCGGTCCGAGCGCTCAGAGTTGCCCGAGCTGGCCGAGACGCGGCACGACTGATTGCCGTATCCGACAGAGCTGTGCTTAGCCTACGTTTGCATAGATGTTCCAGTGACAAGATCAGTTCTTGTTCGTAAGTATTGATTTCTGAAGATAAAGAAGAATATAGCGTTGAGAAACCATACTGAAGAAATGTTTCAGAATACTTATCTAGGCACTACATTACAGTATTAAATTTTTAGTTACATTTATGCATACGGCAATATTTTATATTCAAATTCTTTATCTTTGTGTTGACCGTTTTTGTTAATTTACTTTTATATTGGCTTAGTTTGGTTACTCTTACTCTTATTCAATTGGTTTCAAAAAGACAGGCATTAGTACCTACAATATATTTCTGAACATGACTGTCACATCACTTTAAAATGGAAACTGATTATTGTTAAAAAATTATATCAAAATAAGTACACTATTTCTATTAATTTATTTAAATAACATGCAAATGTAAATTTTCACAGCGAATGTGTGGCGCTACAAGATCCATATTGCGCGTGGGATAAGCAAGCAGGTCGCTGTCGCGCTTACTCGCATGGCGTAAGTCGATGGTTGGATGAAACTGCGTTCTACCAAAGCGTCAGCACTGGCAGCCATGCCGCCTGTCCACACAGTGAGTTATTAATACTTGGCTAATTAAACAATTTACTAAATAATATCTCTATTTTGAATGAAATTTGTCTATTTAAATAATAATAACACTTGGGATTTCTCACACGCGGCCATAGTCCCAAACTCGGCAGAGCCAGTATTAGGTGTACTAAACAACAAATATATACCTACGCTTAGATATTTTTTTATACATACATATACTTACGCCTGCTTCCCATTAGTGTTGGCAGAGACTACAGATTTCCACTTAATGCGATCCTGGCATACTTCTTTCGCTTCATCGACACTCATCACTCTTATCATACACGCTCTCCGGATACTCCGGGTACTCTGGACTTGACCTTTTTCTAGTACATTCCCAATCTGGTTCCTGTACGTTCGTCTAGGGCGACCCATTCCGACCCTACCATTCACCTCCGCACAGTAAATTTCTTTCGTCAGTCTTCTTTCATCCATCCTCTCCAAATGACCAAACCACCGCAGCATTCCTTTTTCAAGTTCCATATCACACCGTTTTTTTATCACACTATTCCTTATTCCGTCTTTCAAACTAACACCGCATGTACTTCTCATCTCTACTGCATTAATTTTACTTTTATGCTTCTTCTGCCATACCCAACACTCACTTCGATACATCAAGGTCGGAGCAGGAACTCCCCTAGGAAAAGCCAATCTAGCTTTTCGAGAAATACTCTGGCTGCCCACAAAAGAGCGCAAAGCTCTATTAACTGGATTTTCTGCTTTCACTCTCCTTTCAATATCACTGTCACACTTTCCGTCCCTCGTGAATATACTACCTAAGTATACGAATTCTTTCACCTGTCCAACCTTTTCATCTCCAATCAGTATCTTACACTCCGTCATCCTTTCGTCTTTCTCAAAAACTATCACTTTTGTTTGCTAACATTAACCTTCATTCCCTTCTTTTTGAACGCTCCATTCGTAATAGTTACCATCTCTTGCAACTCTTTCTCCGACGATGCAAGTAGAACTTGATCATCAGCGTATAAAAGTCATTTGATAAGTAACTCTCCCGTGCTCAACCCACATTCACTCTCTCTCAATTCATTTACTCATCTATCCATGAACAGATTAAACAGACACGGAGACGCTACACACGCTTGTATGTCAAACAAAAATATATTTATTTATAATAGAAATATATATATATATATTATACCCAGACACGGAACAAATACACATCTTCATGTTCACAAATATTTGCCCCGGGCGGCAATCGTACAGCAGTTATGGACTTTACCCACCCGACTAATCGGTCGGTCGTCAAATCTATGTTACTTACTAACTTGTGTTATTTGAATTTTATAACTCGACAAACGTACGCGCAGTGGTTATGCTGAACACATGATTGGAGTAGCATTATTCTTTATTAGAATTACTTCTTTAATTTAAATTTAACAAACAAAATAAGTAACTTACTATAGTCGTAATAATTTGCAGGCAAAGACGCAGGAGCCGTCGGTGGTCTTAGCTCGGGGCTTTACGACGACGCTCGAGGCGAACAAAAAGGTGAAGTCATCAACATTGTACAAGATAAAGACAGCAAAGGCAACTCCGTCAACAACGAGGGTATGTGTCTACCAAAACGTACTTCTTGGACTGCTTTCTTATTGAAAATGACTTATATACCCGGCTCTCTAGCCTACAAAATGTGCTCTCATTTAAGTCATAACGTGATAATAATATAACCAAAGAAGCTACCACAGCTTTATACGAATGAAAATTACTAGAAAATCATCCATACAAATTTCCAACTCTCCACAAACTATCTTCTTCTCATTCCAACTCGTGCCAACTTTTTCTGCTGCATCATTTATCACTTCTGTATTCACCCAGGATATATGTTAGGCATTTCTATGGATAAAGTTTTACGAGTAACAAGATTTTTCTAATACAAAATATAAATATCTTGAGGTCACTCATAATGCCTGACAGTGAGATGCAATGACCTATAAAAAGGAAAGGCGGTCTAGATAATCTAGGCCATAGGCATCCTGTCATTTATATTGCAATGGTCTATCTATACTGACTTAAGATTATATTTACGTTTTTATAGATCATCGCACGTCACTGGTGCCTAGCCGAGCATTTGCGTTTTATTCAATTTCAGACGGACTAAATTACTGACGCAGAAATACCACCACAATACACATTACAATTTTATACATCTTCAAAGGCAGAGTCCCATACCGCGTACTCATATGCGATGAAAAAATTATTATTAAATAATTATCAAAAATGAAAATAATATTAATGATTGGAATTCAGTTCACTAAAAACAGCCTGTGTGCCACTAATTTATGCTATAGAATGCGCAAGGGAAAGATCACGCCTATATAGCATTGTCCACTCGCTCGTGATTGCTTATCAGTTTACGGGACTGTCCATAATCTGGGTTGTGATTAGCTGATGTCATTTCAACAAAAAAAAACAAAACATACAGGTTGCTACTACGTTTATTTCTAATCAGTGTTTTATTATATATATATTTGTCCAGGTCCAGAAGTACTAGCCGCAGACCCACCGCCTGCAGCTTATTCAGTGGAAACGCTGGCACTGGCAGTAGCGGCGGGTGCGCTCGCAGCCCTCGGCGCCGGCTTCGCTGCTGGCTACGTGTGCGGCCGGCGCTGCAAAAAGGACGACGATGACAACATGCCCTATCCCGATACTGAGTACGAGTACTTCGAACAACGACAGAATATTAATAGGTATCCTTTACCTATAGTTTCCAAATCAAAAACAAGGAAATTTTCTTATAGAGCTTAAATTGGCACCAACCAATCTTTTGCGTAAGCTTTATTTTTGATGTTACTTTGAAGTTTTAAAATAATTATTTTCTATTGTACTGGTGACCGGCTACCGATGAACTTTCACAAGTCATACCCATATCATTATTATTACCATTTCCTATCAAATCGCTCAGAATAAATATAATTTTTCCAACAAAGTACACCGTAACACAGAAAAAAGAATACTTAGTGTACACTTTCTTACGGTTTTATTTTATAGCGCCCTTTTTGAGGGTTGATATACTTTTCTCTGTGTTCGACTGTACCTTCAACGGCGCGCTCAATAAAAGATTTTGATTTCAGGATCCAAGCGGAGCCTAAATTACTCCAACAAGTCGAAGAGGTGACTTATGCTGAACCGGTGTTAGCGCCTCAACCGAAACCGGCATCCCCTAGAGCTACGCTTCGCAAACACCCGCCATACCACCCGCACCACGAGACACTCTTCCAGTTCCAGCCAGACACGTACCGGCGAGACAACTTCGGCACGTTGCGCTCCCACCAGGTCAATGTCAGTTGGCATCGTCTTTTATTTCCATCGCTTTCGTTATTGTGGTAGAAATTGTAACTGTCTGATTACGTATCACCAAGCATGTTCTACTCGGTACAATGGACAGCGCAAGTCCAGCACTTTTTGTCGTCTTTTACTAGATAGCAGCTTAAGGTGCATACAGATTCGCTTGATTTGAATCAACCGCAAATGCGACCAACAGAAATCGAGCAAGTGTGATAATAACTTGCTCGATTATTCGTAGTTTGTCGATAATTTCTAGATGTTTCGACTCTAGCAACTATGTATGTACCTCCTGGGTAACACGTTTTTTTGAGCGAGGCGGTAAACTTAACTCACCTCCAAAGTAACTAAGACCGCGTACAAGTGATAGGTCGGTGGTGCTTATTTTAGAATCCTTTGCCATATGATAAATCACATTTCATTTTGCTAATTTTTACTTTTATTGTACAGTTTGTACATATTTTCTCCACTATCCACCATTTTGCATGTATTGATATTAAATTCAAAATTGTCTTATTAACGACACACCTACCCATTGCTAGTTTTTGATATTGTGTTAATGAGTACATTGGTCACAATAAAATTATACCCACCTCAAAAAAAATTTCTATTTATATTTGTATTAACTATGACAAAACTTTAGTGATTAATAGTTGGCTAATTGGCTTGTTACAGGTCTCCAATATCATTTAAAATAATGTATCAGGAAGTTGAGTTATATGGAAAACTGCATTTTATAGTGATGAATAAAATTAAAAGTGTATATAGGTATATATAGCACGGCAGTTTTAAGCTGGACATTCCTATTCGCTGAATCAAGACGCGCTTATTGGCCGAGAATAACCCATTTTGCTCCCCGCAACGATATATAGTGTAGGCAAAATAAATTTAGAGTGTTTACTAATTGTAGATAGGACTTTAACTGGTTAAGGAGCTTATAATAATTATCGTAAAAAAATGCAAGGCCAAAGGTTGTTTAAGGGGCTTTTCAAAAAATGTCCTAGAGAAAAGTTTTAAATCATAAAAATAACTACTTTCAAATTTTTCATGACCTAAAATTTTTATATTGGACACTTTTTGATTCTAAAACAAAAAATAATTTTCATGCTTATTTATGTCGTACTTAAGTTGTACTATACTATTCTAAATTTATGTTTATAGCATTTTTATAAAAAAAAAACTATTATTTCCTGTCAAACAATGAAAGGCAGTTTTTTTTGTATTTTTTTTTCTGTAAAATTGAATAGTGTAATCAGTTTTTCAATTTTCTTAAATAATTAAACAAATTATCAACAATTACTGAAAAAATCATTGTTTCAATAGTAATTGACGACCGCTTAGCCTAGTGGGTAGCGACCCTACCTATGAAGCTGGAGGTCCCGGGTTCGAATCCCACGGTCGGATCAGTATTTATATGATGAATATTGATACGGGTACCGGGTCTTGGTTGTTATTTGTATGTGGTGCCCTCGCTTGGTACCCAAAACACAAGCTAATGCTTAGTTGGGGCCTAAACATTGTTGTGATGTATCTTATTATTATTATTAATTATCGAGTTTTTTAAAATTTTTAAGCGTGTTAGGGATAAAGACTATTATTTTTCATTATTATAGCAAAAAGTGTAAAAACTATAAAAAATGAATATAAAAAAACTCTTATTATTTTTTTATCTAACCCAAAATACAAGCTAATGCTTAGTTTGGGACCTAGACGTTGTTGTGATTGTGTGTGTTATTATTATTATTATTATCTATTGAACGATTATTTTTCACGACAGAATTTATTTTGAAAAAAGAAAATTATCATTCTATGTTTGTACATTTTTTGACAGGGCGACGGATACCGGCGCGGAAACGACAACGGCTTCTCGACCACACGCTCAGTGAAGAAGGTGTACCTCTGAGAAACAAGCGGGGCGGACTCGCGCGAACCTATGCATCACCACAAGCATAACACGCACCACCACCACACGTTGGGTACGTCCACATTAAATCACAACCAATATTTTTTATGGTGACTCGTTCTGTCGCACTGGAATATTGAAATTACTCGTGTCTGCTGTCAGGAGCCCGCTTCGTGTTTAGAAAACTTTGGTTTGAATCCCAGGGCGTGTACCTACCAATGAGTTTTTTCTAACTTATGTACTTACATTACTGCCACTGATTCTGTGCCTCGGAGAGCACGTCAAGCTGTCGGTCTCGGTTGCCGTCAATAGATGTCAGTCGTTATTACCCACCGACCCGCATTGGAACAGCGTGGTGGATTAAGCTCCAAGCTCTTTCATCCCGAGAGGAGGCCTAAGCCCCTGCAGTTCTGTTCGCTGCGTTTGACCGAATACTTTATAAACAAAGAAACCAGATATTTGATGATTCCTGGTTTCTGAATCAAATTCAAACAAATCAGACTTGTGTTTTCTGAATATATGAATTGATATTCCTATTAACAAAAACGCAAACTTGATTTGTTATTTCCATAGAGTAAATTAATTTGACAGCAGCGTGTTATTTCTCTTAAATGGCGCGGATGTTGATGTGATTTGTTTTTATTAGATACATAGATGTCACTTCAAAGCAAAATATGCTTGTCAGTTATGGCCATCCGAGGGCGCTACAGGGGATGTCATTCTTTTAAAACGGCTGGACCATTTTTCATACGATTTTTTTGTTCAATAAGTATTTAATTTGTTTTCCCAAAACGCCTGGGCGGATTTTAATCGGGTTTATTATATTACCTAGATATTACCCAATAGTAAGTTTTTAGACATGTTTTACGGTTATAGGCTAAAGAGGGGCGCTGCAGTAGATTTGTGTGCTAGTTCAAATGGAGTTTTTAATTTGAAATGGGTAGGTAAACTTCAGCCTAGGTTCTTATATATGTTTACCTGTTAAACGCCACCAGAGTGCGCTGCAGTAGACGTTTTTGTAGGTAATTTTACAGGTTAACCTTGAATTAAATAATTTTTTTATTTTTTTTTTTATTTTTTTTTATTTTATTCGGGAAACATACAGTGATATATAACAAAAATAATGGAAAATAGTTATATCTAAACACCATTTAAACGTTTCCACATATAGAAACTATGTAGATTTATAATACCGTATAAATATTGGAAACCGAAGTAAAAATTACTTTTATCTTCATGTCGTCGGTACAAATCAAAGGGTGTGGTATCTCAGAGCATTATACCAGTTTTTTAGATAACACATTTTTTTTCGGTTACCACAATAACGGTAATCTTAACTGTAGCGGTGACCCAAAACTCTTCGATACTGATATGAATAAAGGTTTTCACATTCAAACGTGAAACTGTACACGTTGCAGTGTCACAGCGCAGCAGCGGATCGGGCTCGGCGTCAGCGAGCGGCGGGTCGTCGTCGTCGCCTTCGCCGCCTTCATCGTCGCCCTCTCCCTCGGGTGAGCGACCTCCCACGCCACCACCACCCGCGCCGCAGCCCTGCGCTTACATCTATCGCAACTAGCGCGCCGCCCCGCCATACACACAACAGGGACTACAGGACCCACACTCCTGCCCTGCACTGACTAATTAATTGTGTTTTGAGTGCTCGAATCGATCGATTGTTACTTCATGACGTTTCATGACGATTTCTAGTCCCAGATATGCCGCTAAAGGACTTAGGACTAATTACAAATGAAACAAGACAAAATGACTTAAATGCTAAAGACCTACACTAAATAAATGTATGTTTTTCAGCCTTGTGT